>OZ025242.1:20048091-20058091 GCA_964019155.1 Osedax fenrisi
CACTTTGTTATATGACTGACGCATGCTTACTATGTACTATAATCGTTACTCGAGCGGTAATAACAAAGGGAGAACAGGGTTTTATTAAGCGAATTCACACAGATATTTGATTGAAATGGGGAGTTTAGTACATTTTAAAATATCGGTAAAATAATATTAATTATATTGTTTTAAATAATGAATAATTATGAAGATAAATATACTAACATATAGTATTGTAATGATAATTATAATAAGATCCTGCGTTCTCAAAATATCTAAAATATTGTGAAATTTAATCGTTAATTTATATATAAATTATAGTTACATATATATATATTAATTGTATTCAATATACTATTGTAAACTATGAATTATATATGTTATAGTGATATATTCATTAATTAAAGTCTACAAACCCGAATTTAATCCACTTCGCTTTAAGGAGCCGCATGAGGTAAAGTCGTTCCACTAGTATAGAGTTATTGATGTAGTAGTATTCATCTATCTCGTACTGCCATTCGGAGTCTTCAATGGGATGTCCTTCTAGTGTTAACTGTATACAACACGTGGTGAATCATCAGAGAAGGATTAACTGTAGGCGTTATCGAATACTTACGTTTAAATAGCGAGGTTAAGGGTCGAGGTTAACGTTACATAGCGAGGTCAGGGGTGTATGTTAACGTTAAATAGCGAGGTTAATGGTCAAGGTTAATATTAAATAGCGAGGTTAAGGGTCAAGGTTAACGTTACATAGCGAGGTCAGGGGTGTATGTTAATGTTAAATAGCGAGGTTAAGGGTCAAGGTTAATATTAAATAGCGAGATTAAGGGTGAATGTTAATATTAAATAGCGAGGTTAAGGGTCAAGGTTACAGTTAAATAGCGAGGTTAAGGGTCAAGGTTACAGTTAAATAGCGAGGTTAAGGGTCAAGGTTAATATTAAATAGCGAGGTTAAGGGTCAACGAGATACCATTACGTAACACTGACCATAGTATTGTACTAACAGCTGTGTTGTAGTATTCCTCTAGTAGTGTTTCATTATCGAATTCCTCTAAATATCCTACAACTGTACGTACTTGTTTTATCTGTTGATAGAATAGTTACTTATATATAAAATAGAATAGAATAGTATAGAATATAAATACTATAATAGATTTTCAATTATTTTTATACTATTATTTGTATTTTCGATCATTCATCGTTTATTTTTACGGCAACATCTGTAAAAGTTTACTTTCTTAAATTTTAAATTTCGTATTATTCTTTATTAATTTCTATAATGTATGTTATCGTTCGAAAATATTTATACTTTATACTTTAGATTATATATTTCGACTATATATTTGCTTAAATAAATTATCAGGAAAACCATATAATATTTATTTTTTGAAACTCATATGTATATATATATATATATATATATATATATATATATATATATATATTGAATATAATATAAATAGACTCCTCAATAATCCATAGACTTATATATGTTATAAATAACTGTGAGGGGCCACGGAAAATAAAATACAAATAGTACCATTTTTTTTCCTGAATTTTGATTTATCGTTTATTAAGTTATTAAGAAATACAAGAGAAAAACAAGAACTACCGAGACCCCGGTACCTATCACTTGCTAACTTTGGCTGTTTCACTGAGCCATAGACCTCATGCATGCCTATATAAACATGATTATACGAGCAGGTCACGATATACAACTAGTAGAAGTAGTCTTCAAATATCCAGGCAGCTATTTTCATCATCAGGATCATCTCAACATGTCGACCACGTACTAATCGGAAGTTCGCCGCCAGCCTTCAATAGCACGAACATCATTTGGAAATATAACTTATCAAACATATCGATAAGAAACTTCTTCGAAGCTATAGTCACTAGCTTCAGTCACTCTCGTGCTTGTATTATGGATCAATCGTGTGGATTTAACATCATCGTTTTAGAAACAAGTTGATGGAACGTATGATACGATCGTCACGAACTACATCACTAGAGATCAAGCAACGAACTAAGCATCGTACGACGTGTTCTTATACTGTTATATATATATATTGTATTGTATATACCGTCTGTCATACATCCATGTTATAGGGTGTGCACTAATAATGTATTCTGTCATGCATCCATGTTTTAGCTGACACTAACTATAGATCACTTAATGTAAATACTTCCTCATGATTAACTTAATAAACAATTATTATATTTAATATATATATATATCAGTATATCCTCAACTTAAGGTTAGTGCATATCCCTATATATATAACATGGTGACAGCGGCGAAAACGTATTGTAACTAAACTAACATTTATATTCAATTATATTCAATAATATCGAGTTTATTGAAAAAAAAAAATATTTAAAAAAATAAAAAAAATAAATATTTTTTGCAGACGTATTTTTGTTATTGTATTACTATAAAATGAGTGAATTTAGAGTGCCTGAGGTACTAGTAGTAGACAAGAAACGTGGTGCAGAAGAATGGAATAGATGGTTAGAAGAGTACGAAATATACGAATGCGCAAAGGAACTTGATTTAAAATCAGAAAAAGTACAAATTGGGATTTTTTTGAACATCATAGGAAGTGAAGGAGTCAAAATATTTAAAAATTTTAAAGAGGAAGAAATAACAATAAAAATAGAGGGAACTAATAAAAAGGTATCAGGAAAAACCAGATTGAAATGGATCAAGGATGAGTTTAACAGTTATTTTATTCCAAAAAGGAATGTGACGTACGAAAGATATCTATTTTTCAAGAGATCACAGGAAAGTGACGAAAACATACATGCGTACTATACAGAGTTAAGAAGGCTATCAAAAAATTGTGAATTTAAAGAATTACACGAATCTCTCATAAAAGACAGACTGATAATAGGCATGAGAGACGAAGGATTAAGGCAAAGATTGCTTCAAGAAGCAGCAAATAATAAATTAACACCAGAAAGAGTGATTTAGTTCGCAAAAGCTAAGGAAATATGCAGTAGTCAGAACATAGAAATGAGAGAAAATATAGACTATGTGAATAACGAAAAATATAAGAAACCACAGAACGATAAATATGAAAGAAAAGAAAGTTACGAAAGAAAGAAAATTAAATGTACAAAATGCGATCGTATCCATGAAAGAAAGAAATGCAAAGCATATGGAACCAAATGTGCCATCTGCAAAAAGACAGGACATTGGGCTGTGTGTTGCAAGTCGAAAAACATTGAGGAAATTAGAATCGAGAATGAATTTCAATTCTTAGGAGAAATAAAAACGGATATGGATACAAATGCAACGTGGATTCGGAACATTAGTATCAACAACGGACAAAAGGAAATTAGTGTGCCATTTAAAATATATACCGGAGCAAGTGTTAGTGTTATGGAGAACATTCCAAATTTACCCAAATTAATGAAAAGTAATAAAGTATTCGTAGGTCCTGGAAAGACAAGATTAGAGATCATAGGATATTTTATTGCCAAAATGAGGTATAAAGAACGAGAAATTGAAGAAGAAATCTACATAATGAAAGAGCAACCAATTGGGTTACTCTCCAGACAGGCATCGGTAAAATTAGGCATGATATCATTAATATCTGAAGTAGAAACCATGTATGAAGGACTCGGACAATTAAATACAGAGTACAAAATTAAATTAAAGAATGATGCAGTACCCTACTCCATATATGTACCGAGACCAATACCATTGAGACTACAAGAAGAAGTCCAAGGAGAATTAAATAGAATGAAGAACTTGGGAGTAATCGCAGAATCAGAGGGACCCTCAGAATGGTGTTGTCCGATGGTGGTAGCCACAAAATCAAACGGAAAGATAAGAATATGCAGTGATTTAACCAAGTTGAACAAGAGTGTACAAAGATAAGTTTATCCAATGGCAACAGTTGAAGGAAGTCTTTCGAAAATCAAAGGTACTTATTTTTCAAAAATCGACGCAAACGCAGGATTTTGGCAGATCCCATTAGAGAAAAGCTCATGGCAATATACAAATTTCTTGACACAATGGGGAAGATTCCATTATAGGAAATTACCTTTCGGATTAACTTCAGCGCCAGAAATATTTTCTAGAGAAATGAACAGAATACTCGAGAAATGTAAAGATGTTATTATACACATGGATGACGTCCTAATAATGGGAAATACAGAAGCAGCGCATGACGAGAATGTCAAGGATGTATTAGACAAAGTAAAATCAGCAGGAATGACATTGAATAAAAGCAAGTGTAAATTTAAACAAAAAGAAATAGATTTTCTAGGATTTAAAATAAGTGCGGAAGGCATCGGAGCAGGAGAGAAAATTACAGCAATTGAGAAATTCCCAGTTCCAGGAGACATCAAAGCAATACAAAGTTTTTTAGGCTTAATAAATCAATACGCAAGATTTAGTAAAAACATAGCAGAATATAGCGCACCAATCAGGATGTTATTAAAGAAAGACATACCATGGAGTTGGAACGAAGATCAACAGAAAAGTTTCCAGAAAATCAAAGAAGAATTCAGATCCACAAGAATACTGAAAACTTTTAGCATGGACAAGAAAACGTATTTAACAACGGATGCTTCAAATTACGGCATTGGAGCTATATTATGGCAAAAAGACTTACATGAAGAAAAAGCGATTATCGGAGCAGCAAGCAGATCGTTAAACGAAACAGAACAACGTTATTCCACAATAGAGAAGGAAGCGTTAGGAGTTGTATGGGGACTGGAGAAATTTCATTACTATATCTGCGGAGCACCAGTGATAGTGGAAACAGACCACAAACCTTTAGTACAATTATTAGAAAGCAAAGAAGTAGAAAAGGTACCATTACGAATTCAAAGATTTAGATTAAAACTAATGAAGTACAATGTTCAAGTAGTACACATATCAGGAAAAAATAATGAAGGGGCAGATGCACTTTCACGGTATCCAGTAGAGACAATTCAAGAAGAAACCTTAGAACAGGAAACAGAGGCATTTGTGAAACAACATACATTGAAATATGATGATGTACCCCGATGGAGATATTTAAGAAAAGCACAAGAAGAAGATAGAATCATTATAATGATAAAAGAAAGAATCACCAACAAGTGGGAAAAGAAAGAAACCGTCAAAGAATTAGTAAGATACAATCAGAATAAACAATACTTATCTTTAGTACAAGGATGTGTAATGTATCAGAACAGGATTATTGTACCAGAAGGAATGAAAAGGCGAGTGATGGGAGAAATACATAACGCTCATCAAGGAATTACAAGATGTTTAGCCAGAGCCAAAGAAAGTGTATGGTAGTATGGGATTAAAGAAGAAGTAAAAAAACATATAAGAGAGTGCATACAATGCAAAATCTATGAGAATCAGAAAGTGAAACACTAGAAACACTAGAAACACTAAAATGATACCATTGCCAAAAGGACCTTGGGAAATGGTAGGGAGTGACATTTTTCAGTTAAAAGGAAAAAAGTATATATTAATTGTGGACTATTATTCCAAATATATCGAAGTATCAATACTGGACAAAGGAGAGACCTCAAAAACCATAATAGAAAAGATAAAATCAATATTCTCAAGACATGGAATACCGGACAGGTTGATTTCAGACAACGGAAGACAGTACGTATCGGAAGAGTTCAAGAGATTTGCAGAGAAATATAAGTTTCAGCACATAACATCATCACCGCATTATCCAAAGGGAAATGGAATGTCAGAGAGAGCAGTACAACCTGTAAAAAGATTGATGGAAAAAACAGAAGACCCTTATCTGAGTCTACTCGAGTATCCAACTACACCCTTGGATTTTGGATTGTCCCCAGCAGAATTGTTGATGAACAGGAAATTATCATCTATCGTTCCAACAATCAGCGACAGACAAATAATAAAGAAACAAAAGCACGAAGAATACAGAAATTTTCAGAAAAAAAAATTAGCAAGGATCACAGAGAAATATAACCATAATCCAAAAGTAAAATATTTATCAAAACTCTCGATGGGAGATGAGGTATATATCAAAGATTTAGACCGACCAGCTAAAGTGATAGGAATGGATGACAATGATCGAAGTTACTTAGTGGAAGGAGAAAGTGGAAATACAATTAGGAGAAATAGATCTGCCTTAATAGAGACGAATGGATCGACGTATACAACGCGTTCGGGTAGGAGAGTTATCCCACCTTAACGGTATGCGGAGGTGTAACTAAAGGTTACTGCAGGGATTAAGGTTCATATTATTTATACGTTATTATTATATGTACATTATTGTAAAACATTGATATACTTAAGAAAGGGATGTTATATATATATATATTGTATTGTATATACCGTCTGTCATACATCCATGTTATAGGGTGTGCAATAATAATGTATTCTGTCATGCATCCATGTTTTAGCTGACACTAACTATAGATCACTTAATGTAAATACTTCCTCATGATTAACTTAATAAACAATTATTATATTTAATATATATATATATCAGGATATCCTCAACTTAAGGTTAGTGCATATTCCTATATATAACACTATTGTGTATACATAAATGATCGGCTCTCGTTAAAACCACGGATGCCTTAACACGAGAGCGTCTTCGAAGGGACATTAGAGCCATATATGGTTATAAGTGAAAACTTCGTCTAAGTTCCTGGATGGGATGAAAGGACTCCACCAAATAAAATGACAATAACAATAACAATAATAAAGTACGGTAACGTACCACGAATAACGGATATAGTACACGATACACGTCCGATGTTACCCATCCATTGACGGCACGTAAGCGAGCGATGTACTCTACCGGCATGTCCTAGTCTGAGGACATGCTCGTCAGGGCGACCTTCTAGAACCTTCGTGGTCAACTACGGACTGCGATGTGTACGTCTGAGGAACTACGGTGTGTGATAGAGACGGACGGACGACACGTGATACGAACTGCCTAGCGAGCTCGACGTGTTCGGGTAGGTAAGATATAACCGTGATCCCGAGTTAATGCGCATTGATAATGAAATGTATTTATTATATAAACTTCAATTAGTTGTAATTATATAATAATGATAGAACACTGTTAGGCCAATGAGACAATAATCTACAACAATACTGACCTATATATATATTAGTTATACTAGACTATTTGGTATGTAACTTTTATATATGTATTATAATATATAATATACATACGAGTCACTAGTTGTATATAACTTTACTGATATAAAGTTAATATACTAGTGTATACATAGGTATATGTGAAGTTATGTAATTATGGGGTATATGTGAAGTTATGTAATTATGGAGTTTACAACAATTCCGCGGTCCCTCATTGGTAACAATGCCCACTGTATCCGAACAGCTACTATACCAGCAGGTTCGTTACATAACTTATATAGTAAGCTGTATAACTATTAAACGTGCATTTCATATTCTATAAACAATAATATCATAGAAAACGTGCTAATAATGTAGTAATTACCATAGCAACACGCTGTTACCATGGCAGCACGCTGTTACCATAGCAACACGTTTCTACCATGGCAACACGCTGTTACCATAGCAACAGTACTTACCTGTTGTGTCATTTGCTGCTTAGTCTTTTGTTTTAGCCATGTAATCTTATTCAAACTGTTGATTATTTCACTACGTACATTATCGTCTATTTTCTTTATCTAAATATAGAATTAGCAGTATTAGTAGTAGTAGTATTAGTAGTAGTAGTAGTAGTAGTAGTAGTAGTAGTAGTAGTAGTAGTAGTAGTAGTAGTAGTAGTAGTAGTAGTAATAGTAATAGTAGTAGAAGTAGTAGCAGTAGTAGTATTAGCAGTAGTAGTAGTATTAGTAGTAGTAGTAGTATATGTGGTAGTAGTAGTAGTAGTAGTATATGTGGTAGTAGTAGTAGTAGTAGTAGTAATAGTAATAGTAGTAGTAGTAGTAGTAGTAGTAGTAGTAGTAGTAGTAGTAGTAGTAGTAGTAGTAGTAGTAGTAGTAGTAGTAGTAGTAGTAGTAGTAGTAGTAATAGTAATAGTAGTAGAAGTAGTAGCAGTAGTAGTATTAGCAGTAGTAGTAGTATTAGTAGTAGTAGTAGTATATGTGGTAGTAGTAGTAGTAGTAGTAGTAATAGTAATAGTAGTAGTAGTAGTAGTAGTAGTAGTAGTAGTAGTAGTAGTAGTAGTAGTAGTAGTAGTAGTAGTAGTAGTAGTAGTAGTAGTAGTAGTAGTAGTAGTAGTAGTAGTAGTAGTAGTAGTAGTAGTAGTAGTAGTGACAGTAGTAGTAACAGTAATGTGTAACTACGTTAGTAACCATAGCAACAGCTACGTGACTGAGCATATCACGTGTTAACATTTTATATACAGTGTGAGTGAAGTGTTTCCTAGTGTCCTCTATACAATATATCCAGCGAATGTCGGTGTCATATACATCCTATAAACAATATTATTATTATTTTTATTCAGACATCGGTTTATATTATATACATATATGTTGGTACTATGCTATTTATGTTTAGTAATATTTTAATATATTATTATAAATACTATTAAAGTTTTACAATATTACTGGTTTATATTATAAAATATTAGTTTTATATTTAATATTTTATTAATATAACTATATTATATACTCTTATATATATATATTATGTATAGATAATAATTTGATATTTTATATAATTAATATTATAATTAAATATGATAATATTATAAATTATAAATTAATAATTACAAATACTAGGGGAAAGTAACCGAATACGGATAGTGCCCGAATACGGACACTCTCGGTATCTCAGAAACCTAAAATCCTACAAAAAATTGTAATTAATAAAATATTCATAATTAAATAAATAGTCTAAAAAAGTATTTTTTATTTGTTAATTATTCAAAATATTGCTGATATATCAAATAAACTAATCTTTTTATTACGTTTTCATGTAAAAAAATGTCTACTTAAAACCTTCTCAAGAATATAGAAATGTATCGATTTATTATTAAAAAATAAAGTATTCTAATATTATATATATAATTTCTATATTTGTTATCAAATATTCATTAAGTTATAAGCATATATCTAGAGGTCATAAGTCCATACTACGGACACTCTAGATGTCTTAATACGGACACCCTATAAGAAATTAGCGTGCAGCGTATTAACTATTCTGATATTCATAAAAATCGCGTGCGTTATAATATTAATACCACCAATAAAACGACATCTACAATTTGTATTATTTAGATACTTAAATGGTATTATTAATTAAATAAATAATAAATATAAATAAATTATTCATATAATTTTTCCGATTGATTCATCAATAATATATAGTTTATCTAGTGGAATATAGGGTGTTCGTATTCGTAAATGGGTACCGAATATGGACACCCTCGATATCTATGGAATTAAAATATTAAATAAAATTTAAAATCACAAAAATACCTATAATCATATAATATTAATATATTGTCATCTTTGAATAAAAATAATGATTTATAAAATGTTATGCCCATTTATTGTTAAAGTGTCCGTATTATCCGTATTAGGTTACTTTCCCCTATAAACATAATTTAAATATCAATTAAATAATAATATTTAAAATATTAGAATTGTAAATTAATAAAAAGATTGAAAATCACTTTTTCTATAAAAAAACGAATATCATTCCCTTAAAGAACATATCTTTGAGCAGCATCAGTATTCATCTCTCTCAAGAACTGTCAGTTAATCGCGGGCTTACAAAGCCGTGTCAACCGGCAAGTACTAGTGTATATATATATATATATATATATATAAGCCTATAGGGATATACTCGCGAATATTCGCTCGAAAACTGAATATACGAATATTCGCTTATATATTATGTATACCTATAGGTGATCAATAAAATCGCGATTAATATTCGCAAAAATGGCGAATATTCGGCCGAAGATTGTCCTCGGCCTATTAAAATCACAACTACTACTACTACTACTACTACTACTACTACTACTACTACCACCATTATCACCACTACTACTACTACTACTACCACTACTACTACTACTAC
>OZ025242.1:20063091-20138091 GCA_964019155.1 Osedax fenrisi
TATATGATAATAATATGTTATATATATATAACATATTATATATATAGTATATTTAAATCGTCAAAATCACTTAATATATCCGTTATTATTAATACATTATTAATACTCATTTATTAAAACAATAACAACTTTTACAATTAAAATGTTGGTCAAATTATAAATACTATGATCCTATTGGCTACGATAGAATTAGCTACGATTGTTATAAATTGATATTAAATATAATTGATCCAAATATATATTTGTATTTTACCTATTAGGTATTGCTTTAATATTTTTATATTATTTTGCTAAACTATAATTTTATGGATCCAAAATATAAACATGTATTTTACAAAACAAATTTAACATATATTTTTAAACAAAATTAATCTATTGGAGAACCGATAATTAATTATTAAAACCGAACCGAATCGAACCGGACCGAAATCATAACAAATATATTTGATATCTTCAAATATAATAAAATACCCGATATTTTAAGAAGCGAACAGAACCGATAAATGAAGTATTTGATATTTGAGATCGATGTTTTGAAATTGTACAGAACTTGGTAATTAGCTATAAAGTAGCTGGCCGGCGTATCGTATAGCTGTTGTATAGGTTCAACGTACACAGCGTACGTAACCCGTGGCTACTTAATACGTATTTGTATGCCTTTTGTTAGGTATACATTTACATTAAATAGATTTTTAAATCGCATATATATATATATAGAATGTATGTTCTCGAATACCGAATATTAAAGAAGGACGGATTTCATCAGATGTACTTTATACACTGTACACTGCACAGTATATACTTCACAATATATACTGCATTATGTACATTAGTTTATACTAATGATGCTTATCAGTACTGTCATATCATTACATAACAATGTAATACTTTCCTTTCCTCTTTAATATGATATCCTGAAACATATGATTCCCATTCACCACAGCATTTAACTTACATCAAAACTTAAGTTGAACTTAAGTTGAACTTAAGTTGTGATGTAAGTTTTTTATATTAATTTAAATTTAAGCATTATTATTAATGTACTATAATACACTTTAGTAGTACATAATATATAAAATAAAAAATTATATAATTAAATATTATTTATTATAACTTATGTTTCATAACTTAAGTTCAACTTAAGTTATTGATGTAAGTTGAAAGTAAGTTTAAATTAAAAATAAAATATTAATTTAAATATTAGTATTTTATGATTAATTATTTATGTTTAATATAGTTATGATATACAAATATACATTTAAACATATATTTATTCATATTATAAACTTAAGTTACATAACTTAGTTATGAACTTAGGTTGAACTTAAGTTACGAACTTAAGTTGAACTTAAGTTACGAACTTAAGTTGAACTTAAGTTGTTGATGTAAGTTGAACGTAAGTTTATATATAATACAGTCAACTCTCGGTAAGTCGGACTACGGATAAGTCGGACTTCTCGATAAGTCGGACACATTTAGTTGGTTTGGTTGGATTTGTATCTAGCTCCATGTTAAATTAATCGGATAAGTCGGATAAGTTGGATTGGATAAGTCGGACTTTTCTATAAGTCGGACACATATTATAGTCATTTTTATGATTTTTATACTTGATAAGTCGGACTTTTTATAAATTGTCAGAAATGTTTACTTTAAATAATGAATATTATAATTTTAGTAAGTATACTTATTATATTATAATATAATATAATTTAATATAATATAATTTAATACAACATTTTATGTTGCTGATTGTTGCATAATTCCATATTTCGGTAACCATTTAACTCGCGCTGCGCATTTCATGTATTATTTGCATGATATTATTAATCTCGGATAAGTCGGACATCTCGATAAGTCGGACACTTTTCCCGGTCCCTTGCGAGTCCGACTTATCGGGAGTTGACTGTATAATAATAATAATATTATAATAATAATAATAATAATAATAATAATAATAATAATAATAATAATAATAATAATAATAACGTACATCCATACGGAATATAACAATATTTATACTCCATCATTAAGGTTATCTCGAGTCAAAATAAAACTGTAATATATATATATATATATATATATATAAAAATTGTTATTAACTATACCTGTTACAAAAAGTATCATCGTTTTACAAATATTATTATGTGTTTTATAATTTTATATTTTGTAATGTACGTTTATTTGAATATTGATACTATGTTATTTTTCATATATATTATATATATATGAATTATATTTATATATATATATAAAATATATATAGGGTATCTTATCTGCATGTGATTATATATTTAATATAATATCAGTATAATGTTATCTATATTTTAATATTTTAATAATATTTAAACGTTAAATATGCTTGATATAATTGTGAATAAAAATGATTCATAGCACGTGACATTCCCTAATAAAAGTCACGTGATAAACATTACTATTTAACGTACAAATAGTATTTGTTATGAATATATTCGTGTTATATGTTTTTATATTTATTATGAATTAAGTCTACGCTATTAGCTCGATCTTCCATCTCTTTATAGCTATGTTTCCCTTTCTATACCCATCTCGATACCCATATTTCCCCCTTTACCATATCACCCCCTTTCTATACCCCTCTCGCACCCTTCATATATTATCTCATTGGTTTATTTCTACATTTCGGTGACTGATCATATAAACATATCCCTGCAGTATGGTAACCATGCTATTATATATATTTATTGATTTAAACATGTAATGCCAGTATGCCTACATCTATTAATACACACTTTTATTATCATATATATAAATATATATATACATATATGTATATATATATATATATATATATATATATATTACTGCAATCACTAAATATTCTATTTTCATCTTTTTTTTAATTAATAAACCATGTAAATCCATTACCGTATCGTTTACTAAAATGCTAGTTAATGCCATTATCCTCAGATTAATGTTCATCACTCCTGTTCGATCTTCCCTTATATTCTATCTCTCCCCTGACTCACCTAAAGTTATTCGCTAATTAATTCGCTTATTATTTTAGTATCCTTAGCATTTTAGCTAGAGCTAGACTTAATATGGTAAACCCCATCCCCAGCTTGCACCCTTAATGCATAATCTATATAACATACGTATAAAATATCACTCATCTACTTCCTCATACCAACAATTACCCCCTCCGTGGTTCCCCTTTAACAAACGCCTCTCTTATCGCATACTATCTATTGTTAATTCCTTAGTATATACTTCCACATGCCCCACATATATTTATGCTTCTCTAGTACAACTATCTTCCCTTCCATCTCTTATAAATCACGATTCAACTATTCTATCTTTCGCTATTATACATCCCTCAAAAATGAATGCCCGGTCCCGTAGTTATATTGGACCTAGACCATAGAATATACTCACTTGTCCCCTATTTGATCCACCATGTCACGTGATACATTCAATATCCGGTGGGAGGTAATCTGTAGTACTCGTATTACTTTATTTCCGGTTTATTTTATCATTTTAAATGGTATGTCGGTATTACCTACTCTATTATTTGTATTTCTATAAATATATATATATATATATATATTATAAAATATGTAACGTGATATATATATATATATTATAAAATATGTAACGTGATATATATATATATATAATACATACAGTGTATATTTTTCTTTCGAATACAATCATTTCACTTATCTGACGTTGATCTAAGTTGAGCCCATATTGCGATGCCAGCCCCCATATGACATCAGAGTACCGTGACTCATTGATACTGACACTCGCGCCGTAGTAAGCGGATGGGATTAGCCGTATCTACAAACGTAACACACATGTATGTAGCCTATAGAGAGAGAAACACGTAGCTTATCGCAGTGTCGTTGTATCGAGGACAGGTAATCGGTGAACGTTAACCGATATATATATATATATATATATATATATATATATATATGTTAACTCGCTTTATTAATCTCTCAATCTTAAACTCGCTTTATTAATATCACGCCAGCGATTATGAAATAACATATTTCGTAATAAAATATATCTTATTGCGAATTGTGTTATTTCGTAATCGCTGCCGTGATATTATTTAAATAATTCGTATTTTAATAATTATTAATTAATATTAATATATATATATATATATATATATAATCTATAGAACGAGTACATATATTATTGATATAAACTTTTTGATAACAGATTACGAAATAAAATGTATTTTTTATATTTAAAATTAGCCACTATTAAAGTTAATGAACACAGAAACATACACATATACGCACGCACACGTATGTATGTGTGTATGTACGACGTTAATGAACAATTAACTACTAACTTGTAATATAGTTGTGTTCTCTTTCGGTACCAGTTCCATGCCGAAGAAGATGTTTATCCCTAGGTCTAGCGTGGCCCACATAGAGTTGATCAGATGGCCTACTTCTATTGTTGTATTGGAGGCAGCTGATCGGCTATACATCGCCGGCCATTCTCCGATGTATCGGGTGTTTAGGCGAATTAATCGCATGAAATCATCGTCTGACACTGTATTACGTTTTATTAAGTATATTCAATCATTGATTATATTACATTATTAATTATATTCAATTATTAATTAAATTCAATTATTAGTTATTAATTATTGTTATTTTGCCATTTTTATTTTGGTGGAGTCATTTCATACCATACAGGAGATTAGATGAAGTTTTCACTCATAAATTATAACCAAATATATCTAATTTACCTTCGAATTCTCTCAAATGTTAAGCCATCTATCGTTTTAACGAGAACTCGATGAATAATTCATTACACAAATAACAAAATAATACATTTATATAGTATTAGATAATAGTTTACAAATAATTAGTTTTATATTTTATCGTAATTATCAATATAGTATATTTATATTCACTTTTATATGTACCTTTATAACCACTTTCCACACATATATATATAATTCAAATTTATAATTTAATAAATTATAGCTTGTTTTAAAAAGTAGTACAATGTTTATTATACTTTTCACACTCATGATGAGTTTAATTCGTGAAGTAATGCAGTAATATTACAAGTATCGTAGACTAAGTATTAAATAATACACCGTTACCATGGTTACCGTATACACGCACGCAAATGTATCATTGGTTATCTAGTAACGTTAGCAATAGTATGTTACATATAGGACATATGTCCCATACATAATCACAGTTACGATAAAATGCGTTAATTAAAGTTAATTTATTTACAATATTTACTTAGAGGTAAACGTGCGAATAAAGCTCAAGTCTTACGAATAACTTGCGAATAATAGTCCTGGCTCGCTTAATGTTAAATTGTATCAAATATTGTTGCATATGCGTTTTTTCCGGATAATTTGTTAGTGGATATATGTTCTAATTATAGAAACTGTGGAATCAGTATAACACTACACATTGATTGGCTATCGATTAACGACACGTCACGTGATACAACTACGTATACTTATTAATTCGCAAACTTGTTTATACTTGGAGATGGATAAGGATATTAATTTATTGTGTTATTAAATATAATTTAAAATACTTTTGAAAAATACCTATTTATCCCTCCAACTTCGCACCCCTCCGTTGACTACCATAGCAACCGGTGTAAACACCCACGTACAATAGAGGTACGTTGAACAATAGTATGACGTAACCACTAGCTACGTTATTACATAACAACGCATACCTGTCACGCAAGACTTGTAGTATTTCTTCACCTGTTGTACGCCGACTGTGTCCTTATCAGTTATGTCCTCGGAGAGAATGTCTACACGGGTTTAGATAGAGGGGAAAGTATTTACGCGAGACACATATGCTATAGGTAGTGTGGGGTGTAAGATATGTGTAAGGGGGGTGTAAGGAGGGTGTAAGGGAGATGTAAGGGGTGTAAGGGAGGTGTAATGGAGGTGTAAGTGAGATGTAAGGGGTGTAAGGGAGGTATAAGGGAGGTGTAAGTAGAGTGTAAGGGAGGTGTAAGAGAGATGTAAGAGATGTGTAAAGGATGTGTAAATGATATGTAAGGGGTGTAAAGGATATATCAGGTAGGTGTAATATAGGTGTAAGGGTTAGCTTATGTATATGTCTGAAACTTGCAATCCAATGAACGTGTGATGTTATATAAATAATCACGTATCAATACCCGTATTCGCTACGCTAGTTACACTAAGCGCTGCCCAGTATTAGCCGTAGTCGTACTAGTTGCGTCTACAACCTCATAGCGTACCTTTAAGTCGGAAATCTACGTAGTAGTACTAGTTGCGTCTACAACCACATAGCGCACCTTTAAGTCGGAAATCTACGTAGTAGTACTAGTTGCGTCTACAACCACATCGTGTACCCTTAAGTCTGAGATATACGTAGTCGTACTAGTTGCGTCTACAACCTAATAGCGTACCATTAAGTCGGAGATCTACGTAGTAGTACTAGTTGCGTCTACAACCTCATAGCGTATGCTTAAATCGGGGATCTACGTAGTCGTACTAGTTGCTTCTACAACCACATAACATACCTTTAAGTCGGAGATCTACGTAGTCGTCGACCACACGGATAGCGTCGTTAAATCGTCGCTCACCAGGGGGGTGAAGATATCCCCAGTTACCGCAAGAGTGGCTGTAGAAGTCCTCGCACGGGTCCGTAGTGGGGTCCATCGACTTCAGCAGTTCCGTCGCTGATTGTGATTTGTAATTTAGCTTTGGTGAATAATAATCAAGAAGTATACAAGCACATACATATATATATGCAGTCAACTGCTTGTGTGGCTCAGTTGGCTAATTCGTCAGACACATACGCAGTAGGATGCATGTTCGATCCTCGTTAGGATCATTAATACATTTTATAAAATGGGTTTTAAAATATTATTTAGAAGTGATCTTATTTAATTGTAAAATAAATGATCGGTTTTCGTTAAAACCATGGATGCCTTAACATGAGAGCGGCTTCGAAGGGACATTAGAGCCATATATGGTTATAAGTGAAAACTTCATCTAAGTTCCTGGATGGGATGAAAAGACATAACCAAATAAAAAAATAACAATAACAACTCCTAAAAATAGCTGTCAGCTGTTGGTGTATTTATAACATTCACGCTTAAACCATTATTATCGATTGTAATTATATAAAATGGCTAATTTCTCATTGGTTTAAAATTTCGTTTGAAACTGTATTGCAAGTAATGCCTGTTAACTATACATGTATACGATATAGCTTATAAACTAATATGTTTACTATGAACACTGTGGTGCCTGTAGTGGCACTGCAACAGGGGGGATGGCGGATATGACCCCCCCCCACTTTAAAATCTAGGGGACCTCCTATGTATTTGTCCCCCCCCCCCACTTTTACAACAGCATTTATTTTGATTGGTTGGTCCACCCTACGTACAAATAAACTAAAATGTCATATTATATATAGTATACCTAGTATATCTACTGTATACTGTAGTCATAAGTTATGACTCATAACGGTAACATACGCTATTCAAATGAACATTTCTAACAATTTATAAAAAGTTCAACTTATCCAGTCTAAAAATAATAAAAGTGACTATGATATATTGCCGAGTTTTAGAAAAGTACGACTTATCAAATCCGAGTTTTGCAATTACTTTAACGTGTAACTAGAAAAATAAACAAATTAAATATATCCGATTTATCCGTAGTTCGAGTTATCTGGAGTTAACTGTAATATATATATATATATACATATATACATATGTATATATATATATATATATATAATGATGATGGTAAAATGGTTTGTATACAAACATATATGCACTACATTATAGTGTATTTGTTGTGATAGGGTCATGTAGGGTCATGTGATAGGGTCAAGACATCTGCGCTCGTGAGGGAAGAACATAATAATAAAATAATAATAATACGATACATATATATATATATATATCGTAATTCTAAATAACAATGAATGTGTACCACGAACCTGAAAACATACACGGGGGTGATTGACAGGCGATATCTTCTCCTGTAGTAGTATGTTCAACATGATTGAAACGATTACAAGATGATTATATGTAGGTTACGTTATAATATTAAGATAACGCAAAACTCGTTCTTCAGTGATTGCCTATTGTACGGTACATTATAGGTATCTTTATAGGTATACGAATTATTCGATTCTATAAATAAGGGTATATATACAAAATATATTTGTTAAATAAAATATTATTAATATTAATATTATTAATTATATAATAATATAATAAATATACATTACTTTTGATAATGAAGGTTAGCTATTTTTAATATATATATACAATATATACGTAATACGTTTTTGAATAACATTTAAAGTATTCTTTTCACTATCGTAGTACACAGATATCCCTATTAGGGTGCATAGTACTAATATTTATATTGTATTATGTAATTAAAGACTTTAAATAGTAAATTTACTAATTAAAATTCTAAATGTATAACTAAACACATACTTACTTACCCCTCTACTTATACTTAGTGTATGATGATACTTAATATCTTAATATAAGTTATACGATGAATTACAATAACAATATATGCATTAGTGGCGTCATATTAGCAAGAGTGACATATAACTTAAAACGACTTTTAACTGCAATACTCATTACGGTATTCCTTATAGTATAACATCACTATAGTATAGCATACATATAGTATAGTATCACTATAGTATAGCATCACTATAGTATAACATCACTATTAAATAACTAGTTCACATCAGCACTATATAAGTATATTCACCGATACTGAAATATCTCGACGTATAGATTCTAATACGTATTCGATCATATCGCACACGATATCATAACCTACATATCATACATAACATCGATAATGTACGATGGTTATATTTAATGGTAATTACATAATAGTACGTACTATTTGCATTACTCGTCGTTGTAAACAATAGCGAACAACAGTGGCTAGAATACGTACAACTTTACAGTCACGCATGAGTGGTCAACTCGGTAGTGTGATAATGGGCGTGGCTTTAATTGCGTAGCCAGTTGGTCAGAAGTACGGATGCAAGATTAACGTAATATATAAACTTCTCTGCGTGACTAAGTTGGCTAAGGCGTCAGACACACAAGCAGTAGGACGCGAGTTCGAGCCTCGTCCGGACCATTAAAATAAGTCCTCAAATAATATTTAGAAGTAATCTCATATAATTGTGTATAAATAAATGATCGGCTTTCGTTAAAACCACGGATGCCTTAACACGAGAGCGGCTTCGAAAGGACATTACATCAATATGGTTATAAGTGTACATCACCTAAGTTCCTGGACGGGAAGACAGGACTCCACCAAAATAACACTAACAATAACAATAACAATAACAATAACAATAACAATAAAAATAACAACTGACTATCCACCTTCCCAACTGACCGCCCCCTAATGATGCAGACTAAGGTCACGTTATCACAGCTGACCTCTAACCTTTGCTAGCCGTGATGTAGAACACGGTCTGAGTGATTAGAACGCCCATGAGCAGAACGGAAGCCAACGAGCACAGGCAAGATGTCATGCGCGAGAACTTCATCGACCTCGGCCTCTTTTCTCCGGCGGTATCATCTGCCTGGAAACTGAGGATGGGGGGTCGAGATAGGTTAATAGTCGTAGTGTAGTGTAGCGATGTTAGAGGTGAGGTCACGCGCGATTTTTCGCGCGAATTTGTGAATTAGCGAATAATTACTATAATTTATGGATCGAGAGTATTCACTATTTGTTTATATTCGCATATTCAGCTGTTTCGATGGAATATTCGAAATATTAGCCTCAGCTTCATTGTATTTACGATATCTGCCTTATATCAACATTATACATGTATACTGTTTAACGTGTGCAGTCGTAGTTAATAGCATGGAACAATACTACATAATCAATACTATAATGAATTATTGGTCGTATTCGTCGAGTTGATGTAAAACGTATAAACTAAAAACGAAAATTAATAATTGTTAAAGCTGACGAATCCTATTGATTTGTTTTATTCAATCTTAGTAATATATCAATAATACTCATTAATATAATAGTTGGGTCATTGGTGATTTTTTATATTTATTTGAAATATATATGTATATATGATGTATATATATATGAATTTAATTTTTGATATTGATAACATAAATAATTTTCAAACTCTATTTTTATAACAAATGAACACATGATATCTATTATCTAAATATAAATTACACATGAAAATTTGAAGTACATATTTTCATTATAAAATATTATCATTAATTATGAGCGTGAATAGTATTAAAATCATTATTAACATTATTGATAGAAACTTTCGTATGTAGATAAAATCATTGAACCGTAACGAACTCTCGAATTCGGTTATATAATCAATCGTTTTATTTAGTATATTACCTGTATAAATTAATATTTATCATCAATATTATCCTATATTATATAATACATGATACATTGTTTATTATATATGAAATTGATTTCTATTATATGTATATATTCTATAGATTAGGTCCATGTATAATACACTGGAGAATCACGATTGTAGTACTAATACTACCGCGTTATACATTATGTTCTTTACTTGTAACTAGTAACCCATGTAGCACTGAATATAGTCATTGCTGTAGTAAATGTATTACATATATATATTATAAATTATTATGTATTAAAAATATGTTACCATCATTGAATATGGTTAAAATATGGTTGCGAAATATTTAATTCCCCTAATTTATTATAGCTATAATTGTTTATAATCTAATAATGATACACCGGACTTATGAATTTGACTAATGAATTTATTATATTAAATTCTATAGGGGAAACATTGAGAATGTTTAACTTTGAAAGTTGATTTAACTAATATAATACTACTTAGGCCGATACTGTTACATCTTCAATCACTTCTACAACATCAACTATTAGTGACATTTTTAGACAAATAACGTATTATGGATTAATCTGCCATAAAGAATATTAGAAAATATTACTTAAATATTGTATATATAAATGATAGTAATAAGGAATTTAATCTAGATGAATAAAATGTAACTAATATTATTTTCAAAAATAATGTAACCATTACATCTTTTAACTCATCATATTCTATGCACATGTTTTAAATTTAATATTTAAAACACCGCATATAGTGACGCCGAGTTTCTGATCTATTACCACGCCGTTAAGTCAGAAGCTATCACTTCTCGCACACTAATAATAGAAGCATACGTTACGAACCGATGAAACTACTTGATAATAACATAGACTTGAAGTCTTCCACGGTAGTCTGCTAACTATGTCCCTAGATCGCTAGAGTTACCGTCATGGATGACCTCCTTTTCTATGTTTACTAACACCACGTGATATGCTAAGTCTCGCTGAACTCGACACAATATATTATGACACATAGACTAGGTTATTCATAATTAATATTCACTCTCTTAGATCCGACATTATTCTTCTGGCCTAGCAACAACTATACTAAACCACAATATGTTATTCGTCTAACAGAAACATGGATTAGTATAGATGATACTGATACATTCTCGTTATGTAACAAAGCTAATTGCAGTTAGTGTCTTCATTCACTCGCCCCTGGTCATGGTGGAGGTGTCGGTATGTTAGCCCACACGGATTTCACCACATCCTTCCACATTCTTCAATATTATTTCGTGTAGTGATTATATTTATTAACGTTTAATTTTCAATCAAATACACCTTGTACGATTTTGATTTATCGACCTCCAAAACTTAATTTAAACTTCAATCGAACCTAATTTGTGACAATTTGTTGACTCTTATTATTTACCCATATCTCAACTTTATATTGTCAGTATGAGTATGGAATGATATTTAAGCTGATGTATCTCATATCCTATAAGTTCAATCAAAAACGTATACATGAAATATGCGCATTAGTAAGCTTTATTCAAATAAGTAAAAATAATGTTTATATATATTTATATATTTATTAACAAAAAAAATCTATGAAGAAAATACAAAAAATATCGATTTACTTTTTAAAAAATTGAAATAAAAGTTAGTAAAACATATATTAAATCACTAATATATAATATAAATTGAAAATTAAAGTTGGAGTTGAAATTAAAGTTGAAAAATAAGAATTATTTAATTACAATAATGGGTGTACTGCGTTTATTTTAGTGGTAATATTATCATTATTATATAGTGTATATAGAATCGGGTAATGTGCATGATATATATAGTATCATATTATTATTATTAAAAATGAAAAAATATATATTAAATATACAATCAAAATATATGTTATCATATAATAATAAAGAATACGAGTTTAATAATACATGATTACGCTACACAAATAATATCATTAAATTAAAAAAACATAATTTTATAGATCATGGAATTTACATAACTATTTAATACATAGATAGTATCTATTAGATATGATATAAACACATTTAAATGTAAACATTATACACGTATACAATGTATACAATGTACGTCGTATATTCCTACACATATACACATATACACACATATACACATATACACATATATATAAATATAAATATATATATACACCGATAAATATAATTTGTTGCAACATTTTTATTAAAATTAGAATATAAAATTGATATTCAAATATAATTCTTTATTTTTACATCGGGATGTTTACATGAGAGATTTGCTTTGTAGATAGGTAAGTGATGTCATTAGATTAAGTACTTCCCGTGGGTGTTTATGTGTGGGTATTTTCCCGTGGGTATTATACCAGGGTGTTCTCGGTTTAATTATATAGCCTATAGGAAATATATATATATATATATATATATATATATATATATATTGAGTACATGTCTAGTCTATGTAGTAATGAGCTATCATTGTACATGTAGTTCGGTAAACATGCATAAAAGGTATGATTTAGTATATATTTAAGACATGCCTGACACTGTAAACCCCTACACATTACTAACAATTAGCTTACACATGTAGGGAAACTTATAAATGATAACATGTTGATTCCTACAGGGTATCTACATAGTTAGTACACGAAGGTGGATATGGATACGAAGATGGATATCATACATCGTAAGCTATATCTATATACACAGCTATATATACACAGCTATATATACACAGCTATATATACACAGCTATATATACATAGCTACAGATAGCAGAGGTTGCTTAGCAACCACTACCCGAGACTGTGTGAACACGTTACTGTAGTGAACGCGCGCCTAGTAAGTGAGTTTTGAATAATGTGCAGCTCGGCAATATTGACGAGGGGTATCGTAAACGGTTACACTGAATTAGTGAGGCTAGAGGTATGATGAGGCTAGATAAGCAGAGACTATGCTATGGTATATCAAGCCCTATATTAGTGATGGGTGATGTTATTGAAACAGGACAGAGAGATGTATACATCATATACATCGTACGCAGTGTAGTGTGTATGTGATAGATAGAGTGTGATATATGACGGTTGTCTATACAAGTTTAATAATAGTATTATTAATATGGGTTAAGTTCTATGCATACTTCCATTATGTTTGATTTCAGGTGGAAGAGGAGGAAGAGGTGTATGAGGAGGATAAGGAGAGTGATAATAAAGAGGGGGAGGTGGAAAAGGAGGAAGAGGTGTAGGAGGAAGAGGAGAGTGATAATGAAGATGGGGAGGTAGAAGAGGAGGATGAGGATGGTGATAATGAAGAGGAGGAGGTGGAAGAGCAGGAAGAGATGTATGAGGAGGAGGATAGTGATGATGAAGAGGAGGAGGTGGAAGAGGAGGATGATTGTTAAGAAGTATTGCTTAAGTACCATCGAAGAGGCTGGTTATAAACTTCGCTTTATAGTGAACGTACGGATGTTGCTGGTGACCTAATTCTGAATAGATGTGCTAGCATATATCATGTAGGGTAAGAAGCTGATGCAATATATCATCATATGCTAATAAAACTGTGATATCTGTCAGTATAGAATAGTATCAATATCAATTAGATGTAAATACATAATCTAAACTCTATAATAATAAATGAAATTAGTAATTAATCAAGTATCCAATAGCTATATGTACGACTACATTGTACGTTTGAGGTAAAAGCTCTCTATTGTATATATATATATATATATATATATATATATATATATATATATATATATATATATATATATATATATAACATTAGTTATAATAGGTATCTGTATTATAAATATATATTCAGTTTAATAAAAATTGCATATGTATTTATAATTAATACCTTGTATTGGTGTACAATGTTACCAATGTTGTCTCCGGAAAACGGAGAATGATAGTTCTAGACAGGTTGTATATTTATTGAATGGAAACGACTGGAAGTGGATGGGGGTGGGGTGTGGTTCGTGGATGAGGGTAGCTGGGGAATGTGTGTGTGTTCGTGGATGGGGGTATATGGGGAATGGGTGCGTTCGTGGATGTAGATTGATGGGGAATGGAGGATGGACGTGTTGGTCGAATCGAGAATCGAGAAACCTCAAACTTTCAGTGTACGATGTTTGCACTAATTGGTAACAATAGGTGTAGTAGAGGCGTATGGTTATATATTCGTAAGAATACACTATATAGTCTATACTATTGTCTATACTTTTGAAGTCGGTACATGCGAACTAAATCCCAAATACCATTACGAAATTATGTTGTTATTACACAATGTCGAAATAAACATACTGTCGATAAAGCGATTGGATTTCGATGCAAATAGGACATGTGATATATTGCACACACACAGTACGACCTTGTTAGTATATGGCATACATACTATATGCTGAGGCAGATATAAGCGGAGTTCACTGTTATGTTTATATAAAATATATATGTGTGTTTTATATATATATATATATATATATATATATATATATATATATATATATATATATTTGGTAAGTTGTATATACTATCATACATATAAATCATAAATATATATTAATATATAAATCATAAATTATATCATTATTAATCATTAATACCAATGTAATAGTAATTTTATTTAAAACATTATTTGGAATGTATACATATATGTATGATATCTTATCTGTTATATTAGATATTGATGTTGTTACTTTACCCGCCCATATACAAATTCACACCTACACACATATCCACACACACACACACACACACACACACACACACACACACACATATACATAATAACACACACACACATATACAAACTAAAACACACACATATATATATAATGCATATGTAATAATAATCATTACATTTAATTCGTTACTTAAATAATTACTAGTTAACTAATATACTTAGCATACTTACGTAGATAATTTCAATACAAACTGACTGCGATACCTATCAATGTGACTCTTACACAGTTAACATCCGGGCATCTATTACGTATACGCTGTGATACGGTGCGCATGACTACAGAAGATGTACGTTAATACACCGCACATCGCACACTGTTCGCACACACGCACACACGCACACCTAACCGCACATCGCACACTATTCACACACACGCACACACCCGCACATCGCACACTGTTCACACACACGCACGCGCACACCTAACCGCACATCGCACACTATTCACACACACACACACGCACACCTAACCGCACATCGCACACTATTCACACACACGCACACACCCGCACATCGCACACTGTTCACACACACGCACGCGCGCGCTACAAAAACGCAATCACCGCATTATGTTAATTACATGTGCATAGCGATTAGGTCATATAGGACATGCTGTGATTTATGACTCATACAGTATGAATCATTATTCGTATGTATATATATGCATACCTGCACATAGTATAACAATAGGTGATGTAGCGTGTTCGCCAGCAATAGCTAATAGCACTGATTAACATAAAGTGATGTACACACACAGTATATAGGACACGGCTAGTAGATGGTTAACATGGCAATGGGGTTTATATATAGAGTGTAGTAATTAAGTTGTATCGTTTATAGATTTAAATATACTTCTAAATATAGATAACACACACACACACATATATATATATATATATATATATATATATATATATATATATACATATAAACACACATATATATATATATATATATATATATATATATATATATATATATATATGCATGCATATTCATAGATAACTACATATACTATTATTTAGATAACAATAGCACTAGTTAGAGATAACCGCGAGCTATTGTTACAAGATAACTCCGTATCTGAACACGTTAAACATCGGCATTGTTTAGCGTACTCCATTATTATATCACTTTACCGATATTATTAGGGGTGCTGCAACAGGGGGGATGGGGGATATACCCCCACTTTTACCACAAAATATATGTTGATTGGTTGGTCCTCCCCCCCTACATACACACCATCGTTCCAGCGCCCCTACCTAGTACCACCATCATTATGTGCATGTCACGTGGTACATTTCAAGCGCGTGTCACGTGTATGTCACGTGTATGTCACGTGTAGGACACTCGTTATTGTAATACGTCACGTGCTGATTACGTAACGCACATGACTTCGGCAACACAATAGAGAGAGAGGTGTGTCAGCTATATCAGAGACGCGTTACATCGTATACACATTGGATATGTATATATATATATATATATATATATATATATATATATATATATATATATATATATATATGGCGATATTATCTATAGGAGATATAAGAGGAAACTAGGTAGGTATATCTCTCCAGTCTCACAAAGATATAGCAATGTTAATACGCGAGCAACACATTCTCGCATACGATTGTGTATAATCCTAGTTTTTCGGGCGACAACATAGAAAAGATATTGATCTTAATCCAAAGCCCTTTATAGGAAATAATAACATAAATAATTAAATATTTCATACGAAAAAAATGTACAATCTATAACTTCTAATAAATATTTATTATTAATATTATTATTATTATTATATTCACATGTGAGTATGTACAGCGCATACGATAGCTGCCTGCTATCTAATCTATTCTATTGTTCTCTATATTCTATTCTATTGTTCTCTATATCCAGTACCGTTCGCTGTAGTCGTATATAACGTAGTATCAATTCGTTATCTACGACTGTAATACTATACATGTTTGTTTAGTTGTTTAGTGCCTTAGGGTTTAGTGGTTTGTATTATTGACTTAGAACGCTGTAGCAATATGGTTATGTATAGTTAATAGCATATATTACATGTACTAGGGTTTCTGTACATCTCAGCTATAGGTATTGTGATGCCACCTTCACATTCTCATCTACTATAGTATATATATATATATATATATATGTTTATAAATAATATTTATACGAATTAATTAATTAATGCTGACCTATTTAAGATCGAGAACAATGTAGTGCATAACATATCATGTATCATACGAATGACGTAACGTATACAATGTATACAATGTATACAATGTTTGTATTGTGAGTTATGATGTTCGAGCTAACACGATATGTCCATTAGAGAATGACGTAAGGCTTTCTCATCTCGTTAGTTATCAATTACAGTGGTCAGTGTAGTGGTCAGTGTAGTGGGCAGTGTAGTGGTCAGAGTATTGGTCAATGTAGTGGTCAGAGTATTGGTCAGTGTAGTGGTCAATGTAGTGGTCAATGTAGTGGTCAGAGTATTGGTCAGTCTAGTGGTCAGTGTAGTGGTCAGTGTAGTGGTCAGTGTAGTGGATACTGTGATACAATACTTTATAATCCACGGAAAATCTATACATTACGACCCCATATACAATTGTATATTCCCGTGTATAGTTAACCCTATATAATATATAGTATATATAGTATATGTATCAATATAATCTATATATAGCATATAGGCTGCTATTCTCGTATTAAAGACATCAGCCATGGCTGCAGGATGATATTAACATCTACTTTATATGGAGGCGTTACTTATAGAATGTCCAATTGAAAAGTCTAGCATCACATCAATTACAGCAGAACTGTTAGCATTATTGACCGCTTCATAGTAATGGTCAAATGACGGTTAATTCGAGACCACGCCAATTCCTCGTGAGATATCACATGACACAAGTAAACAATGGTGAGTAATACAACGCTGTTCGCACATATCCAGGCTGATCAGTGTTTTGTGATGTGTTTTTTTTCTAGTACTGTAAATGAACTCGGGCAGTTCTAACAAGTATCGAACTGTATCGAATTTTGATACTTCGAACTTTGAAACAAAATTCGGTTTCGAACTTTTGATACTTCGAACTTTGAATTCAATTATCGAACTTTCGATCATATGTTTGATAATATATTTAATTTATGTTATCCAAAGTATCGGGGCAGTCTCACTCATGGTTATTCATAGCATTCATGCATCTTAGTCTCAGTTACAAATAAAAAAAATAATAAAAACATAAATTAGCCACATATAACAATAACATTTATTTATACACAGATTATGTTAGAGATATATAGATTAATAATGATATCTATAATAAATAATTAAAAATTATAATTAAAATGTAACATAAAAAGCATCGTTTGTGCTCGGTTATATCTAGTAATAGTCTCAATATGGTTTGAGCCCATTACGTAATGATCTTGATTCGTTTTATGTTTGTAGAGTAAAACTCTCGGGTAGGCTTATTTTACCCAAAGCACGGCTCTATCAAAATCCTTAGCGTACTTTATATACAAGTATCGATACTTCAAAAAGTGAGTTCATTTACAGCACTACAAAACAACGAGCTAAGCAAACACTACTATTGTGATTGTTTCATTTCTTGTACCATGTAACGTAACGATGACTTTGTACAGTGTACACTGTACAGTGTACAGTGCACATGTATACGTACACAATACAGTGTACAATGTACTGTATTGTGTACAATACAGTGTACAATGTACTGTATTGTATACATTAGTATACTGTTTATATGCGTATACGACATACCATAAATGTTATAATGTTATAACAATTAATTTAATTTAAACATTCATCGTGCCGCAGAAATCGACCGCCGAAATAAAAACAAAACGGAATAATGATAACTTAGAATATTAACATAAAGCATAACTAAGCTACTATGGTATGCTATATTATACTATAGTATGCTATAATATATTACAATATAACACTGTCGTTATTTTATTTTGATGGAGTCCTTTCATCCTATCCAGGAACTTAGATGACATTTTCACTTATAACTAAATGACCATAATTTTCCTTTGATTCCGCTCTCATGTTAATACATCCATGTTTTAACCATATTTGTATAAAGAGATCCTAATTTATTTACACACACTTATATAAGATAACTTCTAAATTATGTTAATACCTATTACATCGGTTCGGACGAGGCTCGAACCCGCGTCATACTACCTATAAACACCCCGAGAACAGCTGTCGGTGTATGTTCTTGTTAGTACACGCCGTTGTCTCGTTAGCTACCCCCGTGTTAGCCTCACACACCCTACCCCTGCTACTATCACGTGCGCTTAACCCTAACCCTTAATACCGTACTGTCAGGGTAACGGTAACGCTACCGCCCCTACATCACCTCACAACCTGTCTTAGTACGGTACACACGTGGGCGGGCGTTGTTTACCCGCAGATAACGATTGTTATCATTAATATCGCGACAGTATATCACATTAACATCGTTATCATTACAACTATAGGCACTGGATACGCATGCGTACACGTACACACACACGCACACACGTGCGTACGTCGTACGAAGTAATACACCGATCCGCTATATTAAAATCTATCGAAATTAAATGACATTTATTTGACCGATGCGGACTTAATAATTAGAAAGATTTATTTAGGTTTCTACGTATAACTTTTGAGATAGTGATATATATATATATATATATATATATATATATATATATATATATATACTGTATAATACATATCTAATAAAATACAATTAACAAACGATAAGATGATTGTGTTTTGGGTTTTACCATGCATGGTTGATGTATAATTGAAAGCTTGCTAGCTGGTTATGATGTATCTACAATATACTATATATATACTTGTAGTTATGCTTTAGGTATGCTTTAGGTATTGTTATGGATTTCAGAATACAAATAGTAATGGTATTGGTATATTAATTAAATATAAATATATATATATATATATTACATTAACTACCTGTGTGGCTCAGTGGCTAAGGCGTCAGACACACAAGCAGTAGGATACGGGTTCGACCCTCGTCCGGACCATTAATTAATTTTATAAAATGGGTCTTAAAATATTATTTAGATGTGATCTTATATAATTGTGTATAAATAAATGATCGGCTCTCGTTAAAACCATGGATGCCTTAACATGAGAGCGGCTTCGAAGGGACATTAGAGCCATATATGGTTATAAGTGAAAATTTCATCTAAGTTCCTGGATGGGATGAAAGGACTCCACCAAATAAAAATAATAATAATAATAAAAAAAAAATATATATATATATATAATTAGGTCGAACACTAAATGATTATAGGTTTACTATAATTAATTTAGTGATTTATTTTAGTTATTGATAAAACTGTGTATATAAACACATGCTTATGTAAAACCCATAACTAACCCGTATGTACGTAACGAGGGGTCAATGGGTCAACTCCTATAACGCTATTCGTCTCTACAGAATGAATAGTGTATAGACTATGTAGGTTTTCAGTGTAGGTAACTGTCCATATAAGTATAAACTGAAGATAGTTCTATTATATTATATATCTATTAGAACTATAGTTCTCGCTGCGAATTCGTTATTAGTATACCAACAGTATATATACTGTTGTAAATATATGTATATACTGTGTATACTGTCTATATATTGTAATATAGTATACACTCTATATAGTGTATACATTATATGACTGTACATATACTGTATAAACTCTATTTAAGAGGACTTGTAAGTCCTTATAATGTGTAAACTGAAAAAAATCATTACGTAACATGGAACACCCTTATAAGGGTATATTATGCCCGAATACATGTATGTATTCATGAGTATATACAAGATTACATGATTATATAAGTCGATATAGGTATATATATATATATATATATATATATATATACCTTAACAATATATATTCTATGACATTTATTTGACGCAGCATCTAACACCGAAAAATAAATATTCTATATAAATTAATTAGGTTTTCTTACAAAATACATTTAGATACATGTCTAATGGCACGCGTGTATGTTTGCTGTACACTAACTTATATTACAATTAATATATAATTAATTAGTACTGTTATACGGTTATAACGTACGATTAGATTAGTATACTATTTTATAAATACATGTATATTAGATAATAATACAACCGCATATATATAAAATTAAAATTATATTAATTTAAATTAATTTGACCTTATAGGTAAACAATATATTCAATAAATAATATATAGATATATGTATACACATGCATACGTGTGTATATTCTAATTCTACCTGTGTATTCGGACCATGCTGGTATCTAAGTTCGGTGGTGTAGGAGTAGCGAGGTGGTCGGCAGGCAGGATAGGTTCGCTCGTTTACATACGTCGACTATTGTACAGCTCTGCGATGCGATGCTTACACGTCGATATTAGGCAATCGCTACTAAGCAATAATAACTGATACCGCTAGATCGTCGCCACCCCCCCCCCCTCTGTCTCTATCTCTCTATCTCGCTCGCTCGCTGATACGACGACGGTGACGTCACTACGATGACGTCACTGCGATTACGTCACGCGCGCGCGAGAGAGAATAGGTGCCGCTAGGTGGAGATACGTGACGCTAGGTGGAGATAACGATTGGTCGCCGCGTCGCTGGGTATTAACAACGACGACGCTATTGTGTGGCGCGTCTAGTTTAGGTGCTACGGTATCTATTTATAGACTTCACACGACATCCAATCGCCTGTGTTGTAATAATATATATATATATTATGTATATTTAAAGTGTAACTATTATAATTTATTCTAGTGTATTTAAAGCAACAAACTCGGTGTAAGTGAAATCGTTTTCTACGTCCCCATAACATGTTATAACATAAGCCATTAGTTGGTCTGTTAGTCGTTTGTTTGTTAAATATCGACCTTTAGTAACGCATGACATCGAATATCGTGACCCGGATAATAATATAATCGATGTTACCACATTATACATTTAGTGGTACGCTTGTAGCTACAGGCACGATTGTAATAATAATACTATTACAGTTTATTTATACACTTGAATAATAGTAGCAACAATTCTCTAAACTGTAATACAATAATGTTAACAAAAAAAAGGAAATTATAATAAAATATGTTTTTTCAGTCTTTTGCGGAATATTGAGATAGATGGAGCACTTCGTATCGAAAGAGGTAGCTTGTTCCATACCGAGCCAGCATACATCTTGAATGACCTCTTAGTGATTTGTAATCGACATCGAGCCTCTTCAAGTTGCACGGGATAGCGTATCGAGGATCCAGTTCTTTATCTGATAATAGCGTTGATAAATAGTAAGGTAATCCAGAAATAATTACTTTTTTAATTAAACATAAAAATCTATAATTAATCCTGGAAGATACCCCTAGCCATTTTAATTTATGTAAATAATAACTAGTCGAAAATCTACTAGAATATGGGATATTAAAAATAATTTGTATACATCTACGAATAACTCGTTTAATGTATTTTAATATATATATTGGAGCTCCAATTAAGATAATATTCCCATAATCTAATTTCGATAGAACCAAACTTTCAATAATTCGAATAGTTAATTTTATTGATACATATTTACGAATGATATTTATATTATGTAAATGATAATTAGCTGTTTTACATATGATACGTATGATAAGTAATCTGATTGCGATAATTTACATAAAAAAAATATTAGAACCCGTAGAATTTAATTTTAGATGAAGATGTAATTAAAAGATTATCAAATATAATATTAGGAAAATCAAAATTAGTACCTGCAGGTACGCTCGTTCTAGTACGTTATGGTACTACAGTACCGGTACATTCACTATAGTACATTCACTATGGTACATTTACTATACTGCACGTTAAGAGTGATTTTAAACATGCTATTGGTTATCGATTCCTTAACGGCATTTGGAACATCTAAATATGAGTATAGATAATACACACAACATTTTTTTTTTAATTTAGGTCAATATTGTACATGCGCCAGCTTGGTCAAATTTAACAACATTTAACATGGGAATAGATAGGAAAATACCAAAAAAACATAAATATGTACATTTTTCACAGTTATACTTAAGCTACAATCATGACATTTTCAGAATATATGTAATGTGTATAGTTCCTTTGAATATTATAAATTCATAACAAAATTAATATTATTTCTATGATTTTTTTTTAAATTATAGGATTTTCCAGAATTTTTTTTGACCTCTCATAATTGTGTACAGAATTGTTATATTTTATCAATTTATATTATATATAACAAAAAAAACAACTAATTAATCACTATATATTACAATTTGGCTGAAAAAATAATAACTACCCTGGTATTTCTTTAATTTTGTAAAAAATCATCAAAAAATTACCATTTTTTCTGTGGATTGGTACCTTTACAAATTTTAAGATTATTATTTTTTTTTTCTAACTCATCTTAAGATGTTATATTTTAACGTACAAGTATTATAAATTTAAAAAAATAGCTCTTTATAATTTTAATAAATAGTCAAAGTGGCCTAATTTTTAGAAAATTTGTATATATATAAAATTTATTTTATTGTTTAAATTAATTATCTAATAACTAATATTGTAATTAGGGATACTATAGATAATATTTACTATATATTAATGTTATCTATTAAAAGAATATAGTATTAAAAAAAAGTACTCATTATTATATATATACCCATTACAATACAATACAAATAAAATTTACAGAATTCAAATAAATGTCCTCAAGGACATTTTTTTATAAACATATACAATACAATTACATAGGAATAACGTCATTTCGAGATTTTTTTTTTTTTAATAATATTTTTTTAAAACCTCCGGCGCACCACCAATAATGAACCAAAATGTATATGGTTTAATAAAATAGTATCATGAGCATCATATCTATAGAATCTACTATGCCGGTTTAGGATCTTTAAAATTAAATCACTCTTACTACACTTACTATAATGCACGTACTATAGTGGACGTACCGGGACACACTACGGTGATTCTTAATACAAATGTTAATGTGAAGCGCGAACGATTATTTGTTATCAATAATGATATTACGTTATCTAAATGCACCATTAAGGGAATACTTCTCTCCGCGTATCATTGGCCACACGTCACGGTACCGTATGCACAGTCGACCACTATAGGTCGTCAACCGGTTAACACTGTTGTACGGATGCCTTATTATATATACTATGATATATACTAGATACTAGTCCGACGCGTGATTTGATTGGTCGACCTTTCAATCACGTGGTCACGTGGATGACCTCGCACTAACTTCATTAGTATCGGTGTATCGAATAACTATGTTTAGGTTATAATTTATATGCATACACTGCCTTTGCGCCGACACCGTAGTCCGAGTCTGACAACACATCATCATTATCGGTGCATATGTACCTATCCGCATCGTATCAGCAAGTGTTATGGTATCGTTGTTAATAATAGTGACAACTTGTCAGTAACACGAGGAGAATATGGGGAGGTTTAGGATGAGGTGAAGGAGATGGCGTGGAGAGAAGTAAGAGGCTGATATGATACAATATTAAGTGATAGGTGAATATGAAGATGATGTTGATGATGATGAGGAGGAGGAGGAGTAGCCTAAGGATGATGATCAAGAGGAAGAGTGAGAGTATGTTGAGGTGGTTAATGACGGAAAGGGTGATGGTGAGGCTAATGAGTAGAATGAGAAGGAGAAGAGAATGATGAGGAGGAGGAGGAGGAGGAGGAGGAGGAAGATATAGGTTATATACATACCTACATATACATAAACATGCTGTATGGCTCAGTTGGCTAAGGCGTAAAACACACAAGCAGTAGGACATGGATTCGAACATTGTTCAAACCATTATAATATATCCGCATAATATTTAGAAGTGATCTTATATAATTGTGTATAAATAAATGATCGGCTCTCGTTAAAACCATGGATGCCTTAACATGAGAGCGTCTTCGAAGGGAAATTATAGCCATATGGTTTTAAGTGGAAACGTCATCTAAGTTCCTGGGTGGGATAAATGGACTCCACCAAATAACAATATATATATATATACAAGTTTAATAAATTCTTGATATTCAAAGTGATTTGCAAAGTCTGCACAATCTCATATTTATATAGAAAATAGCATCCTTCTCTTTTTATTTTATTAACAAAATCATCTCTCCATATATTAGGTACCCAAAGTTTACATCTGTACAAATATGATGTTTCTTTATTGTAGTCATACATTATTATATAGTTAGATATATTTTTTATTACTCTATTATATTATAAATTATACCATAGATGGTATACCATATAATTAAAATTCCATAAGATATATAATTAAATTCATTTTAAAAATTAATAATTTTCATGCAAAATACATATTTCTGTTAAGTTTTCAGCTCAAATTTAATTTATAAAATAATGATATATATTATTTAATTATTGCCTTTTAAAATATATTATTTATAATAAGATATAACTACATTTTTATGTCTTTTGGGAAACTTTTATATGTATTAGTTTAATACAAAAGTATACAATTATCAATATTAATGTAATGTGATGTAATACAGTAAATGATGTATGTAAAATGAGAATTTTTATAAAAATGAATCAATTTCTTCAACACTGATCTCTGTTTGTTTACCTTTTTGTTTATCAACAATGCGCGCGCATCTCGTACGCAAAAACGGCTAAGCTGTAGGGCTTGGGGTCATAATTTGTGATCGAATAATTATATTCTCCAATTACATCAATCACCGAGTATAAATAATTAATAATAGGTAATAATATAACGTAATAATAAGGTAATTATATTTCTGTGGTAATTACGTTTATTATTTATTGTTTACAATTATTGTAGAATAATTTGTTATTATATAATTCCAATTGTTCTCTATAAATTCACTATATTCGTTGCCGTATCCTATCATAATAACACACGTTTTAATTTTATTTATTTATAACAATTCATTTACAACTTAAATTAAAATTAAATATTAACTTAATTAATTTATCGTTTATAAATAATAAATTGTTTTTTATTAATCAATTGATTGTTATTAATTAAGTTTGTATCTGGAGTTATATTAAGGTTACATATTAATTAACTAACCTTTAATTATTACTTAATAACCTCTTTATTGTGTATTTAATATATATATTCTATCTAGTTACTTAATTGTACTATAGTATATAGTCTATAGACTAGTACAATTATATAATATATATAGGTTATATATATATATATACCTATAATTATTATATATATTATATATTTAATAATAACACATCACGTACAGTGCATGTACACACGCCGCACAGCGCACATACGCACGCACACATATACACACATACACACATACTAACACATACATTATGTATTACATACACACATACATATACACACACACACATATATATTACAATTTGTGTATACACTATTTTATATATTAAATATTGTATATTAGGTATATATATACTCTGTCATACATTATTTATTATTTAATATCTAATATAATATTAAACGGGTAATATTTAAATTATACTTGAATCGATATTTATATTATAGTCACACACACACATATATATATATATATATATATATATATATATATATATATATATACGTATACGCATAATCTCATTAAGAATAATAGTTAAATAGGTCTATCTGATATTATACATATCAGATGTACTTATATGAAATATGCTAATATCTCATGAAACTATTTTACATTTATAATTGAAGTGCATAACATTAAATAAATAAAGATTACTAAATAACAAATAACCAACAAATAACATTTGATGATTGATAGGTTATAAAATAACATGGGTTATAATCTGAGGAAAAACTCAACATCATCCAACAAAAAAGAATATATCTATGGTAAGAATTTTCAAATATTAAATATATAAAGTATATATATATATATTAGTATGTATGACATATATGTGATTATCATTACATTTATTAATTTATATATACTAATATTAAAATTAATGAAGAATTAATATTAATGAATTAATTAAAGAATAAATTAATAAATTCATGACATTTCTCTAATAATAAAACCCTTAGGGATTTCCTTGTACGTGCACACATAATGTAATGTTTAATATTTTAATAATATAATTAATTAATAACTAATAACAATTGAATATGCGTTTAAAATTCGTTATTTAATATACATATATATATATATATAGTATATTAGTATATATATATATATATATATATATATATATTAGTATGATATATAAACTGCATTATATTATATAAATATTATGGTGTGCATTAAATTACATTGTCTTACATTACTTAATATATTATGTTTTATTTACGGTGTCATATCGTTAACAGAGTGCAGAAAAACAAAAATTGTAAAAAGTAAAACAAAAATAAATGTGAATGCCGAATTTGCGAAGGCCGTAATTGCAAACGAAAGCGGCGGTTAATATGTACACACACACACACACACACACACACACACACACGAATATATAGACGTGTTTTTAACAGCTTAGCTTTTAAATATCTTTTAATTGTATTATTATTATAAAGATAAGTACGTATTCATTTATTTTTTATATTATCTATTATATTAATATTATTTACATATTAATATACAACTTGTTTGAAATATATAATAGTTGTCTTTAAATTATAATCATTTCTTATTCAGATATAATTATATTTAGGATTTGTTTTCATTTTTAACAACAAAACAAAATTTAATAAAAAATAAAAAATAATTACAAAGATCATAGAATTATATATTTTTTAATTTGATATAATTCAGATATATATCATATACTGTTTATGTATATTTATAATTAGATCTATTATTTATTCGTATCAAATTGATAAATTATTGTTATCATAATATCTAAATTTGATATACTCCCGTGGATCTCCCGTGGGAATTTACTTTTGGTAGTTGGATCTGCCAAACTTCATTTGAGGTTAGCTACCATTTATCACTTACATAGTATCATACTATGTAACATAGTCTGCTGTTTTGCCTATATTACTACGGATCATAAAAGCATCGATAACGACCTGAGAAACGAGTAACCTGATAAGAACATGGATTCAAAATGCATTCACTGCAACACATCGACTACAGCTGAAGCATCACATGCCGAGGGACACGTCGTATGCAGATGTACAGCTACAATCCACTATAGATGTCTTTATCCGGCGAAAGAAATATCGATGCAATGGGGTAATAAAAACTCACCTTCAAAACTATTAATAGCATTTATGCAATCAATAGCCTTTAAATATACATGCCCTACCTGCCGTACTACTAATAATACACCCATACCAACTACTAATACTATACCCAAACTAACTATTAATACTACACCCATACCAACTACTAATACTACACCCATGACAACTAATAATACTACACTCATACCTACTACTAACCATAATATAACGACTACATCTACTGCGTCTAATAACATAACCATTGAAAATAAACTAAATGATATACTGAAAATACTAGACATACATACTACTCAGATTAACAATATCAAAAAACGGAATACTACAACACCAACAAAACTAACGAATAATACACTCACTACCTCATATGCACAAGCTGCCAATACACCTACTACTAACCATACTAATACCGACATAAGATTAATTACCGATACTGATATCAACTATACTGCTACTATTGAAAATATAGCTAAAGATAATCGTAATCTAAACTATATAAAGAAATTTATTTCTAATTTTAATATAAACCCCTCTTCGATATCTAAAGTTATATTTAAAAATAGTTATTGTTTTATATCATTTACTACTCTCTATGCTAAAGATTCTTTTATCTCACTCAACCCATTACTGAAAACTACTGACTATAACCGACTTTTCCTACATAACTATCTATCACCCGAAATAATACGACGAAAACATATATATTTTCACGCTATAAAAGCTAATCTAATTAAGGGATATAAATGCTCATTGAACTTAAAGACAAACACATACGAACTCAGACAAAAAATAGATAATAATAAGGTTAACTGGAAAACAAAACCACTAAATGTTCCAAATGAATTATTTACTGATTGGACAACTTCTTTTACAAACTATATTAATAATAAGGATGAACTAACCTCCACTACGGATGAATTAACTTCCACGAATAAGCATACATGACTAAACAACAGCATAAACTACTTATCTCTTACTTTAATAAATGCCAGATCTTTAACTGCTAACATTGATATTATTAATAACTTTATTATGGAATATCACTTTTCGATTATAGCAATTACAGAGTCTTGGCTAAAAAATGTAGACACCGTCATTCCTGCTGGTCTTAAAAGCCTTGGATACTCGTTTATACAAAAGTGTAGATCAGATGGTAGAAATGGAGGAGGAATAGCTTTGTTAGTAAAAAATCACATCACAATTATTCCTCAGCCCGAGATTTGTACATCAAACTGCGACTTTCTTTTTACTAAACTGAAAATAAAAAATAATATAATTCCGATCCTACTAGTATACAGACCACCAAATAACTGCCATACAACTTTTGCTTTAGAATTTACAAACTTTATACATGAACATAACTATGACAACCTGGTCATTCTAGGAGATTTCAACTTCCACTATGACTCTGACAAACTACACCACCAAGACTTTAAACGACTTTGTAACGAACTGAATTTAACTCAACACGTTAATTTTGCAACTCATACCCACGGACATATACTAGACCTGATACTTACATACAACCATTCTAATATACTAATACATAAACCAACACGCTCTACATTACTCACTGACCATTACGCAATAAACTCTCAACTTAATATACTGAACTCCTCACCTAGACAGACCCTACTTACTTACAGGTGTATCAGGAAAATAAATATTGATGAATTTTCATCTGATTTTATCTCTATGATAAATAAAACCCAAATTACAGTACTCAACTTAAACACTATACTTAAACAACTATTAAATCAACATGCACCACTGAAAACAAACTACTTAACTATACATAACGAAACTCCATGGTTTAACTCCAAATTAAATAATTTAAAAGTTTTATTTAGAAAATCATGTTAGACTTTTTACGAAATCACCATCACACTCAAATCTAATTGACCTACGAAAAAATAGATATATATACAGGAATGAACTGAAATCTACAAAAACAGACTACTTTACTAACAAAATTAACGATTGTTCACACGACTATAAACGACTCTACTCAATAACTAAGACCCTCTTAGAAAATAATAAAAATTCTACCCTCCCACATTTTCCCGATGATCAACTATGTAAGAAATTTGCAGAATATTTTAAAGACAACATTAACACCATTTGTAATAGACTCTCTAGTACATTATCCCTCTTTATAATGCACCCCAAATATTACCATGCACTTCGACACTAACACATTTTACTGTACCTACTAATACTGCAATCTACAATTATATTGTCACTGCTAGATGCTCTTCACCACACGACCCAATTCCTCTATACTTAATAAAAAAACTAGCATCAACTCTGACTTTGAATTACAAAAATATAATTGATGACTCACTTCTAACAGGAACTATTCCAAATTTACTAAAAAACGCAATAATTACGCCAATAATAAAAAAAACTAATCTTGACTCTTCTGAATTCTCAAATTACAGACCTATATCTCAACTACCTCTACTAACTAAAATTCTTGAAAAAACTGTTTATACTCAACTTTCACACTACTTAACTGAAAATATGTTGCTGGACATACGACAAAATGCATTCCGTAAACTACATAGTACTGAAACTACCGTACTCTCTCTTTTTGACGACTTATATAACTCACTAGACACTGGATAACCAATACAGCTAATACTACTTGACTTATCCTCTGCATTCGACACCCTTAGACATGACATACTGCTAGAAAGACTTAGAAACATAGGAATTCAAGATGTAACTATGGAATGGTTTTCTAATTTTATTAAAGATAGAAATTATTCCATTAAAATAAGAAATAATTACTCTAAATCATATACCATCGATCACGGTGTTCCTCAAGGTTCAATACTTTCCCCAATTCTCTTCTCTATATATCTTATTCCATTACAAACAATTATGAAACGTTATCCATCTATTACTTACAACTTATACGCAGACGACATAGAACTACACGCAACGATAACAAACTCTACCCAACTACAAGACTGTTTAAATGAACTACAAAACTGGCTAACAAATAATAACCTACTACTAAACCACAATAAAACTGAACTATTAAATATAACTAATGACCCAAATACTTACTTCCCTGACATTATTATTAATCAACACAAAATCATTCCCACCAATTCTGTTAAATACTTAGGCGTCAACTTCAATAATAAACTTAATCTAGATAAACATTACAGCTTACTTAATCAATATACGACTGCACAGCTATTCAATATTAAAAAAATACGACCATACTTAAATAGAAATACTACAAAACTACTGACTCAGACTCTCATACTTTCAAGACTACAATACTGCAACTCACTATTCACAGGAACTGAAAAACTGAAAATAGACAAACTAGACAAAATAATTAACCGCTCAATTAGAAATATATACCGACTACAGAAGACTGACTATACAACTAGCATTACTGACTTACGTAAAAAACTTAACTGGCTAAACACTGAAGACTCTATCAACTACAAAATACTTACAATACTTAAAAAGACTATTACTTATAACCTACCCTATAATTTACGAAACAAAATAAAACATAAACCAAACACTAGACTTTTACGTAATAACAATTCCACTATACTACACCAACCTATTACCCATTGCATCAAATACGAAAGAAGAAAATTCAGCTCTTCATCAACATTTAGATGGAATAAACTACCCCCGCAACTTAGAAATCAAAATATATCAATTAATATCTTTAAAAAGAAATTAAAAAAATTTCTTATCGACAAACATTGATATTCGTTTATTCATAATATTATCGTGCGAATTATATATATATATATAATATTATATATATATAATGTATACATTCGCTATTTTTATCTATATGTGATATATATTGTTAGATACACATTATAGAATTATAATTATTAATGATGTGCTTATAATAAATACTTAAACAACAACAACAACAACACACACACACACACACACACACTCACACACACACACACACACACACACACGAATACACGTATCACTATAGTATATTACGTAACTGTTACATCATTATATTACGTCACTATATTATATCATCTTCGTAAAAAACGGACCCCTACACACATTTTCATTGAAATACATTACACTTACTTATACACTAAACATTCATACTGATTGTAAACACATTTTGACTTAACCACAAACTCTAGCTATAACTTTTCAACTATATATATACACATATATTATATACATACTTATAACTATTAGTACATTACGAATAGTATCTATACCTATACATATACCTATACCTACACCTATACCTATACCTATACCTATACCTACATAACATACGATGACGTCATAATACCACGTGACTCCCCTACCTACACCATTACGTCATCATCACATCGTAACAGCTCATAGCGCATGCAGTTATCACCGTATGTTTACATACATCACCTTATGTTAATGTGTATGCAACATGTGTGCTAAGTATGCGTCACCCTATGTGATTATCATTCAAGTTATTCATTTATATAAATAATAGGTAATTAATAAAACACTCGTCATATAATAATTGCAACAATGATAATTTCCCATACACGTAGAATACGTACGACTTCCATAATATAATTCGAAGTATTCCACAAATAATATAATTTATAATATTTTAATAATATTTTAATAATATGTAATACGTTATTATTATCAATAACTAATAACGAGTGAATATTCATCTGTTATTTAGTATGTATTATCACGGTATCTGCATTTTATTATATAAATAGTATTGTCTACATTATCTCACATATTACGTATTACTACTATATTATACGTACGATATTATTGACATATTATAAAGAATCGACAATTGTAGAGACTGTTAAGATAATTAAAGCCAGCCAATTAAAAAATACCCAAATAGAAGGTTAATATTAATATATTACTTAGATGTTTCATCATATTATTTAACAATACCATATATTTATTTATTGAGAATCAGTTTTCTAATCGTTTAAAACAATATTGTTTATGGGTTGTTTAATAATACGTAAGATCAACGTATTGTTATATTTATTTAAATCAACTCCTACATTAAATCTGATAATGTACTTAACAATATGTGTAGGTCATGTTGTGGTATCATCGAACTATTATCTTCAAGAGACGAAAGGTTTATTATCCATTACATATATATTATGTATATACATGAATTTGCGAAGCAACCTTTTGTACTATGTCACATACACACACACATACATACACATACAAACACACATACGCATACACATAAACACATACACACACATAAATACGTACACATACACACAATTACATACATACACACACACACATATATATATACATATATATATAATATTGTATATAATATAGGTTATAGATTATGCTATACGGTGTATTATTTAATGATTGTTGTAAAGTTTTATTCCATTTAAATAAACCCAATAAGAATTGCACAAATAAATCATAATTAAAGTCATACATTTTAGAGATAAATAAATTCTTAAACGTTAATTTGCATAGCAAACGAATATCGTTATATTGTTTAATATGTCTTATGTCTTATGTCTTATGTCACATGTCTTATGTCATATGTCTTATAAATCTAGTATAACGCCCCCCTTTTAAATATGCTGACTTGATATTTCCCATATTAATAGGTTGTACTTATTATTTTTGAGTAAAATAAAAAAAATTATGCATATATCCCACGATATACCACTTTAATAACCCCCACCATACCAACTCACTCACTTAATGTATTTACAGTCCCTTCCATGTCAGACATAGGCACACTTCTTAAAGCAACTAAAAGTTCATCGCCTCTTGACCCTATTCCTCTTTCCCTTTTACACGAAATCACTGAATCCCTCACTATCCCTCTCAATAATATATTCTGTGAATCCCTCGAATCCGGTACGTTTCCAACATCCTATAAACATGCACTCATTACGCCCCTCCTTAAGAAACCAAACCTTGACCCTCAGAGCATCAACAATTATCGTCCAATCTCAAACCTGTCGATATTTTCCAAAACTTTGGAACGAATTGTCGCGAAACAACTAACGTCTTATTTAATATCACACAAAATCCCTCATATCTTCCAAAGTGCATATCTTCCTTCCAAATCAACAGAAACCGCACTAGCGAAGATATCCAGTGATATTCTCACTAACCTTGATAACAAAAATGGCACAATACTCGCACTACTTGATCTCTCCTCTGCGTTTGACACTATTGACCACACGATTCTCATACACCGTCTTACATCTATAGGTATCACTGGTACTGCACACAAATGGCTATCCTCATTCATAACCAACCGAACTTCCTCAGTTTTAGTTCACTCAACCCGTTCATCTTCCCGTCTTGTAACACACGGTGTTCCCCAAGGGTCAGTCCTTTGACCAATACTCTTTAACATTTACATAATTCCCCTTCTCCACCTTATCTCGAATTCTCCAGTTAGCTTCCATACATATGCAGACGACATACAACTTTATGTAAAATGTACAGAAAACGTTAATTTTGCACCCGACATCCTTTCCTCTACTATTACCACCATTCATAACTGGCTCACAATAAACTCCCTCGTCTTTAACCCAATTAAAACCGAGGCTATATTCCTTCACCTTCCACTCCGAAGTAAAACGTTACCAACTCCCCCTCCAATTAACATTAATGGACAGCTCATCATGTACTCAACCCATGTCAAAAATCTTGGTGTTATATTTGACAATACTTTTAATTTTTACAGACAACTGTCCCACATAACAAAACTATTAAACTATCAACTACATTCACTACGCCTTATTCGTCATTTAATATCAATATCCACTGCTACTATTATAGCTTCTGCTTACATCCTACCTCTATTCGACTACTGCAATTTTATCCTTTATAATACCCCCTCATCGTATATTACAAACTACAAATTCTTCAAAATTCTATAGCTAGGTGTATATTCAACATACCAAAATACTCCCACACTCATATATCTCCATTCTTAGTTAAACTCCACTGGCTACCTGTACGCCATAGAATCCTATATAAAACTCTACTACTGGCTCATAAAGCAATCCACCATGACTCTCCTGACTACCTAGCATCCCTACTCAAACTTAAATTACCAACTAGTACCACTACACGCTCCACCAATACGTTTCTACTTCAACTTCCTCCTAAACACAAATTACATTCAACCAACACTCGAGCATGGGCAATATCCGTCCCATACTCGTGGAACACTCTCCCCACATCCATCCGTACTACACCATCAACTCCCAACTTCAAGAAACTACTGAAAACCTACCTATTTAATATGAAACATTAACTTAAAATATATATGGACGGCCGATTGCTTTATAAGCACAGTTTGCAGTCCGAAAACTGAAAAATGTAAAAAAAAATGTATGTATACTTACCACGGCTATATGCGGCCCACTGTACTTTAGCCTACATTCATATTAACATAATAAACCAAGAACCAACTTACAAAATGTCAACTATTATTTTATCTCTATAATCATCCACGACTAGATATTATTATTATTATTATTATTATTATTATTATTATTATTATTATTATTATTATTATTATTATTATTATTATTATTATTATTATTATTATATTATTATTATTATTATTATTATTATTATAATATTTAGGTTTACACCCGGATTTTTGTAGAATCTAAAGGTTATCGAGACAATAACACTTACTTTTAAAGCAAGTCCAAATAACTATATAAATAAAAGATAATAAAATATTATTTGGTATATACCATTTATATATATATATATATATATATGTGTGTATATTAAAATTAATATGTTAAGTCGTTAACATTCAAGCAGTAAAACAAGGGTTAAAACCCTGTGTTCAGATTGCCCCTATATTCAAGTTGCCCTAGTTTACCCTACACTATGCTATATTATATACTCCTACATACAAGCCGTATACATGTAGAACTGTCACTAACACAATCCTCATCCTCCTCGTAGAAATCATCTCTTCAAGCAGGTTCATGAACACTTTCAAGCAATATGCCTTAAAGATTACCGAGGATGCTAGTCCCGCACGGCTGAATAGATTTCTTATTCTGAAACGTCAGTTTATAAAGGTGTTCGCAGAGGAGGAACACCGTAAAGCTGACGTCAGAAGAACATAAGAAATCAGCCGTGCGGAACTATTATTCGATAACAAAATAAAATATATTATAATTCAATATTTACTTATTGCATTACGATATATAATATTAAACTATCAAATATGTAAATTACGTTAATATAAGTAACATCTAATAATGAAAACTAGTTAGGTTAACATATACATACTATAGTTCTCCCTAGTTTCCATACCTCTCAGTAGACTTACTAGAATAATAACACGTTTCACAATTAATATAAGTACACATTGATCAATATGTTCTTTTTTCTAAAACGTAGATCACTTAATTATATAGGGAATATAAGGAGATAATGGCTGATATAATTTGCTATTTATTAAATTATCAAATACGCTTATGGTATTTTATTATATTCTTTAATATTTATAAATACTATTAATATGATAATATTTTACCATTTTCATACTTTAGTATTTTGTATGATAAAGTATATCTTTATAGTTTTCAGTACAAATGTAAACACTACTTTCTATCTACTTGACATCGACTAATGGGGCGTGTCAGTTAGTTCCTCAAATATCATATATAATCATACATAAACTAATATTTAGAATAATTAATATATTCTTTTGTAAAGAATTATTTATTATAACCTATATATATATATATATTAGATTTAGATACCTATTATACGTATAAATAATGATAGAGGATACTTGAGAAACTTGGGTATAAATGTGTTGGTATCATTTACAGTAGATTTAATTGTGGCAATGTAAGGGTTTGTTATATTTTCTTCATCGTACATCTGTATTTACTGGATTTTTGCGTGGTAGGAATTATGATATGGTTGCTTATGGAAAGTATAATTTTGAAACAATTTGTATTATGGCTTTTAATAACCATTTTTATTATATACGGTACATATTTGTTTAAAAATAACTCGTCAATATTAGTAGTATCAGTAGAAACGGAGGAAGTATTTAGTAGTTCGGTATACTATGCATGTAGTCAGTGATATTCATGTTTTTAGTTTATGTCCATATTGCATAGTTTTGGATTGCCGTTTAGGTTTTTAGATATTGTATACTGAGTTTAACTATGTAGTGATCTGTGATCAATGTTGTGTTGTGATTGTGATGGAGTTGTTCATGTTGAGTGTGATGATAATATCAATAATATTGTATTCTTAGTGACTAGATGATATAACGTTGTATGTGCAGGTATTGTATATGATAGTTAAATAGTTTAGAATAATGAGACGAAGAATATTGGAATGTTAATCACTAAGAAGTTTAGTGTGTTTATATTGCAAGAGTTCATTCAGTTTATCAATGAAAAGTGATTGGTGTGAGGGATATATATGGTGATATCATTAGTAGTAGTAGTAGTAGTAGTAGTAGTAGTTATAGTAGTATTAGTAGTAGTAGTAGTAGTAGTGATATCATTAGTAGTAGTAGTAGTAGTAGTAGTGGTGATATAATTAGTAGTAGGTGTAGTAGTAGTAGTAGTAGTAGTAGTGGTAATATTATTAGTAGTAGGTGTAGTAGTAGTGGTGATATCATTAGTAATAGTAGTAGAAGTAGTAGTAGTAGTAATAGTAGTAGTAGTAGTAGTAGTAATAGTAGTAGTAGTAGTAGTAGTAGTAGTAATAGTAGTAGTAGTAGTAGTAATGGTGATATAATTAGTAGTAGGTGTAGTAGTAGTAGTAGTAGTAGTAGTAGTAGTAGTTATAGTAGTAATAGTAGTATTAGTAGTAGTAGTAGTAGTGATATCATTAGTAGTAGTAGTAGTAGTAATGGTGATATAATTAGTAGTAGGTGTAGTAGTAGATGTGTCACTACTGTAGTGGTGATATCATTAGTAGTAGTAGTAAACCTGTAAACCAATGGTGTATATATGTTTTATACTTGGTATAGTAGACATACGTGTTCGATGGATACATTAATTTGAATTGCAAAAAACAATATCATAAAGATTTGTTTTCAGCAATTTTTTAAAAACTGCAGTAGATGTGGTTGATCTTATTTTTTGAGGGAGGGAATTTCAAATAGTGGGGCTGAGATATAAAAACTTGTTCTATTAGTTTAGTCATATTTGTCGATAATGGGATAACTAACATGTCAAGATAAGATTTCCTAGTGATAATTGTATTTATACGTTTTATTATGAGTCAGCAGATGTAATCGGGGAAGTTATTATGGTAATAATTATGAAGAATACGATATATTTTATATATGATGCGAGATTTTATTGAAAGCCAGTGAAGTGATGCTGTAAGAGGTGTATTCTAGAAAATTAGAAATGTTATATATAAGACGTCGTACGGGGTTATTGAATAAAACCTGTAGGCTATTAGTTGAATATTGTTGGATATTCTTCAGTATTACATTGCAATAATCAAATCGCGAAAGAATTAATGCAGTAGCTAGTGTAATGGCAGTATCATTATTAATAAAAGGGCGAATGAGTCTGATTGTATAGATAACAGACTGCGCAATAGAACGGATATGTTGAGTGGATGAAAGAGTAAAGTAATAAGAACGAAATATGAAAGATAATAATAATATGATGACATTAGATTGAAGATAGATATGACTTGAAATGAGTATTGAAATATGTTTGAGATTGAATTTATCTTATAAATGAAGGTAGTACATTCCACAGAGATGGGATAATGTATAATCATGAGCATTTCTGGAATTTAATGAAGGAAGTTTGTGGGATACTGAGATATATACTGGGAGTTGAACGAGTAGCATAACTGGCGATGTGAATTAAGAGTAAAATAAATATACATGAAGGAGTAGAAAATATATAGATTTATGAGTAATAGAAAGGAGTCTAAATAGAAATCGTTTTTTAAAGGGGAACTAGTTTGGTAAAAGTTGAAAGGAGTTAGTAGAGAAACGGTCCGCATTAAGTTGCTGTATTTCGGTAAAAATAGTGTGTCAACAGATTCCGTTTTTTTGTGTAACCAAGTATATACACGCAGAAATCTAAAAATGTAATTATTTATAGTCTGTTCTCTATAAAACTAAATGATATAATATATTCATTATAATATAACGATTATTAAAATATTATTTAATTAGATACCAATTATTTCTCTAGCATATAGTAATTCATAAATTAAAGTAGGTGGTTTACACACAATTATCGGCCTAATATTCGTGTCAGCGTATTCCGTATTTATATGCCCGTTTTGTCTTCTCATTCCGTATATTATATATGTATATATATATATATATATATATATATATATATATCTAAAACCGATTATTCAATAGCATTTCTAGGCTAGATATGTCTCGGTCACGACAGATATTTTCATTATTTTTAATATTAGTGGTTACACTTTATGTATGACTTAAATATGTGTGTAACGATTCAGGAGTTTGAACTTCCAGAAGATTACAAATAAAAGGTACACTATTTGGAATAGAAAATATTATTATATTAATACGGAAATATATGTATGTTATATATATATAGCAAATACCACTGCACAATTACTAATAATCCTAAACACTTATATTTAAGATAATAAATGTATACATATACTTTAGTATACAATAAAATAAGAGAAATGTAGTTATCGGTGTAGAGAATTATGTTAACAGACTAATTAGTATGTTAGCACCCATCTTTGAATAATATCTTACAGTAGACTATTGCAATTATTTTACATTCATTTACAGATACTGCATTATTAATTCTATAAAGATATATATTGGTGTACTTCCTTTACTAAGAAATTTTCATAGATTATATCGTAATTTATTATATTATTAAAATCTTGAGATATGTCTACAAATAGACTCTTCTAGTCGGTAACATATGGGTATACTATTATCTTCTTTTTGTGTGACTATAGTTATAACTATTAAACATCTCATCTATTATTTTTTATATTTTTGTTATATTATAATTGATTCTATTTTAAATACTTGATTATAATCTATATTAAACTGTATATCTATACGTTCACATATTTTTGACAATTATGACATTTGGTATATTGATATTTTAGAAAATTATAATTTTAAAATTGGCTTTATTATTTAACACATTATTAAGTTTCAAACTTTCTTATATATTTTAGATATCTGAATTGTTATAATATTTATATTGTACAATAATTGTTTTGTAACTTTATTTTGTATGACCTATTTCATTTAATATAAATGTTATACGTATGAACATATTACTTATATAAATATTGCATCGAATATTTGAGTTTAATTAATTTACATAATTAATAGATTAATCATTACATTCATTAACAATATTTTTAGAATAAACTATATTTTTAATCTGAGTCAATAAATGGCACAGGAAATATTTATTTATTATTCCTATTTAATAATGTATAGCATATATTATAGCATATATTTCTTTAGAATAAATATATATATATTTATATGTGTGTTTTATTCATTGGAGTAATACTTTGGTTACCATTTCTAATAAATCAGTTGGTATAGTTAGTTTAGTAAATTTATATTTTACATTTGTGAATGATGTATAAAATAATTCATTTATATCTCTAATATATTTAAAATTTTCTATTTCATTCGTTAGCGTATTTCCAATTTCACTATTCATCCAATGACTCTTTCTTTTAATTCGTATATCTTCATTTATTATATATTAAACATTATATGCTATAATTAAAAAATTTCTGGAGCTCAAAGGGTTAACACGAATATATATATATATATATATATATATATATATATATATATATATATATATATATATTAACTTAATAGATACTAACTCGTTATCGTGAGATAAGATTGAATTAGTTAAACTAAAATCCAATGTCCGTTCTTCATTCTAGAATAGCTCATCTAAATAGATATATTATTTTGTTTATATTCGATTTTATAAATAAGTTGTATATGTTTTTAAATCTTATTATACGAAGATGATGATGAATCCATGTACAGTTTTAGGCACAGTTACAAAGTGACGATACGCGTAAATAAATAATACAAAATAAAAAACGACAACAACAAACGAAAAAACTAACGGAACATAATGAAGTAATTAGAACGAAATATACCAGATAATAATAATATGATGAGATTAGATTAAGTATAGATATGACTTGAAATGAGTATAGAAAGAGGTAGGAGATTGAATGTATCTTATAATGAAGGTAGTACATTCCACAGAGATGGGATAATGTATGATCATGAGCATTTCTGGAATTTTATGGAGGATGGCTGTGGGATAACGAGATATATACTGGAAGTTGAACGAGTAGCATAACTGGTGGTATGAATTAAGAGTACAATAAATATACACGAAGGAGTGGAGGAATATATAGATGTATGAGTAATAGAAAGGAGTATAAATATAGATCGTTTTTAAAGGGGAACCAGTTTAATAAAAGTTGAAAGGAGTTAGTAGAGAAACGGTTAGATAGTCTAATATAGAACATGCAGCGTATGATGATTCTGTTTAATGGGGCGATGGAGGAAGCAGGAAAGTTATATAATAAAGTAGAACAATAATAAATACGATAAAGTACAAGTGCAATAATAAGGACAGCACATATGGGACGAAACATATGTTTATGGATACATCTGATTCTAAATAAATTATAATTATCAGATTTATAAATGTTAGCAATATGGCTAGAAAAAGATAGATCATAGAAGATGCATAGATATATATACTTGAATTATTTTAAATTTTTTTCCTACCGAGTAAGCTCGACCTGGTAAGGTAAGGTAAGAATTAGTCGAAGTACAAAATAATTGATACAATAAAACACTAAACAAAAACGAACTGAAATAAATAATTAATTGAATTAACATTGAATTACACCTGTCTTCGACGAGGGATCGAGTGATGTAAGTATGAATGCATAGCGACACTTAACCATTAGGAGATACGTACACTGTACGTCGTACACATATGTGTACGCACACAACTGACCAAGGTGAATACCAGAAAGTTGGCACCAGGTAAACTCGGACCAAGTAAACTCGATCCAGGTAAACTCGGACCACTTTTGAAATGAAATTCGGACCATTTTAAAATAACTATATATAGTACACTTCTATAATATGGGTTAAAGCATAAAAGAGGTTCGAGTTTACTTCAAAAGTGGTCCAAGTTTACCTAGTCCGAATTTACCGGTACCCACCAACGTGGCTGTAGTATATTGACCGCATGATGGGGTACATAACCTCATATGTGAACCAACCCACAAGGGGCAGCACGATGTTCACTAGATGTTCACCGCTAGGTGTCAGTGCTAACGAAGCTATTGTCTTAGTCTGGCTGCGTGAAACGTTGCTGATATATCATAGTATATATATATATATAAATATATATATATATATATATATATATATATATATATATATATGTGTATACCTGTAACACTGCAGTGTTACAATTATTAGTGTTACTCATGTATATATACATACATAGTGCATATGTTTTGTTTTTTATAATCCTTCTCCTTACCTATTATGTGAAGGAACGCGATTTTAGAATCGCTCTCCATTACGTGAATGAACGCGAACGGACGCTTGTTCACATGATCCGAAAATATTATGTATATGGATTACAAATCTCGAACTATAAATAAATCATGTCACCTGGTAGGCTGGGTCATATGTTTAACACCCTCAATACTATTATTCATATCTCATTGCAATCTACTACATATATATTGTTATTGTATTTTTATTGTTATTTTATTTTGGGGGAGTCCCACATCTTTTCATCACATCCAGGCACTTAGATGAAGTTTTCACTTATAACCGTATGGCTTTAACAACCCTTCGAAGCTGCTATCGTGTTAAGGCATCCATGGTTTTAACGATAGACGATCATTTATTTATATACAATTATATAGGATCACTTCTAAATATTATTTTAAACATATTGTAATGGTCTGGACGCCGTCGGACGTGGCTGGAACCCGTGTCCTACTGCTTGTGTGTCTGAAGCCTTATGACAGTGACGCCTTAGCCAACTGAGCCACACAGGCAGATATATATATATATATATATATATATATATGTTACTACATTTTATTTTTATTAGTATAGTGTTTACTACTAATCTTGGTAATATATATTATATATATATATTATATATATATATATATATATATATATATATATATATATATATATGTATATATATATATATATATATATATATATATATATATTAGATTAAAATATTCTACACTATAACTTTTGTGATTGTATATATTATATAACATTAATTGTATATCATTGATTATTTATATTATATTAATTATAATTATTTAATTGTTAATGGTTAAAGTTATATACATGGTAATACCTATCTTGACATATGTTATACTTAGTAAGCAGATGATATAACTATATATTTTATATGCTATATACCATATATATAAACAGTGTAATTTATATTATTTTACTGTTATTTTTAATAGTGTACATACATATTATTAATACACAAAGATTTCTATATGCATCTAAACATATATACATATGTATATACCATTAATATATACATATTATATAGTTTTAGTGAACTGATTAAATACTAGCGAGTCTGTTACTACTAACTAAACTGCATCAATATTCTATGTATATAATCATTATTGATATATTCCATATAAAACATGAAATGATACACGTTACGTGAACTATAGAATATGAATAATACGCCCACATCACGTGGTGACCTCTAGGACATTGACATTACGTGCTACTGTACTAGATGGGGTACGTGAGAAGGGTAAGATGATCGATTCGCCTCAAACCGGGAGGGTATAAAACACCCTTTTAAATAGGCGCGATGACTTGTTAAATAACTATGTATAGATATCTATATATAGATATTGGTATTTCTTCTAGAAGCTTCTATCATTCCAACACGTCAATGTTCGTAGATATTGTTATCGATTATGATGGTTGGATGATGGTAGTTGTGGTGGTTATGGTCGTAGTGATGTAGTGTGTGTAGGTGTATATACTATAGTATATATATATATATAGTATATATAGTATATAATATGTAGTATAGTATATATATAGTGATGTATCTGCAGACACCATATATGTACTGTCATACTACTACCGACATCCATACCATTATATAGCATGGTAGTGCATGGCGGTAGTGGTTACGACGTACTTTAGTAGTATATATATACTACTATATATAGTATACTACAATATATAATATACTACAATATATAATATACTACAATATATAATATACTACAATATATAGTATACTACAATATATAATATACTACAATATATAATATACTACAATATATAGTATACTACAATATATAATATACTACAATATATAATATACTACTATATATAGTATACTACAATATATAATATACTACAATATATAATATACTACAATATATAATATACTACAATATATAGTATACTACAATATATAATATACTACAATATATAATATACTACAATATATAGTATACTACAATATATAATATACTACAATATATAATATACTACAATATATAATATACTACAATATATAATATACTACAATATATAGTATACTACAATATATAATATACTACAATATATAATATACTACAATATATAATATACTACAATATATAATATACTACAATATATAGTATACTACAATATATAATATACTACAATATATAATATACTACAATATATAGTATACTACAATATATAATATACTACAATATATAATATACTACAATATATAGTATACTACAATATATAATATACTACAATATATAATATACTACAATATATAATATACTACAATATATAATATACTACAATATATAATATACTACAATATATAATATACTACAATATATAGTATACTACAATACATAATATACTACAATATATAGTATACTACAATATATAATATACTACAATATATAGTACAAACTTACTAATACTAACTATAAATGTGTTTTTAATAGACGCACATCTATATACGAACTCAGGCCTACCCAACTTATATCAAATACTGAAATGATAAACTGGAAATGTAAACCATATGTCCCAACTGAAGAACAATATATATCGTGGTGTACAGACTATAAATCATATCTAGATAACAAATCAAATAACCCACATACTAATACCGAAAACACAAATGACAATATTACATCTACTTCTACTGACGCACATACTGATAACGAAAATACAAAGGATTCAAAAGATAACACTGCAAATATAAGTGATAATAACGTTAAGCGTACTTGACTATATTCACGCTTACATAACAATATAAATACAGATAATATTAATACACCATATCTACTTTTAATCAACGCACGATCATTTATCAAAAATCATATTTTAATATTCGACTTATTAAATACTATTTCACCCGACTTCATTTGTATTACAGAAACTTGGACTAAAACTTCTAGTAATCCCCCTATCCACAGTGACTATATATTCCATCATTGCCCAAGGACAGATAATAGATTTGGTGGTGGTGTTGGAATAATGATCAGGAAGTGTTATGATGATGATGATGATGGTTTATTATACACAAATATATATATATAATAGCGAGCGCTATTCTCGAATGTGTTTTAAGTAAACTCTAGTATGTTACTTATATATAATAATAATAATAATAATAATAATAATAACTAGTGCGTAGTTAATAGCATAACAATAAAAAGGATATATACAGAATATTCTCTCGGTAAAAAGAATAAAATATAATCCAAATAAAAACGAAAATAAAATGTGTTATAAATTATAATATATAAGTTAAATAAACATATTACGTAATGTAATTTTTAATTATATCGCTTCTTCGATATATGGTTGATTTCCGTATTTCATCTGGAAGATTATTCCACGTAGATGCAGCCATATACCGAAAAGCCCTTCCACCATGTTGTTTTCTGTTGATGGTAGGTAGCGTCAGTAACTTAGAGTTAGAGTTTCTTAGTGGTCGTATACATTTTTTTAGATGTAGTAGGTCGGTTAAGTATGTTGGAGTATTTTTGTATAGAACAGTATGTATTAATTTAGTAAGTCGTGTCTTAATTCGTAAGTCAATTGTTAAAATATTTAGAGAAGACATTAACGATGAAATAGAACATCTATCAAATTTCCTTTTATTAAAAATAAGTCGAGTAGTAGATTTTATAATTCGGTCTAGTTGTAATAGTTGTAGTTTAGTTGAGTTAGTGAGTAAAGTAGAGCAGTAGTCAAGTCTGGAAAAAATTAAAGCATTCGCTAATAGGTAGACTGTTTTAGATGGTAGAGATTTTCGTATTTTGCATAGTTGAATAAGGTGAGTAGTCGTTGATTTAGCTACTGAATTAATATGTGTAGTCATAGTTAAGTCATTTGTTAGAGTTACTCCTAAATATTTTGTTGAGTATTGTGGATATATTATAGTGTCATCTAAATATATCGTGGGAAAGTGAGATAATTTATTAGAAATGTTTAACAGTGTTGTTTTATTTGAGTTAAGAAATAAGTAATTAGTTGTCATCCAATTGCGTAAATCAATGATACAATTATTTAAACGGGAATTATTTATTGGTGACATAATAATAATATCATCAGCATATAAATGATATATGATTTCAGGGTAATTTAGAAATATTCTAGAAATTGGAGTGATATATAAGGAATACAGCAAGGGACCTAGTACAGTACCTTGTGGCACTCCAAATAAAAGCGGTTTATTGGGAGATATGGATTTGAGTTTTATGTTATATGTTCGGTTGGTAATGTAGTCTTTCAGTAGATTTAATGCATCGTTGTTAATGTTTAGTAGCTTTAGTCGGTTTAAAAGTATATTGTGGTCAATTGTATCGAAGGCGGAAGATAAGTCTAGAAGAATTACTTGTGTAGGAGTGTTATTATCAATGTTATGTAGGAGGTTGTCAGTTACGTAGAGTAGAGCTGTCTCAGTACTATAACATTTCCTATATCCAGATTGATATTTATCAAAAAGACTGTTGCTATTTAGGTGGTTAATTAATTGTTTACTAATAATTCGTTCGAATATTTTAGCTAATGTAGGTAATTGAGAAATAGGCCTGTAATTTGATAGCACATTAATATCCATATTACTTTTCTTTATTCTAGGAGTTATGGAAGCTTGTTTAAAATATGGTGGTATTTTATTCGTTTTTATACAGTCCGTAAGTAATTGTCGTATTATTGGAGTAATAAAATGATTAATTGTTTTAAGTACAGTTGTGGGGACGGGGTCAAGTATTGAAGACGAATTAGTTTGCTTGATAAGAGTAGAAATATCGTCATCGGTAGGGTATTTAAACTTGGATAGTTGGGTGCAGTCAGTAAGTGGTTGATCATAAGTATATGGGTTATTGTTTGATAGTTTCGTCATATTTATTTCTACTTTTGATCGTATATCAATGATTTTTGAAGTAAAATAGTTTGAGAAATCATCTGGTGTAAACGGAATATCGTTAATATTGGTTTTAGTGTTTTTGTATAATAGCTTGTATGCTATTTTGAAAGTTTTTCTTGGGTTGTTAGTAAACGTAAGTAGTTTATTGTTGTAGTATAGATTTTTATAAGTTATTAATTCATGGCGATAAGTTGACCTTAATGATATAAATCTGTTCAAATTATCTATAGAATTACTAAATTTATAGAGTCTTTCTGCTTTCCTAAGATTATTTTTAAGAACATTTAGCGATTTGTTATACCAGGGTATGTTAGTTCTATTAGTAATAGTTTTACTTTTTATTGGTGCGTGAACATTAATTAGTGAAGTTAATGAATCATTGAAATTTGTTATATTTTGAAAACGATAAGTATTTGTAAAATCAAATTTAAATTTATTATAGTTGATTTGTGAAAGTGATCTAAATTTAATTAATTTTTTGTCATCGGTATATTTTTTTCGGAAAGTTATGTTGCTTTTTATCGTATAATGATCGGCTATGGTATTATTGATTGTATGTATATTAGAAGTAATCGTAGAGTCTTGTAAAGTCAATATGAGGTCGAGTCTGTTTCCTAGTATGTGCGTTGGGAATTTAATATGTTGTTTCTGATTTAAGGAGTTTAATATTTTATTGAATTCAATAGTATCGTGTGTAGTTAAATTCATCTTTATATTGAAATCTCCAAGTATTATTGTATTATCGTCAATAGGGCAGTTTGTGAAATAACTATAGTAGTCTGATAAAAATTCGGTTAAGTTGGAATTAGGAGGTCTGTATATTACAAATATCGTTATAGTCATATAACCTGATATTATTTTAACTTTAATACATTGAGAGTCACTTAAGTTTATCTCTTTTACCATTACAGTCTGATAACACTTCCTGATCATTATTCCAACACCACCACCAAATCTATTATCTGTCCTTGGGCAATGATGGAATATATAGTCACTGTGGATAGGGGGATTACTAGAAGTTTTAGTCCAAGTTTCTGTAATACAAATGAAGTCGGGTGAAATAGTATTTAATAAGTCGAATATTAAAATATGATTTTTGATAAATGATCGTGCGTTGATTAAAAGTAGATATGGTGTATTAATATTATCTGTATTTATATTGTTATGTAAGCGTGAATATAGTCAAGTACGCTTAACGTTATTATCACTTATATTTGCAGTGTTATCTTTTGAATCCTTTGTATTTTCGTTATCAGTATGTGCGTCAGTAGAAGTAGATGTAATATTGTCATTTGTGTTTTCGGTATTAGTATGTGGGTTATTTGATTTGTTATCTAGATATGATTTATAGTCTGTACACCACGATATATATTGTTCTTCAGTTGGGACATATGGTTTACATTTCCAGTTTATCATTTCAGTATTTGATATAAGTTGGGTAGGCCTGAGTTCGTATATAGATGTGCGTCTATTAAAAACACATTTATAGTTAGTATTAGTAAGTTTGGCTTTATATGCATGGTAAAGTACTTTTCCACGTTTAGCTGTTAAGTCGTCGATATAGGGTCGTATGAAAAGTCTAGAGAAGGGAGAATCTATAGTTTCAGATTTTGAGTTGAGCAGGGTATCACGTATGTAAGGAGAAGATACTATTATGTTACAATAATGAGAATGAAATGAAATATTTCCAATAGTATTGTAGTGAAGTCTTAGATGACTGAATAGAGATTTTATATAACTAATATTTCTATTTTTTAAATCTATGTGTTCAATTACAATGGATGGTATGGATTGATTTCGTATAGTTGGAACTGAATGTATGTTATTATGTATAGTGGGTCTAGTGCTATTATGTATAGTGGGTCTTATATTATGAATAGTGGGATGAATAATGGATGGTATGAATTGATTTCGTATAGTTGGAACTGAATGTATGTTATTATGTATATTGGGTATAGTGTTATTATGTATAGTGGGTCTTATATTATGAATAGTGGGACTATTCAAATTAGTTTTTAGAATGGAGGAATAGGTAGATGATATGGTTTCATTAATATTAGATAGTGATGCTAATTTAGTATTTATAGCGGTAATACTAGTTGTAAGCTCGTCAAATTTTTTGTTAAAATCAATTGATTTTGATGAATTTTCTCCATTTAGGGAACATGATTTACATGTGAATTTAAAGAAGGGTGATTTTAATATATGTATGGCATATTTAGATTGTGATATATTTGCATAGTCGTTTGGTAATACATTATATTTATAAAGGCATTCGTAATGCAGATATAATCCACAGTCACATTTTATAAAATTATTAGTGGTAATTTCATTACAGGCTTTGCATAACATAATATATATTAATTATAATAGATATATAGATATATTAAATAGAAATATATAGATTATAACAAAATATCGAAATGTAAAATTAATGTAGCAATGGGGAGTTAATTTCAATTCAGTGAATACTTAATTGGGTTATGTAATTATAATGAAATGAAATCAACAATTCGTATATAATAAGTGTATACATATGAATAGAATAATATATACAAAATAATTAAATTCCTAAAAAATCAATATATGAATTTAATCAAAAATATGTCACATATAAATATTAACAAAATATATAGTTGATAATATATAAATGATTAATTACATAACGATTAATATATAATTTTATAAATAAATTAACGCATATATATATATACATATATATATATATATTTAATAAATATAATAAAAGTTAGTAGAATAAATATAAACAACTTAAATTAAATTACATATAAAAAATAAGAATAAATATTGTAACTTAGCTGATAAAAAGACGTCTGTACTGTAGAAAGGATAAAGCAAGAATGTAATCAGACTGTAATGGTAAAAGAGATAAACTTAAGTGACTCTCAATGTATTAAAGTTAAAATAATATCAGGTTATATGACTATAACGATATTTGTAATATACAGACCTCCTAATTCCAACTTAACCGAATTTTTATCAGACTACTATAAAATATTAAACTCCTTAAATCAGAAACAACATATTAAATTCCCAACGCACATACTAGGAAACAGACTCGACCTCATATTGACTTTACAAGACTCTACGATTACTTCTAATATACATACAATCAATAATACCATAGCCGATCATTATACGATAAAAAGCAACATAACTTTCCGAAAAAAATATACCGATGACAAAAAATTAATTAAATTTAGATCACTTTCACAAATCAACTATAATAAATTTAAATTTGATTTTACAAATACTTATCGTTTTCAAAATATAACAAATTTCAATGATTCATTAACTTCACTAATTAATGTTCACGCACCAATAAAAAGTAAAACTATTACTAATAGAACTAACATACCCTGGTATAACAAATCGCTAAATGTTCTTAAAAATAATCTTAGGAAAGCAGAAAGACTCTATAAATTTAGTAATTCTATAGATAATTTGAACAGATTTATATCATTAAGGTCAACTTATCGCCATGAATTAATAACTTATAAAAATCTATACTACAACAATAAACTACTTACGTTTACTAACAACCCAAGAAAAACTTTCAAAATAGCATACAAGCTATTATACAAAAACACTAAAACCAATATTAACGATATTCCGTTTACACCAGATGATTTCTCAAACTATTTTACTTCAAAAATCATTGATATACGATCAAAAGTAGAAATAAATATGACGAAACTATCAAACAATAACCCATATACTTATGATCAACCACTTACTGACTGCACCCAACTATCCAAGTTTAAATACCCTACTGATGACGATATTTCTACTCTTATCAAGCAAACTAATTCGTCTTCAATACTTGACCCCGTCCCCACAACTGTACTTAAAACAATTAATCATTTTATTACTCCAATAATACGACAATTACTTACGGACTGTATAAAAACGAATACAATACCACCATATTTTAAACAAGCTTCCATAACTCCTAGAATAAAGAAAAGTAATATGGATATTAATGTGCTATCAAATTACAGGCCTATTTCTCAATTACCTACATTAGCTAAAATATTCGAACGAATTATTAGTAAACAATTAATTAACCACCTAAATAGCAACAGTCTTTTTGATAAATATCAATCTGGATATAGGAAATTTTATAGTACTGAGACAGCTCTACTCTACGTAACTGACAACCTCCTATATAACATTGATAATAACACTCCTACACAAGTAATTCTTCTAGACTTATCTTCCGCCTTCGATACAATTGACCACAATATACTTTTAAACCGACTAAAGCTACTAAACATTAACAACGATGCATTAAATCTACTGAAAGACTACATTACCATCCGAACATATAACATAAAACTCAAATCCATATATCCCAATAAACCGCTTTTATTTGGAGTGCCACAAGGTACTGTACTAGGTCCCTTGCTGTATTCCTTATATATCACTCCAATATCTAGAATATTTCTAAATTACCCTGAAATCATATATCATTTATATGCTGATGATATTATTATTATGTCACCAATAAATAATTCCCGTTTAAATAATTGTATCATTGATTTACGCAATTGGATGACAACTAATTACTTATTTCTTAACTCAAATAAAACAACACTGTTAAACATTTCTAATAAATTGTCTCACTTTCCCACGATATATTTAGATGACACTATAATATATCCACAATACTCAACAAAATATTTAGGAGTAACTCTAACAAATGACATAACTATGACTACACATATTAATTCAGTAGCTAAATCAACGACTACTCACCTTATTCAACTATGCAAAATACGAAAATCTCTACCATCTAAAACAGTCTACCTATTAGCGAATGCTTTAATTTTTTCCAGACTTGACTACTGCTCTACTTTACTCACTAACTCAACTAAACTACAACTATTACAACTAGACCGAATTATAAAATCTACTACTCGACTTATTTTTAATAAAAGGAAATTTGATAGATGTTCTATTTCATCGTTAATGTCTTCTCTAAATATTTTAACAATTGACTTACGAATTAAGACACGACTTACTAAATTAATACATACTGTTCTATACAAAAATACTCCAACATACTTAACTGACCTACTACATCTAAAAAAATGTATACGACCACTAAGAAACTCTAACTCTAAGTTACTGACGCTACCTACCATCAACAGAAAACAACATGGCGGAAGGGCTTTTCGGTATATGGCTGCATCTACGTGGAATAATCTTCCAGACGAAATACGGAAATCAACCATATATCGAAGAAGCGATATACTTAAAAATTACATTACGTAATATGTTTATTTAACTTATATATTATAATTTATAACACATTTTATTTTCGTTTTTATTTGGATTATATTTTATTCTTTTTACCGAGAGAATATTCTGTATATATCCTTTTTATTGTTATGCTATTAACTACGCACTAGTTATTTTTATTATTATTATTATTATTATATATAAGTAACATACTAGAGTTTACTTAAACACATTCGAGAATAGCGCTCGCTAGTATATATATATTATTTGGTGTATAATAATCATGCATCATCATCATCATGTGGTTTCTTATAGTGTGGTAGTAGTATTTATACTGATGTAGTAAGTATGTGTGTAGTGTAGTATTGTGTGTTGTGTAGTCTTGTGTGATGTGATGTCATTGTGTGTTGTGTCGTATTGTGATAGTGTCAGATATTTAGTATGTCTACATTAGAGTTACTACAATATATAATATACTACAATATATAGTATACTACAATATAGATAGACTAATATATAATATACTTCAATATAGTATACTACAATATATAGTATACTACAATATATAGTATACTACAATACATAATATACTACAATATATAATATACTACAATATATAATATACTACAATATATAGTATACTACAATATATAATATACTACAATATATAATATACTACAATATATAGTATACTACAATACATAATATACTACAATATATAATATACTACAATATATAATATACTACAATATATAGTATACTACAATACATAATATACTACAATATATAATATACTACAATATATAGTATACTACAATATATAATATACTACAATATATAATATACTACAATATATAGTATACTACAATATATAATATACTACAATATATAATATACTACAATATATAGTATACTACAATATATAGTATACTACAATATATAATATACTACAATATATAATATACTACAATATATAGTATACTACAATATATAATATACTACAATATATAATATACTACAATATATAATATACTACAATATATAGTATACTACAATATATAATATACTACAATATATAGTATACTACAATATATAATATACTACAATATATAATATACTACAATATATAATATACTACAATATATAATATACTACAATATATAGTATACTACAATATATAGTATACTACAATATATAATATACTACAATATATAATATACTACAATATATAATATACTACAATATATAATATACTACAATATATAGTATACTACAATACATAATATACTACAATATATAATATACTACAATATATAGTATACTACAATATATAATATACTACAATATATAATATACTACAATATATAGTATACTACAATATATAATATACTACAATATATAATATACTACAATATATAGTATACTACAATATATAGTATACTACAATATATAATATACTACAATATATAATATACTACAATATATAGTATACTACAATATATAATATACTACAATATATAATATACTACAATATATAATATACTACAATATATAGTATACTACAATATATAATATACTACAATATATAGTATACTACAATATATAATATACTACAATATATAATATACTACAATATATAATATACTACAATATATAATATACTACAATATATAATATACTACAATATATAGTATACTACAATATATAGTATACTACAATATATAATATACTACAATATATAATATACTACAATATATAATATACTACAATATATAGTATACTACAATATATAATATACTACAATATATAATATACCACAATATATAATATACTACAATATATAGTATACTACAATATATAATATACTACAATATATAATATACTACAATATATAATATACTACAATATATAGTATACTACAATATATAATATACTACAATATATAATATACTACAATATATAATATACTACAATATATAGTATACTACAATATATAATATACTACAATATATAATATACTACAATATATAATATACTACAATATATAATATACTACAATATATAATATACTACAATATATAGTATACTACAATATATAGTATACTACAATACATAATATACTACAATATATAATATACTACAATATATAGTATACTACAATACATAATATACTACAATATATAGTATACTACAATATATAATATACTACAATATATAGTATACTACAATATATAGTATACTACAATATATAGTATACTACAATATATAGTATACTACAATATATAGTATACTACAATATATAGTATACTACAATATATAATATACTACAATATATAATATACTACAATATATAGTATACTACAATATATAGTATACTACAATATATAGTATACTACAATACATAATATACTACAATATATAGTATACTACAATATATAATATACTACAATATATAATATACTACAATATATAATATACTACAATATATAATATACTACAATATATAATATACTACAATATATAGTATACTACAATATATAGTATACTACAATATATAGTATACTACAATATATAGTATACTACAATATATAATATACTACAATATATAATATACTACAATATATAATATACTACAATATATAGTATACTACAATATATAATATACTACAATATATAATATACCACAATATATAATATACTACAATATATAGTATACTACAATATATAATATACTACAATATATAATATACTACAATATATAATATACTACAATATATAGTATACTACAATATATAATATACTACAATATATAATATACTACAATATATAATATACTACAATATATAGTATACTACAATATATAATATACTACAATATATAATATACTACAATATATAATATACTACAATATATAATATACTACAATATATAATATACTACAATATATAATATACTACAATATATAGTATACTACAATATATAGTATACTACAATACATAATATACTACAATATATAATATACTACAATATATAATATACTACAATATATAGTATACTACAATATATAATATACTACAATATATAATATACTACAATATATAGTATACTACAATACATAATATACTACAATATATAATATACTACAATATATAATATACTACAATATATAATATACTACAATATATAATATACTACAATATATAGTATACTACAATATATAATATACTACAATATATAGTATACTACAATATATAGTATACTACAATATATAATATACTACAATATATAATATACTACAATATATAGTATACTACAATATATAATATACTACAATATATAATATACTACAATATATAATATACTACAATATATAGTATACTACAATATATAATATACTACAATATATAGTATACTACAATATATAATATACTACAATATATAATATACTACAATATATAATATACTACAATATATAATATACTACAATATATAATATACTACAATATATAGTATACTACAATATATAGTATACTACAATATATAATATACTACAATATATAATATACTACAATATATAATATACTACAATATATAGTATACTACAATATATAATATACTACAATATATAATATACCACAATATATAATATACTACAATATATAGTATACTACAATATATAATATACTACAATATATAATATACTACAATATATAATATACTACAATATATAGTATATTACAATATATAATATACTACAATATATAATATACTACAATATATAATATACTACAATATATAGTATACTACAATATATAATATACTACAATATATAATATACTACAATATATAATATACTACAATATATAATATACTACAATATATAATATACTACAATATATAGTATACTACAATATATAGTATACTACAATACATAATATACTACAATATATAATATACTACAATATATAATATACTACAATATATAATATACTACAATATATAATATACTACAATATATAGTATACTACAATATATAGTATACTACAATATATAGTATACTACAATATATAATATACTACAATATATAGTATACTACAATACATAATATACTACAATATATAATATACTACAATATATAATATACTACAATATATAATATACTACAATATATAATATACTACAATATATAGTATACTACAATATATAGTATACTACAATATATAGTATACTACAATATATAGTATACTACAATATATAGTATACTACAATATATAATATACTACAATATATAGTATACTACAATATATAGTATACTACAATATATAGTATACTACAATACATAATATACTACAATATATAATATACTACAATATATAATATACTACAATATATAATATACTACAATATATAATATACTACAATATATAATATACTACAATATATAGTATACTACAATATATAATATACTACAATATATAATATACTACCATATATAATATACTACAATATATAATATACTACAATATATAATATACTACAATATATAGTATACTACAATATATAGTATACTACAATATATAGTATACTACAATATATAGTATACTACAATATATAGTATACTACAATATATAGTATACTACAATATATAATATACTACAATATATAATATACTACAATATATAGTATACTACAATATATAGTATACTACAATATATAGTATACTACAATACATAATATACTACAATATATAATATACTACAATATATAATATACTACAATATATATAGTATACTACTACTAGGATACGTCCTCGTTCTGCGTATCACACACACCCAGCACTTCCGCTTCATACCGGATGTTTACACAGTTATCACGTGATGTTCACTTCCGCACCGAACGATCAACGCACACACGCGCACCTCCGTATTCACCTTCGGAATACTGTACTATATCCTGTACGCGCGTATGTAGGATATAGTACGGCCGGTCCCAACTTACTGCAACTATTGAACATATTCCTAAAGAAAACCTTGACTATGATTATAATCATGTATACATTAATAAACTTATAAAAGATCTAAATATCAACCCTAATACTGTCGCTCAAGCTCGTTTTAACAATTCATACAGCTTCATAACCTTTACTACTCTCTTCGCTAAATATCACTTCATACGTCTCAGACTCCATGATACTAATTACAGCTCACTGTTTGATAACGACTTACTTACTACAGAACAATCTCGGATACAAAGCATATATTACCATGCGATTAAATCTAACAAAATTACTGGATATAAATGTGTACTCAACCTGAAGAACAACATCTATGAACTACGCTGCCGACTCGATCAGAACAAACTGACTGGGATTCAAACTCACTTAAACCCACTGATACCAAAATCAGTGACTGTACAGACTCACTTAACCAATTTAGAAAGAGCCTTAAGGATCAAACCCATCAACCTATTAAAAATATTCAAGCATGACTACCCCAACAACTACCGACAACTCACATAAATTACTCACTATAGCACTTATTAATACAAGATCATTATCAGCAAACATTGATCTAGTTAACCAATACATCAGTGACTACACCTATGACGTATATGCGTTAACCGAAACATGGCTAACATACGTGATACCTGTACTCCAGAGGTCATACAAGGTCAATCCTACAATATAACTAGTATTACTAGAACATACTCTCGACGCAGTCACGGAGGAGGTGTAGCATTTTTATCTAAAAAAGAAATAATAATTACCTCCCACAAACAACTACCAAGTACTGACTCTGAAATCCTACTTACGACACTATTAATAAACAAAATACCCCTCCACATAATTATTTTCTACATGCCCCCCTGACAACCCTCATCAACAATTCTTTATATACTTTACTGACATTATACACAACTATCATGACAACAACTTTCTAATCCTTGGAGATTTCAATTTTCACTTTGACTCTACTAGAAAACCTCATCATGACTTTCAAATGATATGCTCTGAACTCAACCTAAAACAACATGTGACCGTCCCTACTCATAGACTAGGGCACACTTTAGATTTATACATAACTAAATCTAACTCTAACCTTATACACTTCACACCTCAACAATCAAAATTGCTAACTGATCAATATTCCATGACATTACAACTAAATCTCTCTTATAAAACATACATACCCCGGCTCTATCATCATAGGAAAATAAAGAATATCGACTATATATCGTTTAAAACTGATCTCTATAACTCAACACTAACTACAAAACATGACGCCCTCGTCCCTAACCACAATATTGTCTGCTCTACTTGACAAACATGCGCCACTTATCTGCTCCAACATATATATACATACTAACTCTCCATGGTTTAACTCTGACATCTGTTCCCTCAAAAGACATACCCGGAAACTTGATAGACTCGTAACTGAGAAACCCCTACCAATCAGAACCACTCTAACTCTATTCTGGCACGTAATAGTTATCGTCATAACATGTTTCGGAACAAATCTGAATTCTACTATTATAAAATCACTGTTGCTGGAACTAACATAATAACTTTCTATAAAATCACGGATAATCTTCTTGGACGATTTAAACAAACCCAACTCCCTGACATGCCCTATGAACTTATCTTCAATACTTTGCTGACTTCTTTACTGATAACATCGAAACCATTCACAACAACCTTACTAACACTGCCTCGATATCCAACTATAACTGGCTACCTAACTACCCACCAGCATATATACAGAACTTCATTCTAAACTCTTCAATTGATTTTTAACATCTTATACTGACAGCTAAATCTAGCTCCCCAACTGACGTTCTACCTCTAGTTGTTACGAAGATTCTATATGACCAACTATGTATCATATTTAAAGATATTATCAATATATCGATCTCCACGGGTGATATTCCCCCCAATTTAAATACTCAATTATAACCCCGATATTGAAAAAACTCACAGCTGACTAAGCTATACTTTCCAGCTACCGGCCAATTTCCCAACTACCTCCACTCTCCAAACTACTTGAAAAAACTGTGCATTACCAACTCATACACTTCTTAAACCGTTTCAACATCCTTGATCTGAGACAACATGCTTTTATATTCTGAGATAACCTTATAATATCAGCTGATAATAAATCACCAACTCAAGCAATCTTCAAATTGCTTGGGTTGGTGATCAACATTTATGAGAAATGTTCATCACCCTGCAAACTGTATTATAGTATTCCTCAAGGTTATATCCTCTCGCCCATAATCTTAGCGATTTACCTACTACCGTTCTCAAGTTTACTAAATACCTTCCCCAATGTTCACTACACACTCTACGCTGACGAAATTGAACTACACTCCGAAACAACAAACTCTACTGAATTAAAACTCTGCATGGATACTATACACACCTGGCTAACATCTAACAACTTGCAACTTAACGATACTAAAACCGAACTACTCAACATTAACACTAACTCCAACGTAGACACTTTTCCAATACTCTACATCGACTCCTCGCCACTCACTCTGTCTTCTACCGTTAAATATCTTGGGATTACCCTCAACCCTACATAGGACTCTGAAGATCATATCACCTCACTAATAAAGACGACCTCGCACTTTCAATATACTATTAGAACAATTCAACCTTTCATTGACTTCCCTACGGCTAAAGTCCTCACGCACTCACTTGTTCTTTCTAGACTAAATTATTGTAACACCTTTCTTATTGGTACAAAAACTGCCTATATTACTAAACTAGACCGAATTATTAACAGATCTATACGAAGCATATACCAACTAAAAAACTACTGACTATACTACCTCTGTGACCAACCTGCGACTACAACTTAACTGGCTTACTACAACTCAACAAATTAACTACAAAACACTGTCTCTTCTCCATAAATTACTGATAACCACCCAACCCACTCCAGTATTTGACGACTTTATATATAGTAATAACACCCCTATAATATGATCCTCCTCTACACTCCTCTTAGAAGAACCGTCTTACAAATTTACCAAATTTAAAATAAAAAAAAACTTTTCACATGAAAGCTTCGAATCTCTTGAACAGGCTACCGAGAAATTTAATGAAAACAGATATGACCTTCTTAATATTCAAAAAAAGATTAAATAAATATATCATTGACAACCCCATTTTTTAAACCCCCACTTCTATAGATATGTTCTATGGATATGATATATGATATCCAAATTCTTTGTATTACCTCGTATTTTTGTTTTCTCGTTTTTTTCATTCTCACGAATATAATATTATTTGAGTGTCTAAATAAATACCTATCATCATCATCATCATCATATATATATATATATATATATATATATATATATATATATATATATATATATATATATATATATATATATATACAATAAATGAATAATTACATACTGTAGATTGCATACCCCGTATTGATATATCGAGTGTCGGTATAAATTAAATTAATTGAAACGAAATGATAGATTATAAATTGTAGTTAAATTATAAACATATACATTGTAAATAATGCGGGTCATATATTCTTAAATATACATGTATTACAGTCAACTATCGACACTTTATATCTCAGAAAACCCCATATATCAGACATGTCAGCATTGTAAGTTTGGTTTTGTATATAATCAAACGTTAATATCAACATTTCGATATCTCAGAACCTCGATATCTCGAATACATGTATTCGGTCTGTTGAATTCTGTTACATCTATAGTTGAATATTGAATACGTTATTTATAGATTTAAAATATATAAAAACTCATTTTAATATTTCTAATCACTTCCTGTTTACATGTTTAATAACAACAACTACTTTATTTACTATTTTTAAATCGATTATTATTATTCATATAAAGATAACTTATCATCTATATATATTTAAATAATATATTATATTAATATTATACTAATCTTATGTACCTACTGTTTATTATTATTATATTGTATAAACACATTTTTATACATTTTATGTAATTATATTTTGTATTATTATTATTATTTTTAAAATTATAATTGAAAATTCTATAAAAAAGTCATACAAGTTATTTATTGATATTCCAAGAATTGTTAAATAGCATAACAATTATAACATATATTTATATAGTGCATTAATATATTTATATATATATATATATAAATTATATTTATTAAATATACATATATTGGATATGTTTACTATTGTATTTTTCATATTTAAATACTGTATATTATTTTATTATTATTAGTATACTATGTTATTCAAATACTATCATTGAATGAAACATTTAAACTTTCATTGCCTTGAGATTAGTTTTAAATTTTTAAATATTTATAATATTTAATTTGTTGTAATATTACATATGATAATATAATTTAATTGCTATATATTTGTATATTTGATATAATATATACCCAACATAAATCATAGGTATACCATAATACAATTAGTGTGACATATAGTATATAAAAAGTATCTTTTAAATTTAGAGAAACTCTTATTACTCACTCAGTAAATTACTAACTAAGTAAATATATGGTAACAGCATATATATTAGTGATATTTAGAATTTAATTGATCAAATGGCTCGTCAAAAAAAACAAACGATATCTGTAATAGATGAGCATAATGATGAAATAATTGATCTCAAATTCTTAATTGAAAAATTAACTATAAATAATGACAGATTAACTATATATATAATGAAAAATTGACTATAGTCAATTTATCAACTATATATAGTTATAGAAAATCAAGAACAAATAATAACTAAATGAAGCTGCTGATAAATCTGATCTTAAAACATTTGCTGAGATCACTAAAACCAACAATAATACACTTCAAAAAATCTATAAATGACTAAATAAAATCCTAGTGAAAAAACTTTAATTAAATAAGAATTAAAACAATTATACTCTATAATGTTAAACAAGTAATATATTCTCATTACGAAACAAGAAATATTGAAGAAAAAAATATAACAGAAATTGTAGACCTAGTCAACACACATTATAATATAAAAAACTATTTTATATTAGGAAAATACCAAGAAAATGATAATTTCATCAGGCCCTTAACAATTATTTTAAACTCTGAAATAGAAATTAATAATATAATACAAAATACAAACAAATTCAAAAACTCAAAATTCAAAAATATAAGCATATCAAAAGAATTCAATAAGGTTGAGAAAACTATCTATCGACGCTAAATTAAATCAACAATAAATAATAAATATGTACGGTATAGAAATGATAATTTTAAAATAAATGAACTACAAAAACGAGATGATTAAATATAATATGATACCAAACCAATATAACAATAACATAACAATTTAATAGTATAACAAAATAATAAATAATATATACAAATAATCTGATACTTATACACATACATATTATAAGCCTTACTCAAAACCTGGATAAATTATGAGAATTTATAGATACTGTAATATTTAAACCTCATATTATATGTTTATCTGAAATATGGTTAAATACTATTTAATAAATAGTAATAATGATTTCAATAATAATATAAAACACTACACATATCAAACAAACTATAGACAGAAACAAAATAAATGTAGAGGTGGTGGTGTTTCAATGTATGTTTTAAAAGATATTCAATATGAACTTATAAAATAACTTACTTTTTTTTAATATAACAGATTATTTGGAAACACTTACAATAGAGATTAAACTTAAACAAATAAGAAAATTTTAATATGCCTTTATAACAGCTCTTTCAATAAAACTGCAGAGCTTATATATATGTTATATAGTAAATTTCATAAATATATTTCACACGAGTTAATAATTATGGGTGATTTTAATATCATAACAAATGATCCCAAACCATCCAAATTAAACATTTTATAAATCAACTAGGACTAACGCATCAAATCTTTAAAACACCAGACCCAATTCAATAAAAGTAACACTTCAACTATAGATCAAATTTATACAAATATAAACACAACAAATATTTATAATAGTGGAATACTTTTAGAATACTTGACAGACCACCTCCCAATATATACTATAATTAAAATAAAAACCAAAATACGAAATAACTCAAATGAAATTAAAACAAGGAAAATAACTATTTCTAATACTAAAAGACTTGTTGATACACTGAAAAATACAAATTGGGATTCGGTCATTGAAGAAAATGATGCTGAAATTTCCTACTACAAATTTCATACCATATATACATCACTAATTAACCAATTTATCCCACTACTTACAAATAAAATATCTTCAAATATTCTATCATATTCTCTCTTCAGATGGACTAGAGATTTTTAATTGTGCAGCTTCATGTAGATATTTTATTTTTAAACATATATCTTGATTCTCCCAAGGTGTTCTCTTTTTTAATTTTTCTTTAATCGGTATTATATCTTTTGAAATTTCTCTTCACGAAGTTTAGAAATGTTCATATATGATATTGGTTGATATGTTAGATGTTTTGCTTGAAGTAAATCAAACTTGTTTCTGAATTCATTCACAGATCTATTTTGGATATCAGGTTTATTAAGACTTGTCCAATCAGGATTTGCTGCTTTATTTGTCTTCCTTTTATTTGATCTTAGGCTTAATTTAAAATGTGCAGTTACTATGCGATTATCAGATGCTACTCTTTCAAAAGAGCAAAACTCTGCAGTTTTTGCTAATATTTTAACATTTTGTTATTTATCATTATGTAATCAAGCTGAACTTTATTTCCGTTTGGTAACTTGTGTGTCCATAGTTGACCCTTTCTTTTTTTATAAAGTTTGTTTAGACATAATACATTATTTTCTAAAATATAATCTATGAGCGAAATTCTATTTCTATTTGATTCATCAATCAGTGCGAATTTGAAACCATATTGAATACCAAGATGAGCATTACAATCACCGGCTATGATTAAAACATTGTGTTTTGAAATTTGTCTTGTGGTAGAGGTTAGATTTTCATAGAAATTTTCAATTTCAGTTGGATCACATACATTTTTTGGACTATAACATACTATAATAGAAGTTTGTGGAATTCCATTAAAGTTCTACCCCTTCGTGGATAAGCCTATGTTCTTGTAGGAAAATTATATCGTGATTTGTTGCTATTGCAGATGCAATAAGTTCTGAAATTTTAGTTTCCTTTTTTATAGTTCGTACATTGAAAGTAGCACTAACGATATCCCTCGTCGCCTTCATGAGTGGATTATTTTGTATTGAATTTGAAATAGACTTTGAATTTGAATTGGAATTTGAATTTGAAATTGAGTTTGACTCAGTAGTTACTTTTTCGACTGCAACCTGAGTAGGAATAACAGGACGCGCTCCTTGTTCCGCGCGACAAGCGAGGCATGATGACATTGTTGTTTGGAGAGTAGTTATGTTTGATTTCAGTAGATAAATAAAATGTGCGGTCGCTACTCCATACACATTTGCGTAACCCTTCTCGGGTGGCTAAACATATACTATGCTTTGTCAAAGGGCAACCTGGATTTTGTCCGGCACCCCTTATTGGTTATTCGCAGCTAACCATTATATCTAATGGCAGTTCCCCTATCCGCAACCCGGGAAGCCGGTGTATTGGAGTTATCATCACAACATCACCACCTCAATGCAATTCATCACGTATCGCTTCGGATATAGATGAAGAAATATGGGCCGAGGATCCTACGGAAACTGAGCTATTCACACTATATCCACAAAACATACTCATAATATACCTTTAAGAATTTAATTTGACAAAATAATTATTATTTTAATATTGATCTGATATTGAATATATATTTACCGATATAAGATAAAAAGACAAACGTACGAAAGATAATAAGTTAAAAATACATAACAAAATATTGTTATTTTATAATAAATACTTTTTAAAATTATAACTACTTGCATGTTAAAACATCACTTATCACAATATATAGTATATCCATCTATCAAACGCAGTCATTTATTAGTGACTATTATAAACATGTATTATATCTGTATTATAATATAGTATACTATAGTTAAGGTCGCTGGAACGATTTTGTATGTAGGGGGGACCAAACAATAAATTGTGTGGTAAAAGTGGGGGGGGGGGACCAATACATAAGAGTTCCCCCTAGATTTTAAATTGTGGGTGACATATATGAGGGTGACATATCCCCCGTCCCCCTGTTGCAACGCCCCTAACTATCATTGCAACTATAGTTGCCACTACTATATTATAATACAGATATAATACTCGTTTATAATAGTTTATAATAGTCACTAATAAATGACTGAGTTTGATAGTGGGATATACTATACATTGCGATAAGTGATGTTTTAACATGCAAGTAGGTATGATTTTAAAAAGTATTTATTATAAAATAACAATATTTTGTTATGTATTTTTAACTTATTATATGTACTTGTGTGTGTGTGTACATTTGTATATATATATATATATATATATAGTATATAAATTATATATAAATTAACATTAGTTCGTTATATACCTATATATAAAACTGTTTATTACATTTATAATCGGTCCGTGTTAATTCACCGCCAGGCTGAAATAGTCGATAGCCTATAATTGCAACTTGGCCTAGATTTAACGTAAGCCGAGGAGGATGCCTGGTATACATATTACACTTTATTTCAGGTTTATTTATATCTATAAATGATGTATCGCTAAAGCTTGTATTATATTCTAAATATATAATTATATAAATATCGTCTAGGTGTTGAAAAAGACATACGCGAGGTTGTTTCGAATATCATGGGTGTTAATATAATGTATATACAAATATAACTATATTGTATACTGAAATATATTCCGGCGGTATTTGATTGGTCGACTAAAGTAGGCGTGGCTAACGATCCCCTATAAAGTAGTCCGTGTATCCTATGGAGGATAAACAAATATCGCCATGATGAACTTTGTAATGGTCGTATTGACCACGTTGGTCGCAGTCTCTATTGGTTAGTTATATACCACGTGACCACAAGATTAACACCTATATACTGATAAAGTATAATATAACTATAAGTATAGTATAACTATAGTATAACTATATATATATATATATATATATATATATAATGTTATAATTATATGTATCGTTATCTATAATTATAGATTATAGTTAATTATAATTAATAATTATAGATTATAATCGCATTCTGATATTATTATTTCTATAAATCTATGGTTCGATGTTTACATGGTACTTATCGTATATTAATTATAATTAATATTGATTATTATAATATAATTATCTATAGATAATATATATATATATATATATATATATATATATATATATATTTATAATATATATTAAATATCGTTCGCCTGTTAAGGACACGGGAAACAGTTTATTTTTGAAATAAATATATTATTTATTAGAAATAATATTTAATAAAAATCAGAAAATGTGATGTATTTCCTTTAAAATGAGGCATAAGATATGATGCACAAGAGTAAGTCTACAAGTGCCATCAATAATTTTGCATAAAGAAGCAGGATAATATCTGTATAGCTACCTCTTGTGAGGGTTGTGCTCCCTTGTAAATATGTTTATTTGTATTGTTTCTATTATCATTACTACATTATTGTTTACATATTCTATTTTTCTTTTGTTACATTTAAATTTAAATACAAATATTAAAAAACTATATATGTTATATATTCTAAAGTAATATTATATATCTATTGCTCTATAACTTTATAGCTATTTATCAAACTATATAAATCACGTATATACTTTCGTATATTTATAATACACTAATATTTAATAATTAATTATATTTGTGGATCGTTGATAAATATTTAAGTCAATTTAATATTGATGAACATTATTATTTACTTCATAAATACTCATTTAAGTTATGTATTTCATAACATTTAGCATGCATCTTCTATGCTACCAAGTTATATTATATATACATATGTAACATTCGAGGCTATTTAGATACCCATGGCTTTTAAATAGGTCATCTCGTTTATAAATATCAACTCACTCGTATTCGCTAGGTGTGAGTCCCGTTATTGTAAATCGGATTGTAACGTTTGTACGGCGTACAATGTACGCGACACTCGTATATAAAAATTATAATTATATAGGAGAAGCGAGTATTTTCTAACTCGGAAATTACGGCTAGCTTTTGGAATATATATATATATATATATATATATATATAAACTAGCGACACCTAGGTAGCTACCACGAAGATGTGTCGACCACCTAGATACCTACGCTAAGAGTGATCATAGATAAAGTATTCATCATGGATATTGTTGCAAAATCATAATCCGGTTACCATACTGCTTATAATTTTTAATTTTGAGATTTATTTTCCACTCGTTTCCATTCGTGTCACGAATTTGTTTGGGAAAATAATGGGAAATTATAATTAAATTACATACATGTAAATTTCCCATGGATACAATCATTATACGGGCATTTGTAATATACGTAGTTTATATAAATTATATCATTAGATTATTATTTTTTAAATATTCTATATTTTTTTCTTTTCTTTTTCAACAAAATATATGAAGGAGTGATAATATGTAGGCCTACCTATGTTTTTGTTTGCAATACTATTATGTTCTAGCAATATAATACATACGATAAAAACATCTTTCCTATTATATATTTGAATAGATTTATTAACAAAAATAATTATATGAAATATCATTCATTTCATCCGATTTCCGTGTAAAATAACGAACACATTTGTCTAGATCATATGGTGCAACATTATTTTTGTTTACATAATCATAATTAATCTATTTTAGTTAGCTAAGTTTAAATATACTTTCTATATTTTCTATAATTATATAAATAGTTAGTAATAAAATTCTATAATATTTATTTTAAAATAATCAAATAATATAATTCACATAAACTACATACATTACAGACGTTAATACAAATACAACGCTCGTATCTTAATTATTTCCATGGAAAATATACATTTATATAATTTAATGCTAATTTACCTATATGTCAACATGTCAATTTGTGACACATTTTGTATGACACCAGACGGTTGGCCAATAAATCTCAAAATGATTGTGTTTTAAATTGTACGATATACATACGGTATCTGCATATGAAGATAGAAACAATATCCATAATGGAAACATTATGTAACACTCTTAAGGCGCAGCATTTGAGATACATTTATTTTCATAATTCACAATTTATACTCTTTTTTTTAGAGAATTTGTAAACATAAAACGATATCATAATATTGCTCAAAAACAACAACAAAAATGACATACTTAATATAATCACCATATCCATTAAATACACGATGTTGCAATTTAATTTAAAAATGATCATCACCCTTAACCTAGGCGTGTATCTACCTATTAGGATACACGCTAGTGTCAGGGGTAAACGGGAGTAACACGTGACTTCCATAAAGAACTATAGTGAACCGTAGACTTTAAAATCGTTTACTTTCACTTAATATCGCCAACTCTCGTTTTATCTCGTTTTATCTCGAAACAAACGTTTATTATTTTAAATAGGTGATATAGGTAAACGCACACATTCACACTCACACAATTATACACATACTCGCACATACATACACAAATATATATATATATATATATATATATATATATATATATATATATATATACATATATTTGGGGCAAATAGCTCAGCGATTCTATCACTAGGTGGATACTTAGAGATGCGGAGATGCACTACAGCCTCACACATTAGATACTGTACACGTAGAACATAGGTGTAGTTCTGTCCTTGTGATGGACTTACGGTATTACACATTAACACAAGTAAATAATAATATTTATATTGTATCTGTCCGTGCCTCTCATAGTTAAGTATTTATAAACGTATAAACCTCTTGGTGAAATATTTGTATTCGAAAGTTATATTATATATATATATATATATATTATATAGTTAGACTAAATACATATTATATATATATGTATGTGTGTATTAGAAGATATTAAATAACTTATATACATGCCATTACTATTACAGGAACATCTCCGGTAGATGTAACTCCAGCTACAATGCCGCCTCCTCCGAGCGGACGTCAAGGTTGGTATCCTTAGCAACCGATTAACAATATTTCCCCGATAGGTGGAGATACGAGACGTGCTTAATATATGTATTAGCCTATGATAGTCAATACGACATTCACTTTATTAATTAATAAATTAATTTATATGCATATATATATAATAATAATATTTATATAAGTTGTTTTATGTTTATAATAATATAATAATACATATAAATAAAAATAAAAATATTCTATAATTGTCTACTTGTAAGCGATTCACAATAAGAAATACATATATCATGTTGTTATCGACCATTGACCGTTATTCGCATAGTATCACTTGCTCTTGTGGGCGTGTCGATGTAGTATTAACCCCTCCCACTATTTCACAGATGCCCCTAGCTGTTGCGATGGAACGCCTTACGATAAGCTGAAGAAGGTGTGTTGCAATAATGAGCTGTTTAAAAAGGTCGGCAACTCTGCTTGTTGTTACAATGAAACCACTAAAGAGTCGAATGTCTACGATCGTTTTAACCAGGTATATACTACTACTACTACTACTACTACTACTACTACTACTACTACTACTACTACTACTACACCAACTACTACTACTACTACTACTACTACTATTACTACTATTACTACTACTACTACTACTACTACTACTACTACTACTACTACTACTACTACTACTACTACTACTACTACTACTACTACTACTACTACTACTACTACTACTACTACTACTACTACTACTACTACTACTACTACTACTACTACTACTACTACTACTACTACTACTACTACTACTACTACTACTACTACTACTACTACTACTACTACTACTACTACTACTACTACTACTACTACTACTACTACTACTACTACTACTACTACTACTACTACTACTACTACTACTACTACTACTACTACTACTACTACTACTACTACTACTACTACTACTACTACTACTACTACTACTACTACTACTACTACTACTACTACTACTACTACTACTACTACTACTACTACTACTACTACTACTACTACTACTACTACTACTACTACTACTACTACTACTACTACTACTACTACTACTACTACTACTACTACTACTACTACTACTACTACTACTACTACTACTACTACTACTACTACTACTACTACTACTACTACTACTACTACTACTACTACTACTACTACTACTACTACTACTACTACTACTACTACTACTACTACTACTACTACTACTACTACTACTACTACTACTACTACTACTACTACTACTACTACTACTACTACTACTACTACTACTACTACTACTACTACTACTACTACTACTACTACTACTACTACTACTAAATCAAATCAATCAAATCAAAACGTTTTATTTAAACACTCATTTCATAACACATTAGTGTTCTGATAAGTGTATGAAAGACAACAACTAGAAATAAATAAACAATTTAATTTCTATCGATTAAATACTGTTTAACACGTATTTTGAACGCAACAGGGTTTGTAATAAGACGACAATTTAGTGGTAAAGCATTCCATTTAGTTGGAGCAATATAAGAATATGCCCGTTTCGCGGTACGTTTCAGCTTTGGTATAGTGACTTTATTGGTATAGTGACTTTAAGTTGTCGAGTATCAATATTAGATCGTAATGATCTATTATGAACTACGAATTTTAGATGTGATCTAATATACGTAGGCTGATTATGGGTCAACGTTCGATGAGTGATATTCAGTATTCTTTGTTCAGCACGGTCTGATGCATTCAATATTCTGCTTTCTTTCATTTTCAGAGTAATACTTGAGTGGTCGTGTCTTGGTTGTCGATAGATATTCCTAACTGCCGATCTAATAATTCTATCGATAGGAAGTAAAGTAGATTTCGGTAGACCAATTAGGAGCGAATTACAGTAATCTAAAGAGGAGAACACCAATGAATTTGTTAGAATTGTTGTAGCTCTTTTATTTAAGTAATGACCTATCTTGCGTATTTTGTACAGTTCGTAGTTAGCTTTTTTACACATGCTACTTACATGTCGATTCATATTTACGTTGTCATCGATTATGACCCCTAAGTACCTGATTGACGTGCTTGGGGTTATTTCATTATTATTGATGAATATCTGTGGAAAGTTGGAATAATTACTGGGAATATTCAACAATTCAGATTTATCAGTATTTAGCGATAGTTTATTATCGGTAAGCCAGGCGTAAATAGCATTAGCACAATTCGATAATTCATTATCAAATTCAGAATTATATTTTGATAATTCAGTATATAATAGAATGTCATCTGCATATAAATGGTACTTAACATGCTTAAACTGTCTGATAACATTAGAAAGTGGTATAATATATATGATAAATAGTAGTGGCCCAAGTACAGATCCTTGAGGAACACCTGTATCAAATGAGTTATAATTAGAATATTCCTTTCCTATTTTTACAGTAAACGTACGGTTAGATACAAAGGACATCATCCAATCTAGAGCTGTATTTATTATTCCTATTTCAATCAATCTATGTTTTAGAATATCGTGGTCTAGAGTGTCAAAAGCTGCTGAAAGGTCGAGAAGAAGTAGTTGTGTATGATTATTATTATCAAGGGATGTAATAATACTATCTAAGACATCAATTACGGTTGTCTCGGTGCTATGATTTGTTCTGTATGCACTTTGGTAGTTATCTATTAAATTGTTAGAATATAAAAAATCTTTCAATTGTATAGTAACTACTCGTTCTAGCAATTTAGATATAGTAGGAAGTTGTGATATTGGGCGATAGTTTTTCAAGTCATTTATGTCATGTTTATGTTTTTTAAGTATGGGTGTAATTATTGCATGTTTATATTCAGGGGGAACTATTCCAGTAGTTAGTGAGTTTTTAAAAATTGTAGTTAAGGGAATGGATATTGACGGTGCTATTATTTTCATTAAAGGAAGTGGTAATGGATCTTGTGGGGATGTAGAGTTAGAATTTGCTAATAATGTTTGAATTAGAGTATTGGAAGGGGGTTGGAATTCTGTGAGGTATTGATTAATTAAAGTCGAGTGGTCTATTGATATATTGTGTATATTATGTTGATTATTGTTAAATGTACTACATAGAATATTTATTTTATCTACAAAATATTTGGAAAAATTATTGCATAGTATATTATCTGGAATATCTGGAAGGACTCTTTCTTTTGATTTTCCTAGTAAAGAATTAGTTATCCCATAGAGATGTTTTTGATTAGAGGTTGATTGATTTATTTCAGTATAGTAGTATTTATTCTTAGCTATTTCTATAGATTTTTTAAAATAACTCTTAGCCTTGAGTAGGGATTCTAAGGAAGATTCTGATGGATATTTTGAAAAATATCTTTCAGTTTTCCTCATTTCCTGTTTGGCTAATAAAGTATCAGAGTTAAACCATTTATTTGTACGACTATTTATGCATTTAACTCTAATGGGAGCATATTTATTTAGTATATATGATAGATGATCATTTAGTTCTATCGCCGATATGTTATCATGATTAATTTCTATAATACTATTGGAGAGAAGTTCATGGTCGATATTACTAAGTTTTCTATAATTAATTAATTGTGTGTTAATTTTTGGTTTTGGAATATTGATATTAAATATTATAGCAAAATGGTCTGTAATGAGATATTTAATATTAAGTACTTTTAGTATTTGTGTGGAATATATAGAAGTAAAAATTAAATCTAATGTATTACCTCCTATGTGTGTGGGCTTGTTTATGTGTTGATGTAGTGAGTGTGAGTCTGTAAGTGAGATTAGATTACTTGAAGGTGTATCATTTAAATTAACATGAAAATTAAAATCGCCTAGTAATATAGTATTATCTAATTGTGTAGTAGCTAATAAGTCATTGAGATCATTGAGAAAAGATATGTAATTATTTGATGGTGGTCGATATATAATAATAAAGCGTATAATTTTATTGGAGTGAATATTGAATATAGCTATGATACATTCAGATCCAGGTAGTATATATTTTGTAAAGCTGGTTAGTTTAAGAGATTTTTTATATAGAATACCTACACCGCCTCCTCTCCTTAATTCTTGACGTGGTATATGTTTGAAGTTATATATATTATTGGTAATCTGTGGAATGATATATTCAGAATATTCATTAAGCCAAGTTTCCGTTAGGGCAATTATATCATGATTAAATTCATGGTTAAAATCATTTAATAAATCAATGTTAGAGTGTATTGATCGTATATTAATTAAAGAACACGTAATATATTTATCGTAGTATAGTCATTTCGCGGTATCCGTAGAAGTAGTTTGTTCAGGTGAAATTGTACTTTTAAAAGCATTAGTAATATAATCATCATAGCTTTTCGTCCATGTATCGAGATTTGTAGTAGGTATAATGAGTGGTTCGTTGGACCAATTAATTTTACTAGTATTTTCTATACGAGTTCGTAGTTCATATGTATTAGAAATTATATTTAAAACACATTTATAATTGGTAACATAATTGGATTTTATTGCATTATAAAGTATTTTACCGTGTCGTACTATTTTTATATCGAGTGATTTCCTCATGAATAAATTACTAAATTTTGTATCTTTTAGCCGGTATCGTAGTGTGATTAACTTTGATAATGTATATGGAGAGTTAAATATAATTTCAATGTTGTTAAAATTATATTTTACTTTAATGATTATGGAAGTATCTAGTTCTAATATAGCGAATAACTCATCTATAATATTATTACTTGG
>OZ025242.1:20143091-20390591 GCA_964019155.1 Osedax fenrisi
TGTTATTATATTAATAGTAGATCTATAATTTAGATCTATAATAGATCTATAACATATATATAATAGTAGATCTATAATTATATAATTATAATTATTAAAGATTATATGATTCAACTTTAAATTTACTTTCATTATAAATTTAAATTAATTCGATATAGTAAATTTAACATTCCTATCACATCGTCATGGTATTTGAATGCGATTTTAATGATATTTTAGAATACCATTAAACATATATTAGTAACTGTTGTCGTAATTGGTGTATACATATATGTTTATTATAATAGAGCTTATATTTATTAAATAGAATAATATTAAATTAACATTCAATATTATATTGATAATATTAATAATTAATCGTCATTATATTCGTCTTAAGTTAAATTGAATATAAGTATTATATATATATATATATAATATATATTATATATATATATAAATATTTAATATAATAATTTAATTTATTATATTATTATAATTTTATAATATTTAATATGATATAATATTATACATATTATTTATATATTATTATAAAATATAATAGTCATATTAACGAAGATTAATATTATTTTATTTATTAAATATAAGCTCTATTATAATAAACATATATGTATACACCAATTACGACAACAGTGACTAATATATGTTTAATGGTATTCTAAAATATCATTAAAATCGCATTCAAATACCATGAAGATGTGATAGGAATGTTAAATTTACTATATCGAATAAATTTAAATTTATAATGAAAGTAAATTTAAAGTTGACTCATATAACCTTTAATAATTATAATTATATAATTATAGATCTACTATTATATATATATATATGTTATAGATCTATTATAGATATAAATTATAGATCTACTATTAATATAATAACATTAAATGCGATAGTACAATTATATATATTTTTAAATCTATTATGAATTCCTGTTTACAACAAATATTTGATGTAATTCAAACACAATATTGAATATTATAATATAAATATTGATAATTTCCAAAACGTGTTGATAAGTATAATTGCATATAAGCAAATTGAATATAATTGCATGTAAACAAATTAAAAAAAATATCACATTATTTCGCGCTAATGAAAAAGTAGGCGTGAAAAAATACATTATAGCATACTGTCACCAGCGCTCTGTACTGTCACATTCCATCATAGCGTAATGTCACCTTCCAGAACAACGCACTATACTGTGCTATCATATTATACTTCCAGCACACCGTATACGGTACTGTATAGTATACTGTCACGTTACATCATATCTTACTGTCACGTTACATCATATCTTACTGTCACGTTACATCATATCTTACTGTCACGTTACATCATATCTTACTGTCACGTTACATCATATCTTACTGTCACTTTCTAGCACAACTTACTTACGTTACATCATATCTTACTGTCACTTTACATCATATCTTACTGTCACGTTACATCATATCTTACTGTCACGTTACATCATATCTTACCGTCACTTTCTAGCACAACTTACTTACGTTACATCATATCTTACTGTCACTTTACATCATATCTTACTGTCACGTTACATCATATCTTACTGTCACTTTCTAGCACAACCTACTTACGTTACATCATATCTTACTGTCACGTTACATCATATCTTACTGTCACTTTCTAGCACAACTTACTTACGTTACATCATATCTTACTGTCACTTTACATCATATCTTACTGTCACGTTACATCATATCTTACTGTCACGTTACATCATATCTTACCGTCACTTTCTAGCACAACTTACTTACGTTACATCATATCTTACTGTCACTTTACATCATATCTTACTGTCACGTTACATCATATCTTACTGTCACTTTCTAGCACAACCTACTTACGTTACATCATATCTTACTGTCACGTTACATCATATCTTACTGTCACGTTACATCATATCTTACTGTCACGTTACATCATATCTTACTGTCACGTTACATCATATCTTACTGTCACGTTACATCATATCTTACTGTCACTTTCTAGCACAACTTACTTACGTTACATCATATCTTACTGTCACTTTACATCATATCTTACTGTCACGTTACATCATATCTTACTGTCACTTTCTAGCACAACCTACTTACGTTACATCATATCTTACTGTCACGTTACATCATATCTTACTGTCACGTTACATCATATCTTACTGTCACGTTACATCATATCTTACTGTCACTTTACATCATATCTTACTGTCACGTTACATCATATCTTACTGTCACGTTACATCATATCTTACTGTCACTTTCTAGCACAACCTACTTACGTTACATCATATCTTACTGTCACGTTACATCATATCTTACTGTCACGTTACATCATATCTTACTGTCACGTTACATCATATCTTACTGTCACTTTCTAGCACAACCTACTTACGTTACATCATATCTTACTGTCACGTTACATCATATCTTACTGTCACGTTACATCATATCTTACTGTCACGTTACATCATATCTTACTGTCACTTTCTAGCACAACTTACTTACGTTACATCATATCTTACTGTCACTTTACATCATATCTTACTGTCACGTTACATCATATCTTACTGTCACGTTACATCATATCTTACTGTCACTTTCTAGCACAACCTACTTACGTTACATCATATCTTACTGTCACGTTACATCATATCTTACTGTCACGTTACATCATATCTTACCGTCACTTTCTAGCACAACTTACTTACGTTACATCATATCTTACTGTCACTTTACATCATATCTTACTGTCACGTTACATCATATCTTACTGTCACGTTACATCATATCTTACTGTCACGTTACATCATATCTTACTGTCACTTTCTAGCACAACTTACTTACGTTACATCATATCTTACTGTCACTTTACATCATATCTTACTGTCACGTTACATCATATCTTACTGTCACTTTCTAGCACAACCTACTTACGTTACATCATATCTTACTGTCACGTTACATCATATCTTACTGTCACGTTACATCATATCTTACTGTCACGTTACATCATATCTTACTGTCACGTTACATCATATATTACTGTCACGTTACATCATATCTTACTGTCACGTTACATCATATCTTACTGTCACTTTCTAGCACAACTTACTTACGTTACATCATATCTTACTGTCACTTTACATCATATCTTACTGTCACGTTACATCATATCTTACTGTCACTTTCTAGCACAACCTACTTACGTTACATCATATCTTACTGTCACGTTACATCATATCTTACTGTCACGTTACATCATATCTTACTGTCACGTTACATCATATCTTACTGTCACGTTACATCATATCTTACTGTCACTTTCTAGCACAACTTACTTACGTTACATCATATCTTACTGTCACTTTACATCATATCTTACTGTCACGTTACATCATATCTTACTGTCACTTTACATCATATCTTACTGTCACGTTACATCATATCTTACTGTCACGTTACATCATATCTTACTGTCACGTTACATCATATCTTACTGTCACTTTCTAGCACAACCTACTTACGTTACATCATATCTTACTGTCACGTTACATCATATCTTACTGTCACGTTACATCATATCTTACTGTCACGTTACATCATATCTTACTGTCACTTTCTAGCACAACTTACTTACGTTACATCATATCTTACTGTCACTTTACATCATATCTTACTGTCACGTTACATCATATCTTACTGTCACTTTCTAGCACAACCTACTTACGTTACATCATATCTTACTGTCACGTTACATCATATCTTACTGTCACGTTACATCATATCTTACTGTCACGTTACATCATATCTTACTGTCACGTTACATCATATATTACTGTCACGTTACATCATATCTTACTGTCACGTTACATCATATCTTACTGTCACTTTCTAGCACAACTTACTTACGTTACATCATATCTTACTGTCACTTTACATCATATCTTACTGTCACGTTACATCATATCTTACTGTCACTTTCTAGCACAACCTACTTACGTTACATCATATCTTACTGTCACGTTACATCATATCTTACTGTCACGTTACATCATATCTTACTGTCACGTTACATCATATCTTACTGTCACGTTACATCATATCTTACTGTCACTTTCTAGCACAACTTACTTACGTTACATCATATCTTACTGTCACTTTACATCATATCTTACTGTCACGTTACATCATATCTTACTGTCACTTTACATCATATCTTACTGTCACGTTACATCATATCTTACTGTCACGTTACATCATATCTTACTGTCACGTTACATCATATCTTACTGTCACTTTCTAGCACAACCTACTTACGTTACATCATATCTTACTGTCACGTTACATCATATCTTACTGTCACGTTACATCATATCTTACTGTCACTTTCTAGCACAACTTACTTACGTTACATCATATCTTACTGTCACTTTACATCATATCTTACTGTCACTTTACATCATATCTTACTGTCACGTTACATCATATCTTACTGTCACTTTCTAGCACAACCTACTTACGTTACATCATATCTTACTGTCACGTTACATCATATCTTACTGTCACGTTACATCATATCTTACTGTCACGTTACATCATATCTTACTGTCACGTTACATCATATCTTACTGTCACGTTACATCATATCTTACTGTCACGTTACATCATATCTTACTGTCACGTTACATCATATCTTACTGTCACGTTACATCATATCTTACTGTCACGTTACATCATATCTTACTGTCACGTTACATCATATCTTACTGTCACGTTACATCATATCTTACTGTCACGTTACATCATATATTACTGTCACGTTACATCATATCTTACTGTCACGTTACATCATATCTTACTGTCACTTTCTAGCACAACCTACTTACGTTACATCATATCTTACTGTCACGTTACATCATATCTTACTGTCACGTTACATCATATCTTACTGTCACGTTACATCATATCTTACTGTCACGTTACATCATATCTTACTGTCACTTTCTAGCACAACTTACTTACGTTACATCATATCTTACTGTCACTTTACATCATATCTTACTGTCACGTTACATCATATCTTACTGTCACTTTACATCATATCTTACTGTCACGTTACATCATATCTTACTGTCACGTTACATCATATCTTACTGTCACGTTACATCATATCTTACTGTCACGTTACATCATATCTTACTGTCACTTTCTAGCACAACCTACTTACGTTACATCATATCTTACTGTCACGTTACATCATATCTTACTGTCACGTTACATCATATCTTACTGTCACGTTACATCATATCTTACTGTCACGTTACATCATATCTTACTGTCACGTTACATCATATATTACTGTCACGTTACATCATATCTTACTGTCACGTTACATCATATCTTACTGTCACTTTCTAGCACAACCTACTTACGTTACATCATATCTTACTGTCACGTTACATCATATCTTACTGTCACGTTACATCATATCTTACTGTCACGTTACATCATATCTTACTGTCACGTTACATCATATCTTACTGTCACGTTACATCATATCTTACTGTCACGTTACATCATATCTTACTGTCACTTTCTAGCACAACTTACTTACGTTACATCATATCTTACTGTCACTTTACATCATATCTTACTGTCACGTTACATCATATCTTACTGTCACGTTACATCATATCTTACCGTCACTTTCTAGCACAACTTACTTACGTTACATCATATCTTACTGTCACTTTACATCATATCTTACTGTCACGTTACATCATATCTTACTGTCACTTTCTAGCACAACCTACTTACGTTACATCATATCTTACTGTCACGTTACATCATATCTTACTGTCACTTTCTAGCACAACTTACTTACGTTACATCATATCTTACTGTCACTTTACATCATATCTTACTGTCACGTTACATCATATCTTACTGTCACGTTACATCATATCTTACCGTCACTTTCTAGCACAACTTACTTACGTTACATCATATCTTACTGTCACTTTACATCATATCTTACTGTCACGTTACATCATATCTTACTGTCACTTTCTAGCACAACCTACTTACGTTACATCATATCTTACTGTCACGTTACATCATATCTTACTGTCACGTTACATCATATCTTACTGTCACGTTACATCATATCTTACTGTCACGTTACATCATATCTTACTGTCACGTTACATCATATCTTACTGTCACGTTACATCATATCTTACTGTCACTTTCTAGCACAACTTACTTACGTTACATCATATCTTACTGTCACTTTACATCATATCTTACTGTCACGTTACATCATATCTTACTGTCACTTTCTAGCACAACCTACTTACGTTACATCATATCTTACTGTCACGTTACATCATATCTTACTGTCACGTTACATCATATCTTACTGTCACGTTACATCATATCTTACTGTCACTTTACATCATATCTTACTGTCACGTTACATCATATCTTACTGTCACGTTACATCATATCTTACTGTCACTTTCTAGCACAACCTACTTACGTTACATCATATCTTACTGTCACGTTACATCATATCTTACTGTCACGTTACATCATATCTTACTGTCACGTTACATCATATCTTACTGTCACTTTCTAGCACAACCTACTTACGTTACATCATATCTTACTGTCACGTTACATCATATCTTACTGTCACGTTACATCATATCTTACTGTCACGTTACATCATATCTTACTGTCACTTTCTAGCACAACTTACTTACGTTACATCATATCTTACTGTCACTTTACATCATATCTTACTGTCACGTTACATCATATCTTACTGTCACGTTACATCATATCTTACTGTCACTTTCTAGCACAACCTACTTACGTTACATCATATCTTACTGTCACGTTACATCATATCTTACTGTCACGTTACATCATATCTTACCGTCACTTTCTAGCACAACTTACTTACGTTACATCATATCTTACTGTCACTTTACATCATATCTTACTGTCACGTTACATCATATCTTACTGTCACGTTACATCATATCTTACTGTCACGTTACATCATATCTTACTGTCACTTTCTAGCACAACTTACTTACGTTACATCATATCTTACTGTCACTTTACATCATATCTTACTGTCACGTTACATCATATCTTACTGTCACTTTCTAGCACAACCTACTTACGTTACATCATATCTTACTGTCACGTTACATCATATCTTACTGTCACGTTACATCATATCTTACTGTCACGTTACATCATATCTTACTGTCACGTTACATCATATATTACTGTCACGTTACATCATATCTTACTGTCACGTTACATCATATCTTACTGTCACTTTCTAGCACAACTTACTTACGTTACATCATATCTTACTGTCACTTTACATCATATCTTACTGTCACGTTACATCATATCTTACTGTCACTTTCTAGCACAACCTACTTACGTTACATCATATCTTACTGTCACGTTACATCATATCTTACTGTCACGTTACATCATATCTTACTGTCACGTTACATCATATCTTACTGTCACGTTACATCATATCTTACTGTCACTTTCTAGCACAACTTACTTACGTTACATCATATCTTACTGTCACTTTACATCATATCTTACTGTCACGTTACATCATATCTTACTGTCACTTTACATCATATCTTACTGTCACGTTACATCATATCTTACTGTCACGTTACATCATATCTTACTGTCACGTTACATCATATCTTACTGTCACTTTCTAGCACAACCTACTTACGTTACATCATATCTTACTGTCACGTTACATCATATCTTACTGTCACGTTACATCATATCTTACTGTCACTTTCTAGCACAACTTACTTACGTTACATCATATCTTACTGTCACTTTACATCATATCTTACTGTCACTTTACATCATATCTTACTGTCACGTTACATCATATCTTACTGTCACTTTCTAGCACAACCTACTTACGTTACATCATATCTTACTGTCACGTTACATCATATCTTACTGTCACGTTACATCATATCTTACTGTCACGTTACATCATATCTTACTGTCACGTTACATCATATCTTACTGTCACGTTACATCATATCTTACTGTCACGTTACATCATATCTTACTGTCACGTTACATCATATCTTACTGTCACGTTACATCATATCTTACTGTCACGTTACATCATATCTTACTGTCACGTTACATCATATCTTACTGTCACGTTACATCATATCTTACTGTCACGTTACATCATATATTACTGTCACGTTACATCATATCTTACTGTCACGTTACATCATATCTTACTGTCACTTTCTAGCACAACCTACTTACGTTACATCATATCTTACTGTCACGTTACATCATATCTTACTGTCACGTTACATCATATCTTACTGTCACGTTACATCATATCTTACTGTCACGTTACATCATATCTTACTGTCACTTTCTAGCACAACTTACTTACGTTACATCATATCTTACTGTCACTTTACATCATATCTTACTGTCACGTTACATCATATCTTACTGTCACTTTACATCATATCTTACTGTCACGTTACATCATATCTTACTGTCACGTTACATCATATCTTACTGTCACGTTACATCATATCTTACTGTCACGTTACATCATATCTTACTGTCACTTTCTAGCACAACCTACTTACGTTACATCATATCTTACTGTCACGTTACATCATATCTTACTGTCACGTTACATCATATCTTACTGTCACGTTACATCATATCTTACTGTCACGTTACATCATATCTTACTGTCACGTTACATCATATATTACTGTCACGTTACATCATATCTTACTGTCACGTTACATCATATCTTACTGTCACTTTCTAGCACAACCTACTTACGTTACATCATATCTTACTGTCACGTTACATCATATCTTACTGTCACGTTACATCATATCTTACTGTTACGTTACATCATATCTTACTGTCACGTTACATCATATCTTACTGTTACGTTACATCATATCTTACTGTCACGTTACATCATATCTTACTGTCACGTTACATCATATCTTACTGTCACGTTACATCATATCTTACTGTCACGTTACATCATATCTTACTGTCACTTTCTAGCACAACCTACTCACGTTACATCATATCTTACTGTCACGTTACATCATATCTTACTGTCACTTTACATCATATCTTACTGTCACGTTACATCATATCTTACTGTCACGTTACATCATATCTTACTATCACTTTCTAGCACAACCTACTCACGTTACATCATATCTTACTGTCACGTTACATCATATCTTACTGTCACTTTCTAGCACAACCTACTCACGTTACATCATATCTTACTGTCACTTTACATTATATCTTACTGTCACGTTACATCATATCTTACTGTCATGTTACATCATATCTTACTGTCACTTTCTAGCACAACCTACTCACGTTACATCATATCTTACTGTCACTTTCTAGCACAACCTACTTACGTTACATCATATCTTACTGTCACTTTACATCATATCTTACTGTCATGTTACATCATATCTTACTGTCACTTTCTAGCACAACCTACTCACGTTACATCATATCTTACTGTCACTTTACATCATATCTTACTGTCACGTTACATCATATCTTACTGTCACGTTACATCATATCTTACTGTCATGTTACATCATATCTTACTGTCACTTTCTAGCACAACCTACTCACGTTACATCATATCTTACTGTCACTTTCTAGCACAACCTACTCACGTTACATCATATCTTACTGTCACTTTACATCATATCTTACTGTCACGTTACATCATATCTTACTGTCATGTTACATCATATCTTACTGTCACTTTCTAGCACAACCTACTCACTTTACATCATATCTTACTGTCACGTTACATCATATCTTACTGTCACTTTACATCATATCTTACTGTCACGTTACATCATATCTTACTGTCACGTTACATCATATCATACTGTCACTTTACATCATATCTTACTGTCACGTTACATCATATCTTACTGTCACTTTCTAGCACAACCTACTCACGTTACATCATATCTTACTGTCACTTTCTAGCACAACCTACTCACGTTACATCATATCTTACTGTCACTTTACATCATATCTTACTGTCACGTTACATCATATCTTACTGTCATGTTACATCATATCTTACTGTTACGTTACATCATATCTTACTGTCACTTTCTAGCACAACCTACTCACGTTACATCATATCTTACTGTCACGTTACATCATATCTTACTGTCACTTTACATCATATCTTACTGTCACGTTACATCATATCTTACTGTCACGTTACATCATATCTTACTGTCACTTTCTAGCACAACCTACTTACGTTACATCATATCTTACTGTCACGTTACATCATATCTTACTGTCACGTTACATCATATCTTACTGTCACGTTACATCATATCTTACTGTCACTTTCTAGCACAACCTACTTACGTTACATCATATCTTACTGTCACTTTACATCATATATTACTGTCACGTTACATCATATCTTACTGTCACTTTCTAGCACAACCTACTCACGTTACATCATATCTTACTGTCACTTTACATCATATCTTACTGTCACGTTACATCATATCTTACTGTCACTTTCTAGCACAACCTACTTACGTTACATCATATCTTACTGTCACTTTACATCATATCTTACTGTCACGTTACATCATATCTTACTGTCACGTTACATCATATCTTACTGTCACGTTACATCATATCTTACTGTCACGTTACATCATATCTTACTGTCACTTTCTAGCACAACCTACTTACGATACATCATATCTTACTGTCACGTTACATCATATCTTACTGTCACGTTACATCATATCTTACTGTCACGTTACATCATATCTTACTGTCACTTTCTAGCACAACCTACTTACGTTACATCATATCTTACTGTCACTTTACATCATATCTTACTGTCACGTTACATCATATCTTACTGTCACGTTACATCATATCTTACTGTCACGTTACATCATATCTTACTGTCACGTTACATCATATCTTACTGTCACGTTACATCATATCTTACTGTCACGTTACATCATATCTTACTGTCACTTTACATCATATCTTACTGTCACGTTACATCATATCTTACTGTCACTTTACATCATATCTTACTGTCACGTTACATCATATCTTACTGTCACTTTCTAGCACAACCTACTTACGTTACATCATATCTTACTGTCACTTTACATCATATCTTACTGTCACGTTACATCATATCTTACTGTCACGTTACATCATATCTTACTGTCACGTTACATCATATCTTACTGTCACGTTACATCATATCTTACTGTCACTTTCTAGCACAACCTACTTACGTTACATCATATCTTACTGTCACTTTACATCATATCTTACTGTCACGTTACATCATATCTTACTGTCACGTTACATCATATCTTACTGTCACGTTACATCATATCTTACTGTCACGTTACATCATATCTTACTGTCACTTTCTAGCACAACCTACTTACGTTACATCATATCTTACTGTCACTTTACATCATATCTTACTGTCACGTTACATCATATCTTACTGTCACGTTACATCATATCTTACTGTCACGTTACATCATATCTTACTGTCACGTTACATCATATCTTACTGTCACTTTACATCATATCTTACTGTCACGTTACATCATATCTTACTGTCACTTTACATCATATCTTACTGTCACTTTCTAGCACAACCTACTTACGTTACATCATATCTTACTGTCACTTTACATCATATCTTATTGTCATGTTACATCATATCTTACTGTCACTTTCTAGCACAACCTACTTACGTTACATCATATCTTACTGTCACTTTACATCATATCTTACTGTCACGTTACATCATATCTTACTGTCACTTTCTAGCACAACCTACTTACGTTACATCATATCTTACTGTCACGTTACATCATATCTTACTGTCACGTTACATCATATCTTACTGTCACGTTACATCATATCTTACTGTCACTTTCTAGCACAACCTACTTACGTTACATCATATCTTACTGTCACTTTACATCATATCTTACTGTCACGTTACATCATATCTTACTGTCACGTTACATCATATCTTACTGTCACTTTCTAGCACAACCTACTCACGTTACATCATATCTTACTGTCACTTTCTAGCACAACCTACTTACGTTACATCATATCTTACTGTCACTTTACATCATATCTTACTGTCACGTTACATCATATCTTACTGTCACGTTACATCATATCTTACTGTCACGTTACATCATATCTTACTGTCACGTTACATCATATCTTACTGTCACTTTACATCATATCTTACTGTCACGTTACATCATATCTTACTGTCACTTTACATCATATCTTACTGTCACTTTCTAGCACAACCTACTTACGTTACATCATATCTTACTGTCACTTTACATCATATCTTATTGTCATGTTACATCATATCTTACTGTCACTTTCTAGCACAACCTACTTACGTTACATCATATCTTACTGTCACTTTACATCATATCTTACTGTCACGTTACATCATATCTTACTGTCACTTTCTAGCACAACCTACTTACGTTACATCATATCTTACTGTCACGTTACATCATATCTTACTGTCACGTTACATCATATCTTACTGTCACGTTACATCATATCTTACTGTCACTTTCTAGCACAACCTACTTACGTTACATCATATCTTACTGTCACTTTACATCATATCTTACTGTCACGTTACATCATATCTTACTGTCACGTTACATCATATCTTACTGTCACTTTCTAGCACAACCTACTCACGTTACATCATATCTTACTGTCACTTTCTAGCACAACCTACTTACGTTACATCGTATCGTACTATCACCTTCCTTCAATTTGTCCTTTAATAAACACGACTGAGTTAATATCAGTGCATTTTATAGAGTCTGAGACTGCATCGATGCTTTAAGTAACCCATTCTGAGACTTAAACGATACTTTTGTTATTGACATTGAGGCTGCATCGATTATTTGGTTAACCGAGACTAAGACTGCATCGATGCTTTGGGTAACCGAGACTGAGACTGCATCGATGCTTTGGGTAACTGAGACTGAGACTGCATATATGCTTTGGGTAACCGATACTGAGGCTGCATCGATGCTTTGGGTAACTGAGACTGAGACTGCATCGATGCTTTGTGTAACTGAGACTGAGACTGCATCGATGCTTTGTGTAACCGAGACTGAGACTGCATCGATGCTTTGGGTAACCGAGACTGAGACTGCATCGATGCTTTGGGTAACCGAGACTGAGACTGCATAGATGCTGTATGAATGATCATCGTTTAAATCACCAGTACATACTGATGTGTACATACGCTGTGCATACCTCATAATTCATGATTTACTTAGGTGTTATGTGTTTTCCTTAGACACATCTTTGTGTATTTTTAGATTTATAAAGATATAAATGTATATAAACATAACGTATAGCTGTTGTTATCAGTATGTGTAGATTTCATGACCCGTATTGATATATTGAGTGTCAGTATAAGTTACATTAATTGTAACGCAATGATAAATTATACATTGTTGTTAAATTATGAACATATACGTTGTTTATAATGGAGGTAATATATTCTAGAATATAAATGTATTACAGTCAAATATCGACACTTTATATCTCAGAAATGTAATCATTGTATGTTTGGTTTTGTATTTAATAATATGTAAATATCAACATTTCGATATCTCAGAACCTCGATATTTCGAATACATGTATAATAGATTTAAATATATATATATAGATTTATATAGATTTAAAAAATATAGAAACTTAATTTAATATTGCTAATATTTATGATCTAATGAACAGTTTCACATAATGTAACGATCATTTCAAGATGAAAATACTATTGGGAGTAGACGAGTGTTGTTATGTGTTCTATTGATGACTAATAACGGTGACTAATATTACGAAATACGTACATTAAATACGATGATGCAATGGCAGTACGTAATGGTAAATAACATTCAAACAATTGACAATGTATCAAAACAATCGTCTTAATTAGTCTTGTTTACCCAAAGCATCGATTCAGTCTCAGTCCCAATAGATAAAGCAACGATGCAGCCTCAGTATCAATAACAAAAGTATCGTTTAAGTCTCAGAATGGGTTACCTAAAGCATCGATGCAATCTCAGACTCTATAAAATGCACTGATATTAACTCAGTCGTGTTTATTAAAGGCATCGGTTAAGGAAAGTGATAGTACGATATAATGTAACGTAAGTACGTTGTGCTAGAATGTAACATTATTATATGATGTAACATGGCAGTACGTTGTGCTGGAAAGTGATAGTACGGTATGATGTAACGTGATAGTACGGTTTGTTTAAAGTATAATAGACTTACTTATTTTCGTCGAGCTCTCGACCCAATTTTGACAGTTTCTCCCATTCACCACGATCCATCATCATAGATCGTATTTCATCGATGTTCTCAAGGCCAGTCTGAAGTTTTAGAACATCTATAAACTTAAAATGTTGACGAATTTTTCTTCTTTTTCCTCGTGTGGGTGTCCAGGGTATTAGGTTATGAGCCATTTCTTCTTCGTTACGTATACAGTGTCCAGCAAGATTTAACATTCTTTCAGAGATTATATCTGTTGCTTTCAGTGATACATTATATAGTTTTTCGTTGCTGTTTTTGCTTTTCCATGAGATATTCTGAGCCATACGTTGTAAGCGAGTATAGCATCCATCTACCCGCGTTCTCAGCTTACTGTATTAGGTCCAGCATTGACAACCATATAATAGAACTATTTCAACAGTAGCTTTAAAGACCCATATCTTTAACTTGTTCCTCATATTAGATGTCCATAGGCATTTCATTCTATGCATAACCGATCAAGCGAGAGCCTTTCTAATATCGAAGTTTTTTTCAGAGCTTGCTACCCACACTCCTAAATATTTGTAATTAGATACTTCTTTAATTGTTTCACCATTTATTGTTTTAATGAATGGGGAATGTTATAGGTTATATCCAATAACTTCCCTTTTTCTAGTGTTTAGCGTGAGTCCTATTTTTCCAGCTTCTATTTCAACTCTATGAAACAGTTCTTGAGCTTTGTATAGTTCTTGATATATCAGTGCTATATCGTCAGCATAACTTAAATCGGCTATAACGACTTCTGGTTCCCTGCTGCATCTTCTCTATTTTATATTAAAACTGATATTGTATTCATTTTCTCCAATTACTAGACGCATTATGTAGTCAAAAGTTATAATAAGATAAATAAGAAAGGTTCTAGAGTATCTCATTGTATCACACCCTTTGAAATTTTGAAGAATTAAGTTTCGCCATCAGATATTATAATTCTCGATTCATATCATAATAGTTCTATTGAATTGATTATGGTAGATGTTATACCATATTCGGCTACAATTTCTAGCATTTTTCCGCGATCAATACTATCGATTGCTTTTTTGAAGTCAAACAAAATTATAACTACATTTATATCATGGCTTTTAATTCTTTCAATTAATTTTCTCAGTGCAAGTATGTGTTCAATTATAGATCTATCGGGTCTGAACCCGTTTTGGTTAGGTCTTAATAGAGTATCAATATATGGTTTAATGCGATTTAATAGCATCTTGTTTAATATTTTTGCGATGACTGAACATAATGCAATTTCTCTATAGTTATCAACTTCTTCTAGGTCGCCAGATTTCGGAATAAGAACTATATCAAATTTAGATCATTGAGCTGATTTTTATTTTGTATTATCATTTGATTTGCAAATTATAGGACTATGTCATCAAGATGAGTATATATATTTTTTTAAAGTATAATATGATGAACATTACAGTACGTTTTACTGGAAGGTGACAGTACTGTATGATGGAACGTGACAATACGTTGTACTGGTGTGACAGTGTGATATAATGTATTTTTTTCACGCATACTTTTTCATTAGCGTGAAATAATATGATATTTTTTTGAATTTGTTTACATACAATTATATACTTATTAACACGTTTTGGAAATTATCAATATTTATATTATAATATTCAATATTTTGTTCAATACATCAAATAATTTGTTGTAAATAGGAATTCATATTACATTTTAAATATATATATAATATACTATAGCATTTATTGTTATTATATTAATAGTAGATCTATAATTATTAAAGATTATATGAATCAATTTTAAATTAACTTTCATTATAAATTTAAATGTATTCGATATAGTAATTTTAACATTCCTATCACATCTTCATGGTATTTGAATGCAATTTTAATGATACTTGAAAATACCATTAACTCATATATTAGTCACTGTTATAATAAATGATGTATATATATATGTTTATTATAATAAAGCTTATATTTAATAAATAAAATAATATTAATCTTCATTATTATAATTATTAGATTTATAATAATTATTATATTAATATATTAATATATAAATAATATATATATATATATATATATAATATTATATTATATTAAATATTAAAAAACTTATAATAATATAATAAATTAAATTATTATATTAAATATATATATATATATATATATTTATGGTGTAATTGGGATATCATCGTCAAGAATTATTACATTTATAAGATAAGAATGATAATCGAATATAATTTGTAATAAATGTAATGATGTTTGATATATTATGTATTTTTTACTAATATATATATATATATATATATATATATATATATATATATATACTGATAGGTAATAAATAAGTATCTAATATTGGAGTATGAAATAGAATGTATGTTGTTTAACACATTTTAAAAATAACTAGATATAAAAATATAACTCATATATAAAAATAACTAATTACTTATATATACATATTCACTGATCTATATATGTATATATATATATATATATATATATATATTTATATTTTATTATATATCTATATATAAAACTGTTTATTACATCTATATTCAGTCCATGTTAATTCACAGTCAGGCTGAAATAGTCGATAATTTCAGCTTGACATAACTTTAACACAAGCTGTTCATCGTGGCCTGGATTATATGGAACACTTTATTTTATAAAAGAAAGTGTAAGTTTTAAGCGTATACGTTTACCTATATATGTATCGACAGCAGCAAGTATTGTATTCTAAATAAATAATTATATAATTATTGTATAGGTGTTGAAAAACACATAAGCAAGGGTGAACCTTCGAAAATATAGGTGTTAATATATATATATATATATATATATATTTATGTATATACTTATAATATATATATATTTAAAAATAATCCGGCGGTATTTGATTGGTCGACTAAAGTAGGCGTGGCTTACGATCCCCTATAAAGCAGTCCGTGTATGGAGATACATAAACAAATATCGTCATGTTGAACTCTGTAATGGTCGTATTGACCGCTTTGGTCGCAGTCTCTATTGGTTAGTAACGTGACCACTTGACCACTAGACCACTAACACCTATATAGGGGAAAGTAACCGAATACGGATACTCTCGGTATCTCAGAAACCATAAATCGTACAAAAAAATGTTTAATGAATCAAATGTTCATAATTATATAAATAGTCTAAAAAAGTCATAATTTTTTAGTTTTTAATTATTCAAAATATTACTGATATATCCAATAAACTGATTTTATTATTACGTTTTTAAATTTATGAAAAAAAATGTCTACTTAAAACTTTCTCGAGAATATATAAATATATCGATATAAAATATTACACTATATTATTAAAAAATAAAGCATTCTAAAATTATATATATAATTTATATATTTGTTATAAAATATTCATTAAGTTATAAGCATATATCTAGAGGTCATATAAGTTCCTAATACGGACACTCTAGATGTATTAATACGGACACCCTGTAACCAATCAGCGCGCAGCGTATGAACTATTCTGATTTTCATACAAATCGCTTGTGTTATAATATTAATACCACCAATAATGCTAAATCTAAATTTTTTATTATTTCGATACTTAAAGTGTATTATTAATTTAAAAATAATAAAAATAAATAAATTATTAACTAATCAAATTAGAATAAATTGTTCATAAAATTAATTATAAATAATGTAATTGTAATTTGTCTGATTGAATCATCAATAATATATAGTTTATCTAGTGTATATAGGGTGTCCGTATTATAATACAGGGTTACCGTATTCGGACACGGGCACCGGAAACCCCTGTTATCTATGGAATTAAAAGATTAAATACAATTTTAAATTCACAATATAATCATATAATATTAAAATATTGTAACTTGAATAAAAATAATGAGTCATCAAATGTTAAGACCATTTATTGTTAAAGTGTCCGTATTAGGTTTCTTTCCCCTACTGATATAGTATAATATAATACGTATAGTATAACTATAGATATATAATGTTATAATTATATTATCCGTTATCTATAATTGTATTCTGATATTATTATTTCTATAACTCTATGCTTCGATGTTTACATGATACCTTCCTGGTGGTACTTATCATATAGTAATTATCTATAATTAATATATATATATATATATATATATATATCGCTCGCCTGTCAAGGGCAAGGAAAAAGATTATTTTTGAAATAAATATATTACTTATTATAAATAATATTAGATAAAAATCAGAAAATTTGATGTATTTCCTTTGAAATTATATATTAATGAATGAATGAATACTATTTATTTTACTTTAAACAAATAATTAATACATATGGCATATGTATACAATACAATATAGTTATATAATACGTAAAAAAGGAACCCTTTAAATAGCGAGATGATTTCGAGAAAGGATTGCACACATAAATAATAAAAGAACAAACACAAAATACATACGATAATATCATAACTATAATAATATATAACAACATTAAATTACTTAGTGAATCAAATAGTTGCAATCTCAAGTGCGGCAAACATCTACTCACAACATGCACACATGGCATGCCCTAATGGCCTTTATCGGCTACATGTCTTGTTATATTAATCCAAAAGGATTTTATTGGTATCTAATGTATTTCTATCTTAGAAAAGCGTAACAAGGTGGAATTAACGTTATATGATACGATATATGAAAGTAACTCAACTTTCACTAAATAACATTACATAAAGAAGACCGGTATGTAATGCCCCCTTCTTATGATGCGGGTTGTTCACCCTTATTTCATTATTGCTATTATCATTACCTCGTTATGTTTTACATATCCTATTTTTCTTTTATTATACATATTTAAAAACTCTTAAAACGCCATCTCTGTTATATTTTTTAAACTAATTTATATATTTTATGCTCTATAATTTTAGAAATATTTTATTAAACTATATGAAACTTCAATAATTTATTTATATTATGGTACTTTTCAGATATAAAAAACAACCTAAAATATAATACATTATATAATATATTATAATTTGTATGTACATTTCTAGAATATTTATAATTTTACAAAGTGGTGTTATATGATAAGATACATGAAGGACATTGCATTTACATTCATCTCTATGGCTTATACTAATAATACAAGTTTAAATATTTGTTATATATATAGTTATAAATGTTATAAAACAAAACATTAATTATTATTTTATGTATTTATAGAGTTATTATGATTGTAGTAAACAATAATTATAGATATATATTATAGATAGATAGATCCTACTATAGTATAGTAACAGTGTATATACACGTTCGCCAGGTCAATAAATGTCCTCTTTCGATGATCTTAATACATAGATGATTATAATATTTATATGAGCATGGCGTATATGAATATAGTTGACAAGTATACATATACAATGTACATTGGTATTTATATTAATGTATTATATATGTATTCATTTAGTACACACATATATATATATATATATATATATATATATATATATATATATATTTATATATATATATAGATATGTTATATATTATGGTATATTAATTATTAGAATTGAATTATAATATTTAATATACAAAAATATGTTAATAACCCATTTACATTTTTTTTTAATATTAAAATATTTGTTAAATATTGTTTTCGACTATCTCTGCTCACTCTGAATCTGCTTTCTATGTGCACATACCATGGTAGCTACAAAATACTGGAATGCTCTTCTATATGACATTATAATGTTTAATTATAACGTAACCTATAGGTGTTTAAAATCCCTGTCAATATTTATTTTAAACTCTCCACGTACCTATTAACATTGTAACCTATAGGGTATACCCTCCCTTTTCCTTCATTTTTATTGTACTTTATTTATTTTATTTTTGATTCCTCTTCATGACGCCCATAACCACCACGTGATTTTATAGTCAATAAAACATTTTAAAATAAAATAAAAAATAAACATGATTACTTACAAAATTTGCGAAATATTATATTGCGTAAATTTTAAACTATAATAAAATTTATAATTATATATATATATAATATGTTACATATGTTACATACGTATCTAATATATATATAAATATATAATATTTATCTACATTTTAAAGTGGTATATATTTTCTATATCATAAGTAACCTAAATTATTGTATAGAATATATATATATATATATATATATATATATATATATATATCTTTAATATAAAGAAATATTTATATTGTCATAATACACCTAAAATGACCTATATATTTGGCGACTATTTTTTTAATCTGAAATATCGGGTATAGCCTTATAGTCTATAGACTTATAGTCTATATATATAAATATATACATATATATATATATATACTAGAGACACCTGTCACGATGATATATCGATCAGCTAGCGACCCTCACTAAGAATTATCATGATAACGCGTCCATCGTGAACAATGTTACAGCACGATAAGCTGGTATCTATGGGTATATATGGGTATCTATGGGTATCTGTGTGGTACACTGTTAAAAATAAGGGTATAACATTATGAATTATATGGTATAACATATGTAAATACGAGTTATACCATACAATTATGTTAAATGGTATAAGATCACATATTATATGGTATAACATTTGATTTTTTTAGTTATACCATATAGCTTAATTGAAATGGTATAAGATCAAAAATTATATAGTACAAAATTATGTATAACATTTGTTTTTTTAGTTATACCATATAGCTTAATTTAAATGGTATAAGATCACAAATTATATAGTATAACATTTGTTTTTTTAGTTATACCATATAGCTTAATTTAAATGGTATAAGATTACAAATTATATGGTATAACTTTCGTAATTTTTAGCTATACCATTAGCTAATAAATATAAGGGTATAACTTTATTAATTATATGGTATACAATATGGAAATACCAGTTATACCATAACATTATAAAATTAAGTTTATATTTGATTGGAAATAAAATGTATAAGAAATATAAATTATAATAGTATCCTTCATAGACTATTAATCATAGTATACTATAGGATATATCCTTAATATAACAGTTTACTTATTGTTGTGTTATATTATTATAGACATAGCATTTATTGCTTCTAATTGCAATTAAACTGGCTTTCAGAAACTATATAGATTCCTCATAGGGAAATATGTATACATTTACATATTTCCTATATTTTATTTACAAATACTTATAATTATTCGAGTATATATATATATATATACATATATATGTATGAATGTATGTATGTATGGATGTAAGTATGTATGCATGTAAGACGTACAATGTATGTATATACGTACATTGTACGTGTATATATATATATATATATATATATATATATATATATGTGTGTGTGTGTGTATGTGTGTGTATATATGTGTGTGTATAAATATATACTATATGTATTAATAATAACATATTGATTTAATAAAGTATTAATTACCCTCATATAAAAAAACTAGGTGATATTAGGAAGACCTTCCTTGTGATATTTTTAATAGAATTATAAAAAAACTATTGTTATAAATTTATTTACAATACAAGCTAATAGGCATTATTTATATATTATATATAATTCCCAGAATTAACTCATAATCAACCCATAATTCCATAATTCCATTTTATTTATTAACACATAGGAAAACCTACTATTTCCACTCTACACTCAACATGAGAAGCATCTATTTTTCAACACATTACAATATACATAAGGTATTTATACTTATATTATATATATATACAAATTATATCATATTATATATAAAAGTTTATATAATATATAATTTTATAATTTTATAATATATTTATATATAATTTATAATATATAATTAAATTGTTAGAATATAATTATATGATTATATATATATATGTTATAAAGTCAAAGTTGTAGATAGATCGATTAATGTAATATACATTTAAATGCATTTATCATTACGTAACAGAAATCGATATATCTAAATAACAACTTTAATCTATATTTCGGTGTCTCGCTCTGTGTTAATTGCATAGCCATAGCCATGTAAATGTTTGTAAATGGTATTTTATATTTTGATCGTCTGTAAAGTATATTTCGTTATTTTTCTATAGAATAAATTCCACTCGGATAGATTGCCTCATTCTTCGTTATGCATCTCACCAGGTAGGTACTATTATTATTAGTATTATTATTATGTTCAACAGTTCTTTGCTTTGATTAATAAACTTTATTAGGACATTCACTTTATTACACACACACACATATATATATATATATATATATATATATATATATATATATATATATATATATATATTATAAAATTATGATAACTATATGCTATATATTAATATGCAGGAAATTGAAGAATTATTTGCAGAATTTCAAATTTCACTTAAAATATTAGAAAAACGGAGAGGAATAGTGAATTGATGGGATGCTAAAGCATATAACGTATATACACAAATATATAGACGAATATATTGATGTACTAGGTAGCGATACTACGCAAACTGATCAAACAGGTAATTTAGTTATCTAATTAATAACATTAGTTAAACCTATTACTATATATCCATATATGGTCAATTATTTATTAAATTTTTACTCACAATGTAATTAAATTTAAATAATATTACTAATAGGTAAATATATATAAATAATGTTAACTGTTGTACAAATATTATCAATATCATTCTATCCTTAATCAAATATAGATTATAAAGTGTATAATTAAATATATAATATAATATTTCCTAAAATATATGCGGGAATCTTATATTTTATGATGGGAGTTTGCGAATTATTGAAAAATGAATTTGCACTAGTCAATGAAATAATCAATGAAAATAAAGATAAGGTTACTTAATATTATAGATTTAATATTATAGTTATTTTAAATATTTGATTTTTACTATGCTAATTCAAAAGTATAGTATATCCTATATATATATGTATATATATATATATATATATAACTGCAGTAATTAATATAATATATTGAATTTTTCTAATTACAATTCTAAAGTATACTTTATATATAGTATACAATATTAACTGTATAAAGTATCTTATAAGATATATATATATATATAATAGTACTTTATTTATATAAATATTAATTAATAATACATATAACTAAACATATATAAATATTTGAATTTAATTGCAGGAACTAATGACTCCATATATCAGAAAAAAGGATGCTTATTATGTGTGTCGATAATTATTTGGTTTTCGTTCAAAATAATTTATTTCGTATTTTATTATGTGGTATTGTACATTTTATTTGTTTCACATAACATGTTCTAAAAACATTAATTGTTTATGTAATTTTGTATCACGTTATTTATTTAAAAATGTATTATTTAATTAACAATATTGTTACACCAAAATATGTGGTTTTTAGAAAATAAATTATTATTATAAATGTCGATTCCATATATAAATTAATAATATAGAATAGTAAGTTATTATAAACACTCGTATAAATTTAAATACATATAGTATAACTTTTAATAAATTATGGTATAACTTTATATAATATATGGTATACATTTTAATAAATTATGGTATAACTTTAAATATAATATAGTATAACTTTTAATAAATTATGGTATAACTTTATATAATATATGGTATACATTTTAATAAATTATGGTATAATTTTATATCAAATATGGTATAACTTTTTATAAAATATGGTATAAATTTTAATAAATTATGGTATAACTTTATATCAAATATGGTATAACTTTTTATAAAATATGGTATACATTTTAATAAATTATGGTATAACTTTATATCAAATATGGTATAACTTTTTATAAAATATGGTATAACTTTTTTAATTAGTTATACCGTAAATGGTATACCAGGGCGCCACGGGGTTATAACATTTTTTAATCGATGTTATACCATTTATTTCTAACAGTATACTGCTCTTTTAAGGCGGACGATTATTTTCCGCGCGTTTAGGTGTCAATAATTGTTATGTTAAAAGATAGGGAAATTAGTATTACGTAATGTACATTACATAAATGTTATTTTCCATAGAAATAATATAGTTACAAATCGTATATGTTGAGGACGTTTGTAAATTACAAATTGTCATATATGTTGATTATATAAATTATATCATTAAGTTATTTTTATTAATATTCTGGGATTTTTTCATTTATTTGTCAACAAAATATTTGAAGTTCACCTATTTTTTTTTGCAATAATATTATGTTCTAACATGATGGAAATTATATGATAAAAACATGTTTAATTATAACTATATTTGAATACATTTATAAAAAAAATAATTCTATAAATATCATTGATTTTATCCAATATCCATGTAAAATGACGTACAATTTTTTTCGAGATCTTATGGCATACAAATTATTATTTTTTTACATAATAATATTAATCTCATTTAGTTACCATATATGCAGTTGATGATGTATATTTTAATACATAATTTACTTAAATTTTAATAACTTAAAGTAAGCTCATTTTAGATAAGCAAAATATGTACTATAGTAAGTCATACAATTATAGAATGTTTTAAAATAATGTAATGTTATAATTCACATAAACTACATATATCACAGACGTTAATGCAAATATAATGCTGTATCTTAATTATTACCATGGAAAATACACATTTATGTAATTTAATACTAATTTAACTATCTTTTATATGTAAAAGTGAACTGTAAATTGTTGACACATTTTTTATATAATAATAATAAATAAAATATAGTTTATTATGACTTCAAAAACACATGGTGATTATAGGCGTCAGTAGATAATAAAAAATAAGAATAAACAATAAACTAATAACAAAATAGAACGAATTACAATGATTTAAAATTGACATACAGTTTACATTTAAACGATGAAAGTGATGTTATACAACGACTATCACTTGGCAGCGATATCAAACTTTTCTGAACAATAACCGATATATCGGTGTATACAGCTGATTCAGAGTAGGCCAACAATTATGATACTAGGTGGTTGGGTAATAAACCTAAACCTAACCTATAAAACTAGTATGCTATACATACCCATAGGTACCCACATATGAAGATCGCAACAATATCCATAATGTACACGTTATGTCATATATTATCATCATTCTTAATGTGCGTCGTTCGAGATTGATTTATTTTCATAATTTATACTCCTTTTATACATTTTTCAAACATAAAACGATATCATAATATTGCTTAAAAACAAAAAGTTTATATCTATACTTTTAAATATACTTAATGTAATCACCGTATCCATTAAATACACAATGTTGCAATTGAAATTAAAAATGATCGTCACCCTTAACCTAGGAGGGAATCTACCTATTAGGATACACGCTAGTGTCAGGGGTAAACGGGAGTAACACGTTACCTCTATAAAGAACGATAGAGCACCGTAGACTTTGAAATCGTTTACTCTCACTTAATATCGCCAACTCTCGTTTTATCTCGAAACAAACCATTGCGTTTTCGTAGATATTTAATTATTCGTTTATTATTTTAAATAGGCGATAAGGTAAACGCACACATTCACACTCACACAACTATACACATACTCGCACATACATACACAAATATATATATATATATATATATATATATATATATATTTGGGGCACATAGCCTAGCTTTTAACCTATCACTAGGTGTATACGTAGATATGCACTACAGCCTCACACATTATATACTGTACACGTAGAACACAGGGGTAGTTATGTCCTTGTGAAGGACTTACAGCATTACACATTAAAACATAAGTAAATAGTAATATTTATATTAACAATTGTATCTGTCCGTGCCTCTCATAGTTAAGTAATTATAAACGTATACACCTCTTGGTGAATTATTTGTATTCGAAAGTTATATTATATATATATATATTATATAGTTTAACTAAATACATATTATATATATATGTATGTGTGTATTAGAAGATATTAAATAACTTATATACATGCCATTACTATTACAGGAACATCTTATACTATTCCTCCACTGGAATTGGAAACTCCAGCTACATTTCCGCCTCCACTTAGCGGAAGTCAAGGTTGGTATCCTTAGCAACCGATTAGAAACAGTTTCCCCGATAGGTGGAGATACGAGACGTGCTCTATATATGTATTAGCCTATGATATTCAATACGACATTAACTTTATTAATTAATAAATTAATTTATATGCATATATATATATATAATAATAATATTTATATAAGTTGTTTTATGTTTATAATAATATAATAATACATATAAATAAAAATAAAAATATTCTATAATTGTCTACTTGTAAGCGATTCACAATAAGAAATACATATATCATGTTGTTATCGACCATAGAGCTTTATTCGCATAGTATCACTTGCTCTTGTGGGCGTGTCGATATAGTATTAACCCCTCCTACTATTTCACAGATGAGTCATGCTGTTGCGATGGAACGCCTTATGATAAGCTGAAGAAGGTGTGTTGCAATAATGAGCTGTTTAAAAAGGTCGGCAACTCCGCATGTTGTTACAATGAAACCACTAAAGAGTCGAATGTCTACGATCGTTTTAACCAGGTATATACTACTACTACTACTACTACTACTACTACTACTACTACTACTACTACTACTAGTACTACTACTACTACTACTACTACTACTACTACTACTACTACTACTACTACTACTACTACCTCTACTACCTCTACTACCTCTACTACCTCTACTACCTCTACTACCTCTACTACCTCTACTACCTCTACTACCTCTACTACCTCTACTACCTCTACTACCTCTACTACATCTACTACCTCTACTACCTCTACTACCTCTACTACCTCTACTACCTCTACTACCTCTACTACCTCTACTACCTCTACTACCTCTACTACCTCTACTACCTCTACTACCTCTACTACCTCTACTACCTCTACTACCTCTACTACCTCTACTACCTCTACTACCTCTACTACCTCTACTACCTCTACTACCTCTACTACCTCTACTACCTCTACTACCTCTACTACCTCTACTACCTCTACTACCTCTACTACCTCTACTACCTCTACTACCTCTACTACCTCTACTACCTCTACTACCTCTACTACCTCTACTACCTCTACTACCTCTACTACCTCTACTACCTCTACTACCTCTACTACCTCTACTACCTCTACTACCTCTACTACCTCTACTACCTCTACTACCTCTACTACCTCTACTACCTCTACTACCTCTACTACCTCTACTACCTCTACTACCTCTACTACTACTACTACTACTACTACTACTACTACTACTACTAGTACTACTACTACTACTACTACTACTACTACTACTACTACTACTACTACTACTACTACTACTACTACTACTACTACTACTACTACTACTACTACTACTACTACTACCACCACCACCACCACCACCACCACCACCACTACTATTACCCTCACCTATAGATGTGTTGCGATGGGGTAGTGGCAGATGTAACCGGAGCTAGTTCTCAATGTTGTGGTACTGTCGCCTATAACGTACGCAAGTACACATGTTGTGAAGGGAAACTTATAAGAAAACACCGAACTCAAAAGGCCACGGAATGTTGTGGAAGTTAGTGCCATTCCACCTAGATATGACGTCACGCAATCACTTAATTACATAATATTATCATTACATAATATTATATAAGCGTTGACTTCTCCCAATGAGCATCATCATTTGATGGAATATATCCACGTATAGCTTAAACACACGCCTACAATGTCCGTTACCCCCATCTCTACACTCACAGTGAACCCCATCGACGTGTACAACACTCTCTGTTGCGAGGGAAAGAGACACTCCCGTCATCATTATAACAGTTGTTGCGGCCGTATGGCGTTCAACTTCCGGAAGCATATCTGTTGCGCAGGTGTACTGCACGTTAGTGACATTAGCGATACGCGCGTACTTATTAGGCGCAGGGGGAGAAGGACATATTTCGGGCGAATTTTCGCACCCCTATTCGCGAATAATAATCGTTTTTATTAACGATAAAACGCGTTAGATATTTGATAATATACGCAAATGCAGTTTTTCATATAGAATGTTTTCGTAATGTATGTTATCATATATTAATATATATTAATATATTTATTATGTAAACCATTGTTTTATAAGGCCGCTTGTAATATATTACATAATTATATACCTCAGCTTCAATATGATTACTTCATACTTGTGTGTTGCACCCGTAGTACGTAGTGTACATTGGTCCATATAATACGTGGTATATACCGTATACGGTAAACACTCTATAGAGTGTTTACTAATTAATGCGCGCCGATACGTTTGCCTAACATCTACCTCTGACCTATACAGAGAAGAAGACCTCAAGCTAATTGTTGCGGTGAACTCTCCTACAACATGTACAAGAAAGTTTGCTCCAACGGAAAACTCTTCCCGAGACCCGCCAACTATTGATGCTATTACGTAATCATTCATTACGCAATAATGTCAATATAATATATGTTCTTAATACTATATATATAAAATATTACCATATATATATGAATCAGTGCGTTAATTTAATATAAATCTATCATATGTTATATGTCCTAAACTACATATTGTCACGTAAACTACGGTAAGTGTACGAACTTGAACATCCATGGATATGTTTATATCGGTACGGTATTCATTATAAATAAAACAAATATATTTGATTGACGTGTTCATTTCCCAATTAAAATTCATAATTAATATTTCCCGTGCTTGGAGCCTTTCATTTAGAACTGATCTAACACGATCGTCACCTCTAATACAAGCGATAATGTACTACAAGTGAATGGTGAATATGGGTACACGATGGGTACACTAAAGTGATAAGAACTGGTGAACACTTCACTTTTACTTTCAGTGTAAATCGATGAACAAGAAATGAGAAATTAAATAACGAATTCGCAATTTTGAAATGAGTTTTTGCCCAGAAATAAGGTCGCTAAATTTTTGTTATTCTATGAACTCGTATTTGCCTACTACCTCGATGATGATCTATACGATGACAGAGCAACAGTAACATCGTGTATTGTGATCAGAAAGTAATAAGTTATATTTTCTTATTATCATCAATCTCACTAAAATAACGCCTGCAATCGACGGATCGATATGTGTCAGGTGACTGATTATCTAAACGCTACTGAAATTCGTTGTTTATTTATGACATAGTTGATGTGTTAGAAGTATGTCACATTAAAGTTAAGTATCATGCTAAATGTATAGGATATATGACTCTGATAATCTATAAATATAATATGATTTAATGGGAGGAGTCTTAATAGAAGACGTTTTTTAAAATAAATCGGTTTGAAGGAGAGTGAATCATCAGTATATGTACGACGTCATGCCTCACCGAAGTTGAGGAATGGCCCGAACGTCGATCAATTGAATATTATTAATGGGCATACGAATGTTACGCCTACATGGGACAATCGATGTTGTGGGATTTCGATTGAAAAGTGAGAATTAGCATTAAGATAGAAACTGCCATATATTAGTGAGATTACGAGCTATGGTATAGATGTGATCTCTGGTACGTTACTTTCAGCAGAAACTATTTTGCTATATATGTACTCAATAAACTATGTTCAATTCAATTCAAGTGATTACGTGTATACTATAGTATTATACTAATTACTTCTCTTATAAGGGAAATAATGAGTATAATTGTGAATGGCTAGTGAGGTTCACGTGATACGGATACTTTTATAAAGATGTAAGTAAGTAGTAAAGTAGTGTATATATCATTGTAATATTCTATATATGAAACATAATGGATAGGTTATAATATATATATATATATATATATATATATATATATATATATATATATTATAATAGTTATATTATAACATAACTGTATGCTTAAAGATACAAGAAAACGGAATTATGATGTGACCGTACATATAGAATAGCAGATAATATACATAGGAATATATATATATGTAATAATGAGTGGTCGAAATAGGTGTTGGCAATATAACACCACTCAATATTATAGAGGACCGTTGTATTTAAATTACTTTTTATTAACAATTAAAACAAAAACCATACACTAATTCTGTTAAATATATATATGCATCATTACAATATAGTTTATTACAATGTAACTTTATACAAACCTCCACAAGACAAGGTATAATCAAAAATGAAATAATATTATTAAATCTAATATAATTCAGATTATAATATTGCTACGCCACAGTTCATTGGTCCAGCCAATTCTATTAAAATAAACTAAATAACACTATATAAAAAGCACAAAAATCAATATATACGAAATCAACATTTATACTTTTATAATTATTCCATAACACAAAACAAAATTATAACTAACTAAAAATATATAATAAACTAAATAACATTAACTAAAACAAACACAAAAATCAATATATACGAAATCCACATTTATAAGTATTACATAATACACAACAACAAAATAACAAATTAAAAATATATATTATACACTTAAAAACAACTACATTAACTTAACCCTTAAACATATAACACACTTATAACCCGTATATATATATATATATATACTGTACAATAGACCGGTTCGTACTAAAAAAAAGTTCGTAATTTTATAAACCTTCACATCTGTGACAATTATGTATGCTATGATAAATAAGTGTTTAACATTTTAGACCTATATCTTAAATATTGTTATGTCACGAGACCTTTTAATTTTAACATTGAATACATATAAAATTTAACATGGGGGAGATATAGAAATAAGTTTTATTCAATTTTTATAAAATTGAATGATTTTTTTTAAGCCAACTATGGATATATCCTAGAAACATATATAACAAGTAGTATTAACAATACAAAATATTTTTCATAACAATCTAGATGCCCAAATTTTATAAAATAATTGTATTAAAAAAAAATATCTAAAAATCGTATAATTTAATATAAATAATTATTACAATTGTATATTAAAAATTAAAATATATAATTTATAGATAATAATAATACAATTCAAATTATTTATTAAAAAATTAACATCATTTGTTTGGATTTTTATTTGAAATATGAAATACAAAATATGTTTACATATTTTTTTAATTTTATTTGTATAAAGGACATTTATATCTAACTCATATCCACAATACAATCTGATCACTCAAATTTATGTAAAGTATAATTATATATATTAATTTTAAAAATTAATTATTTTTTTGAATTATTTTGAAATAAATACTTTAAAATTAATACTGTAAAATGGTGTATTTTCTCGAGTTTTAGGAGACATTAATATTGGTAATTTGTAGATATAAAAATGAAATATAGATATTATATTATTAATAAATATACATAATGGTATATATTATATTAATTCATTAAATATAATACAAATACATAATTAATTTTAAATATTAATTTAAATATTTGTAAACATCAAAGATAATAAGATGGCGTCATTACTATTATACATGGAATATTAAACATTTTATTTAAAAATAATAATTTATATTTCAAACTTTAAATGCTTCGTGACCAAAGGTAACTATTTTTTTATAAAAATTTTTAATACATATTATACTAAAATATATATGTATTATATTTTATATGAAGGATTAAAAATTGAATCCAGCGAACCGGTCTACTGTACAATGTATAATGTAATATCCTAAATATTCTTCTTAATCATAATTTGATAACTAATAAAATGGAGTCTGAATAAATATAGAAAACGTTCACTTTAATATTACAATTAAAATTATTTTCATATTTTGATAAATATATTATATTTATTATATTAAATAATATATATATATATATATATATTATAATAATAAAATATAGTTTATTATGACTTCAAAAATACATGGTGATTATAGGCGTCATTAGATAATAAAAAACAAAAACAAAAATAAATAGAAACGAATAACTAAATAGAAAGAATTACAATGATTTAAAATAAACATATACAATGAAAGACGTTTAAACAATAAAAGTGATGTTGTACAACGAATATCATATGGTAGTAGGGGTTGGAACGATTTTGTATGTAGATGGTAGTATACCAACCAATCAAAATAAATTTGGTGGTAAAAGTTGGGTGGGGGACTAATACATAGGAGGTCCCCCTATATTTTAAAGTGGGGGGGGACATAATGCAACTGGGGGATATCCCCCCGTCCCCCCTGTTGCAGCGCCCCTATATGACAGTGAATTCTAGCTTTTCGGATCAATAACCGAGAAAGCTGATTCAGAGTAGGACACAGATATACAATATAATATATGACGATATCAATAATACATAATATATGTTGTGCATACACTATTATATAATACCACTGTCTACAAAGTAAAGTCAATATCTATACAATGTTATAAAGGGAGTAATACATTACTAGTGTGTTATACTAATTATATATTATCGATAACTTAAGTCACGTGACGTCTAAACTCACCACGTGTTTTTACTCGCATCATCTCAATACAGGAACACCGGTGAACACGTTACCCTGTTACCACGTGGTACCACGTGGTATCTTATCGCAATATTAGTTCTTCACAACGACAACACTTACATCATCGACATTCAGATGAGTCATCAACACATAAGTTACGTCACAATGTTAGATCATACCGAATGACGTAATCACCGAGTAGGTACACCTAGTCAGTACACAATCTCCCGGGATAGATAATTTACGCTCCAGCCTGCCAATCATCTATCATCGCGCATGTCTGTGAGCATTAAGCTGTAGTATAGTACCACTTTTCGCTTAGTCATCAATTAATTATAACATTCACATGTGTACATCAACATCTAGACTCGTGCATATTAATTATGTAATAATTAAATAGTATTACATATTATGTAATACATAATACTATACAATTATTACAAAGTTATCCGACCTATTCGATAATGATGAATGTTAATCGGTACATGCCTATCTAGTAGATATAGATATCTACTATTGTAATGTACTATTACATATCTATGATTGTACCGTTACATATATACTATTGTACCGTTACTATACTGACACTCACCCCGCGGTGACCCTGCATTTTTCAAAAACGTAATCTAGTTTTCTAAATATTAAGAAATACATAAAATAATATACATTCTAATACAATCTATATACTAATATACAATATTAGTACAATATATTATTTATTTGATGTCTACAAATATTGATATTTTAATTTTAATAACTTTTTGAATTATTTAATATATAAGTAGTTGAAATTAATTGATAATACACCCATTATTATTATGAACGAGAAAATATTTATTCGAATACAAAAGGAGTACTCAATTCTGTATGTGTTATTTGTTATTCAACATATCTAAATTATAGTTAGGCAGTATGCAATCTTGATTATTTATTTGGTATTTCAATATTAATAAATATAAATAATAACTTAATATACTTTTTAGTTTTAAAATGAATTTAAAAATAGAATTATATATGTTTATAATATATTTAATGATAATACACCCCTCTTAACATATTTATACAAATTACTGATATACTAATATAAAATACATAAAATACAGGGGAAAGTAACCCAGGGGAAATATGGGTAATGTGGAAACTTTTAGATAATGTTAAATAACTTTATAAATATTAGTTCTAATTCGATATTTTTTTTCAATATAGATACATCTTATGATATATAAGAGGACTGCCGAATCATTTTTTCATTTTAGCGTATCTAATTGAAATTATTAAGGTGGCCACATTACCCTCCATGGAGGCTGGCCACCTTAGCATGTGGAATTAATCCACTAGATGGCGTTACTTATATCAAGTTTAATCCAATGATATCACATCAAGTATAATATTAAATAACACACGCAGTTGTGATAAATTAATGATTTTTATTTTAACTTTATAAATTACTATATTCATTAATATGCTATATCCTTGTATACCATTACACTTACTTATCATGTTATTATTATAGAAAAAGCAATTTCATCAGTAAATGACTGTATGTCATAACAATATGACGATAAAATACCTAGATAAAATAGTAATTTAGAAAGATAACTAATTTATATTATCTGATTTATATATATATATATATATATATATATATATATATATAAATATATATATATATATATTGTTATTGTTATTGTTATTGTTATTTTAATTTGGTGGAGTCCTTTCATCCCATCCAGAAACTTAGATGAAGTTTTTACTTATAACCATATATGGCTCTAATGTCCCTTCGAAGCCGCTCTCATGTTAAGGCATCCATGATTTTAACGAGAGCCGATCATTTATTTATACACAATTATATAAGATCACTTCTAAATAATATTTTAAGACCCATTTTATAAAATTAATTAATGGTCCGGACGAGGGTCGAACCCGTGTCCTACTGCTTGTGTGTCTGAAGCCTTAACCACTGAGCCACACAGGCAGTTTTATATATATATATATATATATATATAGTTACTATATATAGTTCTATATATATATATATATATTTTTTTTTATTTGTATTCGTATTTATTTGTATATGATATGATTTTAATATATATTGGTGTAATATATTTAATATATGTATACAATTATATATATATATATATATATATATAAATGGTTCTATATATATATATATATATAATGGTATATAAACCATTATATATAACCATTTATATATATATATATAATGTTATACATATAATAATAATAATAATAATAATAATAATAATAATATCAGATTCAGTTGATGACCGATATCAAAAAACCAGGTATGGTATAGAAGTTCTATTGAACTTATCGAGATACCAACCTGCTCTTAGTAATGAATCATCTTGGTAATGAGAGAATTAATACAAAAACGAATACATATAAATAAATATTTTATAATTCTATATTATTCATTCGTGATCTGTCTCATAAAAAATCAATACAATAAAATTAAATATATCTATCAATACCAAGAAATCATCATGTATATAACATATAATAAAAATATATAATAAAATATTTAAAAATGTAAAAAGCTACTAAAATAATAAATAAGTTAAACTATAAAAAATCAAAGAAAACTAAAGACCAAAGTAAGGGTGTGTTTTTCGTCATCCAGCTACGCACAACGCGCGACATCGAATTTTACAAAGTGTTTTTCGTCAACCATTCGTCGAACTATATATCATCATATAATTATTGGTAAATATATGCGCGTATACCTAAAAATAGCAATACCGTTATGATTGTGACGTATTTTATGACTCAGCTCATGGGCGGAGCTTCAAATGCGTGCGACGCCGTTCGTTCTAGAATTCAAATTCAATGAAGAACTGCGCGGATAGGAATAAAAGGTGTATCGGCGAAGTTAGCTGTTCGGCGAACGCTGTCCGATATCTCGTACAAGTTTACATGTAGTGAATAGGGCTTTGTAAAATTCGATGTCGCGCGTTGTGCGTAGCTGGATCATCGATATAAAGAAAGTGGATAAGCAATTGACGCACGCAATGCATGTAAAAGATAGACACGTGAATGACACTTTTATCGATAAATTAACAAAATGGTATCAGTGATTTTGATTGGATATTAGTATTATTATATATGTCAAATATTGAAACAGTAGTCTTTTCGTCGAAATAGATTAAAGTGACTTCTATCTATATCAATGGATTTAAATTATAAATATCAATAAAATCAATAAAATAGTATTATAACTTCAATTTAAATACACAAAATTACGAGGAATGTTGATATTATGTATTTTAAATATATAATTTTATGTTTAGTATCGATAGTAAATTAAAATTGGTAGTGATTATCAATATATATATGATAAATACATATTATTATAAATAAAAAGTAGTGGGCCAGATAGTGGGTTTCGACTGCAGCGCTCGTAGCGGAAAGTGCCATACACTACATTCAATTGCTTATCCACTTTCTTTATATCGATGAGCTGGATGACGAAAAACACACCCTTAGGCTACAAAGATAAAAAATATTTATACAATACGAACAATTTAAAAGAGCTAAAAAGAAGAAAAGATGACAATGTAAATAAAATAACAAACAATACAGATAAGGTGTAAGTGATTAAATATAATATTTTAAAAGCATATGTTTAATATGCATTGTAAAAGTATTCAAATTCGTCAAAGATGATATGGTTGTATTTAAAGAATTCCATAAACATGCGCCTTTGTAAAGAATACTAAATTTCTCATGATCAAATCTTATTTTTGGTATTAATAATGTTCTATTTAACCGAAAAGTATACAAGGAGCAATTATATGTAAATAACTTACAAATTGAACTATTCAAATAATGCTTGTTATATATTCTAAGCATATATTTATTATATCTTTAAATTTAAGAATGTTATGTCTTACAAAAATGTAATCAATATTGGTTTTGTTATCAAGTTTATATATTGCTCTCATACATTTATTTTTTAAAATGGGAATGCATTTTATATTGCTATGGTAAGTACTTCCCCATATAATAGAATAATAATTAATATGACTATGAAAAAAAGAAAAATATAGCATAACTAAAGTATTAATATTAAATTTATATTTATATCTATGTAGTAAATTAAGTCCCTATTAAAGTTTATTTTTAATATTATTTATTTGCATTTTCCAATTACGATTTTCGTTAATTAAAATGCCTAGGAATTTAAAATTAGTTGATTGTTTTATGGCTATATTATTTATTTTGATGTTCAATTTATGTTTAACTCTTGTGCGATGGAATACAATTTATTTTGTTCTATCAATATTAAGAACTAGCTTATTACCGCAAAACCGGTCACATATTAAAACTAGAGTAGAATTTATTTCATTTTCTAGATCATATAAATGATGATACTTAAATGTTAAAGTGGTATCGTCAGCAAAAAGAGTAAAATTGCATTTATTAGTTATATTAGGTACATTTATGTACATTAAAAATAATATTGGTCCCACAAATTAACATTATGGTACACCACATTTAATCGGAAGTATTTTATAATTGGTATTATTATAGCTTACGTATTTATACTTGTTTGTCAAATAGATTTTTAATAATAACAAAGTGATACCTCTGAAACCATATATATATAATTTGTTTAATAAAATGTCATGATTAATAGTGTCGAAAGCCTTTTTTAAATCAATCGATATTGTGGATATGAATAATTTATAATTTATATTCAAGTAATCAATATAATATATCAAAGCATGACATGTTGATATAGATTTTTGAAATCCAAATTGAGAATTGTTTATTAAAGAATTTGTATCTAAAAATGAAATCATTCTTACTTTTAAAAAAATTTCAAAATTTTTTGAAAATTGTGATGTTAATGATATTGGCCTAAAATTCGAGAAATCATTTTTATTTCCTTTTTTATATAAAATTATAACTTTAGATGTTTTAAGTACATCAGGGTAAACACCATTTTCAATGCATTTATTAAATAAAATTGATAAAATATTACTAATGGATAAAATAATGTTACGTATTAAAAAAAAGTTAAAATCATGGGAATCAGTACTATATTTTGAATCACAATTATAAACAATATTTTCAATTTCTATTGATGAAACAGGCTTTATAAAAATTGACCTCTTATTACTAGTAATATTTTCATATATATTTTTATTAGAGTATTGTATATTTTTATATAATTCAACACCTATATTTGAAAAATATGAATTGAACATATTAGAATTTTGTAAATCTATTAATTTATTATCAATAATAGTTCCTGATTTTTTATTATTTCCTATAACTTTATTTAAAGAACGCCAAGTATTTTTAATATTATTATTTTTTATTTTATTTTCATAATATTTTTTCTCTGCAATTTTTATATACATTTATTATTGAATGATTATTTAAAGATTTTTTATACATTTTATTCTTTTTACCCATACATTTAATGATGGAAGGGGTTAGCCATGGTTTATCAAAAACTCCAGATTTAATTTTAACTTTTTTTAATGGACAACATATATTAATGAATTAGTTAATGTAGAAATAAAATTAGTAAAATAAAAAGATATATGAATATCAGATTGAGTTAAAATGAAAGACCAATTTATATTAGTCAGATTATTATTAAAATTTAAAATATTTTGATCTGAATGATCCCTAACATATTTATAAGAGTTTTTCGTTTTTGTATTAATATTTTATTTTAAATACAGAATATCGGTAAATGATCACTGATATCAGTCAAGAGAACGCCATTAAAAAGTGGGAAAGATAAAAAATGTGTGTAAATATTATCCATAATAGAATTTGTTTGATTAGTTATATGGGTTAGTTTTGTGATTGTCGCTATTAAATTTAGGGAATAAAGAGTATCAATACAAAATTTAGTACTTGTATGGGAATTATGATTATTTATATTTATATTGAAATCGCCTTTTAAAATTAATGATTTATTTAGATGACGATTAATTGTATTATATATAATATCAGTAAATTCAATTATATTAAATATAGGTGCTTTATATATACCTGATAGTAAATAATTAATATATTCGTATATAAATGAGATCGTAACCATATCATAAGCATCATTGACAGATAATGCTACATTTTCAATTAATTTATATTTAATATTATTATTAATGAAAATGGAAACTCCAACTCTACGCTTATTATTTGTTAATATATGTTCAGATGAATAATTAGGAATATTAAATAAGTATTTATTAGATGTCGTTAGTCATGATTCAGTTATTACAATAATCATAAAGTTTATTTTTAAATATAAAAGGTAATCAGTAATAGAATCGAAATTTTTTGGAATACTCTGAGTATTAAAATGAATAATAGATAATTTACGACATATATTTAAATTTGATAACTTATCATAATATTTACACTGTAAAAAAGTTTTATTTATATTATCGATTATATTAGAATCGCATTTTAGTAAGAATTTTAGTCAGGTATCTAATTATAAGTTAATAATTTATTAATTGATGGTTAACTAAATTGCATTACTAATATATATATATATATATATATATATATATATATATATAGAGAGAGAGAAGAAAAAGATATGTAAAAGGACAATGGAAGCTACACAAATAAATTAAATAAAACTTAACTAAAAGATATATAATGTTGAAAAAATGCAATACTGAATAAGCCTGAAATGTATACAAAATAAACCTGAATTGAATAAAATAAAAACTATAAAAACTATATACTTTTAAATTGTAATACTTGTATGTAAATGCAATAAAATGTAAATGGTATTATATAATATTGGTAAAAATGTAATACTGAATATACCTGAAATGACTGAAAAATAAATAAAACTATAAAAACTGTATAAACTTTTAATACTTGTGTATGTCATTAATGTTATGTGTTATTATATAATATTGTTAAAAATGTAATACTGAATAAGCGTGAAGTTAGTTAAAGATTGTGTTTACAAATATAAATTTTATAAATTAAATATAAAGTATAAATGCAAAATATTAATGAAGAGAAAAAAAATTAAAAAAATATAGACAATATATTTTAATTTGATTAATATTTATCCAATATTATTGATTAATATTTTTAATTGAGATTATTGATTTTAAATCTTCTTTATTTGTATTAATATAAACAGTATCTTTATAAATCCTAGTTTTATTTATTTTTTCTGCTTTTCTAAGGGTGTGTTTTTGGTCAACTACAGGTGTAACAACCACAGGTGGAAAAACCACAGGTGTACGAGAAAGTCGTATTCACTGCATGTAAAAATCCAACTGTTACAAAACACGTCTGGTTGTGCTATTTATTCGTACCACAGCACTTGCCATCTGCGCTACACTAGTGTATCATAGATCCAGAGAGAACTTTCTCTAGCTCTATGCTTTGAACGCACGCATAATATATAACAACACATAATATACGTCACAATTGTGACGTTATTGCTATTTTTAGATATGCGCGAATTTATTTATCAAAAATTAAATTGAAGTTATGTATGTGAGCGTGTATGTATGCGTGTATGTACGTATATATGTATACATGTATGTATGTATGTATGTATGTATGTATGTATGTATGTATGTATGTATGTATGTATGTATGTATGTATGTATGTATGTATGTATACATCATATATGTATATATATATAATAATATATATATATATAATAATATATATATATATAAATATATTATTATTATATATATAATATAATAATAATATAATATATATTATATATATATATATATTATATATTATATTATTATGATAATATTATAATAATATATATATATATATATATATATATATATATATATATATATATATATATATATATTATATATACATATATATATATTATATATACATATACAAGTATGTATTACATTATATTTACTAGTACAAGTATGTATGTATATATATATATATATATATATATATATATATATATATATGTTTAATGCATGTTATTTAATGTTATTTAAATACAAATATATCCATACATAAATACTTGTATTAGTGATTGCACTAGTGGTTGCAGTTGCACTAGTGGTTGACGAAAAACACTCGACATTTGTTTCTACTAACTGCGCACCACCGGTGTTTGACCAAAAACACACCCTAAATTGTCTTATTTTATAAAATATGTTATGTGTATTGAAAGTTAATTGCTGGCTTATATATATTTTAGTGTCAAATAGTTTATTTTTATTTTTAAATATGTTTAATTTTATCTCTAAAATATTTAACTTAAATATATATTTAGTACACTCTATATCATCTAATACATATACTTAAGTGTATTAGTTATTGTATCAATACTATTATTATTTTGTATTTGACTATTATTAATTGTTTCTTTAAATATATAATTTTCCTTTGTTAAATTTAAAAGTATACTTGTCTGATAATCAACTTTATCATTTAATTTATTAATTTTATCTGATAAATCTTGAATTAATGTATAGAGTTTATCATTAGAAATTGGTGACATAGTAATAATCAATAATTAATATTATTTAAATATCAATATTTAAAGATAATTTGTATACCAATAATTATAATATAAATTTAAGAAACTATATAGTATAATGTATAAATATAATGAAGAAATAACTATAATTAGTAACTATAAACAATGAATCAATATAAAAATGTAAATAAAGTAAAATAGAATAAACGTACAGTGAAGCGTACCATTAGTTTTTAATAATATTTATTTATGTATATTATTAAAAATATATAATATAAATGTAAGTTATAATTATACTAATGAAGATATAATATATTAATAATTACTTTAATAATTAATTTAATATATACATACTAGAATAATATTCATCATGTATAAACAAAATCAATACATATATACAGAAAAATATTTATAATATATAAACAGAATATAATATGGAATGTAATGAATTGAATACATAATTATACACTAAAATAAGCTATTGTTCACTTATCTTGAATTGATTTTATAGAAATTAAATGTAAAATGTAAAATTAAAAACACGATCGTTCAATAAGAGCATAGATTTATAGTTTACATCATAGATTTATAGTTTACATAGATCGGTAGTCACGTGGTTATTCATGGTCATACATGGTGCCTGGAATGGGGATTTTTGATCTTTAATTGTTGTAAACTTAAGATGGCCGACATCACGTGACACATGATATTTCATAACAAATATTTAAATAAATAATATTTATTTTTTACATACATTTGGATTATTTTTCTATATACGCTTATAAAATGCATTTCGATTATATCAAAATAAACATTTATATTTATTTATATTATATATTTATAATGTAATATAATCGCAACACGTAATTTGCTTAAATAATACTTTATATAGGTAATTTTAAATTACAATTTATCGGTGTATTTTTAAATTCTTATATCGCTTTAATTTTTTCTATATACGCTTATATAGTGCATTTTTATTATATCAAAATTGACATTTATATTATATATTTATATCGAAATATAACTGCAACATTTAATTTGATAAATAATACTTTATATAGGTAATTTCAAATTATATTTTATCTGATATATTTTAAAATTCTTAGATCTTTTAAATTTGTTTATAAATTGTATTTAAATTATATCAAAATAAACATTTATATTAAATTGTATTAAATATATAAATTACAGTATAATAAAAAACTTTATTACATAAAATAATACTTTACATGAGTAATTTAAAATGTGAAATGTAACAGTACAATTTTAAATAGCATTATCTAGGTTAATTTCATTACTAATATTTAAATATTACAACTTAATTAGATAAATACACATTTATATTAATTTATATTATATACTGCAATATAATTACAACATTTAATTTGATTAAATAATACATTATATAATTCTAAATTACGACAACTATAAGAACGCTATTATTTTAAATATTTAAAAATGCTTAATTAATCGATGACTGTTGTTCTAATAGTACACGTAATTATCCAGAAAGAATAACTCTCTACAAGTTTGTATTATATAAATACATTTAAATATTATTTTGAAATTCATACAATTATTTAATTAGACATGTAGATGTTATATCTAATTATGTATGAAGTCAATAAATGAATACACGCTTAACGTATGAAAATCAAATAATCATACGAAATTTAATTTTAATTTCATAATTATAATTATTATAATATGTTACACGATTATAGCAAACATTTTCCGAAGGAAAGATATAACACTTACGCGAAATCGTGTAATTCGAATTTGTATACAAAATACCCCAGTGCCACCTATAGCGGGTTACTTTTAGGAACTATGTGTTGTTTATAATGTAAATTCGTATTTAACTATACACTTTTAAAATGTTAAATAATATGCTTTAAATTAATATTTATATGATGAAAACTAAGTGTTCATTACTAATATATAACAAACAAATATGATATGTATGTTTTAAATGCTATAAGTATATATTTAGTGAGTAAAAGCTAATTTATATTGCATGTAATTTAATAGAGCAATGAAAACATTGTTGTATGCAAACAGAGCCGAACCTAAATCTATTTCAGTGACTTCGATACTACTGCTAGCAGCGGTTGGGGATATTACTAAATTACATTGCATGCATAGGGAGTGTTATATCTTTGCTTCGCAAAATCTTTGATTATAGTAACAAAAATCATATTAATATTATACACAATTATTATAAAAAATACCTATCATATTATGATATAAATGATATATGATATGTAACAATTTTAATGAATGTAATGAAAATGCATAAAAAGTCTATCGACTTACTAGAAATTAACCAATAAAGCACCCTACACATAAATTATATATATTTAATTCTGAAGACGCATGTATCAGGTACCTATTTTAAGATGTACGGCTTACGCCATAGCTAAGTACATTATAGAAAAAGTCTTAACTGTTATAGATGTATCGTGATTATTATAAAACTTACATATATCTTTATTCTTTTATATAATTTTAATAGTATATAAATAAATAATGAAATTAATAAGCTATTATAAATGGGTAAGTCATCATAGTCGTGATAAGTTCACAGTTCTATATGGTTCTAATGTGTCATTACTAGCTATGGTATAATTTGTTGTACATAATATGGATGTTCCATCCAATATACTGGCATTTCCATTCGATTTTATAGTTGATAGTTATAGTTGATAATTGGAGTTAAAAAATAGCACAATAATTAGAATTTATAAGCTTTAGTATTTTTTAAATCTAATTGATTATAGCTATATATGTAAGCTATATACGCATTGTATTAGTAAATTAAAATCAAATACAAATTTATACTTATCATGTTATATGATATCACCTAGGTTATATCATATAGTAGAATTATACTCCCTATCTGAACCCTCTTTATCCTGCTTCCAAATTAATGACATTAATTATATTAAATTTACGATTATGATTAAATATAAATATAAAATAGTACAAATATATTAACTATATTGAAATTATAATTTAACTATAATAATAGTAATATTTACATGTATGTAAACTTCTCTGAGTTACGATTGAGAATATATCCTTATTATTGTAGTGGACAACTCACATACATATTCAAGGAATGATGCATGTGGCGTAAGCCGTAAATCTTAAAATAGGTGCCTGATACATGCGTCTTCAGAATTAAATATATATAATTTATATGTAGGGTGCTTTATTGGTTAATTTCTAGTAAGTCGATAGACTTTTTATGCATTTTCATTACATTCATTAAAATCGTTACATATCATATATCATTTATATCATAATATGATAGGTATTTTTTATAATAATTGTGTATAATATTAATATGATTTTTGTTACTATAATCAAAGATTTTGCGAAGCAAAGATATAACACTCCCTATGCATGCAATGTAATTTAGTAATATCCCCAACCGCTGCTAGCAGTAGTATCGAAGTCACTGAAATAGATTTAGGTTCGGCTCTGTTTGCATACAACAATGTTTTCATTGCTCTATTAAATTACATGCAATATAAATTAGCTTTTACTCACTAAATATATACTTATAGCATTTAAAACATACATATCATATTTGTTTGTTATATATTAGTAATGAACACTTAGTTTTCATCATATAAATATTAATTTAAAGCATATTATTTAACATTTTAAAAGTGTATAGTTAAATACGAATTTACATTATAAACAACACATAGTTCCTAAAAGTAACCCGCTATAGGTGGCACTGGGGTATTTTGTATACAAATTCGAATTACACGATTTCGCGTAAGTGTTATATCTTTCCTTCGGAAAATGTTTGCTATAATCGTGTAACATATTATAATAATTATAATTATGAAATTAAAATTAAATTTCGTATGATTATTTGATTTTCATACGTTAAGCGTGTATTCATTTATTGACTTCATACATAATTAGATATAACATCTACATGTCTAATTAAATAATTGTATGAATTTCAAAATAATATTTAAATGTATTTATATAATACAAACTTGTAGAGAGTTATTCTTTCTGGATAATTACGTGTACTATTAGAACAACAGTCATCGATTAATTAAGCATTTTTAAATATTTAAAATAATAGCGTTCTTATAGTTGTCGTAATTTAGAATTATATAATGTATTATTTAATCAAATTAAATGTTGTAATTATATTGCAGTATATAATATAAATTAATATAAATGTGTATTTATCTAATTAAGTTGTAATATTTAAATATTAGTAATGAAATTAACCTAGATAATGCTATTTAAAATTGTACTGTTACATTTCACATTTTAAATTACTCATGTAAAGTATTATTTTATGTAATTAAAGTTTTTTATTAAACTGTAATTTATATATTTAATACAATTTAATATAAATGTTTATTTAGATATAATTTAAATACAATTTATAAACAAATTTAAAAGATCTAAGAATTTTAAAATATATCAGATAAAATATAATTTGAAATTACCTATATAAAGTATTATTTATCAAATTAAATGTTGCAGTTATATTTCGATATAAATATATAATATAAATGTTTATATTTATATAATCGAAATGCACATTATAAGCGTATATAGAAAAATTAAAACGATCTAAGAATTCAAAAGTTCACCGATAAATCGTAATTTAAAATTACCTATATAAAGTATTATTTAATCAAATTACGTAATGCAATTATAGTGCATTCTAAATATATAATATAAATAAATATAAATGTTTATTTTGATATAATCGAAATGCATTTTATAAGCGTATATAGAAAAATAATCCAAATGTATGTAAAAAATAAATGTTATTTATTTAAATATTTGTTATGAAATATCATGTGTCACGTGATGTCGGCCATCTTAAGTTTACAACAATTAAAGATCAAAAATCCCCATTCCAGGCACCATGTATGACCAATAATTTAACGTTGGCAAGATATAGCAATACCGATCTATGTAAACTATAAATCTATGAATAAGAGAGACAGAACACGAATGAATATATTAATTATATTACACTAATATAATTTAAAATCTTATCATATCAAAATAAATACACATTATTTATATAATTACATAATATGAGGAAAAAAAGTTAAATGTAATATACAAATAAAATTAAGTTTATTAAATTCTTTAGAAAATCGATATCGAAAGTAACATTTATTATATAATGTATTAACAGGAAATTGATTTAATTTTTTTTTAATTTAGTTTAATATATTTCATTACAAATATATTAGTATATATAATACATATACATATATAAAAATAAAAATAAAAATAAAAATAAAACTTTATGTATATTTAAGTTTATACATATATGTTGTATAGTATACAATGTATATATATATTTTATGTTATTTAATATATATATATATATATATATATATATATAACGAATCTACATAGTTATATTGTTATATATTATAATATATTATAATATATATTATATATATATAATATTATAATACAACTATGGAGATTATTTATATATATATATATATATATTAAATAATATATATATATATATATGTAATAAATAATGTATATATATATATATTACATATATAATATATATGTATTAAATAATGTATATATATATTGTGTTAATAGATAATTAAATATATTATATTAAATTTAAAAGTTTATACTACGATTATAATATGCATATACATATATTTGTATGGTTAGGATATAGTAGATATTGATTCAATCAAAGTTTTAATATAATGACGCACGCAATTTATCAATATATATATAAATATTGATTTCAGATCATATGATTGGCTTAAATCATCGTGAAGCGGCCACATTACCCGCTTCTAGGTATCACGCTATATACACTATATAATAATGAATATTATTCACTAAAATAAATGGATACCACACTTTGTTTTAATCAAATAGTTCTTTAATATGTAACTTAAATTTTCAATTTATATTATATATTATTATTTAATATATGTTTTACTAAACTTTAATTTCAATTTTTTAAAAAGTAAATCGATTTTTTTGTATTTTTTACATAATTTTTTTTTGTTAATTGATATACAAATTATTTTTACTTATTTGAAAAATTCTTACCAATGCGCATATTTCATGTATATATTTCTTTTTGATTGATCTTATAGTTTATGAGATACGCCAAGTGGCCACATTACACATCTTTCCCCTAATACGGACACTTTAATAATAAATAGTCTTAACATTTATGACTTATTTTTTTGTATTCACAAATTACAATATATTAATATTATATGATTATAGATATTATTGTGATTTTAATATTGTATTTAATCTTTTAATTCCATAGATAACGGGGGTGACCGTATTTGGTACCCATGTCCGAATATGGACATCCTGTGTTATAATACGGACACCCTATATACACTAGATACACTATATATTATTGATGATCATCATATTTTTGATTCGAATCAATCAGACAAAATATAATTACATTATTTTTAATTAATTTAATGAACAATTTATTCTAATTTAATTAGTTTATTTATTATTTATTATTTTATTAATTTATTTATTTTTTATTATTTTTTAATTAATAATACACTTTAAGTATATAAATAATAACATTTTTAGATTTAGCTTTATTTGTGGTATTAATATTATAACGCACGCGATTTTTATGAAAATCAGAATATTTCATACGCTGCCCGCTGATTGGTTATAGGGTGTCCGTATTAAGAAATCTAGAGTGTCTGTATTAGGAACTTATATGCCCTCTAAATATATGCTTATAACTTAATGAATATATTAAAACAAATATAGAAATGATATATATAATTTTAGAATGCTTTATTTTTTAATAATATAGTGTTATATTTTATATAGATACATTTCTATATTCTTGAGAAGGTTTTAAGTAGACATTTTTTTCATACATTTAAAAACGTAATACAAAAATAAGTTTATTGGATATATCAGCAATATTTTAAATAATTAAAAAATAAAAATACTTTTTTAGACTATTTATATAATTATGAATATGTTATTCATTACATTTTTTTTGTAGGATTTATGGTTTCTGAGATACCGAGAGTGTCCGTATTCAGGCAATATATACGATATTTCTCTATGATATTTATTTCGACATTCTAAATAAAATAATTCTTTATATTATCTTACAATGAAGACATACTTATATTGCATTTATACTACATGTAGTTGAATTTATTCTATCATAATCACTCTATATTAACATGATGGATAATATATATTAGGTCTGGATAACAGATAACTAAGTCTAGAAAAAATGAGTGATACCATATCTCTCGGAGAAACAAGCACGTGTGGAATTATCAATCTTTTATAAAACATTATCGATGAGTTATATGATACATAAACCATCCCAGCAAACAGTAAGAGCAGCATAATAGCAGCATAACAGCAGCATAACAGCAGCATAATATCATTACAAATTAATAGCAGCATAATAGCAGCATAATAAACATTTAATAGCAGCATAATAGCACAATGTAAACATTTGAGGCTCTTGCATTTGCTGTTATGCTGCTATTATGCTGCTCTTACTGTTTGCTGGGATGCAATAACTTGTTCGCGTATGCCGCTTTAATATAACCATATATCAAGTGCATAATGATTAATATTAAACGATATCGTATCAAATTCACTTGATAAATATGAAATAATAATATATAAATCATGATTTATATTAAGAAAGATGTCGATATCATTCGGATACCCATTTAACCGTTGTATTAGCTATGTTAAGGTAAATAGGTAATCCGATAAGGACTACTGATAAGGATTACTATGTTAAGGTAAATAGGTAATCTAATAAGGACTACTGATAAGGAAGTAGAGTTGTATTGGTGCTAAGATATGTTATGCATTGTTTACAGTACGCACTAATTACGATACGGGTATCTGGTATACGGTATACCTACAGCTACAGCTAGCTCTAGCTGGTTAACATTACAGGATCAAGGATTCACTTGTTAACAATCGATGTTATACATGATTATGTCTGACATGTATATGTATATTGGGAGATATAAGGTAATAAGAAAGTGTTACCGTATTACATTGATGTATGGTATGTAATTGTTAGATTTTAGAATTACAAGTAATATAGTTGGTGATGATAGCATGAAATGTAACCATTGAGAGAAAGTTAAATAATCACGTGGTTTAAGAGTAATATAACACAAATAAGAAGGAGATTTTAGAAATTATAATCTGAAATTAATTATATAATAAATGATATAGCTCAGAGTTAGTTTTATCTTAGATGTTATCTTCCCGACAATAATCCTGAATTCTAGCTGATAAGTGAAATTACTATTGCATAATAATGAATTACATTTATGTACATAACATAAAAAGCTAAAATATGTCTATATAAAGATATTATAGATCGAAACTTGATGAAATTGTTACACGATGTTGAATTCCCAAATCAATCATAGTCATACTTAGATTATTATATTTTCATTATATGTGTCTTATAAGCGATATATATATCGCTTATATAGCATATCTAATTATGTTTACCAGTCGATAATATCTCACCGAATAAGATACTATGTAATACTGTTTATATTTAGGATATTATTACATAGTGTATTATATAATAATCTAGTTAAAGATTGTAAATAAAATTAATATTAAGTTAATATAGATTTTAATGGTAGGAACTTATATACTATTATATGTAGAATTATTCAATGTATATAGTGGAACCTAAATCTATAGTGTACACTTTAAATGACGTATATCCAGATCCAGGTATTATAATATTATGATATAAAGTTATATAGCCTCGTTTTGAATATAGATGCGTTGAATTTAAAATGATATGTTGTTGAGTAATATGTCGATTACAATATTTTTAAATATTTGTCCACTACTATTTATAGTTTAATAATGGAGTATAAGTTTGAGTGATAATTAATATATATATATATATATACATATATATATATATATACTTTTATTTATAATAAATAAATCACAAATTGTGTATCAACAATAACGCTTAACATTCCGAAACATAGACTAGTAGACCATAGTTCAGGTATTACATAAAATGTCGTCGTCTGCGTCGATTTCAGTTTTCGAACTTACTCGAAGTATTTGTTCAACCAGGCTACGACGTCTCCTTGATGTCTTTGCCTCCACACTATGTTAGCTTGGATGTTCTGCACGGAATCCCCTAGGGCTGACATAACGGCTGAGTTTCCTTCGTTGTGAGCGGCGAAGAAATCTCGCACCTGCGCAGTGGATACGGTATTGTTTAATGCGAATTTAATGATATGACTCATATATATATATAAGATAAGATAAGATAAAATAAGGATAAATATATAAGATATATAATGATAATAATAATAATAATGTATTATAAGAAATTTTGTTTTATCTTTTTTTGGAATCTTAGTATTTATATGTGTGTTATTCCTCCTACAGGACTTATAAATAATATTGAATAGTTTCTATTGCGCATATTATATTGCATAAATATATATATATTATAAATAATAACTATTTCACGAGCAGCTTAAGAAATACAGTAATAAAATCACGTTTGAATTAATCGTAAACATAATCCATTAGCGGTATTACAGTTGCAATTATAGATATAGGTACATTATATAGATGTAGGTATACCTATATATATACTATATATATATATATATATATATATATATATATATATATAGCTACCTCTAGGTATATGTGTACTAGGTTTAATAGTAACCTCTTTAAGTTCAGCGGCAGTTCCGATATCGTAAGTAGTAGTACTCACTATCCAGTACATGAAGTAACGGCTGCGTCCGTATCTGTATGGTAGTGTATGGTATTTAGAAACGAAAGTCTAGGTATCGCGTATCCAATCAGCGCTATCAAAACGATGTCAGTACGAAGTCGTTTCTGTATTACGTAACGATATTGTACGATGAATCATCGCTGTTTGAAGCTACACCGCTGACCAATCAAATGGCCGCGCTATCGTTATTTATATGACATCCAATTACGCGTAAAGATTTATCACGTATTTGATACACTCTACGTGCAATTATATATATATATATATATATATATATAATTGATGAACACATCAGCATGACTGATTAATAGTTAATAATTATTATGATTTATCTCATGATATATTTTCACGAAGCAATTATACTTTTAAAGAGTTTATGAATACCAAGCATTCCATTTGCATCGCTCGGGTTTTCATTTAGGGTATTGTAATTATAGCGGTAAAGTTGGCGATATATACAGGTGGTCAGTAAAAGTGAAGATTACATTTTCCAGATCATAATTAACATTGTTTATTCTATGACGTCTTTAACTTGATTTTGTTAAAACAAATAAATGTTAGTTCTATATTAGAAATGCGTTTACAAAAAATGTTTAATATAAATCTAGTTCGCTACGAAAGCGTAATGCACTAGTTATGTTCATAAACAAGGACATTTATTATAATTTATAAATTGTATTTGTAATTCATCGTAATTGATCTATAGATGTGTGTACGTAATAACACCACTGTTATATATTTAATAACAACACAATAGATACACTTTAGCTAATTACATGTATGATGTTTACCGTAATTTTCAAGACTTATTGAACTTTTAAAGAGAGAAAATGACGCTATAAAAGAAACAGGAAATAATTAATCGACATGTGTATACTAGGGTGGCTCGTCTGTCATTAAATATGTTGCTTCAGTAAAAACTATAAACATATAATATATATAAACAGTAGTGTAACAACTAAACATTGTGTTATACTCAATTGAGTTGTCAATTTGATGTTTAATAACATTTTATAGGAACAATACTTGTTTATAATTAAATGTACTGCGCATGCGTAGCATTTATTTATCTTTAGTTTTACCTTGACAACCAATTAATTTATATCGTATTCTAATTTAATTATATATTTAATATGTATTTAAGAGACTTAAGTATATTTAAATCAAAATTTGGAAACTCAGATTTTAAATTTTGTATAGTTAAAAATATTTTTATTTTTTTTAAATTAGAAAAAAATATAATATAAAAAAAAATGTATTGCGGTCATCTCAATGATAATTAAAATTTTATAATGGTAAAAAAAAATAAAATTTACTAGGTCCTAGAAATTTTGTATTCATCTTTCCTTGAAAATATTTATTTTTTCTATAGAAATCATTAAAATTCAAATTATTCCTAGAAAAATATTTAAAAAATTTTTTTTTATAATCATATATAGTAAATATATATTATACATTTATTAAGAATATAATAAACTTGATCTGAATTTTATTTTTGATTAAAAACAAAAAACAAAAAATATTCAATAAATAATAAACCTAAAAAGTTCAATCCTAGAAATGATAAAATTATAAAGAAATTATTATTTAAAAAAAAAAATGTCAGCTATTCTGTTAATAATATTTAATTCTAGTACATATATATCGTATGACAAAAATCATTAATAGGAAGTATATTAAAAAATGTATTGAATTAATTTTGTATCTACTCCATTATAATATTTCCTATCAATCCTATGTTAAAATTGAAAGTCATATTGACTATTCAATATTTTACGAATTAAGTTGATTTTTTTTGTATTGAATTATATTACATGTTTTCTAATATTATCTTACTGAAGCGATAAATTATCTGAAAATTTAAATTTTTTAAGCCGCTCTAGTGTATACCCATAACCCCTACTGGGTAGCTCGGTTCGGGTCGCTCGGTTCGGTTCGGGTCGGGTCGCTAACCTGGCGTAGTAAGCATACCAGTTAGCCTTGAGGTACTCGAAGGCTGCCTTGCGACCGTCGGGACTGGATCCGGCGACGTAGAATAAAGCGTAGGCCCCTTCCACCGCCGAGTACTTGGTGGTGTCCATGGAGTTCTTCAAGAATCTGTTGTAGGATTAGCGTTATCGGTATTGTTTGTTATTGTTTTGTATAACTATTGTATTATAGTTACATAACACTAATTATAGTTATTATAGTATATATATATATATATATATATATATATATATATATTTATAATTATAGTTGTAGTTTTAGTTTCAGTTCTTCAGGAATCTATTGTAGAATCTGGTTATCGGTATTGTTATTGTTATAGTTTTAGTTTTAGTTTCAGTTATAATTATAGCTATATTAATAGTTATAGTTATATCTATAGTAATATGTATATATGTAATTATAGTTATAAGTATAATTATATATAGCTCTATTTATAGTTATAGTTATATCTATAGTAATATGTATATATATATATATATATATGTAATTATAGTTATAATTTTAGCTCTATTTATGCTTATAGTTGAAGTTATACCGACCGAATAAGAATGTAATGTTAACCGTATTACACCACCGGGGGGGTGGGGTGGGGGTGAGGGTGATCACACTAACTGAGTGCGGAGGGTGGTGGGGGGGGGTGAGGGTGATCACACTAACTGGTCGCGGAGGGTGGGGTTCTTAGTAGTAGCGGCGGCGCCTATTAATGTCCTTCTGCTGTAGACGTTCTTAGTCCTCGATAACTCTTCGATGACGAAGTAGAAAGCGTCGTCTTTCTTATCGTTTTCCACGGCGGCGCGTAGGGCAAGGTAGTATATGTCGGCGGCTGGCCTACGGAAGAGGTTAGAATAGGGTTAGAAGAGGGGTAGAATAGGGTTAGCAGAGGGTTAATAGTCGAGTACATGTCGGGTAACCGATAATTACCAGTAGATATTATTCGTTTATCAGATATTCTATTTAATGATATATAAAATAATCCAATACATTCAGAAAATATACAAATTCATATGGCTTTACTTTATATATATATATATATATATATATATATATATATATATATATATAATAATTTACATGGTTTATATTTTGGAGTAGTTCAGTTGTTTCCGATATTAGTATTTACATTTGGGTTCGATAATAAATATCATTAAACTATATCGCTAATACGCAACTCTATAGTGTACGTCGTACACTGTATGACTAACTACAGTCATAAGTTATGACTCATAAGTTAAGAGTCATAAGTTATAAGTTATGACTCATAACTGAATAGTGTATAACAGTGATTCAGTGAGATAATCGGCCTCATAGCTACGTCGCACGACTAACTTTTTACCGGTACTGCGGAATTCTTTGTAGACGGCTAAGGCCTTCTTAACGGTGGCTGGGTGATTCCACATCACTCCGTATCTCACTATGAGTTCTCGCATCTTCCTGTGATAGATGCGTCAATGCCGTGTTACTTGTGTACATGTTTATATATATATTTATATATATATATATATATATATATATATATATAAATGAGAATATTGTAATCAATAAACTTAGATACAATTATTAACAAAATTATTTTAAAAATATCGCAATATATTAAATTAAATAATCAAAAACGAATAAGTGATGTATACTATTAAAGTATACAATGTAGACGATGTATACAATATAGATATCGATAGTGGTATGATATACTAAAAGCGTATACACACACGCTAAACGTCAACCCGTTAGAATGTCCACTACACTGACCTCTACAGTGATAACTACAGTGACCTATATAGTGACCTCTACAGTAACCTCTACAGTGACCTCTACAGTGACCTCTACAGTAACCACTACAGTGATAACTACAGTAACCTCTATAGTTACCACTACACTAACCTCTACAGTGACCTATAAAGTGACGTATACAGTAATCTCTACAGTAACCTCTACACTGACCTCTACAGTGACCTCTACACTGACCACAACAATGCCACTACTGCCTACCTTTGCATGTGAGTGGCGGTATCGTCCCAGACCACTGCGTCCAACACCATGGTCATCATATCGGTGGCGTAGTAGCGGAACAGCTGGTTAGTACGGCCGAGTCCCTCCAGGTGGAGCTCTACGTTAACCAAGATGTCGAGGGCGATAGTCCACGGTACCAGTTCCGGTTCGTCGGATAGGTAACGGGTCAGGTCTAGGGCGGTCGACACTTTCAGGTCACCGGTTCTAAGAGGTGGGGGTGTGGGTGTGAGTGCTGGTACGTATGTGTATGGGTACGTGCGTATGTATGTGTAGTAGTACGTTCACATGTGTGTATGTATGTGTAGTAGTAGTAGTAGTAGTAATAGTAATTTAGTGGCATACATCGTATTTTAAAGACATATTTCGGGAGTGAGATATAAAGTTAAGTCGACATAATGATGATCCATAATAATAAATAAACTAATAATAATGAACATAAATTGTTCGAAAATATATTAGAGTGCAGTTCACGAAGTAAGTTGGTCGAGTTCAAATAAGTGTGTTTCGTTAGTTAGTGTATGTGTATGTGGATGTGGATGTGTGAATGTGGGTATATGGCTATGTGGGTGTGTAGCTATGTGGCTATGTGGGTATATGGAATGTAAGTGAAATTCTTAGGACACCGATATGATTACGTAATACATCTACATCGATATACGACGCAATATTATGACGCAATACTTACTTGGTGAATTCGAATGAATCGGAGAGAAGATTAGTTCTGTCGGCTGCCGAGAATACCTGTCAATCAAATAATCTATTAATAGACATATCACCATGCATACACCACTGATTACTAAGTGCATTATTAAATAGGTCAATATTGAACGGGCACTCCACATCTGGTGAGTGTGTTTTACGCGTCGCCAATAATAATCAAATATGTATTTAAATCGATGCCACAACATTTATATACGGTTATATCGTTACACAATACATAGGAGGTCCCCCTAGATTTTAAAGTGGGGGCGGGGGCATATCCCCCCCCCCCGTTGCAACGCCCCTAGCGCCCATATCGCTCAATACACCCGTCTCTCTGCTTACCTTGTAGTAAGACTTCAGTTGATCGGCGAGTGCCTTCCAGTTATTTTCGTCGTACTGTACCCGGTAGTAGCCTAACATGTCTACGTTAGCCTTTACCCACTTGGTGTCCGAGGCTACTTGGAATCTAGCTGTGTGACGGTGGTGGTGGTTATGGTGGTGGTAGTGGTGACGGTGGCGGTGATGGTAGTGGTGGTGGTGACGGTAGTGGTAGTGGTGGTGGTGGTAGTGGTAGTGGTAGTGGTGATGGTAGTGGTGGTGGTGGTTGCGGTGAGGTCGGTGACGGTGGTTAGTTGTAAGGTATCCATGGGGAAATGTATGATGATCCATATCGTTTACCTATTATATATATATATATATATATATAATTATATGTGTGTGTACATGGATGTATATGAATAAGTCGCATTAAAAATATACTAGTAGTTACTATGCATATTCGTATTATTAGTTTAAGTCTATATCATATTCTATACTATAACCTGTGGCTTTACTACTTACATACGTTTTAGATGACGGCTACTTAACGTGTATTATAGAGTGTATCTCGAAAATAATGTATTATATTAATCTGAATATATATATATATATATATATATATATATATATATAAATTGAAGAGTATAATGTTAAAGAATGGGAGGAATTATTCGATATTAATCCTCTTCCACTATACAAAGTTTGAGGGACCATTTAATACTTGAGTATTCTTATTTTCTATTTCATATATATATATAGTCATCATAAGATCTACACTTAGTATACGTTCCGATGCTCTATTGTGCTAACCAGATTTAAGATTCATCCATGTGACTTGCTTCCTAACTGTGTCAGTTTTGTAGGTCAAAGGAACGTACCAGGTGTAGCTAGGAATGTGGTGGAATGTTACTATTTGGTTATTGAACGTGTAGGAAAGTTGTCGGCAGATATTAAATGTCGACTACATACATATATGGTATCATTATAATGTGTTCTTTTTAAATGTATTATTATTTGTGTAACTATTTATTTGTTTTATTATTTCAACTTGACGCATATATACACGTCCATCGTTTTCTGAGTCAATAAACCTTTCTATTATTATTATTATTATTATTATTTATTATCGAGTTATTATTGAGTTGTTATTGAGTTATTATTATTTATTATCGAGTTATTATTGAGTTGTTATCGAGTTATTATTGAGTTATTATTGAGTTGTTATTGAGTTATTATTGAGTTATTATTGAGTTATTATTGAGTTATTATTGAGTTATTATTGAGTTATTATTATTATTGTCGTATCGCCCATGTAATATTACACAAACGCTAATGTACGGACGTAATAGCTTATTACTAATAAGTATGTCGTTAACTCACTGTTTATATCGGGAAATTGCGTAATAAAGTACACTTTATATTACGTAATGTGATAAGTATTCGAGAGCGATGAGGATATATCGAAATGCCGCGCTATAAACTACATAATACGACATTGTGTGTCGTTTATTCGCTCTGCGTATTCGCGGCCATCTTCGATAAACGCATCACTATGGCATTACGTAACGCTTGTATACATCTACGAAACTTATTAACCAATCACACGAATACGAATACGTACATAATATATATTATTTGCGCGATATCGTAGATTATCGCGAACTGGGTGAAAGTCGCACAGTGAAAACTACTTTAGTAGTAGTAGCGTTCACACGGCGAGCATATCATTAGGCACATACGCACACTCACACGCACACACACACGTTACGGCTCAGTGACTCGCTACTAACTTGTAGGTGGACACGAATTTAGTGGGTTTCGGGTGATCGGCGTCCAGTAGATATCTGGACTGAGTGGCAGTCACCTGACCTCCGCTTCCGACGGTCATCTTGATCAGAGGGTAACCCATCTGATTGGTCCAGCTGTTCATCATCTGTTTCACGTTCACTCTGTTTCCGAGCTGATGAGGGATGGGGAGAACGTTAAGTGATGGAGGACACTGTGTCCTTAGGTGTTAACCAGGGTTTGAGTTTGTAGTATGGGACGTTGGGTAGTTGGACATATTACAATTATATATATGTAATACACCAATTGACCACATTTAATGCTACTAATATCACACCCTTAGAAACATATCTAGTAAATAACGATAGAAAATGTATACAAATTATTATTTATATATATATATATATATTACAGCATTAAAAACAAAAGTGTTCAAATAAATGATTATAATTTGTATTATTATATATATTCGAATACATTAACATCTAACAAAGCCTACACATCATTCGGATGAGAGATGACTAACGGTTTCGGTGAGGACATCCCACAGATCGTTAGTGATAGCGTTACCGTACTTGAACTTGTTCAGGTAGGCCTTGAGTCCCTTGGTCAGCGTCTCCGGACCCATGAACGACTCCAACATACGGATGATAGAAGCTCCCTGGGGGTGGGGTGGGGGGGGTTGTAGTGACGGTGGTCGCTTAGCAACTCGGCGTTGACACCGGGTTATTACGTAAGCTAACCATCCCCTTCCGAGGGTGATCCCTATACTTTATCAGTAGGTTGTGTTATAACTAAGTTACTATAACTAAGTTGTGGTAAGTGGCGAAGTACGCGCGTAAACACGTATCTATAACTAAATATAAGTAACTTACTGATTAACATTGTTTTCGTGTAGATAAATTAGCGTGGAAATAGGATATATTAATTGGCAATAATTATTCGGTATTTAAGTAGAACTACCGTTAATATGTTAGGCGCTTCCCCTAATGCTGTAGTATAGGTATAGTGTGAGGTATAGTACGAGGATATATTATGAGGATAGTAAGAGGATTGTATGAGGATTGTATGCGGATATAGCAATATAGTTACCATTACAATCCATAGTTATAATGAAATCGGCACAAATCTAATATATTCATATATACGTATGTATTATACATACATATATATATATATATATATATATAACGCTAGACTGCGGGGTAGAGGGTACTCTGTACGCCGGGTGCTAACCTTGCTGTAAGAGATGGTATCGAACAGAGACATGATCTGGTTGGGATCTTTGACGTCAACGGAGATGGGGTGAGAGTTGGAGAAAGCATCGCGGTACATGGCACGGAGGAGGGTGTCGGGAATGAATTGGTCCAACTGTGTAGGGTAACATAAGTCATCGATTAGTGAATGTCATAGTATATATGCAACGGCTCCTCGTATAATCCAATGTTTTATTTTTATTTTACTTCTCCGTTTATTTCTTGTGTATCGTGTCGTTTTGTCTTACTGTTATCACATTTATATATTTTGTTTATATATGTTATATAATTATATGTTTATATATAATTATAACTTTCTTTATATATAACCAGTAATACAATAAACTTATGATCTATCTATCTATCTATATATCTATATATAAGTATATTATTAGGCGTTGCTTACGATATTCCGTATGACTAACCATCTTCCAGTTTTTGTTCCACTTGTCGGTACCGATGTACTCAACGAAACTAGCGAATCCTTCGTTTAACCAGATGTCGTTCCACCATTTCATGGTTACCAGGTTACCGAACCACTGAAAGAGAACGCGAATGGCATTAAAACTAGATATAGGTATCGCGATTAATTAAGTGTCGATATATTATATATTAATGATAACGTGTCAATTTCAATTATATTATTATTAATATTTCGATTAATGGATTAATCAAATTTGACGGCTATTATTTAAGATTTTCTAATTATATTATTGAGAAGTATTATATGTAAAATGCAATATATATATATTTATTAATATATTAAAATTCAAACTTTATTCTACTACGACCTAGATAAAATACTAATGTATTTCATTATCATCATCGAATTAACATAACATCATAATATAGTTGTAGTATTATTATTAAAAGCCACCTGGTGAGCGAATTCGTGAGCGACTACTACCGCCACTCGTTGTTTACGGAAAGAACTACTGGTTTCCGGGTCGTACAGGAAGTCGCTCTGAGCGAAAGTCACGAGTCCCCAGTTCTCCATAGCTCCGGCTGAGAAGTCGGCTACGGATATCATGTCTAAAAGGAGGCGTGTGTGTGGGCGTGTGTTAAGATATGGGTATTACGATGAAACTAGAGAGATGACTAATAGAGGAGACTAATAGAGATGATTAATAGAGATGACTAATAGAGGAGACTAATAGAGATGACTAATAGAGATGATTAATAGAGATGACTAAAAGAGATGACTAATACAAAATGAGATGACATAATATAGATTTTACAATATAGATGACCATACGCCGTATGGCATACGGGTAGTATAATATACGTATTAACAATACTCTTTATGATAAAATAGCTATCGTAGTAGGTGTTACAGCTTGTATTATACTCTCGGTTAATACGTTGTGAATAGATATGTCATAAAATATATTTATCCAAATGAAATACCGTTTTACATTGTATTAATGAATAGTAATTTGTATTCGTTATTTGTATTCGACATAATATATATATATATATATATATATATAAATACGTAGTAGAATCATTGCGATTATCTACAAGCTAACCCATTTTAGGTAGGGGGAAGGGAATTCCGAAGAATTTCTCGTAATGTTCCAGGATAACCACGGCAACGTCCAAAGCGTATTGGGCTTGGCAGATCTGCTCACGTGGTGCGTGGGAAGCCACCTAGCGATCGTATCGTGAACCACATTATTATCGTTATTGCATTGAATTGAATTAAATTGAATTGAATTGAATTCATGCTAATTTTTAAATATAAATATTAAAGTATACAGTAAACACTTAAATTAACAATAGGAAATAAGTAAGTTAATTAAATTAATATATAATATTGTTATCGTATATATATCTCAGCGTAACGTTTATAATAACTGGGAATATTCCTTATTTTATACCGGTGTTACGTACGATCTGGGTACCACTCGGTAAAATCGTTATAACATTACATAATGATCCGGGATCTTAATAATCGAAATGTATAATTCAAACTTAATACATCGTTTAACCTACGAACGTACGAGACTTACGTTAACGACAAGCTATACTACTCTCATTAAAGGGAATTAATCAAATTTTCTTATTTGTATATAACATCATTTTTTTAAATAATATATTTTTGAAAACGATTATAACTGTCTCCTGCGCCTAAACCGCGAGTTTAGGCGAGCGCTTACCTTAATTCCGGTGGAGGTTGTGGCCTCGAGTTTAGCGAAGTCGGATACAACGAAGGCTAACAGGTAAGAGGACATCTTCACGGTTCGCTTGAACGAGTCGGCGTACAGACCAGACTTCAGACGGTGGGTGTCAACTACGGGCATGTTGGACAGAGAGGTGTGGTCGGCGCGACGGGCTAACGTCACTTGGAAGGTTGCCTGGGTGAGAGTTTAGAGGTTAGAGGTTAGGGGTTAGAGGTTGGAAGTTGGGTTGGGCGAGACGGTCTAACGTCACTTAGAAGGTTGCCTGGGGAGAGGTTAAAGGTTAGAGGTTGGGGTCGGCGCGACGGGCTAACGTCACTTGGAAGGTTGCAAATATAAGGTATTATAAAGTAGTATAATATATCATAATGGTTTTATAAGTTATTAGCTATTATGTGTTATTATAAATTAGTATAATATATCATAATGGTTTTATAAGTTATAGGTGTTATGCGTTATTATAAATTAGTATAATATATTATAATGATTTTATAAGTTATAGGTGTTATGCGTTATTATAAATTAGTATAATATATCATAATGATTTTATAAGTTATTAGCTATTATACGTTATTATAAATTAGTATAATATATTATAATGATTTTATAAGTTATAGGTGTTATGCGTTATTATAAAATATACCTTCATGGCGGGTTCGTCGAAACTTGGGAAAGCACGGCGAGCATCGGTGGCCTCGAATTGAGTGACAGCCATGTACCTTATTGACATATGTCACGTGTCAATATTGTGGCAGTGACATGTATTGTTATATATATATATATATAATATCATCATGCTATAGTATATGTTATACTAATGATATATCCATGTATTATTTATATTATATATCGTGTATTATACGTGATATTTCATTGTAAACTCTACACATATTTAATAAGTACGTATTTATTATAACCCAATCGACTAATTATATTATATTAATAAACGAAATACATATACACATATTATCGCCGTACTATAGTCTACCCTAGTCTACCCTAGATAAACCATAAAGGGGCGTGACTAACTTGCGTTTACCGCCGTCAAAGTATCTGCTGACGTAGAATCCCTTCAAATCTCGCTTCAGGGTACCGGCGAATCGGAACTTCAGCATGTACTTCTTGCCCTTGACCAGGGGTTGAGCCAGCTTCAGATAACCTTGCTGGTGGCGAGTGTTCTCGAGATTCTGAGTTATCGGGATGGTCTCGGCACCGCAACGCATTTCGTATACTTCCACTACGGGTTTTCTGGTCATCACGAGTCCCTATTGGTCAGCGATAAGAGCTATAGATAAGAATATCTATTGGTGAGAGATAATAGCTATATATAAGGTTATCTATTGGTGAGAGATAAGAGCTATAGATAAGGCTATCTATTGGTGAGAGATAATAGCTATAGGTAAGGTTATCTATTGGTGAGAGATAAGAGCTATAGGTAAGGTTATCTATTGGTCAGAGATAAGAGCTATAGATAAGGTTATCTATTGGTCAGAGATAAGAGCTATATATAATGTTATATATAGGTGAGAGATAAGAGCTATATATAATGTTATATATAGGTGAGAGATAAGAGCTATATATAAGGTTATCTATTGGTCAGAGATAAGAGCTATAGATAATGTTATCTATTGGTGAGAGATAATAGCTATAGATAAGGTTATCTATTGGTGAGAGATAAGAGCTATATATAAGATTATCTATTGGTGAGATAGAATAGCTATAGATAAGGTTATCTATTTGTGATAGATAATAGCTATAGGTAAGGTTATCTATTGGTGAGAGATAAGAACTATAGATAAGGTTATCTATTGATGAGAGATAAGAGCTATAGATAAGGCTATCTATTGGTGAGAGATAATAGCTATAGATAAGGCTATTTATAGATGATAGATAAGAGCTAAAGATAAGGTTATATATAGGTGAGAGATAATATCTATAGATAAGGTTATATATAGGTGAGAGATAATATCTATAGATAAGGTTATCTATAGGTATTAAACCCATGATCTACCCGAGTGTCTGACTCCTCAAACAACTGAGCTACCCAGTTCGTTATAAATGTTATATCTGCACCAAATAAACCCTCCCCCCTCACATATAGTTACACGTATTACATTAACCCTACCTATTATTATACACGTTCCCCTCCTTCCATGCAGTACTATAAGTCAGGCATTACACACCCCTCTAATCGTTACCCCCTTTACACCCCCTCACATCGTTACCCCCTTTACACCCCTCTAATTGTTACCCCCTTTACACCCCCTCACATCGTTACCCCCTTTACACCCCCTCGTATCGTTACCCCCTTTACACCCCCCCTCACATCGTTACCCCCTTTACACCCCCCTCGTATCGTTACCCTCATTACACCCCCCCTAGTATCGTTACCCCCTTTACACCCCCCTCACATCGTTACCCCCTTTACACACTAACAGCTCTATGGTAGACGATGAAGTCGGTGTTGGCGTGAGCCTCGACCAGAATGTCCGCGCTTCCGTGGAATGTGAATGACGTCAGATTAGGGAACAGATGCCTGAGGTAATGATGAGTCATTAATACGATGTGATGTGTTAGTATCGCGAGCGTGTAAGCGGCCTTCATTTAGACCATAGAGCTAGAGAGAAAGCTCTATGGCTCTATGGCTTTCTCTCTAGGTCTATGATTTAGACGAACACTTTAGAGCTAGGCTTACGGCATTTACATATTAACCGAATATATTTATATGTAAATTAAAACATAACAACGTAACTTTCATTGGTTAAACGTAAACTGTATTTCAAGTTTAAATAATTGTAATTAGTTCTATTTTAGTATTCGTTTTCTATTCTTTTTTGTTTTGTTTTTTATTATCTAACGACGCCTTAATAATCACCATTTGTTTTCGAAGTTATAATACACTATAGATTTATTATTATTTTATTAAATGACATTTTCAATTACACCACGTCTTAGAAATATTCGATACACGTAAACAAAGGGTTCTACGGATATATTTAAATGTTAAAGCATACGTTAAGTTACAACTTCAGTAGTTTGTGTGAGGTGTGTAACAACTGGTGATGGGAATGAAACCCGATGTTAAGGTTTCGAAACGGTTTCAGTTTAAAGACAAGGGTTTCGAAACGGTTTCATTTAAAAAAACAAGGGTTTAGAAACGGTTTCAGTTTCAAAGACAAGGGTTTCGAAATGGTTTCAGTTTCAAAGATAATGGTTTCGAAATGGTTTCAATTATAATTTGAAATTTTAATTACTCGAAACCGCTCGAAAATTACATTACTCGAAACCGCTCGAAAGGGGAAGAACCTCCTATGTATTGACCCCCCCCCCCCACTATTCACCACATAATTTATTTTGATTGGTTGGTCCCCCCCCCTACATGCAATATCGTTCCAGCGCCCCTATCAGTTACTGATTACGTACTAACGCGTACTAACAATTTATAGTTTACCGGAGTGACGGCCGATGGTAACCGGATGTTGTTGTAGGGGAAGGCGGCTCCGCTGGTGGCGAACAGAGGTCCTTGGAACGATTCGGGCTCGGGAGCTGTTGATGGTAGGTAGGGGGCGTAACGTGGGGGCGTGGTTAACGTTAACGATTACGTAATCGATGTTTACGACGAGGTTGTCATGCGCATCATCGCATGTAATCTCTATGCTACAGACCGAAGTGGATTACGCAATGTACTAATTGTTACTTAAAATGCTGCTGACATAATATGTAGATATAAAAATATGAATATATAATTATCATATATATATATATATATATATATATATATATATATATATTTACCTCAATTATTCATAATTATATATAATTCAGTAATACAATATAGTGTACAACTTAGTTATATATACATACCAATTATTCTATTGTAAAAAGTTATCCTCGATGAATTATTACAATATACTATTGCAGGACGTTATTATATAGAAATTCTATACGGATATCCTTATATGGACATATATTAACTGCTATATTCTACTTAATATGTATATATGTATAAGGTATAAAATACTCCAATTATATATATATATATATCATAGATTCCTCACATACATGTATAACATATATACGTCTATGACTTCTTAAATGGTCCCTTTATTCAGATATTTGTATTTCATATTACTGTTTAAATCATTATTTAACAAATAAATAAATATATATATATATAAATATTAAATATAAATGTAACTGTACATTTTACGCATCTATTTTTCTTTAAATAAACTTCTATTAATAGAACTCTCCGTGCACAAGGTTGCTCTAAAGTTATCACACAATTAGCGCCATGTATCTACTGCAGCTGATTCTTGACAACTGATTCTATAAATAGATCTAGTAATTTTAACGCGGTGTTATTTATGATAGTTCATATGTACTTATAAAGTGATATCTATATATATATGATATAAAGCATAAACTACTATAATAAACTTACTATAAAACGTAATTTCAAACTTTATATATAAAATGTATTATATATTATATTATACATTATATATTCATTAAATGTCACTATAAATGTTGTCTTAACAATTGTAATCATAAAATATGAATATTTATTTTCGATGTAAATTAGAAATTAATCCTAATTATTATTTATTTAAAAAACAAATTACTTATATAAAATATAATACTATATACTATTAAAACTATTAGGTATGTAGTTATCACTTAATATCCGTGTATACATATTGAGATGGGTGTGGTGTTGGCTTTCTTCTAACAACGATAACATTATTATTGATAACTTTCAGCTCATTTGTACTTTTCTCGAATTGAGAGTATTTCCGAACATTCCTTCTTTTTAATTGGTAAATAGCGAATATACACTACACCTCTAATACCTCTGAGGTTTACACTATTCAAATAGCGAGTTAACATAAACAGGTGGTGCCGAACTTAGAGAGAACGGAGTAGTGGCCGATAATGTATATATCTCAGCATACTTCTAATATATCGATACATACAGCATTTTAAGATCTTATTTTTATTTGAATTAGCCATAAATCATATAGATCTAGAATACTATGATTTCACTTTTATATATTACTGAATAATATTAACGATTTATTAGGCATTAAAATAAGACAAGTCCGGGGTAGTGGCCGCTAGTATCAACATTTGCAATAGGTGTCTCCTAATTTATTCGATTTATATTTTTTTAATTATTTAATATTAAATAATTATATTTATGATGCATACGCACCTTATTTTATTCAATGATTTAAGTATATACACACACACTCATACGCATAAATAAATATAAATATATATAAAATCATGTTTTTTGTTAACATTTGAAAACAAATGATTACGTAATAAATTAGAGTAATTAATTAATTATTTAAAAAAAAATTTAATTTATATTATAGAAATTTTGATTATATAAATATTGTATATAGAACTTTTTATCTTATTTAGCACCATTTAAGCGTTAATTAAAACGACCATTACTCCGTTCTCCGTCACTACCCCGTTCCATCCCTTACGGTATAGTGAACAGCAGAATTTGTCACGACTAGCTGTTAACTATTCTCATAATCCAGTAAAAACGCTTTTAATTGCTTCTAAATATATCAATATTACGTTGTTTTCTTTATCATTGCAAAGGTTGCCCAGTGAAGGTTGTAAAACTATTTTTAAATCGGACAATTTTAATTTAAGTTTAATTAATACTGTATAATTAATTTATTTAAAAATAAATACGTATATAATATACTATATATATAAGGTATACGAGAAAATGATCTACGAGCGGCTATGATGAATCGTGATATTTGAAAGTCAATAACTGTCCGGGAATTAATAAAAAGAATCCCGAAAAAGCAAGTAAGCACATATATTATAACGTACGATTATATGCATGCGCGACTATACCCCTTTATAGTCCATAGATCTATGTATCGATACAATACTATATAGTACTATACAATACTATATAGTACTATATAATACTATATAGTCTATACATATATGTACTCATATCCTTAACGCCCTCGGCTACGGCTAACCCACAAGTGCACTAACCCACAACAGCTCTAACTCACACGCGCGTCGCGCGCTAACCTTCGACTACTCTGTTCTCGCTGTGAAGGTTATCGGCAACGCCACGGTAGTGATGGTGAGCTCCGTAACGGGGTAACAACCACGCATCCTGGTGGTAGTTACTCTGAGAGGGTAGACTCAGGGAGCAGGTCGCTAGGCACGCTAAGGCCAACACTACGGTCAACGACATGGTCACTGCGAAGGGGGCGGGGGGGGGCGTTAGGGTGATGTTATAACGTAAGGGGTTATATTCTAGAATGTTTACGATACACTTATTTATAATATATATATATATATACATAAATAAAATATGTAATTTATATGATTTATTAGTATATTTATTATATAATGATTATATAATCTATAATTATTATATATATGTGACATATTTTAACAGATTATATAGATTAAATATATAAATTAGTATTTTCTTAAATTAAAATAAATATAAGAATATAAGAATTTTATATTCTTCGTAATATCGTTATTCAGTTATATAATAACGTATACGACAATAATTAATAATTAATAATTATCGCATCTATAAAATAATCAATATATTAGTTAATTCTAGTTCAATGAATTTATAACAGAAACATAATTAATTCTCCTAGATAGCCTATAGGCATAATGATTACCTTGATGAGTTATGGTGACGGCTTCAGGTTCCAATTCTTATTTATAGTAAATCGGCAGCCATTAATGTTATTTAAGTTTATGATTAATTACGTCTAATAAAAGGGGCGTGTTAGAAAGAAGAGTCCTGTAATCGTGCAACTTTATAATTATGACTAATCGCTAAATTAAAATTATATTTAGATGATGTATTATCATTGCAAGAATGACAACATACGCATATATTTATATATATATATATATATATATATATATATATATATATATATACAGTATAATGTATAATCTTCATTCCGTATACGACATATAACTTGCGTTCAATAAACATCATTCCTCTATAGAGTATACTTCCTCACAAAATGTACCTCCCTGATTTCTATTTAACAAACGTTCCTCTTATAACATGATATCTATTGTTCGTCCCTCGATATACTCTTCCATTTATCCCTTTTATAATACTGCTTATCTAGTAGTAAGATCTTCCTTCCATCTCTTAGATACCACGAGTAGTATCTGTACTGATAGATACCACTGTACTATCTACCCCTTGTATAAAATACGTATTTTATACGGGGGTACCCTTTCAAATATTAATTCTCGATCCCTTTGTTATATTTGACATAATCTATAGATAGATAGAAAGATAGATGATTTATGTATGTATACACAAATATAACAAATATAGTTATAATTTGTGTTTTAGCAAATTATAGAATTCACTTCTACCCTATATTAGATCCATGATACATTAAATAAATCAATCAAAATATTAATCACCTGTTATAAATATTATTATTTGTTATTATTTTATTTTCTTGGCGGTTTATTTTATCATTTTTACGTGGTATATACTGTATTACCTATTTTTATTATTAGTTATTATTTTTATTTGAATAGAGTATACTTGTGAGATATCATTGATGATTTATTTGTGTTATTTATTGTTTAAATAAAAATTCATCATCATCATCATCATCATGTAACGTTAGGGTATATATGTTTAATATGGTATTATATATATAGATATATAATGTTGCTATTTTATATTTATAAATATATATATATATAATATATATATATATATATATATATATATATATTTACAACTGCCTGTATGGCTCAGTGGCTAAGGCGTCAGACACACAAGCATTAGGACACGGGTTCGAGCCTCATCCGTACCATTAATTAATTAATTATTAACATTACTTTTATAAAATGGGTCTTAAATTATTATTTAGAAGTGATCACATATAATTGTGTTTAAATAAATGATCGGCTCTCGTTAAAACCATGGATGCCTTAACATGACAGCTGCTTCGAAGGGACATTATAGCCATATATGGTTATAAGTGAAAACTTCATCTAAGTTCCTGGATGGGATGAAAGGACTCCACCAAATAAAAATAACAATAACAATAATAATATATAACTATGAGTTAGGGAGAGAATGATATTGTATTACTTATTTCACAGGTTGTCATTATAATAATGAAATAATTGTACATATCTACCTGTGTCTATTGAAATTATTTAATTTACCATTTATGATATAAAATAGTTTTTATGTACGTAAAAATAGCCCTATAACGAAATGATAATAGATAAATATATGTATAATAATTCAAATTATTTAATTTCTTTATTCGCGATATGAAATTCGTGTTATACTTTAAAAATAGCGCACGCATCTCAATAGCAGACCTTATAACGTAACACTTCTATTTAGCCTTTAGGATAGCACGACGGCATTCTATTTATAGAACGACACGGGTACGACGCCTGCACCCCTAGCGAGTACGCGGGTAACTAACCTCGTTGTAGCGAATACCCGGTTTAATGCCGTCGATTTAATGCCGACGGTCGTAAATATGTAGCGACGAATCAAACCATATTGTATCAAGACCTCCTATAATCTCCTATAACCTCCTATAACCTCCTATAACCTCCTATAACCTCCTATAACCCCGAGGTTATGGGAGGTCTTGCTTTTATACGCTTCGTCATGCATGATACAAATGTACATATGGTATATAAAGTCACTTATATATCTCCGTATTAGTACACCTTATCTGAATATACGTAGTTATTACACGCTAATCAATACTGAATACTTATTAACGCTGACAAATATATCTTATCATTATTCATATATATATATATATATATAATGTATAGTTTATTAGGTAAACAAAAAATAAATAAACAAAAACATGGAAAAAAAATAGATATGAATTGATACCTAAATCGACATGATACAAAAATTAAAATTGGGTTTACATATAATAATAAAACGCCTTGGTTTATGCATACCGAACAATATATATATATATATATATATATATATAATTATGATATATACGTATATCAAATTACCATATATTACATAATTAATATTAAAATATGAATGAATCAAAACACCCATCAAGGATACATAACATTTACTGAATTAACATATTTTATTGTTAAAGATAATAATGTATATATAAAAAATTATAAATGAATAATAATTTCGCATTATTATATCATTTTTATAAAATATATGTCCATTATAAAAAAATATTCCATTATACAGGTATATATATACTATATACCGTATATATATAATATATACTATATATACTATATATTATATAGTATTATGCAATAATAGAAAATAAAAACTATAAGAAAATATAGTATTGTATAAAATTTACAACCGATATATAGGAATGATGTCGACCCTTAGCCTCGACATAAATGTTGTATCATCATATGAGTCACTTTTACTTAATAATTACATTTGTACACGAACTGTTGGAGTTCTTTAAATTATAATTTATTACATTATCATTGGAACCTTGTGATTATTGTTAGAATTCGGAAATATTTAGGTTTTTAAATAGAATGTTATTGATTTATTATCCACGAATGTCGTTCTCAGTTAAAGAATAACCAACATAGCTAAATCTTCAAATGTCATGCTATAAATAGATAATATAGGTACTCTTAATATATACAACTATATTTGTAATTGTTAAGTACTAATCGAAATCATACTACACAGTTTTCAAGTTAAAAATAGTTCAGCAGACCTTGCAAAACGTAACATTTATAATAAATGAAATACATAAAAGTAACGTACACTTATTTTACACGATCGTAGAGAAAAGTTCTTCGTAACTCTTCTCACACGAATGCTGCGGACATGCTCGTCAGGACGTGGCCTATAGGCTACTCGTATCGTAGCGGTGGATAACTAAATCACGTGATGTTAATATAGTTCTGGAATACTCGAGATAGGGATATCACGTGAGTGCCTGCCACACGCTGCCACACGACTAGTAAATGTATAGGTATACGACCGTGTATGCGGTACGTTATGGTATAAGGTAAGCGTACTTAAATAACATGAATACATTATGTCGTTATATACGTAATATACGTTATAACGGATCTAGATACGAATACAGTTTACATATAATTATAACAGAGTTGGCTATTTTGTAAATGTATGCTATCATCTTAAATACAGTAATGACGATACATTAATTTCTATATAGACGATTAATAAAATAATAAAAATACATAATAATAATAATATGATTCAGAGATTTGGATTTAATTAAACAATTTCCTAATTGCAATGCGAATATAGAACATCGCTCATCATGGGAAACTTAGCCCTCCACATCCTCGTGTGTATTTTGCACACTTCTTCTTTCGCTACGAATTAACACTATTAGTAATAATGTATACAATTCTTTATTTATTTGTTTATGAATATATTTATATATTTTAATAAACTTTATTTAGCTAATCATAATAATCAGCACTGTATGATAGTTGAGTATTATTTAATATCAATAGGTACTATATTTAAATATATAAAATTTCAAATTACTAGATCTGGTAATATATATAAAATATATAAAATATTATAAATATATATATATATATTATATATGTATACATATTATTATATATATATTATAAGTATTATTAAATTAATAAAAAGTATAATGATTTGACTAACATTTAATTATATGTTTTCATACAAATTAATTAATGGTGATGACAAATTATTATAATATTTAATCATATATAAGGTTACGGTAGTATATTTATAATATAATGATAGACTATATAATATCCGATACATATCCTCTAATATCTTGTATTTATATATTTGAAAATTGCAATCAAATTTGTTAAATAATAGTTACATTAATTCTATCAAATTAATATTTGTTTAGATTAAATATTGATATTATTATATTAATCTATTATATAATATATATATATATATATATATATATTTGAAAATTACTTTTGTAATATAATGTATTGTATAATCACACAATTTTAGGATATATATAATAATATTTATTAATACATTTTAAATAAATATTCAATTTCAAATTAATAATTATTTGTTTAGAAAATTATATTTATATTTGACAAGTTTTTGACAAGTTTTCAAATTATTAGGCGTATTTTAACAGTTTATATGCGTTCAAATTATTTAATTAATATATTATTCAAGATTATAATGTTATAACATGTAATTCACATTTAGATTTTCACATTTTACCAATATTTAAGTTTTTCCCATTTTAAATTTTATTTCACATTTAATAGAAAAACCATGTGACTTTCACCAGTACAAAAGTGGGCGTATTACGTGATGCATAACGATTGTCAACAACCGCCACGAAACATAATGTAATGTTATAGAACCGTAGCCTCATACATAATAACACATACACGATTATATATATAATATATATAGCATTGTATAATCATTTGGTAGCTATTTTTTAAAAAGCCGTGAAGGTGAAAATTTACATTTTAATTAATTATAATACAATCTTTGGATATATTCAATTATGTTTTCAAAATAATAAATAATAAAAAACACATACACATAATGACTACCAAATATATAATATGTATAATTTATGATTTTGTAGACAATATTGTGATTTATTTTCAATGGACATTTAGCATAAAGCATTCGCTCTATCTTTACTATTTTCTGAGATATATTCTATATTTAATGATACACAAAAATTACGCGCGTGTGAAATTATTTAAAAAATATAAATTAATTAATTAAAAATATATTGATTACACTGGGCTGGATTTGAACACTTTTTGTTCTCAATTGATATGTTTTAACTAATATATTTTACAAATTACATAATTTGTATTATTCCACAGAAATATTGACCTAAAAATGAGTTGCTACTATTTCACAGTTACATATCTACCATTGTACCGTTACATATCTATTATTGTACCGTTACATATCTACTATTGTACCGTTACATATCTACTATTGTACCGTTACATATCTACTATTGTACCGTTACATATCTACCATTGTACCGTTACATATCTACTATTGTACCGTTACATATCTACTATTGTACCGTTACATATCTACTATTGTACCGTTACATATCTACTATTGTACCGTTACATATCTACTATTGTACCGTTACATATCTACTATTGTACCGTTACATAACTACCATTGCACCGTTACATATCTACTATTGTACCGTTACATATCTACTATTGTACCGTTACATATCTACTATTGTACCGTTACATATCTACTATTGTACCGTTACATATCTATTATTGTACCGTTACATATCTACTATTGCACAGTTACATATCTACTACTGCACCGTTACATATCTACTATTGTACCGTTACATAACTACCATTGCACCGTTACATATCTACTATTGTACCGTTACATATCTACTATTGTACCGTTACATAACTACCATTGCACCGTTACATATCTACTATTGTACCGTTACATAACTACCATTGCACCGTTACATAACTACCATTGCACCGTTACATATCTACTATTGTACCGTTACATATCTACTATTGTACCGTTACATATCTACTATTGTACAGTTACATATCTATTATTGTACCGTTACATATCTACTATTGCTCAGTTACATATCTACCATTGTACCGTTACATATCTACTATTGCACCGTTACATATCTACTATTGTACCGTTACATATCTACTATTGTACAGTTACATATCTATTATTGTACCGTTACATATCTACTATTGCACAGTTACATATCTACCATTGTACCGTTACATATCTACTATTGCACCGTTACATATCTACTATTGCACCGTTACATATCTACTATTGCACAGTTACATATCTACCATTGTACCGTTACATATCTACTATTGCACCGTTACATATCTACTATTGTACCGTTACATATCTACTATTGTACAGTTACATATCTATTATTGTACCGTTACATATCTACTATTGCACAGTTACATATCTACCATTGTACCGTTACATATCTACTATTGCACCGTTACATATCTACTATTGTACCGTTACATATCTACTATTGTACCGTTACATATCTACTATTGTACAGTTACATATCTATTATTGTACCGTTACATATCTACTATTGCACAGTTACATATCTACCATTGTACCGTTACATAACTACCATTGCACCGTTACATAACTACCATTGCACCGTTACATATCTACTATTGTACCGTTACATATCTACTATTGTACAGTTACATATCTACTATTGCACAGTTACATATCTACTATTGTACCGTTACATAACTACCATTGTACAGTTACATATCTATTATTGTACCGTTACATATCTACTACTGCACCGTTACATATCTACTATTGTACCGTTACATAACTACCATTGCACCGTTACATATCTACTACTGCACCGTTACATATCTACTATTGTACCGTTACATAACTACCATTGCACCGTTACATATCTACTATTGTACCGTTACATAACTACCATTGCACCGTTACATAACTACCATTGCACCGTTACATATCTACTACTGCACCGTTACATATCTACTATTGTACCGTTACATATCTACTATTGCACCGTTACATATCTACTATTGTACCGTTACATAACTACCATTGCACCGTTACATAACTACCATTGCACCGTTACATATCTACTATTGTACCGTTACATATCTACTATTGTACCGTTACATATCTATTATTGTACCGTTACATATCTACTATTGTACCGTTACATAACTACCATTGTACAGTTACATATCTATTATTGTACCGTTACATATCTACTATTGCACAGTTACATATCTACCATTGTACCGTTACATATCTACTATTGCACCGTTACATATCTACTATTGTACCGTTACATATCTACTATTGAACCGTTACATATCTACTATTGCACCGTTACATATCTACTATTGTACCGTTACATATCTACTATTGTACAGTTACATATCTATTATTGTACCGTTACATATCTACTATTGCACAGTTACATATCTACCATTGTACCGTTACATATCTACTATTGCACCGTTACATATCTACTATTGTACCGTTACATATCTACTATTGTACCGTTACATATCTACTATTGTACCGTTACATAACTACCATTGCACCGTTACATATCTACTACTGCACCGTTACATATCTACTATTGTACCGTTACATAACTACCATTGCACCGTTACATATCTACTACTGCACCGTTACATATCTACTATTGTACCGTTACATAACTACCATTGCACCGTTACATATCTACTATTGTACCGTTACATAACTACCATTGCACCGTTACATAACTACCATTGCACCGTTACATATCTACTATTGTACCGTTACATATCTACTATTGTACCGTTACATATCTACTATTGTACCGTTACATATCTATTATTGTACCGTTACATATCTACTATTGTACCGTTACATAACTACCATTGTACAGTTACATATCTATTATTGTACCGTTACATATCTACTATTGCACAGTTACATATCTACCATTGTACCGTTACATATCTACTATTGCACCGTTACATATCTACTATTGTACCGTTACATATCTACTATTGAACCGTTACATATCTACTATTGCACCGTTACATATCTACTATTGTACCGTTACATATCTACTATTGTACAGTTACATATCTATTATTGTACCGTTACATATCTACTATTGCACAGTTACATATCTACCATTGTACCGTTACATATCTACTATTGCACCGTTACATATCTACTATTGTACCGTTACATATCTACTATTGTACCGTTACATATCTACTATTGTACCGTTACATATCTACTATTGTACCGTTACATATCTACTATTGTACCGTTACATATCTACTATTGTACAGTTACATATCTACCATTGCACCGTTACATATCTACTATTGTACCGTTACATAACTACTATTGCACCGTTACATATCTATTATTGTACCGTTACATATCTACTATTGCACAGTTACATATCTACCATTGTACCGTTACATATCTACTATTGTACCGTTACATAACTACCATTGCACCGTTACATATCTACTATTGTACCGTTACATAACTACCATTGCACCGTTACATAACTACCATTGCACCGTTACATATCTACTATTGTACCGTTACATATCTACTATTGTACCGTTACATATCTACTATTGTACCGTTACATATCTATTATTGTACCGTTACATATCTACTATTGTACCGTTACATAACTACCATTGTACAGTTACATATCTATTATTGTACCGTTACATATCTACTATTGCACAGTTACATATCTACCATTGTACCGTTACATATCTACTATTGCACCGTTACATATCTACTATTGTACCGTTACATATCTACTATTGAACCGTTACATATCTACTATTGCACCGTTACATATCTACTATTGTACCGTTACATATCTACTATTGTACAGTTACATATCTATTATTGTACCGTTACATATCTACTATTGCACAGTTACATATCTACCATTGTACCGTTACATATCTACTATTGCACCGTTACATATCTACTATTGTACCGTTACATATCTACTATTGTACCGTTACATATCTACTATTGTACCGTTACATATCTACTATTGTACCGTTACATATCTACTATTGTACCGTTACATATCTACTATTGTACAGTTACATATCTACCATTGCACCGTTACATATCTACTATTGTACCGTTACATAACTACTATTGCACCGTTACATATCTATTATTGTACCGTTACATATCTACTATTGCACAGTTACATATCTACCATTGTACCGTTACATATCTACTATTGTATCGTTACATAACTACCATTGCACCGTTACATATCTACTACTGCACCGTTACATATCTACTATTGTACCGTTACATAACTACCATTGCACCGTTACATATCTACTACTGCACCGTTACATATCTACTATTGTACCGTTACATAAATACCATTGCACCGTTACATATCTACTATTGTACCGTTACATAACTACCATTGCACCGTTACATAACTACCATTGCACCGTTACATATCTACTATTGTACCGTTACATATCTACTATTGTACCGTTACATATCTACTATTGTACCGTTACATATCTATTATTGTACCGTTACATATCTACTATTGTACCGTTACATAACTACCATTGTACAGTTACATATCTATTATTGTACCGTTACATATCTACTATTGCACAGTTACATATCTACCATTGTACCGTTACATATCTACTATTGCACCGTTACATATCTACTATTGTACCGTTACATATCTACTATTGAACCGTTACATATCTACTATTGCACCGTTACATATCTACTATTGTACCGTTACATATCTACTATTGTACAGTTACATATCTATTATTGTACCGTTACATATCTACTATTGCACAGTTACATATCTACCATTGTACCGTTACATATCTACTATTGCACCGTTACATATCTACTATTGTACCGTTACATATCTACTATTGTACCGTTACATATCTACTATTGTACCGTTACATATCTACTATTGTACCGTTACATATCTACTATTGTACCGTTACATATCTACTATTGTACCGTTACATATCTACCATTGTACCGTTACATATCTACTATTGTACCGTTACATATCTACTATTGTACAGTTACATATCTATTATTGTACCGTTACATATCTACTATTGTACAGTTACATATCTACTATTGTACCGTTACATATCTACTATTCACAGTTACATATCTACTATTGTACCGTTACATATCTACTATTGTACCGTTACATAACTACCATTGCACCGTTACATAACTACCATTGCACCGTTACATATCTACTATTGTACCGTTACATAACTACCATTGCACCGTTACATAACTACCATTGCACCGTTACATAACTACCATTGCACCGTTACATATCTACTACTGCACCGTTACATATCTACTAGTGCACCGTTACATAACTACCATTGCACCGTTATATATCTACTATTGTACCGTTACATATCTACTATTGTACCGTTACATAACTACCATTGCACCGTTACATATCTACTATTGTACCGTTACATAACTACCATTGCACCGTTACATAACTACCATTGCACCGTTACATATCTACTATTGTACCGTTACATATCTACTATTGTACCGTTACATATCTACTATTGTACCGTTACATATCTACTATTCACAGTTACATATCTACTATTGTACCGTTACATATCTACTATTGTACCGTTACATAACTACCATTGCACCGTTACATAACTACCATTGCACCGTTACATATCTACTATTGTACCGTTACATATCTACTATTGTACCGTTACATAACTACCATTGCACCGTTACATAACTACCATTGCACCGTTACATATCTACTACTGCACCGTTACATATCTACTATTGTACCGTTACATAACTACCATTGCACCGTTACATATCTACTATTGTACCGTTACATAACTACCATTGCACCGTTACATAACTACCATTGCACCGTTACATATCTACTATTGTACCGTTACATATCTACTATTGTACAGTTACATATCTATTATTGTACCGTTACATATCTACTATTGCACAGTTACATATCTACCATTGTACCGTTACATATCTACTATTGCACCGTTACATATCTACTATTGTACCGTTACATATCTACTATTGCACCGTTACATATCTACTATTGTACCGTTACATATCTACCATTGCACCGTTACATAACTACTATTGCACCGTTACATATCTACTACTGCACCGTTACATATCTACTATTGTACCGTTACATAACTACCATTGCACCGTTACATATCTACTATTGTACCGTTACATAACTACCATTGCACCGTTACATAACTACTATTGTACCGTTACATATCTACTATTGCACCGTTACATATCTACTATTGTACCGTTACATATCTACTATTGTACCGTTACATATCTACTATTGTACAGTTACATATCTATTATTGTACCGTTACATAACTACCATTGCACCGTTACATATCTACTATTGTACCGTTACATATCTACTATTGCACAGTTACATAACTACCATTGTACCGTTACATATCTACTATTGAACCGTTACAATACTGGTAATAACCCCGCGGTGACACTGCAATTTTCAAACACGTAATCTAGTTACTAATTATTAGCAATACAGAAAATACTACACATACTAATATAATCTATATACTAATATACACTATTATATCAATATATTATTTATTGGATGCATTAAAATACATGTACTTATATTTCACGTTTAATACATTTTGTATTGCTTTAATATATAAATAATTGAAATTAATTGATAACACACCCATTAGTATTATGAATGAGAAAAATGTCATTCGAATATAAAATAAATATTCAAATATGTATTCGTTATTTTATCTAAATAGAATAAATTAACCGTAATAAGGTCATGTGCTTGGTTATGTATGTCGTGTATACAATATTATTAAACTGTATTCTATAGATAATAATTTTATATATTTTTTAGTTTTAAAATGAATTGAAAAATATAAGTACGCAATTTTTGAAATATATTTATTAATAATACACCCCTCTTTAATATAAAACGTATACATACAACTCATACAAATCTACACATATAAATTCACACACACACACACACACACACACACATATATACATATATATATATATATATATATATTTATTGAATACTGGAGTTTTGGTAATACGTAAATAATTATTATAATAAGTGTATTGACTTATAGTTAATATTACATTAATTACATCACACGGGCACTGTTTTATATTTTAATTATATATATTTATATAATTATATAGCCATCGTTGTTAAATGAAATATATGTTATCAGTAAAGCTTACCGCCCTATATCAGCTTGTAACTGATTTAAACTTAACTCTATATTTTATCAAGCCATATCAGTAAACACATAAGAATATATATATATATATATATATATATATATATATATATATATATATATATATATATATATATATATATATATATATATACATACATATATAGCATCGTCTACATTACTCCATAAATACATTAGGCCAATTATGACAATAAGGTACATTTATTAGATGATTCTGAAAGTAAATAGAACGTTCGAATTACATTTATTAAACCAATACACAACCAACAGTAGAAATATATCAGCGAATGCATTTAATCATTATTTTTCTAAGATAGGGTATAATCTTAATAAAAATAAATATAGCATTACAGTTTTTGATCTCAATTTTTTTTGAACACAATTATTATTAAATCAAATCTAATTTGATTTTTAAAGCATCTTTAATCTATTCATTTATTCTGAGTATAGAGACAGGTATATTTTCTAAAAGTTTAACAATTTCAAGATTTGTCCATATATATAAACCGGGAAAAGGCTATTAAATAGGTAACTATTGGTTATTAACTACCGACTGCTATCTCTTTTACCTTAAATGTCTAAGGTTTTAAGGTTTTCGAAAAATTATTAAAAATCGGTTAGTTTTATTTATGAAGAGGAACATAAATATTATCAAATAGACAATTTGTTTTAGAGCAGGTTTACGTCTAGGTTTAGGTTTTATGTACGGGAGATATATCTTTATTATTACTGTGAGGGTGTAGGGGACGTGAGGGGGTTTTGGTCGATGGCAATATAATCACAACGGTAATAGATATGAAAATAGATATGAAAACATAATAGATATGAACATATTTTACATTAACGAACGTTAATATAATGTGTATAATTTTAATGTTTCCTAATATTTTAAGAACAATTTTAGAAAAATTAAATTTATTGTGCAATATTATCGATTATGTAAAAAGTGCATTTTCTGCTATATTATTGTAATAAATAGCGAAGAGTTAATGGTAAATTACAACACAATTAAAACATTTTTATGCTAATTTTTATTATATTAAACTACTCAATATTCTACATAAAATGAAAAAAAATCAATTAAAAATATAAATTATATAATTGAATAAATAAATATAATAACAATACTTTATGTGATGAGGGAGTTTTGGTCGATATCATGAGGGGGTTTTGATCTATTAATCGACCAATCAACGATCACAAATTTGCATAATTAAATTCTCTAAATAATATACAAATTGCGGTCGTTACATTGAATGGTGTAGATGATATACATTGCATTATACTATACAATTAATAAATTGTATTAATTATATAATTAAGTATATACTATATAAATTGTACAAATATTAGATAACAATAATTACATTGACCTTTCAATAGCTTTTGATATATTAAACAATTATATTATTAACAAATTGCCATTTGGGTGTAAGAGGTTTAGCTGTTGATTTATTTAAAACTATTTTGTACAGGGAACAGTATGCGGATTATGAAGAATATAGATCTGAATTAATTAAAATTAACTGTGGTGTATCAAAGAAATCTGTTCTCGGTCCGCTATCATTTATATTATTGACGAACGATTTTACTAATATATTTAATGAGTTTAATAGTGCATCATATGCAGATGATACTTGCCTTATAAAAAAGATAATTAATAAATATAATTAACATTTCACTTTTAAATATAAGGTTAAATACAACTTGATATGATAGGGGAGAATAATCGAATATCGAAATGCACGTAATATCCACACCCTAGATATCTCCTAAAATATAATCCGAATAAAAATTTTTTTTCATAAATTTAAAAACGTAATAAAAAATTCAGTTTATTGGATATATCAGCAATATTTTGTATAATTAAAAAATAAAAAATACTTTTTTAGACTATTTATATAATTATGAATATTTTATTCATTAACAATTTGTGTATGATTTATGGTTCCTAGATACCGAGGGTGTCCGTATTAGGTTACTTTCCCCTAACTAGATGGGAAAACGCTATTTTTACTATAAATAGTTCACTGAATTTAATATCTGTCTTCAATATATTAAGATTATATATATAGATTACCGTTTTTGCTTTTAATATAATTATATATTTCTATATAAAATAATATGATGAAAATTACCAATAATAAAAAATGGAATTAGTAAAATAAATACGCATACAAAAAATTTATTTAACATAATACAAATAAAACACATGGACACTGTCATGATATATAATCTTTATATGCTAGTCATTTTAGTAGAAAATATTTAATATCGAACTATGAGGAAGATTTTAACACATGTATATAGCCAACATTAATTATTGAGTATAATGGATTTGAAAATTACTAATTTATTTTATTACTGATTTATAAAGAATTGTATGTGTATATCATACTTATAAGTTATAAACTAAGTTATAAACTATAGTTTATAGATCATATACTAATTATATATCTAAATATGTGTATATATATATATGTATAATATATATATATATACATGGATAAAATATTAGTTATATATAGTTAATAAATAAAATATTATACAAAATATAAAAAATAGTAGTAAATCAATATGTAGTATACATTTTATATAGTTTTTGATCACAATGTTTCGGTGGCTCTCTAAAACATCGTTTTTCAATAAATTCTAATGAATATAATTATCTGAAAATGTCGGAACTAATATAAATATACTTTTAAATTATATAATTATATATGTAATGCTGATAAACCAATTTAAATATGGGATAAAATTATATAAGTTTGAGATTAAAAAATATTGTAAACTTATGCAAAGCAAATTATTATGGAATAACCTATCAGATAAAATAATTGTGTTGAAATCTAATAAGTCATTCAAAAACAAGTTATTATTTATATACATAAATTATTGTTTATATGATGTGATTTCATTACTATATAACAAATCAATAAAATAGTTTGGTTTTAAATTCTGTACATATTTATGAGGGGAGTGTAAGCTTAATTAGGTAACCTATATTGCATGTAATTTAATAGAACGGTAATAACATTGATATATAGAAACCTAGCTAAACCTAAATCTATTTCAGTGATTTCGATTCTACTGTTAGCAGCGATATGGGTTAATATGACTTACTTAATATGACTCACACTAGGGCTGTATTAACGCATGCGTACTCAACTGTATTTAATGCGTACTCAATATTGTTTGCGCATTCAATTTCTAAAAACTACGTACTTAATAAATTTGTATGTAATGTGTATATGATAAATATTGATTTCAATAAACATACTATAATATTTATTTTAAATAAATAAATAAAATTACAATACATCTGATATCTCACATATATCGATTACATACAATACAATAATACGATGTGATTATCGCATATCGCAGACATGGAGTGTATATCTTAGAGATATATATTTACTTCGATAAATATTTGTCGATGCGTTATTAATTACTATATAATACACATATATCTCATTACGTGTATCGATGGTGTTGTAATCAGTGTTATCGTTGATTGTCCGCTGACCTTGAAAACCTAAAAATGACCTCTGGTTTCTTCATCCTCAACACCATCCGCATGTTATAGGGGAAAGTAACCTAATACGGACACTTTAACAATAAATGGTCTTATCATATTATTACTCATTATTTTTATTCAAAAATTACAATATATTTATATTATATGACAATAAATATTATTACCCGTGGACCACGGACCGTGACAAGTTATATTACACCTACTTCATCGGGTCTTCAGTATTCAAGATGGAGTCTAGGTATAGTGCCATACACAAGTGAATTTATTTGAAGTTTACAATAGCACATACGTTATTGAATTAAATATATAATTATGTTGTAATCATTACTAATATTCTATATAAGTAAATCATTATCTTTATTATATGTAAATAAGTTAAATATTATAAGATTTTGTTTTTTAAGATTTAATTTTATTATTACGTAATTTCTTATTACGTTCAGTAGATGACATGCCTGCAGGTATGATTGTCACAGCTTTGATGATATCACGCAGACCTTCGCTAGATATTCTGTAGAGTAATTACGTCATACTACATTTCACACTCGTCGAGGTATTCCTTACAACTCTCCAAGACGCTAGGGATCTGAGTGAGAGAGAGAGGTATTGGTTATATACACAAAGTTAATAAGTTGTTTATCGCTGTTGGTTTTATATTTAAACAAATATATAGTAGAACGTATAGAGTTTGCATATTACGTTTACGATAACATATGTTATAGAAATAAATAAAGGGTCAATGTAATATATATATATAATGTATCGTATTAAATTTATAATAATAGCGTATAATAGAATGTTAATATATACATTAAATTGTTAGGACATAAGCCTTATGTCATAAGGACATGACGATTATTCATGAATAGTATTTATAATTTTATTTAAAGGTTGAATAATTTATCTTTATTGAACTATGGTTGTGGATAATTTGTATTTACTTATAAATAAATAAATACATCAGGAGTACCTGCCCTCTATTATTTGTATTAAAACACGGATGATAAGTTATTTCCTCGTATTCAGTATTTAACTAATATCGAGAGCAGACTACGTCCTCCTAGATACACACACACAGACTATAGAAGTAATCTAAATAATATTAATATACATACCTTAAGATAGGTGGCGATATATTGAATCGAGTCAATATTATCCTTTGTAAACACAATACTGCCGGTGTAGATAAACCGCATCACCTGGCGGAAATGTTCGTTAGGAAATTTTCCATTGAAGCTGATCTCATGAACGGAGTCACCTTCAGCCATTATAAAGTCCTGGATGTAGCCGCTGACGGAACTTATGATCAGCCGGTGTGTCTGTAGTGTCAGGAATGTGGGCGGGGGTAGGATGGGGTTAGTAGGCGAAGTGATGTTCACTTATAGGAAGCGCTGTCACTGAGAAAACGTTAAGAAACCGTTATTTCTAATGTATAGGATACAATTTCCAAAGGTTACGGATTTGTAACGTTTCAAAAATAAATGGGGCGTGTCAGGGAATATATTAGGGGAGGGGCCTAATTTAAAATTATGTTTTATAGAGTAATATGATGTTAAAATGTAACATTATAATTGGGGCGTTAACGTGCGAACATAATACGTCGGACTTGTTGTTATGATGAGTGCTCTAGATATAAGTAAACGTCGATAAGTACTAGGAACTATATACACTGATAACGAGGTGAGGTTATAGATTATAGAGTATAGGTAATATATATCTGTATCGCGCGCCTTTAATACATATTACATACAATATAATTGACGCCTTCGTTTCTGATAATGAAATCTAAGTCCAGTATGATATCAGGATAGGTCACACTTTCGTCCATTCTATAAATAGAACAAATATATATATATATATATATATATATGTGTAGCATTCACATTGTTAAAGAGTAATTGTATTATGTAATGAAATAAATATATGTAATTATTTAAGTGAAGAATTTGAATATATCTTTAAAATAAATGTATATCAATAATAAAATAAATATTTGGTGGTGATAATGTAATTACTAATAACACATTATTTTAATTGTTGTCATAAAAATAAGAATTAATTATCAACTTGAAAACTATTATTGGTATGCTATTCTAATACTCCAATAAAGAAACTATTATACTACTATTACATAAATAAATGTAATATTAAACGGATGTATAATTTACGTTAAGTATGATATAGTAGGAATGTTGAAGAGAGCTATACATAATATCGATATTATGTATACATATTATGCAATATTATATAATATTATAATTCACTGTATTAAACTTAACTTTACGATGAAGTACAATTATTTATTGAATCAGAATACAAGCCATATTGTTAATTTAAATATTTATATAAAAATATATATTATTCAAACATGAGTAATGTTTCATAACATAAATCTAAATTTTAGAATATAAATATTTTATTAGAATATAAATTTAATGAAATTTTGTAAGTATTTGTATTAACAAAAATATAATTTTATATGTAATTGTTTAGTTTATAGAACTTTTCTACAATACATTACTATGTATCATAACATTAATAGGTATTAAATACATTTTATATTGAAATCTATAAGATTTTATTTAATATTTAATATCTTCTAATGCTAAAATAAATATATGCTAATGCCCTTGACTTATTATAATCAAAGATAGGACGTATGCTCGCTACCTTTGAAATGGTAATGTTTTCTCTATGCAATAGATACTCTTCAGTGTAATATTTCAATGATATTTCAAAGATAGACAGATATATTGAAAATGCACCATAAATGTGTATTTATTTGTAAAAATGAATTAATTTTATTAATTTGTATTTCTATAGAAACATATATGTAATTATTTGAACAGTGTGAACGATGATTTTCTATAATATTTATGTTACGATTTTAGTATAATCGTTTTAAAATCATTTACTTCAAACTAGTTTTTGCATTGATTTTATATTCAAATATATATTCCCGGACTATGATGAAATATGATAAAATCACTCGAGTATAATATACAAATTACACAAAATATGTGTAGCAGAATTGTAATTTATACGAGGCATTATAAACTGGACTAATCTAAATAATATACTACTACTACTACTACTACTACTACTACTACTACTAATACTACTACTACTACTAATACTACTACTACTACTAATACTACTACCATATATATATATATATATATATATATATATATTTAATATGTATAATAAACTTACTTTTATTTAGAATTATTTAATAATGAATTTTTATTTACATATTATTCTAAATAAAACTAATTTAAACAAATATAAATTTTAAAATTGTTGATATTGACAACACAAATAAATGTTATTAAATTCTGCGAAACTTGTATATCTCGCTAAGATTATAAGTATGTCCTTATAGTATATCTTTAGGAAATATGTAATGGAAATATGTAATATCAAAAAATGGAATAAATATTAAAAAATATGAATATATTCAATTTAAATTGACTTTTTAATATGTATAATATTCGATCGTTTTATTTCTAAACAATGAATCCATTAATATAATCATCAATATAAAATAATATGGTTTATAATTGGAAAATAATATATTAAAATGTTTAAAATTTTAGTAAAATATATCATAAAATGCCATCAATATTATATATTTATATATTAATATATAGGTATTGATTGTTACGATGAATCTAATATTTATTATCAATCAAAAACATTAGGTTAACTAAATTCATACGGTATATCAATAACAATGATAGCATAGTTTTACAATTCATATCCAATAGACAACAACTATTACGTAATAGTTATTACGTAATACCTATGACGTAATAACTATTCATATTTAAATAGTTCTATTTTTAAATCTGAAGTAAACAGATATCGGTGTTTGTTCAATTCTATTTTGTATTCAATATTAAATATATCTATATTTCTATATATTGTCTGCATACATTCTTCTTAATTCATCTTTAGAAATTTATTTTCTATAATGTATTATTTTTTTATCAGAAAATGAAAAATTTATATTACAACATAACTTTAACATATTTTCACAATAAATATCTACAAAATGTAAGTAAATATATATATCTTTATCACAATTCGCAGTTGTACTCCTGTAAAGTTTTTAAACTATACTATATGTAGTATATATATATATATATATATATATATAACATATTTTTATATTTTTAACAATATTTTGACTTTTACTTTTACTTTTGCATTCGAACTGACCAGACGTGTTTTAATTCATACAAATGTAGCATAACAATTTCTATTCATACACAATTATTTGATTTCTATAGAATTTATCAATAATATTCTGCACATTATATATAATATATTAAATATATTTAAATCCTATACACTACACATATTGTGTTTCGTATAGTGTACACTGTGTATAGTGTGCACTATACAAGATCGTACACTACGTTCTACGTTCCTGGAGATATCCCCTAGGACTTCATGCACGGGTAGCTGGACTACCCTTTTTCACTGAGGTTATGTAACTACTCACGTGTTCTATTCGCTGCCCTCATTGTCCTTAATCTTTCGAGGTACTGGTCCTGTACTGAAGAATCGGTCGCATATCCGTAGAATCTCCCGCACGAAGAGTTTCCACCATACCGGAGAATCTATCATATACGTGGAGTCGACTTCATTTCACTGCTTACTACATTATTATATAATACCTATATATATTACGTTACTCGAGTTCATCTATTAGCTAGCAAGTGTATATATAATGGCAGTTGTATGTCATTATTGCAATGAACCTGCTTCTAGCTCTGACCTACCATGTAGCTCGTGTAAATCATTCTACCACCATGTATGCCTCTTCCCAGCATCAATTATATCCAAATCTTGGACTCATATCAATAGTCCCCCTCCATCATATGCCCTTGCCATTTTTTCTTCCCCTAATTTCACATTTACATGTCCCTCTTGCCTCCTAAACAACTCATCAAATACATCTACTACATTCTCCTCTCCTCTAGTTACCCCTACTCCTATACATCGTAATAATCCCCCCATCCGACCTCCTATACCTGCCCAATTAAGAATTCCCAAACTTATGGAACTTAAAACTTTCCCCCCATCCTTCATAACCGCTAATATCCCATCACCTTTCCCTTATCATAAATCGTATGCATCTGCTATTATATCATATTCCTCTCCTATCCCTATTAAAGCTCCTATCGTCCACCATGTACCTCCTAATTCTACCACACCCTATACTCTTCATATACCTCGTAAACGTCAACTAAATAATATCATTCGTAACAATTCACTTGTCATTGAACATTTAAAGACCTCTGATATGAATACTGAATTCATTTCATCAATCCTTATACATATGATACTGCCTAAATATCTATTTCTATAGTCAAATTTAAACATAACAATGCAATCATCCAATTCTCTAGTAAATCATTTTGTGACATGTTTTTCAGTAGATTTAGATCTACTAAATTTAATCCCCGATTCTCACACCTATATATACGAAATTCCCTACCTTATAAAACCCGTTTATTAGGTAAAATCCTTTATCATGCATATATATTAAAACTAACCCCTATACATACTAAACCCATATTTAATACATATACAAAGTCATTTGAATTACGACTTATATATAATTATATTGACTGGTCTCTTCCACCTATTACCATACCTCCAACTCTCCTTATTCACTGGGAATCTTCCTACCTTAAATTTAAATCTTCCGTTCCCTCATTTAGTAATCTCTCCATTAATACTAATTCAGACCCCACACCTAATAATCCTTCTGAAAATTCCAACTCCCCTTATATTCCTGTAATATCAACTCCATCTATTGATTTAAATAATTCCACCATCACAAATGTCCCAGTTGTTGATTCACTAAAATCTAATCATATATCTACACCCTCTCTAACTAAATCTGCATGACTATCTGAACACATTGCCCTAATAAATATTCGTTCTCTTCGTTCCAATGCCTCACTCTTATTACCATTCCTTAAAAAGTGCAATTTCAGTATTATTGCTTTAACGGAAACATGGATCTCTCAAGATGATTCCGACATATTTGCCCTATTTCACAATTTTGGTTATACATTAATCTTATCGCCACGATTATCAGGTCGTGGTGGTGGGGTTGGCTTCCTCGTAAAAACTTCTCTACCTTTACCATGTATATCCATATCCCATAACTTCTCCTACTCTGACTGCTTAACCATATCATTCACCCAAAAACACAAATCTATATCCATTACTGTCATTTATAGACCGCCAAAACCAGAATTCGCTTCCTTTCTAAGTGAGTTTAACGATCTTGCTACTGATCTCACTAGTTCACCCACATACCACCCTATTATACTTGGTGATTTCAACTATCATTTTAATGCTACCTCAAATCCACATATTATGTTCACTAATTTAACACATTCATTATCCCTATCACAACATGTCAATTTCCCAACTCATATAAATGGCAATATTATTGATCTTGTATTCTCCAGTTCTCTCCATTCTGAACTCGTGGTGAGTAATATTTCTAGGCTTGATCTACTTTCCGATCACTTCCTTATCTCATTCAAAACTAACTTTACTATCACTCTTAATCAGAAAACACGTATTACATACAGACCCATTAAGAAAATTAATTCCATGATATTCTTAGCTGACTTACATTCTGCTTTAGGTGACTACTGTTATTCTCCAGTTGTATTAAATTCCATACTATCCCATCTTCTCGATAAACATGCGCCTTCAAAAACTATATCAGTAACTCTACATCCTGATACCCCATGGTTTACTTCCCACCTCATGTCCTTGAAACGATCACTTCGTAAATCTGAAAGAACATACATATCCTTGAGATCTTCATCTTCTAGAGCTTCATTCATTGAGCAACGTAAGATCTACAAGTTAGCAATTTCCTATGCCAAATCTAGCTATTACACTCAGGTTATAAATGATCTTGCTTCTGATAACCGACGACTTTTCAGACTAGCTAATAAGTTGTTATCTCCCCCAAAACCAGCATTACTACCATCTATAATTAACATTTCTCCATTACAATTAAGCTGTCTTTTCTCCAAAACATTTTCTAATAAGATTGACTCCATCATAATAAAGATCAATAACCATACCCTTACTGCCAATTATCCTTCAATCATAGTTACCCCACCTATATCTGTTTTCTTAAGTTTTTTTCGTCCGCCACATATATCTCTCATATCTAAACTACTAAATGCATCCTCTTCGATATCTCCCTCCGATCCTGTTCCACTATCTATTTTTAAACTTTACTCCGATTATCTATGTCCAACTATCTGTAACATCATCTCATATTCCCTAAATTCCGGTACTGTCCCTTCAATTTTTAAACAAGCAATAATCACTCCCATTCTTAAAAAACCTTCACTCGATCCTGATTCACTTCTCAATTATCGCCCAATTTCTCAGCTACCTTTGGTGAGTAAAATTTTGGAAAGAGTTGTCTCTCGTCAACTAATCTCATATTTAACCGCCAATAATCTCCATATTCCTCAACAAAGTGGCTTTCGCCGAGGACACTCCACAGAAACAGCACTACTAAACGTAATTGATGTAATCACTTCTACCCTTAATACTAAAAACTGCTGTCAACTAGTAATGCTGGACATATCCAGTGCTTTCGATACGCTTGATCACAAAATTCTACTGTCCCGTCTACACCGGCTTGGAGTTAGAGACCTTGCCCTCTCATGGTTTACTTCATATCTATTTGACCGTAGTAGCAGTGTAAAAATATATAATTCTTTTTCTTCCCCTTCTCCTATGAAATATGGTGTTCCCCAGGGATCAGTACTCGGTCCTTCACTTTTCTCAATTTATTTATACCCATTACCATCCATAATATCTAAATATCCAAATATATATATTACCATCTTTATGCAGATGACATACAACTATATATGTTTCTTCCAACTAATTCATCACCAGGTCTCAATAATCAACTCTCTAATTGTGCTAATGACATTAAAGAATGGCTTATTTCTAATAATCTTCTCCTTAATACTTCCAAAACTACATTGTTGAATCTTTCTCCATCACCAACTTACTTCCCTCCTTTTCTTATTGATAATATTGTAATATCTCCTTCTCCTACTGCATCTAACTTAGGTGTACTTTTTGATTCTACACTTTCCTTCATTCCTCATATTACTGCCATCATTAAATCTGCAAATTATCATCTATTTAGAATTAGAAAAATACGAAAATCAATTACTGTATCTCTTACTAAAACTCTAGTTAATTCCCTTGTACTCTCACGCATAGATTACTGTTCCTCAATCCTTATAAATATTCCATTATCATCTATCTCTCCCTTAAATCGAGTTATTCGTTCATCAATCCGTACAACATATAACCTACGTATTCGAGATCATTCCTCTACTTCCTCATACCAACACATATCTCCATGGTTCACATTTAACAAACTCTCTGCTTATCGCATATTATCTATTGTTCATTCCTCAATATACTCTTCAAATTGCCCTTCATATATTTCTGCTTCTCTAGTACAAAGAGCTCCCCTTCCATCACTTAGAAACCATGCATCTCACCTTCTATCTACCCCTATTCTACGTCCCTCAAAAATGAATACTCGGGCACTGAGTTATATTGGTCCTAAGCTATGGAATTCACTCCCGCCCTATATTAGATCCATAAAATCGCATAAAACATTCATGAAATATATACAACAATTGATCTCAGGTGGTAACCTGAATTATTAATATTGTTTGTCATTATTATTTTATTAATTAATTTCCGTACGGCTTATTCTATTTTATTGTATTATTATTATTGGTATTTATTGTTTACCTACTTTTATTATTTGTATTCTATTATATACACCTTTGAGAAATCATTTATGATTTATTTAAGTGTCTAAATAAACATTCAATCAATCAATCAATATAATACTATCACTACTATAATTAAATAACCTTCCCTTGCTTCCTCATTATTTAATACATATTTCAAATCGTCCATACTTTCTAAAACCTTTCGAGTCGTTTCTAAGTAACTATCTTCTTTCCTGACTACTGATAATATAATGTTCTCTTTCCTAAGTAAATATACCAAATAAATCGACTGAAACATAAATAACCAGAGTAACAACAGATAACTTAATTAACCTGGATAATACATACGGAACAGTTGTTGTTCTACTTTATATAAGTGCTGAGTTTGATACTATCGACCATAGTCTTCTTCTCATATAACTCTTGGCTAATGTTGGTATCGCTGGAAATGTATTAAATTATTTATTTAGTCTTATATGTCTGACCGACTTCTTCTATTCTTATCAATGGGAACGTATCATCTCCTCGAAATATCATTTACGAGATACCCCGAAGCTCTATATTAAGGCCTATTATTTTCAATATTTATCTACTTCCTATTTTTAATATAATTTCTCATTTTCCCCTTATCTCAGTTTTCTCGTATAGTACAGATGATATGCAGTTTTACGAAAATTACACTTCTGATTATATGTTGATCCAACTCTTATGTATAACTCGTATATTATCCACAGTTGGCTTTCATTTAACTCTCTATCTCTAAATCCCCATAAAACAGAATCCATATGTCTTCATATCCCTTCTCAAAAATGTTCATTAACATTCCCACCTTGTATCGTGGTTAACAATCATGATATCCTATATTCTGATAATGTTAAATATCTTGGTATTTATTTCGACAGCTATCTTTTAATTTCCACATTTAAAATCTTCTTCCTCTATATACTATCATCTTCGCTCGTTCAGTTAAAACTCGAACTCCATCTCCTTTAAGGTATATATAACTTTGGCCTCATATTTTATATTAGAGGAAATTAACCTAATATGGATATTTTAACAATAAATGGTCTTAACATATTATGACTCAATATTTGTATTCAAAAATTACAATATATTAATATTATACGATTATAGATATTATTGTGATTTTATAATTTTATTTAATATTGTTATTCGAAAGATAACGGGGGTGTACGTATTCGGTACCCATGTCCGAATACGGACACCATATATACTGCTAATCGATGCTTTTGAGTTGTGGTGTTGGAGACGTTTGCTAAGAATAGCATGGACCGACATAAATACAAATGTATGGGTTATTGGCAATATAAAATCAGAATGGACGCTTGAATCAAGGATAATCAAGGCATCATTATGCGACCTTGGCCATGTTATAAGAACAGGCGGAATGGAATATGAAGTGATGGAAGGAAGAATGGGGGGTTATAGAAGCAGAGGGAGACCACGGCAAAGATGGCTTGATAGCATAAAGAAAAACTTCTCTGTAACTATCTTCATCATGATGCGAGCCTCAAGATATAGGAGGAGTTGGAGTGCTGCTGTCATCGATATCGCCGGGGTCGTATATGACTCGACGGCACAGATAACAGGTTTAATATACAGCTAGATAAACTATATATTATTGACCAATCAGATAAATTACAATTACATTATTTATAATTAATGTTATGAATAATTTAATATAATTTAATTAATAATTCATTTATTTATTTGTATTATTTTTTTAATTAATAATACAATTTAAATATTTAAATAATAACTTTTTTAGATTTAGCTTCATTGGTGCAATTACAGATGGGCAACAACAACAGAAAATAGGCATATTATTTTGAAGCCCTTTAGAAGAAAACATATAAATATTATTATAATTAACAGAAACAAAAATTTTTCTAATAAATATTATTATTATTATTTTTAATAATATAGTGTTTTTAACATTTGTATATTCTTGAAAAGTTTTTAAGTTGAAATTTTTTTTACAAAATTTATAAACGTAATAAAAAAATCAGTTTATTTGATATATCAACACTATTTTGAATAATTAAAAAATAAAAAATACTTATTTAGACTATGTATATAATTATGAATATTTTATTCATTAAACATTTTTATGTAGGATTTATGGTTGCTGAGATACAGCGAGTGTCCGTATTCGGGCACTGTCCGTATTCGGTTACTTTCTCCAACTACTTTTTTATTACTGTAATATTCTATAATATATGCATACATTTTCTCTTTATCTGAATATCAAATTACAAAATTAAATTTCTTGATAATTATTGATAATAAATTGGCTGGAACAGCCAAATAGATTATAATCTATTGATAATTATGTATGTTCAACATTATTAAGAGCTCTTTTTATTTAAACAAAGTTAATTCAAATTAAATAATAATTCATTACTCTAACTCTATAATGCATTTTTTATTGTAATTTAAATTACTGCTCTCGTATTTGCAAACAACAACTTTTTTGTTTATCTAGTTCAGGTCCACTGTTGTGGAATAATTTAACAAGATCCTTAAGAATTAAAAATAGTATATAGGCATTAAAATTACCATACTTCTATTACCATTAATTTTACTAATTATAAGAAGGTTTTGATATATTTTTAACGACAATTAACTTTTAGTAATATCGAACTTGATAACATAGGTAAATAATGATTTTATTATTTTTTAAATTATTTTAATTTCATTTATACTAATGATATTAATTGACCAATTATATTAATTATTCTAAATTATACTTTCCCATTTTTATTCTTTATTTTTATAAATATATATTTTATTTATTTTAAATAAATTACTTATTTAATATAGGAGACTAATGATAAATAAATATATGTTAAAAATATAAGTTAAACATTTATAAATTTATTTAGTATGGTATATTTGATATATTTATTTCATAAATGATGTTCGACAAATAACAAAAACACTAAAAAAACTTTAAAATTGATAATAATTATACAAATATTATTTATTTTTATTTTGTATATGAAATGAAATGAAATGAAATGAATTTTTTAAAGAAACATTATTAGGTATAATAAACCTATAGTAAACAATATATATATAATAAACAATTATTGGTTAATATAATAAAAAATAGCTCCTATAAGATATATGAAATTACTAATATTTGTATATTATTTATTAATATAAAAAACTACTTTTTTGTTTCTGTTTGTTTTAGCTGTTCACTTTATTATTATTTACATTATATTTTATATATTTTTATATTATACGCATTATTCTACTATATGTTATATATTATATGTATATTATTATATGTATTAGAATATAAACCAGGTGTATGGGGAGAGAAGGGTATTGTGGCCGATGAGGGTATTGTGGCCGATAACGATATTTCAAGAACCATTATAGTTATAAAAAAATGATATATACGAAAAATGTAGATAATTGAATTCTAAGAATGATAGTGTACATAATTTTTTAGTTATATCAATATTAATTATTGATTTTCGGTTAGAGAAAAAAATCAAATAATCGTAATTTTTATCGAAAAAAAACGTAAGGTTTACCTTATTTTATAGGCAAGTTATTGAATAAAATTATATATTTTTAATATATTCAGTTAAGGTAATAAATAATATATCAGATTACATTTATAACAATATTCAATAATAACATAAGTTTTTTATGAGAAAAAAATCAAATAATCGTAATTTTTATCGAAAAAAAACGTAAGGTTTACCTTATTTTATAGGCAAGTTATTGAATAAAATTATGTATTTTTAATATATTCAGTTAAGGTAATAAATAATATATCAGATTACATTTATAACAATATTCAATAATAACATAATGACATAGTAATCTGTTATTTAAATCAACGAGTGCGAGGCGGCTATTGTGGCCGATGCGTGGTGGGTATTGTGGCCGATTAATAACCAATCAGCATCGAGATAATTTCAATGCGTAAGCGTATCATAAAAATAGTATATTTAGATAAATTCTTTATAAAATCACAGAAATATATTTATGATATGATTACGGTGAAACGCGCTGCATAAATATTAATTATTTTCAATATACCATGATAGTAGTTATATCAAGGACATATGTCCTTTTCATGACCATATGGTTATATGTTCCTATTTAAATACATGTAAAATGTACATTGTACCATAACAGATATCATAATATATAATGTATCAGATTTATAAGGGTATATATATATACATTATAATATATCTATACTATCCTACTATATATAGTATATATTAATACATTATAGACTATATTTAGATTGTGAAAATAAACACACTATGTACATAATAGTTAAAATCATATATATATATATAGGTATTAAAATATATATTACCTATTAGTTCCTAAAATAATTGGTTTATAATATATAGTATATTTTATATATCCCCTATAGGGGATATATAAATATATTTAGTCATCGATGGTCACGTGACTACAAAATCGGTGATATTTCACTAAATACACACACGAATCGTTTCAAATTTAAACCACATATAACTAATATGTATATACATAAATATGGAAAATCAACTTCTAATTATGCATTAGAAGTAATACACAACTATACGGAGTAGAATAGAGATGCTTTTAATAATACCAGATTAAACGACAATAAATTCATATTTTAAAATTCTGAATCGACAGAAGTTATTATTTTTCAGTTTTAGGTCTAATATAATAATATGGTATTCTAAAATTGTCTCTAATAGAGGGTTCACATCAATTCTGTTTTAAATAAACGTACGTGTAACTTCAACTTAAAATGATTCATTCACAGCAAATTTGAAGTAACAGATTTGTAAGTGTTCACATCAATTCCGTGTTTTTTAGTCTGTCGTAAGGGTAGACATATATCGCCACCTATATTTAAATTCCGTATTTTTTAGTTTGTCATAATGGTAAACATATATGTTATATATGTAAACACATATATATATATATATATATATATATATATATATATATATATATATATATATATATATATATATATATATCGCCACTACTCTATCAATATACTACTATATCAATATACATATTTCGTTCAACTAATTAGTATAATTAAGTCATGTATATATATATATATATTTACACTTTCAACTCGTCCGTTGTGATAGGACACTTAATAATTATAAAATGTGTATATACAGTTTATTAAAAATTTATTTATATAAAATATCTTTACATAAAGTAATGGTTAATGTAGGGTAAACAATCATAATATTTAAGTCATTAATATTTATTATATCATAATATTGAATTAGATATGTACATGTAGGGTTCATTAAACTTTATTAATATTTTTTTATAAATATTTTTAAATAACTAATTTTATAATAATATTTAATAAAGTAATTTATATTTAAATTAATTAATTAATATTCTATATATATATAATATATATATATATTTATTATAATAAATAATAAAGTAATATATATATATATATATATATATTTAAATTAATTTATTTATATTCTATATATATTATATATATATATATATATATATATATATATATATATATATATAATTATTATATTATATCACAATTAAATAAATAAATGTATTACACATATAGTCTATTATAATAGATAGTATATATATAGTAATGTTATATATGTTATATTTACCGGTGCAATGCAATTCTATAATAAATATTATATTTAGAAATATGATATCATATAACGCCACCTATTATAGGCCGTTCACATCAACTCCGTTTTTACCTCCGATCCGATAATTAGCTCCGAAAAGTAGTTAGCTCCGGTAAATAACTCCGAAAAATAGATAAAATAGCTCCGTTTTATGGGATGTTGAAGAATTATTTTAGCTCCGGTAAAATCTCAACATGTTGAGTTTTTACCGGAACTAAAAATTTACGGAGGTATTTTATATCAATTTGTGTGATTTAAATTTTAAAATATTCAATATTTTAAAAATTGAATACAATATTATATTGTATTTAATTTTTATTTTATATTATATATAGTTAAATAATTTATAATTCTTTCGTAACTTTTGGATTCTATTTTAGATATAGACAAACATATAGACCTACTAAGGATAATAAACATCGTAATATGTACTACATAATGTACATAATGTAGATAGGTTTAGTAATTCGAAATATAAAAGACGTATAATAATCAAAATAAATGAGGCCGTAAATATATATATTCACTTAATATTAATAAGAATAACATAATATATATATATACACATAATGTTATTAATTAATCAAATTACTAAGCATGATACAACTTGAAAATATCATAATTTGTATGATATAATTATGTAGGTGTATATTTCAATTAAAATTAGTAAATATGATCTATATTTAGATTTGAGTGACACATCATATGTGTCACTCAAATCTACATATAGATCATATTTACTAATTTTAATTGAAATATATAACCGATTAAATGATGTGATATCATATATAATATTGTACATTATTTGAGATAAGATATATATCGATCAAATTTACTGCTGGCAATATAATTTGATAGAATTATATAGAATGATCAATTATATTTTGTAAGATAGCATAAATATACATGATTAAATATAATGTATAATCACTGAATAATCATTATTATAATGATATCGGATTATAATAATGAAATATTATGTATAGAATATAATTATAAAATTAATATTAAAATTAATGTGTTAAAAAGATTAAAATCCTTTGATGTGTTATAAATGAATTATAATTCTATTTACATAATAAATATGCCAAAACAGCACTTTTAAACTCATATTATGAATATAATATACATTTTTGTAATTTGTTAACTCGACACATATTATTAATTAATTAATATTACATATATTATGATAAATCTATTCGCATGCATATTATGCTTTAATGTAAATTAATTTTTGTAATTTGTTAACTCGACACATATTATTAATTAATTAATATTACATATATTATGATAAATCTATTCGCATGCATATTATGCTTTAATGTAAATTACAATATTTATTAACAAAGATTTCGAATTTTGTAAACAAATTAATATAATAATAAATTTGAAAATTAATAAATACAATTATTTTGTCGGAGCTAATTTCGGAGTTAATTTTTCGGAGTCAATGTGACGCCGACTACAGAATTAAATTTACGGAGCTAAAAATCGGATCTAAAAATCGGAGCATAAATCGGAGTTAAAATAAAACGGAGTTGATGTGAACGGCCTATTATAAAGAAAAGGGTTCATTATTCTTATTAATTTATTCATTCTAGCTGTTCTGTCTAATTATGTGTGTTCATTCTAGCTGTTCTCTCTAATTATGTGTGTTGTTACGTACAGAAAATAGAATTAATCCTATTTCAGAAAACGTTCAGAAAACGTGTAGAAATCCTAACTTAAAAATAGGAATGTGACTCATAACTTCAAATTTGCTGTGAATGAATCATTTGAAGTTGAAGTTACACGTACGTTTTTTAAAACGGAATTGATGTGAACCCCCAATAAATACCTTTTTAATTAAAAAAATGGAATTACTTAATATAAAATGAATAACATAAACACATACTTTACATTATTTTACAAAATATAATATTAATTTTGAAATTTTGAAAATAGGTACATATTATAAAATAATTTAAAATAAATGTTTATATTAATTAAATTTTCTTATAATTGATAGTATTAAATTAAAAAAATATTTGTTTTTACCTGTTTTTACCCGGGTTTTACGTGTTAGATTATTATTGGGTATTAATTGTATTTATATTTGTATGTTTAACTCATCAATATAAAGATACTTTGACACACGCAATGCATGTTAAAGATAGATACGTGAATAACACTTTTATCGATAAATTAACAAAATGGTATCAGTGATTTTGATTGGATATTAGTCATATTATATATGTCAAATCTTAAAACGGTAGTCTTTTCGTCGAAATAGATTTAGTAACTTCTATCTATATCAATGGATTTAAATTATAAATATCAATAAAACAGCATTATAACTTCAATTTAAATACACAAAATTACGAGGAATGTTGATATTATGTATTTTAAATATATAATTTTATTTTTAGTATAGATAGTACATTAAAATTGGTAGTACTTATCAATATATATATGTATAAATAAATATTATTATAAATAAAAAGTAGTGGGCCAGATAGTGGGTTTCGACTGCAGCGCCCGTAGCGGATAGTGCCATATAATAATTAGACAAAACGTAAATAAATATATAGTTAAACCATCGATATAAAGAAAGTGGATAAGCAATTGAATGTGTATACACTACATTCAATTGCTTATCCACTTTCTTTATATCGATGGTTTAACTATATATTTATTTACGTTTTGTCTAATTATTTATTTATATTGTTTTAAGTATTTTATTTTTTTTAATTATTTTATTTTAGTTATGTCCTACCTTAAATTTGATTGTTTGCATGATGAATGAATTCTATCTATTTAAATAGTATTTATAATATATATATACATATATGTGTATATATATATATATATATATATATATTTGTAGTTAATATTATAAAAGTAATATTATATAAAAGTATAGTATAATTAAAATTAAGATAGATAAAATAAAATAAAATGTTAAGATTTAAAGTAAAGTTAAGTAAAGAAAAGAAAAATATATACAAAAGATCAAAATCATTAATAACAATTTAATTATTTAGTTTTCTATTAGAATAATATGTATATAAAAATAAGAGATATTACATTATATAATTTATATAGGAGTACAATCTAAGCTATAGCTACCAGTACATGCAAATAATGAGGATATATGGTGTATCAACTTCGAGAATATGTGTACGTCGGACCTAATGCCCTATAGGGAGCCTATATATGCCACTAATAAGAACACTGGTAAGAATAGTTGTCTCTCACAATACTTCACCTATAGGCTGTAGACTATAGGCCTTTCCCCAACACGAATCACGCCCATATTAATAAATAAACATCGGCCATAAAAAAAAACAATATAAAATGGATTTTACGTTACATTTTAATATAAATTGTTATTCTAATAGATTAATTATCACATTATGATATAGGTTTTAGATGTATATTTGTGTTTATATATATATAACAATTACTGATATACTAATATACACATACATAAAATACATATAAACATATATATATATATATATATATATATATATATATATATATATATATATATATATGTTTATATGTATTTTATGTATGTGTAAATTAGTATATCAGTAATATATATATAAATATAATATATATATATATATAATATATATATATATATATATATATATATATATATATATATATATATATATATATATATATATATATATATATATATATACATATGTTTATATGTATGTTATGTATGTGTATATTATTATATCAGTAATTGTTATAAATATGTTAGAGGGGTGCATTATCGTTAAATATATAATAAACATTATTTAATACTATTTTTAATTCATTTTAAAACTAAAAAGTATATTAAGTTATTATTTAAATTCATTAATATTGTAAATACGAAATAAATAATCAAGATTGCATACTACCTAACTATAATTTAGATATGTTGAATAACAAATAACACATACATAATTGAGTACTCCTTTTATATTCGAATGAATATTTTCTTGTTCGTAATAATAATGGGTGTATTATCAATTAATTTCAACTACTTATATATTAAATAATTCAAAAAGTTATTAAACTTAAAATATCAATATTTGTATACATTAAATAAATAATATATTGATATAATATTGTATATTATATTAGAATGTGTAGTATTTTCTGTATTTCTTAATATTTAGAAAACTAGATTACGTTATTGAAAAATCAGGGTCACCGCGGGGTGAGTGTCAGTATTGTAACGGTACAATAGTAGATATGTAACGGTGCAATCATAGATATGTAACAGTACATTACAATAGTAGATATCTAGATCTACTAGGTAGGCATGTACCGATATAGGAACATTCATCAATATCGAATAGGCCGGATGACTTTGTAACAAGTGTATAGTATTATATAATACTACTTAATTATTACATAATTAATATGCACGAGTCTAGATGTTGATGTACACGTGTGGATGTTAAAATTAATTGATGATTCAGCGAAAAGTGTTACTATACTACAGCTTAATGCTCACAGACATTCGCGATAGATGATTGGCAGGCTGGAGCGTAACTTCTTTATCCCCGGCAGATTGTGTACTGACTACTCGGTGATTACGTCACTCGGTATGGGCTAACATCGTGACGTAACTTATGTGTCGATGACTCATCTGAATGTCGATGATGTAAGCGTTGTTGTTGTGAAGATCTAACCATGTGATACGATACGACCACTACTAGGGGCGCTGCAACAGGGGGGACGGGGGCCCGGGGAGACGGGGCCCCATCGGAGGGGTATGCCCCCCATTTTAAAATCTAGGGGGTCCTCCTGTGTATTGGTCACCCCCACTTTTACCACAGAATCTATTTTGATTGGTTGGTCCCCCCCTATATACACAGCATCGTTCCAGCGCCCCCACCACTAACGGAGTCACGTGTTCACCGGTGTTCATTTTGGGCGATGATAGGTATATTAGTTAATATAATATATTTATCAAAATATGAAAATAATTGTCATCGTAATATTAAAATGAACTTTTACTATATTTGTTCAGACTCCCTCTCGGTATTTATCAATCTGCAATTAAGATGAATATTTAGGATGCCGCATACAAAATGGCAATATATAGCATTCATATCAATAATTATCTTTCCAATTTCATTAATATGAATATATGTTATTTTATATATTGTGATATTATGAATACCTTCCTTCGATGTTATTGTTTTATGTTATTTAATTGATTGTTCTGTTTTACACCACGAGGGTATTCTTTTACTGTATTGGTTTTTTTATTGTATTTTTAATTGGTCTAGTCACTTCTTTGGGTTACATTTGCATCCATTATATATACATACATACATAGCAATAGTAGGGGAAAATAACATAATACGGACACTTTAACAATAAATGGTCTTAACATTTACAACTAATTATTTGTATTCAAAAATTACAATATATTAATATTTTATGAATATAGATATTATTGTGATTTTAACATTTTATTTAATCTTTTAATTCCATAGATAACGGGGGTGTCCGTATTCGGTACCCATGTCCGAATACGTACACCCTGTGTTATAATACGGACACCCTATATACAACTAGATAAACTATATATTATTGATGAATCAATCAGACAAATTATAATTACATTATTTATAATTACTTTTATTAATAGTTTATTCTAATTTAATTAGTTAATAATTTATATCTTTTTATTATTTTTTTAATTAATAATACAAATAAGTATCTAAATAATACAATTTTTAGATTTAGCTTTATTGATGGTATTAATATTATAACGCACGCGATTTTTATAAAAATCAGAATAATTCATACGCTGCGCGCTTATTGGTTATAGGGTTTCCGTATTAAGACATATAGAGTGTCCGTATTAGGGACTTATATGACCTCTAGATATATGCTTATAACTTAATGAATATTTGATAACAAATATAGAAATTATATATATATAATTTTTAGAATTCTTTATTTTTTAATAATATAGTGTTATATTTTATATCGATACATTTGTATATTCTATAGAAGGTTTTAAGTTAAATTATTTTTTCATAAATTTAAAAACGTAATAAAAAAATCATTTAATTGGATATATAAGCAATATTTTGAATAATTAATAAATAAAATATACTTTGTTAGACTATTTATATATTTATGATTATTTTATTCATTATAATTTTTTTTGTAGGATTTATGGTTTCTGAGATACCGAGAGTATCCGTATTCGGTTACTTTCCCCTATATAGGTGTTAGTGGTCTAGTGGTCAAGTGGTCACGTGACTAACCAATAGAGACTGCGACCAAAGCGGTCATTACGACCATTACAGAGTTCAACATGACTGTGAGTGTCCGTATTCGTGCACTGTCTGTATTCGGTTACTTTCCCCTATGGGTCATATGGCTCAGTGGGACAACCAATATATATAGTTATTATAGTAAGCCAGAGGTCCCAGGCTCGATTACATGCAATTCTTGTTTTTATCTTGTGTTTATCAAGAACTTATAACGAAAAATCAAATCACAAGAACATTTTTTACTATTTTTATTATATTGTCCTGGGCCTCTCACAGTTATTTATAACATGTATAAGTCTATGAATTCTCGAGGGGTCCATTTGTATAGGCTATTTGTATTATATAGTATATTCAATATATATATATATATATATATATATATATATATATATATTTATATATATATAAATATATTCATTGAAATCTTCTATATATATGAGATTTCAATAAATAATTAGTATTAATATTATTATATATATATCAACATTTAATATCTCCGACTACCTATCTCTATATCTCTATCCCTACATATAAACTATTGTACTACGTTTTTCTTCCATTCTGTCAATGTGTATAAAGCAAACAAAGATTTGGGATTTTTTAAATATTTAGAAATTATTATATAGAGTATTAAAATAAGAATTTTGTTTATTAATATTGTATTATATGATACAAATATAAATTTGCATTGAAACACTCCATTACAACTTTACCATATAATACTAGCTGTGGTGATAAGAATAGTATATACATATATATACATATATATATACATACATATACATATATATACATATATACATATATATATGTATGGCAAGCTACTATAAATAAATATAATAAGTAATAATATCATAGAGCTAGAGAGAAATTTCTCTCTAGCTCTATGAATAATATTCGTATAAATGTTATATCGCTATGAAAAGATAAACTTTATTTTTATTAGGGTTAGAGGTCACTAACTAGAGGTCACCGAATATAGTCAACTAACTAGAGGTCACCGAATATAGTTAATGAACTAGAGGTCACCGAATATAGTTATCTAACTAGAGGTCACCGAATATAGTTATCTAACTAGAGGTCACCGAATATAGTTAATGAACTAGAGGTCACCGAATATAGTTATCTAACTAGAGGTCACCGAATATAGTTATCTAACTTGAGTTCACCGAATATAGTCAACTAACTAGAGGTCACCGAATATAGTTAATGAACTAGAGGTCACCGAATATAGTTATCTAACTAGAGGTCACCGAATATAGTTATCTAACTAGAGGTCACCGAATATAGTTAATGAACTAGAGGTCACCGAATATAGTCAACTAACTAGAGGTCACCGAATATAGTTATCTAACTAGAGGTCACCGAATATAGTTATCTAACTAGAGGTCACCGAATATAGTTAATGAACTAGAGGTCACCGAATATAGTTATCTAACTAGAGGTCACCGAATATAGTTATCTAACTAGAGGTCACCGAATATAGTTAACTAACTAGAGGTCACCGAATATAGTTATCTAACTAGAGGTCACCGAATATAGTTAACTAACTAGAGGTCACCGAATATAGTTATCTAACTAGAGGTCACCGAATATAGTTATCTAACTAGAGGTCACCGAATATAGTTAACTAACTAGAGGTCACCGAATATAGTTATCTAACTTGAGGTCACCGAATATAGTCAACTAACTAGAGGTCACCGAATATAGTTAATGAACTAGAGGTCACCGAATATAGTTATCTAACTAGAGGTACCGAATATAGTTATCTAACTAGAGGTCACCGAATATAGTTAATGAACTAGAGGTCACCGAATATAGTCAACTAACTAGAGGTCACCGAATATAGTTAACGAACTAGAGGTCACCGAATATAGTTATCTAACTAGAGGTCACCGAATATAGTTATCTAACTAGAGGTCACCGAATATAGTTATCTAACTAGAGGTAACCGAATATAGTCAACTAACTAGAGGTCACCGAATATAGTTATCTAACTAGAGGTCACCGAATATAGTTAATGAACTAGAGGTCACCGAATATAGATAACTAACTAGAGGTCACCGAATATAGTTAACTAACTAGAGGTCACCGAATATAGTTATCTAACTAGAGGTCACCGAATATAGTTATCTAACTAGAGGTCACCGAATATAGATAACTAACTAGAGGTCACCGAATATAGATAACTAACTAGAGGTCACCGAATATAGATAACTAACTAGAGGTCACCGAATATAGTTATCTAACTAGAGGTGTGATCACCGAATAAATAATTACTATATGTATTGAAGTACTTCATATGTATGTAAATAGGATGATAACGTTGGGATTCTATACGATGTTCACAAACTAAATGCACTTAAACAGATTTGACATTAATATAGGTGTATTAAAGCAATATATTATATGTTCAAAAGTGCCCGTATAACAATATCAATATATTATGTATAAACTCTAAATATTTATAAATATTTATTAATTTATTAAACGGTTCCTTCTTCCAACACCTATAGATGTTGTATTTAATATGCAGATTATGTGTATACACATATTATATTTAATAAATTATAATTAAAATAAATTAATCAAAACAAAATATTTAAAATTATAGAAAATTATTTTTATAACATCGATAACATTAGCTAAATATTATGTAATATATAATACATTTGATTACGTAAATCTGAAATAAGCGGAATTCTATCAGGCTTACTGTAAAGGTATTGCATAACTGTCACGTGATAACACTGTATGGGTAAGTTACGTAATAATATTATTAGTATATAGTATACGCGTTACCTATAGTATATCTAACATACTGCCTATAATTAATATTTAATTATACATTTTAACATAATATTTAGAAGTGATCTCATAAAAATGTGTATACGAAATGATCAATTATCGTTAAAAACATGTATTTATTAATACGAGATCGGTGTTTGAAAGAATATTAGAGAAATGTGGTTATAAGTGAATATTCATCTAAGTTTCTGGGTGTGATGAAAGGATTCAACACAAATAAAATATGTATAATATATATATATATATATATATATATATATATATATATATATCAATATATTGATATCGAAACTTCGGCCATCAAACCAATACTTACGAATAATAGGTGCTTACTAGCTATTTTCTTTCATTATTTCATTTATTCTATACGTATATGTATACCTGAATAATCTAGCGATTTCGAACAACTATCTAATAATATTCTAGCTCTAGCTTCCTAAAATGCGGAATAGTGTATATATATATATTAAAATACATTATCTTAAATACAAATTAAATACATAATCGGAACTCACCTGTAATACCCGTCTGAATTTAAACGTAAGCGTTATAACGCATATAGTTATAACGTATATATACGTTATATATATATACTTACTTCACCTTTCTTGAAAACAGTTAAACCTACGTAATCTGAATTCTCAAACTAGCGACCACAGTTTCCCAACTATGTCTCATGTCAAAGGTCACGATACGCTAAACACGTAATTAGCATGGCACTATACGAATGTGTGAAAGCCGCGGCTCATCTTTATATGTAGGATATGTGCGACACGCCTCTATATGTAGGATATGTGCGACACGCCCCTATATATCTATATACTAGTAATATCAGTGAGAAATGTCAAACTCCCTGGAAATATCACAGAATTTAAAACCCCAACACTTTTCTACAAGAATGGTATGATTGTCTCGCGGAAAACATTAATATATAGGTATATAGGTATATATAATACCAATCTTTCCCGCTATACGATGAACCATATTAACTATGTATAAAGACTTTCCCTCTGTGTCCCAGAGTCTGGGATATCACTATTAATTATTCCCTTGTCGATTACAAGCTATACATATGTATATATTGTAATATGTCAATATATGTCAATATTGATAACAGCGAGCGTCACGCTCCACTGCTCTCTACCATGTGATAACGATACTATTAGTTAGTAATTAACCACGCCCATACGTTTCGTATACGTTAGTTATGGGCGTGCACGCGTGACCATGGTCATGTCAGGTGTTACACCTATAACGACTGTCTATTAAATACATCTAAAACAGACTAATTACTGGCTAAAACAGACTAATTAAATTTAAGTCTGAAATCATTGACGATTTAGTTCCTAATAATTAGGACCTAATTATACGTTTAGGTAACGTTACCGAATAAACTTAATACCGTGTTGTTAGTACCAGTTACCACGTTTAACGTTCTACTATACAAGTAATATTATAATAGTGATACTATTATTATTATTATTATTAGTAGTAGTAGTAGTAGAAGTAGTAGTATTATTATTATTATTATTATTACTTGTACTATTACTATTATTATTATTATTATTATTATTTAATTAAACACCATCGCTAATAACACTTCCAGGAATATTATTCGTATGTATTAAGGAAGTGTTTCACAAATAAATACAATGTATTTATCTATCTATGTGATACAATAGTAATACCAGGACCTTCCCGGTAATACCATTAATTTAATATTACCTAATCACGAATATAATAACAATACAATTATTCAATTAAAAATAAATTTTTAATAATTATAAACATAAATAGAAATGATTTTAATATCATTATATTAAATATTCTAGATTCCATCTGCGATCGCCTGCATACATTGTTCGTATCGTATATTACTATTGTTATTGCTAAATATATATATATATATATATATATATATATATATATATATATATATATATATATATACAATAGACACCCTATTAGATAACATTCACTGATACATCAATGCCTGTTGTTATCTCATCTTGATAGTAGGTGTATGCTAACAACTAAGCTAGTTGGTTATACGTGTTATTATACATCTTATTACATCATTAGACATGTTATTACATCATTAGACATGTTATTACATCATTATACATGTTATTATACGTACCCTCCGAGCTTGTAGCAGGTATTGGTGTATGCGCGACCTTAATCTCGATACTTATCTAATATAGGCGCGATGAAATGTGTGCTTTATTTGTAGTATACGTTTTAGACTGTTACAATCAGTACCCATGTATCAGTATATATTTGTTATTGTGTAACGATCTATTTATCTGCTGGGAAATAATTTAAAATGGAATATACATATATATATATATATATATATAAACTGCCTGTGTGGCTCAGTTGTCTAAGGGGTCAGGGACACACGCAGTAGGACGCGGGTTCGAGACCCGTCCAGACTAATAATATAGGTCTTTAAATAATATTTAGACGTGATCTTATATAATTGTGTATACATAAATAATCGGTTCTCGTTAAAACCACGGATGCCTTAACACGAGAGCGGCTTCGAATGGACATTAGATCCAAATTGTTAACATAATAATTGTTAAATAACGTACGAACATATTTAAATAATCACCTGTAGGTCGTATACGGCCATCGCCCTTTAATATCGAATGTACCGCCCACTGTATACAGTGTCACTATAGTCCTCGCTGACTCACTGACATGTGTCAGTGACTGATGACATATGTCCTCACCAACTGTTCACATCATTACACGCGTCATTTATTCACATCTGATGGCGATTAATGCATGTAGTAATGATGTTCTGTTATTAGAGTGTTTGCTGGCTCTACCGGTGCCTTTTCAAGCAGTATTTGTGGCAATTGCCTCACTATTATTCCCCCCCCCCACTTTTACATTGTTGCCCACAAAATAAACACGTATTTTTATAATGAATGATATACTAAGCCTATTTACACCTATAGGTGTATTTTTTCCTTGTTCTACATATACAATTAGTGACATGTGAGAGGTATGCTGAACGCTGGACTAGATAAGTCGTGGATATGTTCCTTAAATATAGGTCACACCTACACTGTTAGAAGTGTTAGAAGTAATGGTATTTCACACAAGTGATTAATGGTAATAACATGTGTCTCTAGAATAGAACCATTATAATGGTAACATGCACACCAGTTTCAGTACTACCACTAAAACTGAAGATGTGTTTTAATGGTACTACATATTATTAAATTATTAGAACCATTAAATAAAAATGGTATTACACATTATTAAATTATCGGAGATGTCTCTTAAAATATATTTACCTCTATAGAGGTAGCACCAAAGATGTGTATGTGTTACAGTATTTGACACGCGTACCATGTATACATCCTATAGGTATACATGTATATATCCTAATGTAGACGTTAATGTAGACGTTAATGTAGACACGTTAATGTAGACGTTAATGTAGACGTTAATGTAGACGTTAATGTAGACATCCTAATGTAGACGTTAATGTAGACGTTAATGTAGACATGTTATCGTCACTCCACGCGTGTGCACGCCGTGTATTTCTGAAAGCATTGTATACAATGTAATCTATATGTTATATTATATATGATCTCCTTTAATAGTGTGCTATACAATTCAAATCACGTGACTAGTAATTTATAATATTAGTTTTAAACTATTGTCGTGCTTTAATAATTGCCTCTATTAGGCACTTTATATATGATCATATTAATGTACTATAGTACTATAGTAATATATTACATTGCATTATCAATGATATTACTTTTAAAACTTACAAATACATATTATTTTCTTATGTTCATATATATTGTATACGTTAATTTATATTCCATATATTATAAAAAAAAAGTTTAAACATTTGTTTATCTATTATATTATCATTATAATATATATTTTAGTTATAAATATATATATATATATATATATATATATATATATATATATATATATTATACTTATCATTAATCGTATCAGGTATTAGAAGGTAGTCTATGTTAAAGTTATAACTTTATTAAATATGGATTTCTCTGGTAGAGGTTAGACATATATAGGTCACATATATAGGTCATTAGTCCTATAGTATATAATATATCAATATAATAATAACATTTACACATCATTACACAAATAAATATATATTTTCATAACTGACTTTAATTGTATATATACTATAGTATAATCATACGTGTATATATATATATATATATATATATATATATATATATATATATGTTACGATATTTTAGTAATGCATATTATATACTAAAATTACCGTACGAAATATTAATTCCGTATACGGAATAGGTATACAATCGTGAATTAACGATTAACGTCGGAATAATAATAACATCAATCGTCACTAGGAGGCGACGTTCCGACCGGAAACGTTCAGCGGAGGATCATCGTTACGACCGGAAACGCGGACACGCCCCACGAGGGCGCCACGCGCTTCACGAATAACTCCTCGTCTCCGTTGAGAGTCGACGAAATCACGAAATACGACGTCGGCAGACGACCCGCCGTTAACCGCCGTCCGTCGCGTAGAACAACCGCCGCCCCCTCGTCGTCTTCTTCTTCGTCTTCTTCGTCTTCTTCGTCTTCTTCTAAGATAGCCGATATCTGGGACGAGCTGAAACAGCCCACCTACATACACTGCTACCTACACGACGTCACCGTACAGCACGACGGCGGCAGATACTCTGATGATTCGCTATTCCTACGCGACGAGTGCACGCTGACCCAGTGTTACACCAGCTACGCGGACGTCTATTACGCCGAGAGACGGGCGGTAAACGCCGGCGTAGGGATATACGTACCGCTGAGCTATTGTCACCGAACTACTTACGCCGCGCCGCCGCCGCCGGGGAGTACTTATCGTCGCGTAGACTACGCGGTGAGTAGACCGCTTAACGTCGGAGGGGGCGTGCCCGAACGAAGGGCCAGTCGAGCGATCCCGATCGTGGATCCTAACCACGCCCCTAAAGAGGCGGTCGTTCGTAACAGCGAAACTAGTGTCCCTGAACCGGCGGAAGAACAATCTGGAACGGAACAATTGAAAACAACAGAACAACAGAATACTGCGGAAGAAGAATCTAGAACAGAATAATTTAACAGCGGAAAAGCATCGAATAACATAAATCTGAGGTTTGTGATTTAAATAATATTTTACGAAGGCGTGTTCACCTTATAATTATCATCCTTTCACTTATACTATTATATATATATATATATATATATATATATATATATATATATATATAGATTAAAGTAGGTCCATGATAAATAGTATATGTATTAATATACTATATTGTTAGTTATATATATATATATATATATATATATATATATATATATATACATATTATTATTAATGATAATAAAAGTATAATTAGGTAATGCATTTATATTTTAATTTTTATATTAAAAGATTATTTTATTGATTATATTTTTAAAAATAATTTTAAACTATTAACCTTATATGTCCGCTTCATAAATATATCTTTGTTTGATGTATACTGCAGTATATTGAATAGCATTTTATTCAATACAAATATAACAAATGTTATATTTGAGTATTTTATAACATCATAAAATAATGAGGTGTGAGAAATATGATGTCAACATATTCTAAAGAGAGATTTCATAGATTATTAGAAATTATAAATAATAAAAATAAAAATTATATTATCCGACTAAAAAAATGTAATATTAATTTTCAAATTAGATCAAATTTGATATCGAACAATTTAGTTCTATTCCAAAATTGTATCTATAGTGGTATACCACTGTTAAATAAGTAATTGCTATTGTAAGTCATTGCACTACTATAGTAGTAGATATATGAAATTTAATTTAGTTTTCAAGGAAAAAAATCAAAATATATTTATATATAAATTAAATATATACATATTAAATTATATAAAATGTTAATTTATATAATGTTGAAAATTATCCTTACATTAATATATAATATATAATGTATAATATGTAAAATAATGTATAATATATATATATATATATATATATATATATATATATATTATAAATATTATTATTTATATTATTAAATATCATACAGATAAGGCACATGAAGGGAAATCGCAATGACTTTTATTATGAATGAAATAAAATAATAAAATGCCCTCGTATTGTGATTATTATTTAATAATGCTCGGTATATAATGTATTACCTAATTGATAAAACAAATGATATATTATAAGGTAAACGAAGCTTTTGTATAATGTTACATATATTAAAGTTATACACTACGAAGAGAAACACACATATATATATATATATATATATATATATATATATATATATATATATACACACGTATACACACATATACACACATATACACACATATACACACACGTATACACACATACGTATATTTTTGTATGTTCTAATTAGTATGGAATTTTAATTATATAATAATACTTGAATATTTGATATGATAAAGTTAAATGTGTATACACAATGTACTATAGCACACGGGACATAACTGTAGGACATCACTGTAGGACATCACTATAGGACATCACTGTAGGACATCACTGTAGGACATCACTATAGGACATCACTATAGGACATCACTGTAGGACATCGCTGTAGGACATCACTGTAGGACATCGCTGTAGGACATCACAGTAGGACATCACTGTAGGACATCACTGTAGGACATCACTGTAGGACATCGCTGTAGGACATCACTGTAGGACATCACTGTAGGACATCGCTGTAGGACATCACTGTAGGACATCGCTGTAGGACATCACTGTAGGACATCACTGTAGGACATCACAGTAGGACATCGCTGTAGGACATCGCTGTAGGACATCGCTGTAGGTCATCGCTGTAGGACATCACTTTAGGACATTACTGTAGGACATTACTGTAGGACATCACTGTAGGACATCACTGTAGGACATCGCTGTATGACATCGCTGTAGGAAATCACTGTAGGACATCACTATAGGACATTACTGTAGGACATCACTGTAGGACATCATTGTAGGAAATTACTGTATGTATCTTCACCTACCTATATACATTTTTACATTAACGATACATATAAATTACTCTATCTAATTTCCTATGTAATAACTAACATATCTATTACTATTCAATATATATATATATATATATATATATATATATATATATATTATATGTATCTTAAGGGACCACCTTCAGGCGATGAATGTAAATATATATATATATGAAATACCAACATTTTTTAAAACTATCAAACTTAAATGGTGTTATATATTTATATAATATATTATATATTAATTATGTATAAAATATAATTAGGTAGTACACGATTATTTTTTTTATATTTATCAATTAAATTTTAAATATTGTTTTATAATAGTTAAATTTGTACTTCACATGGATTCACCTATGATGTAAATTCCATATGTTAACATAAGATAATTATCATGTTATCATTAACCTGTGCCTTTTGTAATTTGTTTTGTTTGTAGGCCTACCTATTGGAGTATACTCCAATAAAATCCTTATGATTATTTCTTTCTCGTCTATATATCACGTACTATCTAAATATTAAGATAGCACATTAATATTATTTATTACCGCCATTATCAACATTAAAATGTATTGTCATACTTCGCTAGTTGACATTATTCCACAAAGTAACATACGCAAGTTCTGCATAATATTGAAGTCTTAAATTCTAGCATTTTATTGAATAAATACGTCGCCTTAAGGCAAAATAAATGTATTAATAATTAATAATTTACGTAATATTTTTATCACTTATTATATCAGATATAACTTATATAATTATAGGAAATCCACAATAGAGTGCAATAACAGTAGGCAACCTATATATTTGTGATGATGATATATGATGATATATCCGATAAGTTTTTTTTTAAAACATGTCTTCCTTTCTTTAATCTAGATATTACTATATTCTATAATTAGCTGGCCTAAATAAATTATATTGTTTTTGCATGAAAGCAAATAATGTTGCTACAATTTTCGAAGATTCAACGGCATTTTTCCAAATAGATATAAGGAATGTATAGCGCGTGGACTTGTAGTTTATTATGATATATCGCATTCCGTTGAATCTTCCAAACATATTGTAGGCATTTTTATAAATTTGAGATCCATAATATTTTATATTTATATTATTATTTAAAAAAATTCTAATAAAAAATTACCTAAATCTTGACTAGTGTGATAATGACTCTCTATAGAGTACTCCCTATGTATACGTATCTATATGTATATGTATCTATAGAGTATGTATAGAGTACGTATACGTATACAGAAGCATTCAATAATCATAGATATATATAGATAGATAGATAGATCAAAAGTTTATTGAATTACTAATTATATATAAAGAAAGATATGATTATATATATAAGTATATCATTATATAAAATATATAAAAAAAATATATAAATGTGATAACAGTAAGACAAAACGACACGATAAAAAAAACAAGAAATAAATGGAGAAGTAAAATAAAAATAAAATATTAGATTATACGATATGATGTTGTTTTAATAATACGCATGTAGGATGTACGTATGATGTACGTAATGTACCTTACTTGGTATATATGATAACGATTGTTAATCTAGATGTGATATGTAGGTCCTATGGGGTTGAATCAACCTATATATAATAATATTTGTAATGTCTTCAATTATTTAGTTCTCACCTGTTTTCAAATACTAATGTCGCTATTAATAGCCACAATTATATATATGTATACGTAAATATAGAGGAGGGTGATGTAACTGTACACATTAATATATCCTACTAAGTACTATAGTAGTTACATATAGCATTATAGTACTTAGTTTAGGTACCGATAGGTACCTATTGACTAATTGCAACATTGTATTAGTCTATTGATTTTAATTATATATAGGTAAATATATTAACCTGTGCCGTCGAGTCGTATCCGACCCCTAGCAACATCGATGACAGCAGCTCTCCAACTCCTCCTAGACCTTAGGCTCGAATCATGTTGTAGATAGTACCATGGAAGTTTTTCTTTATGCTATCTAGCCATCTTTGCCGTGGTCTCCCTATGCTTCTATAACCCCCCATTCTTCCACAAGCCTGATCTTTGTTCTGAGGGTAATTCCTCTATCTTTCCAGATTTTCGTTAGTCCCCCCATTGCAGATCTACCCATTGCTAACCTTCTGCGTATTTCCTTCTCATAGAATCCATCCTTGGTTATTAGAGATCCCAAAAAAATAAAGTGCGACACTACTTCAATATGCTTTCCATTTACTACCATTTCTCCTTGGTCTTCAGTCATCATTACTTTAGTTTTACCTACATTTAGATATAGACCTGCCTTTTCACTAGCCAACTTTACTCTTTCCATAATTGCTATTAGATCGTTTTTAGTTTCAGCGATCAATGTTGTGTCGTCAGCATATCTCAAGTTAGTAATCATTCTACCTCCAATACTGATTCCCCCATCCCAATCTTCTAATGCCTTTCTCATTATGTTTTCTGCATATATGTTAAACAGTAGGGGGGATAAAATACATCCTTGTCTTACCCCTTTCCCTATGTTTATAGTATCAGTTTCACCGAATTCTGTTATTATAGTGGCTTCTTGTTTCGTATAGAGCTTTTGCAGTAGTACTATTAGGTGAACAGGAACTCCCATTTCTTTGAGTATCACCCATAGTCTCTCATGATCTACGCAGTCGAAGGCCTTTTTATAATCGATGAAACACATATACACATTCCTGTTGTGTTCTTTAGCTGTTTCCATCATCCACCGCAAATTAGCTATATGATATTTTGTTCCTCTTCCTTTTCTAAAACCTGCTTGTTCAATAGGTAGTTCTGGGATAAGAAATGTTCTAATCTTTTCTGAATAATTCGAAGAAATATCTTGCTAGCATGAGATATCTGAGCAATAGTACGATAGTTCCCACATTCTTTATTATCTCCTTTCTTGTATATCGGGAGATAAATAGATTTCTTCCAATCTCTTGGCCATTCATTAGTCCTCCATACGTTATTGAAAAGAATTAACAGTATTTTTATAGATGCATCTACACCTGCTTTCAGAATCTATATAGGTATACCATCACATACAGATGATTTCCGATTTGATATATGCTTGATAGCGTCCTTTACCTCTGTCTCTAGTATATGAGGTTCATCTTCATATCTAGTTTCGGGAAAAGTATCAGTAATTTTAGGATCTCTTCTGTAGAGCTCTTCTGTGTATTGTTGCCATCTAATTTTTACTTCTCTTTCTTCAGTAGCGGTATTTCCGGAACTTAGATTCATTACTCCGCATCTAGCTGTGTATGATCCAGTTATATCTTTTATTTCCTTATATAGATCTCTTGTTCTTCCCTTTATATTGTTTTCTTCTATTTTTCTACATGTCTCTCTTAAATTTATCTCCTTATCATACCTTGCTTTTTTTTGAAATTCTGCATTTAGTTTTTTATATTTTTCTATTTCACCTTTTCTTTTTGCCTCTCTTCTTTCCTCCGCTATTTTTATTGTTTCTTCGGTTAACTATTTTGTAACTTTCCTCTTCTTTACTTTTGGTATCCATTTCTCAGCCGTCTCTATCACAGCATCACGTATATCAATCTATAAATCTTCAGGATTTTTGTCATCTACTTGTAGTATGCTGAATCTATTCTTGAGTTCTACAGTATATTTCGTATCAATATTTTCTAGATCATATTTTGGAGTAGTCTTATTTCTTTTAGTTTGTTTGAGCTTTATCTTGACTCTAGCTATTAACAAATTGTGATCTGTGCCACAGTCTGCTCCAGGGATAGTTGTTACTCTTTTTATAGAGCTTTTCCATCGACCTGTACATAATATATAATCAATCTGGTTTCTAGTAATTTTATCCGGTGACTTCCAAGTATATAGTCTTCTTGCATGTTGCTTGAACATTGTATTCATAACAACAAGACTATTTCTACTACAAAAATCTACCATTGTATCACCTCTTTCATTTCTAGTCCCCAGTCCAAAACCACCAGTTACCCCAGCTGTTTTTTGTTTACCCACTTTGGCATTCCAATAGCCAATGACATACATGATGTCACCTTTTGGAGTTATATCGATTGCTTTTTGTAGGGCATCGTAGAAATAATCCATCTCCTCTTCATCTGATGTTGAAGTGGGAGCGTATACTTGTATGAATGTGAAATTTATAGGTTTACCTTGGATACGTATTGTTATTATTCTGTCACTTATAGGATTGAACCCAAGAACACATTTTTTTATTTTTTCTGTGCATATGAATGCCACCCCTTTTCTTTCAATTTTATCGTTTCCACTAAAATATACTGAATAGTCATCAGATTTTACTTGTCCTATCCCCTTCCACTTCGTTTCACTTATTCCCATTAAATCTATCCCATTCCTTCCCATTTCCCTTGTAATAATTTGTGTATTTCCATTATTCATTGTTCTGACATTCCATGTCGCTATAGGTATACTTATATTTTTTTTAAATTGTAGGTAGCTATTAATATCTGTGTGTAAATATATAGATATAGATAAATATATATATATATATATATATATATATAAATATTAATAATATTAGTTTCAATAAATATCAATACAATGTATATCCGTAATAGTCCGTTGAAAAATAGACTATAGTCTATTTTTAAATTATAATTTATAAAAATAAATCTAATCATTTACATCATTTACAGAATGTCATCAATATAACCATTATTAAAAACTATATAGTTGTCTGCTATTAGCATAAGATAGAATAGAATATATATATATACACATTTGTACTCTTTATTTATATTTATATTGTCATTTGGAAAAAAAAACCATACACTACGGACGGAGTTTGCGGAGTTAGCGGAGCGGATTGAACGCAGACTGTAAAGAGAAAAGAGGAGTGGAAGTCACCGATTATTTGCGTCGTATTATTATCAGATTGGGTTCGTTATAGATTTCCGCGTTTACATTAATTTTTTTACTTTTGATAACAATAATTCAGATTATATTATTTGCTACGCGATACATAGTGCTACTCCTATAAGATTATTTTAGTATACTCTATTTTATGAATTTACGTAGTGGTTTAGTTGTAAATATGGAAAAGAGTTATGTAAGATTAAGTAAGTTCAATGGGGTGATAATTGATCTTGTTAAGAGTGGAATAGGAAATACGTTAAATAACGTACTGATAGATGGGGTATTGATGGAGAAAAAAATCCCTGGTATAGATGGACACAGGGTAATGGTACCGAAATCATTAGTAGGGACATTACTGAAGGGGGTGCATGATAACAACGGGCACCAGGGAGTTGATAGAGTTATTGCACGTATTAATTTGAAGTTTAATTGTCCGGGGAAATACAGGGACGTTAGAAGTCATATACGGTCATGTGAAGAATGTAATATGTGTAAATTAGGAGATGGGAAAGTCGAAATGGGTAGGTTAAGAGCAGATAAACCTTTAGATTTAGTATGTATCGATTTTTTAACAGTAGATAAGTCAACATATGGGAGAGAACATATTTTAGTAATAACAGACTGTTATACAAAATTCTCAAAAGCGATACCGACTAGGGATCAATTAGCAATAACGGTGGCGAAAATATTAATGAATGAATGGTTTTTTAATTTTGGTATACCGAATAGAATACATTCGGATATGGGTAGGAATTTTGTGTCTGCGGTAGTGAGAGAAATCTGTAGTAGTTTTGGGATTAAACGTAGTACAACGACTCCATACCACCCTATGGGCAATGGCCAAGTCGAAATGTTCAATAGAACACTATTGGGGCTCATTAGAACGTTATCTAGGGAAGAACGGGGCAAATGGCCAATACATTTGAATAAGTTGATACATTCCTATAATACAATGCCACATACATCGACAGGTTATAGTCCGTTTTATTTAATGTTTAATAGAGAAGATAGGATACCAACTGAGGAAACTTTAGTAGGATAGGGGACAATAACGACAGATTGGGTCAGAGAGGTAAATAAGAAATATAGGGAAGTTAGAAATAAGGTAAATAAATCATTAGAAGAGGCGTGGAATAGAAGGGTAGGAGATCATAACGGTAGAGCGAGAGCGTTAAAGTTAGACAGTGGGGATTTGGTGAGGATAAAAGAGAGAGTGTTAGGTCGAAGACAATTATCTAGATTATGGTCAGAGAAAATTTGGAGGGTAGTACGAAAATTTGATAATATTAAAGCTTATGAGATTAGACGGGGCGACGATTTTAGAGTAGAACACAGAACAAATATAAAACTTAGTGAGTGAAGTTTTAAAATGTTATAAATGTACATTTTAAAAATTAGAAGGGGTGTATGTAACAGACTAACATCTGGTTATATGGTTGTATAGTTGTTTTTAAGTTTATATTATATATTTTTAATTAGTTATTTTATTTAGTTGTGTATTATGTAATAATTATAAATGTTAATTTAATCTAGTGATTTTTGTGTTTTTAGTTAATGTTATTTAGTTTATTATATATTTTTAATTAGTTTTTATTTTTGTTTTCTGTTATGTAATAATTAAAAGTAGAAATGTTGATTGTATATATATTGATTTTTGTGTTTTTTATCTAGGGTTATTTAGTGTATAGAATTGGTTAGACCAATGAACCATCGCGAAGAAGTAATATAATCTGAACCATATTAGATTTAATAATATTCTTTCATTTCTGATTATACCTTGACACGTGGAGGTTTGTAAAACATTATATTATAATATATTTATTCCATATTATAATTCTGTATATATGTTTTATAACTGATTTAGTGTATAGTTTTTCTTGTTTTTGATTTATGAATAAAGAATAAATACAACGTTCCCCTATCATAATTGAGTGGTGTTTTATTTGTTTCATTAAATTCGACCCTCATTATTACATATATATATATATATATATATATATATATATATATATATAAACTGCCTGTGTAGCTCAGTGGCTAAGGCGTCAGACACACAAGCAGTAGGACACGGGTTCGACCCTCGTCCGGACCATTAATTAATTTTATAAAATGGGTCTTAAAATATTATTTAGAAGTGATCTTATATAATTGTGTATAAATAAATGATCGGCTCTCGTTGAAACCATTGATGCCTTAACATGAGAGCGGCTTCGAAGGGACATTAGAGCCATATATGGTTATAAGTGAAAACTTCATCTAAGTTCCTGGACGGGATGAAAGGACTCCACCAAATAAAAATAACAAATAACAAATATATATATATATTTATGCATACATATATGTACTTTAATGTAACTACCTATACATTACTAAATATTACTTAATATTACCAATACCTCCTATAACCTCCTAGGTTATAGGAGGTATTGGTATTACTAATTAGTAATCTTTAAATAGTACATTATATTGTAATCTTTAGGTGAACCTAAATGTGATTCCTTATATTTTAGTCGTAATATTAATTAGGCTTATCATAATTAATTAAAATAAGTAGGATATTAAAATATATAAATATTTATAAATGATACCTTTACATAAATCTACATACATATTTATTGAGTAGGGGAAAGTAACCTAATACAGACACTTTAACAATAAATGTTCTTATGATTCAATATTTGTATTCAAAAATTACAATATATTAATATTATATGATTATAGATATTATTGTGATTTTAAAATTGTAATAAATCTCTTTATTCAAAAGATAACGTGGGTGTCCGTATTTGGTACCCATGTCCGAGTACGGACACCCTGTGCTATAATACGGACACCCTATATATAGGGGCGCTGGGACGATGGTGTGTATGTAGGCCCTATATTATAGGGGGGACCAACCAATCAATATAAATGTTGTGGTAAAAGTGGGGGGGGACCAATACATAGGAGGTCCCCTTATATTTTAAAGTAGGGGGGGCATATCCCCGTACCCCCTGTTGCAGCGCCCCTAATGTGTACAATAATGTTTACTTATATAAGTAAGTAGTGTCGACATCTCGACAGAACTTCCTTATGATAATGGTAGTTTTAACATTTTATTTTCAATATGCGCATCTCCTTATGTACATGGCGACACGGTTGGTTGATCATGCGAGAACGCGACATAGGGATACATAACACGTGTGTTAAGCAACGAGTGTGGGGGTTCATATCAAATGTGTTGTATACAATTGATATATGATAATGAAAACAGTAAGGTAATTCAACTTTCGAATTTTATAATAGTGTAGATATCAGGGTGTAAGTTTTAGTGTTTGGGAACAAAATTGTAAATATGCTGTTGCATTTTCGAGTGGTCATATTTTCCATACCACTGCACTATTTCTGACTCTCTTGCTTTGGCTCCAAGCGCCACACCCTGGTAAACCACTTCAACTAGTGGACTAAACTTGCAAGAGGGGGCTAGGAGAGGAGACTGGCGCCACCTAGCTTAAACGCCCCCAGAAAGAATCATTATGAACAACAACAATAACAATTATACCATGCCGGATCGGTTGAGCCCCGGAAAAACAACGACCGCGCTATCTATTGGACTATCCCAGATGGAAATGTTAAATTTGCTACTGGAGATACAATAATTAAAAGAGAAAAAATAAAAATAAAATAAAAATAAAAGTAAAACTAGCAACGAGTATAACGACTATTGGAACTTGGAATGTGAGAACACTGAGCAGATGTGGAAAATTAGAGGAATTATCAAGAGAACTCGATCGCTACAGATGGGATGTAATTGGATTGGCAGAGATAAGATGGATAGGAACTGGAGAAGAAATAACTGATCACGGACATAAATTATTCTATAGTGGACATGATAAGTTAAAGCGACACGGAGTAGGATTTTTAATCAAGAAAGAGTTAATTAATTCCATACTCAACATCAACATGATTTCCAGCCGAATTATCTCCATACAGTTTGCAGCCACACCAATGAACATAACCATAATACAGGTATATGCACCAACTACAGATTACTCTGATGAAGATATCGAAGAATTTTATGAACTCATAGAAGACACAATATCAAAAACACCTAAAAAGGACTTCCTAGTAATACTTGGCGATTGGAATGCAAAAGCTGGAACTGATGCACATAATATATGGCCTAACTCTATTGGTCGCTTCGGCCACGGTTATACAAACTCTCGTGGTGAAAGATTATTGGAGTTTGCTGAAAAACATAAGTTTGTTCTCGCTAATACACTTTATAATCACAAAAACTCTAGAAGAACTACGTGGCACGCTCCGAATGGAAGAACAGATAATCAAATTGATTACATATTGACGCCTCAGAGATTTAAGTCGAGTATAATTACTATAAGTACAAGAACATATCCTGGTGCCGATATTGGCAGTGACCACGACTTAGTATTATGTAATCTCAAACTGAAATTGTGTATAAGGAAAAGAGCAATCACGAACAGGATAAGATTTGACCTAGATAAACTTGAAAACGCAACTACTGTTAATGATTACAAAGTAAAACTTGATCTTGAGCTTTCGCAAGTGAAATTAAACGAAAATGATATTACTGAAACTTGCAACATGGTTGAAAAATCTATCTTACTAACAGCGGAAAAAACTATTGGAAAATATAGGAAAAAGAAACAACCGTGGATAACACACAATATCCTTGACTTATGTGATGTTAGACGTAAACTCAAAGCGCTAACAAAAGTAAAACCAGTAAAACCAGAATTGAAAGACAAGTACAGACAGATACATATCAGAATTCGTAATTTGATGAAGGAAGCAAAAGAAACATGGATCCAATCCCAATGTACTAGTATAAATGAAGACATGGCAAAGGGAAGAGTTAACAAAAAAGCTTATCAAACATTGAAAATACTCACAAAGACAACCAGACGTAAAACAATGATCATCTTAGATAAAGATAATAAGCCTGTCACTGAAAATATAGAATTGATAAAAACATGGACTGAATATTGTAAAGATTTATATAATTTTAAAATTAAACCAGACAATAATCTACTAAAACCGAATATAATGAACAACAATGAAGAATCACTCCCAATACTTGAATCTGAAGTCCGTAATGCAATTCGGACTCTTAAGAATGGGAAATCGCCAGGTCCTGATAACATTCCAGGTGAACTTCTAAAACACGGAGGTGAAATTCTGATCAAAATATTCACCACAATATGTCAACAAATATGGAAAACAAAGAAGTTGCCAGACCAATGGACTAAATCACTTATAATACCAATTCCGAAAAAAGGTGACTCACGGAAATGTTCAAACTACCGCACCCTGAGCCTTATCCCGCATGCAAGCAAAATACTTCTAAGAATAATCCTAAACCGTCTAAACCCACAAGCTGAAACAATCCTAGCAGAAGAACAGGTAGGCTTTAGAAAATCCCGAAGCACAATTGAACAAATCCTCAATTGCAGAATTCTCATGGAAAAGCACATAGAAAACAATAAAGATGTATATCACAACTTTATTGATTTTAAAAAGGCTTTTGACCGTGTATGGCATAAAGGTTTATGGCAAAGTATGTATAACTTCGGAATATCATAATATATCATAGAAATAATAGAATCATTATATTCTAGCTCTACTAGTGCAGTCCTTATCAACAATGTAACCGGGAGCTTCTTCAACACAACTGTAGGAGTCAGACAGGGATGTTTACTCTCTCCAGTATTGTTCAACATCTTCCTTGAACAAATTATGATAAACACGCTCGATGAGTATACTTCAACTATCTCGATTGGCGGTCGAAAGATCAGCAATCTTAGATTCGCAGACGATATCGACCTAATAGCAGGAAGCAATACCGAATTACAAGACCTGACAAATCGACTAGTCGAATCTTCAAAAGCCCACGGCATGGAAATAAGCCAAGAGAAGAGCAAAACGATGGTAAATTCAAAGTATAATGATAAGTGCGCTAAAATCTACATGGATGGAATACTACTCGAAGATGTAAAAATCTTCAAATATCTAGGAGCGACCCTAAAATCGGATGGAGCGTCAGGTAATGAATTACGAATTCGCATAGCTACTGCTACATCTGCAATGATAAGATTAAACATTATATGGACCAGTAAAAATATCAGCTTTAAAATAAAATTCAATTTATACAGATCGCTAGTTCTATCTATACTACTATACGGTTGTGAAACCTGGACGCTAATGTCAAATGAAGAAAAGAGGATCTCGGCATTCGAAAACAAAGCTCATAGAAGACTTCTTGAAATCAATTATCGACATATGAAAACTAATCAATATGTAAATGAGACAATAATAAAATTGGTAGGCAAATTCGAACCTCTGCTGACAACCATCAAAAGAAGGAAAATGTCATACTATGGACACATATGTCGCCATAATAGTTTGGCAAACACTATCATGCAAGGAAAAGTTGAAGGTGCAAGAAGCAGAGGTCGCCCAAAGAAAGACTGGATGTCAAACATCACTCTGTGGACAAACAAGTCGTTAGATGAACTGTTGAAGAAGACGAGGGACAGAGACAGATGGAGAAAAGTTGTTATTGTTGCAAGCAACATGATTCCCCCTACGATGCATGCGTCACGGGATTAAAAGTAAAAGTAAAAGTAAGTAGATATCGAAAGTGATGTGATAGGAATAATATTATGTAGTTGTAGATAATGAATATGATTATAATATAGGCTATATAACCTACCTACTATAGTAGGTATGTTTTGTAATTGATATTTTTCGGTAAAAAAAGCACCAGCTCATAAATTACAATATATATATATATATATATATATATATATATATATTGCCATGCAATCCTCTAATAGTGAATCAACTATAACTTTCCTATATTCGGCAAACAATTCGCGAGCGGAAGGATTATCCAAATAATTTCCTACAGATCTAATCTTATAAAAAAAGTATTTCTACACTATATTAAAGTTATGTTTAAAGCTCTTCAATTTCAGTGAATGTTATTATTGAGTTACACGCATCGGATGGACCTTGGTATCGGTATCCCCAGCCAAGAGTAATAGCCTCATAATAGCATAAATAATAGCTTCGAATATTTACATTGTGCTATTATGCTGCCATTATGTTGCCATTAAAAGTCTATTATGCTGTTATTAATAAATAATGATATTATGCTTCTATTATGAGGCTATTACTGTCATCCGGGTTGTGCATGGCACTTTCTAATACACCCCGATCTGCTCGGGTATCATGTTCAGAATAATCATCTATTATTCTTATTATAATCACCTATAGATTTTATGGGAAGAAATTTATTAGTTACATAGTTAACTATGAACAAACTATATACATTTTGTTAGTGGCACGGGGCATTTGGACGATTTTGTATGTAGGGGGGACCAATCAATCAAAATAAATGTGTTGTAAAAGTGGGGGGGACCAATACATAGGAGGTCCCCCTAGATTTTAAAGTGGGGGGCATATCTACCCATCCCCCCTGTTGCAGCGCCCCTACCTATATACCACTATATAAACTATATATTAAGGATGAACCAATCAGATAAATTACAATTACATTATTTATAATAAATATTATTAATAATTTAATATAATTTAATTAGTAATTAATTTATTAATTTTTATTATTTTATTAATTAATAATGCAATTTATAGTAAATTATAATACATTTTTTAGATTTATCTTCATTTGAAGTATTTATATTATTACACACGCGATTGTTATGAAAATCAGAATAGTTCACACGCAGCAATCTATAGAGTGTCCGTATTAGGGACTTATATTATCTCTAGATATATGCTTGTAACTTAATGAATATTTGATAACAAATATAGAAATCATGTATATCATTTTTAGAATTCTTTAGTTTTTAATAATATATTGTTATATTTTATATTGATACATTTATATATTCTTGAGAAGGTTTTATGTTGACATTTTTTTTCATAAATTTAATAAAAAATCGTATAATCGTAATAAAAAAATCAGTTTATTGGATATATCACTATGTTGAATAATTAAATAAAAATACTTATTTAGACTATTTATATAATTATGAATATTTTAGTAAATACACATTTTTGTCTAGGATTTATGGACTTGAGATACCGATAGTGTTCTTTTCGGGCACTGTCCGACGGACCTATTCATATTTATTTTATAATTAGGTACATTTTATGTAATACATAGGTATATTATATATATAAAGATCTTTATTTACATCGATGAAATGAATATATTCATTTAATAAATGAATATATTCATATATATATATATATAGGTAATATAACAAATGTAGAATATGAATGAATATTATATAGTTAGATATTTTATAGTAATATATATATTATATAGTAGTAGCAAAGCCCTTTGGTAGTAGTATTACCTAGATATAGTATATATTTGTAACTATGTATTTATTTCATCGATATTAATAAATATATCCTATGGTCCATTGGCTATGGATTATTCTATAGAATATAACAACAGGGACTTGATAATAGGGAGAGTATATTTTTCGAAAATATAAATTTGAATATTAATTTCAAATATTCTTGTTCGATAGCAAATGTTAATGTTATTTAAATACATAAATTAGTAAGTATGCTTTGAGAATTTATTTTATTATAATAATAAAATTATATCGTAGCCATAAGTTATATTTAATCGTTATAAGCAAACTAATTAATAATTATAATAATTATAAGTAATAAATATTAATCGGTTTACATAGCAACACAAACAAACAATAATTATTATATTTATTATCGTTGTTATTGTTGATTTAGTTTAGCATTCTTTGTGAAACCTTCGCTCGGGAAAATTTGAGAACAACGAAATGTATTACACCCTACTTGTAATACTTCTTCTAGCAGTATCTCAGTCACAATGTAAGTATGCGTTAACGTATTATATAGTTCTATATATGTGCATTACTAAAATATTTATTTAATAAGTTATAAATTATCTACGCAATTATATTCAATATAATATCGAGACTCAATTATTCTGAATAATTTATTAAATTAGTGTAAATTATTATTGTCTCGATATAATATTGAATATTATAATTATTAAATATTTATATAATATTTACTTTTATATATAAACTAGATTCACGCTGGAGATCAATTTATACCTTAAATCTTACATTTGATATTGTTCAATTAATTAAAAAAAAATTTTAAAATTAAATTATTTATTTATCAAAAGTTATTCATAAAGTTTATGAAAAAAAGTGTATAACTTATATTTAATATAAAATATATAATATAAAATCGTATCTTAATTATATAATTTATATAAAACTATCATTTAATGTGTTAATTAAAAATGTTTATAAAAATTTCTAGTTAAATTAATAAACATTGTATTAGCATTGAATTCAATAGAATTTATTATTTAAATTAATATTATCATAGAAATTGTTTGCATATAATATAGAAAATACCAATATTTATGTGTAAATATTATCAGGGTAGATACACTAATAGGCTAATATGATATTAGCCTAATAATTAGGAATAAATATAAGCCTTATATTATATAAGGTGTTAAGATATTTAATATCATAATGATATTATCATATTTAATATGTTAATATGTAATATGATATTACAGATAAATAGTTATCAATTTAGATATACAATAAGAAATACATTACTTTATACTAATGACTAGATATAATACAAGATAAATATTATATATATTATATATATTATATAATATTATATAATATATATATATACATATACATTTCATTATTTCAATATATGTGTATAGATTTAAAACCTCCCCTAAGTCAAACATAGTTCCATTCCTAATTATATATATATATATATATATATAATATATATATATATATATATATTATTAATAATAATAATATTAATATACTATCATAGTAACTATGGAATTCTGATAATTTAATCATTAGTAATGGGGGTTATATTATTTAATAATTAACTAAATATATTCTTTGATATCATAAAATAATAATCCCTATTCATATACCAGATTGCATAATAATTAATTGAAATCTATTTAATATATATTTAATTTCTACAGAAAATCAATAAAATTGTTAACATTATACTGGTTACTTGGGAGATTATAAGTTTTAATTTATAACACCTATATATACCATATACATTTTCTATATAGAATATAAATTCATAAATTAATTTACTTATATAGTATTCATAAACTTATTTGAAAATTATTGTTCTATTATATAATTTGTATTATTCAATAAATGTATTCTTTAATATAATATTAATATAAATGGTAAATTTTTTTTTAATTTTTTCACATTCATAAATCAATTGTTTAAATTCTATGTAATTATTAATTTAACATATTTTTAAAAGTGTATTTGAAACTATATTTGATCAAATACACCAAATACGACAATCAAATACAAATACACCAAATCAGCGTATTTAAATACAAATACATATTTTTCCCATCCCTGATCATTATATTACAGTAATGTACTATTATTTACTCATATATATATATATATATATATATATATATATATATATATTAATTGTTATTATAATATATAATTTAATATATAGCAATTATTAGTAATACTTTATTACTGATATTTAATAATTGAATAAAAAATTAATTAATAATAAATTATAATATTATAAATAAGTCAGATTTCTCATAGTATAACATATTTTAATAAATATATAATTTTTTCAATTAAAAAAATATATATAAATATAAGAACAAATTGATACCATTATTAATAATTAAATTAAAAGTATTCTATACATTATTAATAAAATAAAATATATTAACCAGTATAGTGTTTTTTAATTATAAAAATTAATTACCGATTTGATATTAAAATTTACAATTATACATTTAATATATAATTATTATAATTTAATATAATATTAATATATTATCATAATTTATAGATTTTGTTTTGTAATATGAATACCCGTAAGTATATTACCAATACTACATAGCAACAATATAATGATACGAGATTAAATTATATTAAATAAATTTATGGATATTTTAAATTATATATTTTCCGATAATATATATGAAATGCTTCAAAATTCATAATTAGAAATTCATATATTCGGAACTATTATTAAACATAAAAAATATGATATCGAATAACGAAATGTAGAATACTATAATTTTAAAATGAAATCGGATCTCTTTTCGGCTCGGTTATCGCAATTAAGTACTACACTAAAATAGTTGTGATATTGATTACTCCCATATACAGTTCTATTACACATTCGCATTGTTATACATGTTCGTCCGTACAGTACGGCTATGCGTAATTCATCGGTACTATGCATATCAATATATCGAATGAACATGGATAAATAACTAGCAATGATTTTGCGAATCAAATATATATCACTCCCCATCACTGAAGTATAATTAGGAGTTAGCCTAAGCGTTGGTGGTAGTGGTATCACTCATCGAAATGAACATAGTAATCTATATTCTATATTTTATATACAATCTATATACCTATATTAATCAATGAAGTATACTTCAAAATGTAAACAAACTTCCGATCGATTTTTTAAATCTTATTCATATCGATGCGTTGTGAATAATTTCGTCTCGTTTATTTCATATGTAAAATTAAACTGTTAAAATTCACGATTATATTACGCCATAAGCGATTGAAGAAACACTCGATAACGCGAATAATATAATTTATATCAGTGATTTCCATTTTAAAATTACACGAGAGATACAAAAACTAACAGATATTTTAGTACCGATACAAATGTAACTTTAGTTAGGTTGCGTATCGCATTACGATAATATTTACATAATACACACACACACACACAGTAATACACACACTCACAGTAACACACACACACAGTTATACACACACACACACACACACTCGCAGGCTACCACTACAAGCGGATCTGTTTCTACGACCGCGCCGCGCAATCGAGGCCCGGCGTGGGGCGTTGTTACCCCGAGCAGCTGAACTCCGACTACTGTAGCCACCTGGTGTACGCTCACGCTACCATCGTTAACAATAGGATGCACGCCGCGGGACCAGACGACGATACCACCATCAATAAACGGGGAATGTTAGTAAGGAATCATTGTGACTAGGCGAGTTCTAAATAGACTCGTTAATCAAATATTAATTATAAAACATATAAAGAGAGATTGGAATATTTTAAATTAGAATCACTTGAACTTAGGTCTAACCAAATTTTTAAATAATTATACAGATATATATATATCTGATATCCTTGAACATTTTAAACAATTGTAGAACTAGAGGTAATTGTAAAAAATTAAATGTAAATCATAATTATGATAATACAATTAGGGCTATCATTATATTCTAACTCTAATTTACCTCAACCTCATTTACCATATATGGTATATATATATATATATATATATAAATGTATAATTATATTAGTGATAGCGAGGAAAATCTACGCAAGAATTAATACGTTCAATCGGAGTAGGTTAACATCTCTTCCCACTAGGGTAATAGCCCCTACCTCCTCCACCCTCTAACCCCATGCCCCCTCATCCCCTAGGGTAATGCCCCCCACCTCCCTCTAACGTCATGCCCCCTCATCCCCTAGGGTAATGCCTCCTAACCCGACTAGGATCACGCCCCTCCCCTATTACGTAATGCCCACTCCAACCCCATCGTTATGCCCCCCCTACGACACTCCCTAGGTACGAACGCTTCAACCACCTGAAGAAGATCAACCAACACATGCGTACCATGCTGTCGGTGGGCGGGCCAGACTTTAGCTCCGCCTCCGTGACCCGGTTCCTGTCGGACGTGGAGTCGCGCCGAGAGTTCATCCGTACCAGCGCTCACTTCCTGAGAGAGAGAGGCTTCGACGGTCTCGACATTGACTTCAGATACCCGGGTGTCAGCGGGGTGCTCGACTACGCCTACGATAGACACAGATTCGCCCTCTTCCTACAGGTTACCCCCCCACCAGGGTTGGCCGATATTGGGTTTTTGGGTTTAAACCTTTTGATATTTTTGTGGTTTTTGTGGTTTTTGGATTTTCTATATTAATAAATTATACATTTAATAATTTTAATTCTAATAGATAATATATAATATATATTACATTATGTAACTAATTTTAGATTTAAAGAAAATATATAAATAATGTTATAACATTTATATAATATTAAAATATGAATATAATAAATATTACCCTTGTATTACTATTAAAAATCAAATTCTATAGAATAAATTTAATATTTTTCATGACATTTTAATTTAATAGAAAATAATTAAATTTCAATAACTATACAATTTCATAGAAATTGATTCAATAAACAAATATTTTATTACAATTCTATAGAATAAAATTATATAACAAATAATACAATAGAATAAAATTATATAAAAAATAATACAATAGAAAATATTAACAAATTATATAACAAATAAGGTATTTTTATGATTTTGATATCACTGTTTTTATATATTAAATTAATATACTTCATTCTTGTGTATTATACAATAAATTAATAATAAACTATACTTTTATCAATTTGTATAATAAACTATACTTTTATTAATAATTTTTAAAATTAAAAGGTATAAATTGATTTTATACCTTTTAATTTTTATGAAAAACACCAAAAACCTCAGTAAAACCCATAAACCACAGCAACATATTTTGGATTTTTGTGGTTTTTGCCATCCCTGCTCACCACCCTCACCACCCACCCCTTGGCTACTGTACTACCGTTCCAGTAACGCTGATTCTACTATTTTAATATAGCTGATTCTGCTATTTCAATACGGCTATTTCTGATATATTAATACCATTCCACAATCCTGATTAATATCGTGGCGATTTCGTACTTCCAATATACATTGATCTGTTATATATATATATATATATATATACACACACATATTTATATTATTATTTGATTAGAATCAACATTACGACGCAGATAAATATTTTATGTTTTGTTTTAAACCATGAGTCAATAAATTATTTAATAATAAAATATATATTTATTTATAACTCTTGTAAAATTGTAAATTATAATATATAAACTTCCAACATTAATACGTTAATATACGCTGAGTGTTCTCCTGATATACAATATGTAACCCCTTGATTGATGTGTGAAACTCATGTTACAATAATTAATGTTATTATAATATCTAAATCCTACGCAATTTACATACGTCTCGAGTCTCGTTTATACTCTACGTCTCGCGATGTTAATTAGCACGCCCACCTGACCTAGTTCACTAACTGCCGATTGGTTCACTAGGAGCTGCGCAGTAAGTTCCGCCGAGAGACCCAGGAGACGGGCCTCACAAAGCTGATACTGTCTGTGTCGGTGTCAGGCATCAGACACATCATGGAGACAGCCTACGACTTCAAGATTGTCGCCAGGTTACAGTATAGACTCTATATGACAGGGTTGATTCGGTTTTTAAAATTAGTTTTTTTGTCGATTTTTACGGTTTTTTGAAGTTGAAAAAAACATGGTTTTTATGGTTTTTATGGTTGTTAACAACTTAATTTAACTTTTAAATTATAAGTTTTACTTGCTTACATTATATGTTATATCAGGGAGCGGGTAGGACCCTCTCATCTAATTACACTTACATGCCTACGATACAATGATTATTTGATTACAAATTTAATTACGCCTCCATTAGGCAGAATATTCTAATTATGAATTGTTAATACCTTGAAATGTAAAAATATATCGTTTTTATGGTAATACATTATTATTAATAATAGTTATTTATATCTAATAGCCAAATATTACCAAACTTAATCATTTTACTAAATAATATAAAGTAAAGTACTATTTTAGTATATTGTAACTTATCCTAACATAATATCATCCATTTATTATAATATTTTATAATTTAAAATTATATTTTCAAAAAAAATTATAACAATTATATTATTATAATATTATATAATATCATTTGATATTATATTTTTATTTTAATAGCTATAAAAATGATATCTATTCATTTATAATTATTTCATAATAATTGTTTTTAATGAAGAACTTATTAAAATTATTATAATTGTGAATAATAATTAATGTTAATTTCACATTGCGATATATAAATAGATGTGCATGGAATAATATTTTTCAATGAAAATTATTCATCATACGCATTTTATATTTTGGATTACAAAATTTATTTATATGATTTATATTATTTCTATAAATATTTACTCTTAATTGTTCTATATAAATTTAATTTATTAAATATATAAATTTTAAATTAATTTAAAATATATAATTGTGTTTATTAACACAAATAAAATATAATAAATAATAATAATATTTTCACCTACTGTAAAATGTATAGTATGTATATATATATATATATATATATATATATATATATATATATATATATATAATAATATTATTGATTCAAGATCACTTTAATTACATATAGCTAATAATATTTGATAGTCTTAATACTATTTAATATTTTTTTTATAATATATATATATATATATAATATACTCGTAACAATCAAAAATAATATATTCTACGATTCCAACTCTTCCATTATGTGATGTCTATATATTTAAAAATTATAATGAAAATAATACAATTTAGTTAATTTTTTGTTATGAAAAAATTATAATTTGTACTTTATTGAAAAACCGATAAAACCAATAAAAACCAATAATAACAATAAAAACCGGGTTTTTACCATCAACCCTGGTATAGAGTAGTGTGATTGTGATGGTGTAGCAACCTATTGATACTGCTGCATTGTGTAGTGTGTGTGATGGTGTAGCTAGGTTTACCTTAGGTAGATATATAGATACAGCTCACCTGAATATCTGAATTATTGATAATATTGTCTAAATATACAATAGTATGCAGTTATAGTATCGCCCCCGATGTTACTATTGAACCTATGTTACTACCTATGTTACTATTGAACCTAGACGTTCAACGCATCCTTATATAATACAACAGTTGCATTGTTCTATAATCGTCGTCGATTTCACAGTTCCGTAGATTTCATAAATCTGAAGGCGTTTGATTTCCACACGGCCGCGGATGGCAGAACGGGACTTAACGCTCCGCTGCACAGCCGTCAATCGGAGTCGGAGGCTCAACAACAGAAGAATGTGGTCAGTACACCACCCTCCAGTACGATTGCTTGGGTATCACTGTGTGTGAATGTGGGGGCACTCTACGGTGGTGGGTAATCTTAATGATTTGTAATGGTGAACATCGATTACAGGACATCGAGGCATCTTAATCAAACGGCACAATTAATATATACATATATATATATATATATATATATATATATATATATATATATATATATATATATATTTATATATATATATATATATACATATATATACATATATAAATATTAATTATTGCTCATACGTGTGCCTAAATGTATAAAATAAAATAAATTGTATTACCTAATTTTATATCAATGGGCATTCTTTTTATCTTAATTATTTGTGGGTTCAGTCAGTCGGTACGAGAAAATTTCACTATCTAATCGTGATGACTCGCTCATTAACATGAGACCAGAGATTGCATATCTTTATTTTATTTATTTATAATCCAAATCTTTATTGAAATTAATTTACTTAAGGGGATATCGCCATGGGACGGCCATTTTGTTGAATTTACATGTATAGAGATAGGGAACACATTGCCTCCATTTATTGAGTGTTTCTAAAAACATCTTCATTGAATTTAAAATTTTATTGGAGTTATATAAAAATGACATTCATATCTATAACATTAGAGAAAATAACAAATTATATTTACATTTCCAAGAAACAACAAAATATATATTTTACATGTATAACAATATACATAATTTTTTTTTTCATCACTTTTACAAATTCCAATATATAATAATTATGTATATGTTATTTATATATAGCAAGGGAAATTAGGTAGCCCTTTTTTACTACTTTTATCTAAACACTCATATATATATATTATATATATTATATATATATATATATATATATATTATATATATTATATATATATATATATATATATATATACAAATGTAGCAAAATTATTCAGAGTAAAATGCATTTGAAAAATCAACAATACATTTAATAAAAGTCAATAAATAAATTATAAAGTAATAACATTATGCATTCAGCTAATATAAAATCAATATCCTAAAGTAATAGTTTTATATTAATGCTTAATATGCTTAAACTAATTCTTTAACTAATTTATCCATTGAGATATCCATTTGTATCTAGAAAGAGTATACTATATTTTTAGTTTTCATTTTTAAATGTATTTATTTTAGATACAAAAATCAATTACAATTTTACTTATGCAAATACAAGAGAAGTTTATGTATTATGTTGCTTTATTATTAGTAAGTTATTAATCATGTATTGTTCACAATAGAAGTTTAATAAATATATCTTTATACATTTATTGGATCATAACAAGAATTCGACTGCAAGGACATGAACACATACTTGCGGGAGTTATATTTATAATGCGGGAGTTGAAATATTCAAATAAATATACATACGCGTGAAAGTAGATCCGAATGAAAGTAGATCCTAGCATATAGTAATTATATATATATATATGTATGTGATAAAAATAAATCTAACTCCAGCTAGATTCGAACTCGGGACTTTCTGCTTAGAACGCATCATTTATAGCACTGAGCCACAACCCATGTTATATATTATGCTATTTATTTTCCTATTTAAAAAACATTTATATATATATATATATATTATAAATAAATTATTAAAAAAAAAAATTACAATTACAATTATTACTATCAGAAATTACTCGATTATAATTCGAATATGTTACGTACGAATGAGATCGATATAGTTTTAGAATGTCCATTTAATTTCAAGTAGAATCAATATATTATATATGTATAATACTATACGTCATTAATATGCTATCCGTTATAGTAACTGTACAATGAAGTATTCGTTAATAAATTTTATTTTTAATTAAATTTAAATTATTACTATCAGAAATTACTCGATTATAATTCGAATATGTTACGTACGAATGAGATCGATATAGTTTTAGAATGTCCATTTAATTTCAAGTAGAATCAATATATTATATATGTATAATACTATACGTCATTAATATGCTATCCGTTATAGTAACTATACAATGAAGTATTTAATAAATTTTATTTTTAATTAAATTTAAATTATTACAGAAATTACTCGATTATAATTCGAATATGTTACGTACGAATGAGATCGATATAGTACCATATTCTAACATATTCGAATTATAATCGAGTAATTTCTGTAATAATTTAAATTTAATTAAAAATAAAATTTATTAACGAATACTTCATTGTACAGTTACTATAACGGATAGCATATTAATGACGTATAGTATTATACATATATAATATATTGATTCTACTTGAAATTAAATGGATATTCTAAAACTATATCGATCTCATTCGTACGTAACATATTCGAATTATAATCGAGTAATTTCTGATAGTAATAATTTAAATTTAATTAAAAATAAAATTTATTAACGAATACTTCATTGTACAGTTACTATAACGGATAGCATATTAATGACGTATAGTATTATACATATATAATATATTGATTCTACTTGAAATTAAATGGACATTCTAAAACTATATCGATCTCATTCGTACGTAACATATTCGAATTATAATCGAGTAATTTCTGATAGTAATAATTTAAATTTAATTAAAAATAAAATTTATTAACGAATACTTCATTGTACAGTTACTATAACGGATAGCATATTAATGACGTATAGTATTATACATATATAATATATTGATTCTACTTGAAATTAAATGGATATTCTAAAACTATATCGATCTCATTCGTACGTAACATATTCGAATTATAATCGAGTAATTTCTGATAGTAATAATTTAAATTTAATTAAAAATAAAATTTATTAACGAATACTTCATTGTACAGTTACTATAACGGATAGCATATTAATGACGTATAGTATTATACATATATAATATATTGATTCTACTTGAAATTAAATGGACATTCTAAAACTATATCGATCTCATTCGTACGTAACATATTCGAATTATAATCGAGTAATTTCTGATAGTAATAATTTAAATTTAATTAAAAATAAAATTTATTAACGAATACTTCATTGTACAGTTACTATAACGGATAGCATATTAATGACGTATAGTATTATACATATATAATATATTGATTCTACTTGAAATTAAATGGATATTCTAAAACTATATCGATCTCATTCGTACGTAGCATATTCGAATTATAATCGAGTAATTTCTGATAGTAATAATTTAAATTTAATTAAAAATAAAATTTATTAACGAATACTTCATTGTACAGTTACTATAACGGATAGCATATTAATGACGTATAGTATTATACATATATAATATATTGATTCTACTTGAAATTAAATGGACATTCTAAAACTATATCGATCTCATTCGTACGTAACATATTCGAATTATAATCGAGTAATTTCTGATAGTAATAATTTAAATTTAATTAAAAATAAAATTTATTAACGAATACTATATTGTACAGTTACTATAACGGATAGCATATTAATGACGTATAGTATTATACATATATAATATATTGATTCTACTTGAAATTAAATGGACATTCTAAAACTATATCGATCTCATTCGTACGTAACATATTCGAATTATAATCGAGTAATTTCTGATAGTAATAATTTAAAATTATTTATTTATAATATATATCTTATATTTATATATATACACAGCATATATATATATATATATATATATATATATATATATATATATATATATATATATATGTATTATATATATATATATATATATATATATATATATATATATATATATATATATATATATATATATATATAATACATATATACATTATATACATGTATGCTTATTATATATAATATATTATATATTATATATTATATCTGAATAATCGCGTATGAATATAAATTATATTGCAAATCATTTAAATGCATAACACATCACTGAATGTAACGAGCCTATATCAAACTATTTTGCGCGCGCGCGCAGTATATTTAAAGTTCATGTCCTTGCATTGCAGTGTTGCAGTCGAATTCTTGTTATGATCCCATTTATTATCATAGATTTATAGTTTACCTATATAGCTATATACCTATTTTTATTATGCACTATTATTATTCACTATTATAAACATTATATTTACAAAGATGATTTTAAACTATGAATATATATATATATATATATATATATATATATAGAAATTATGTATTTAAAATTTAAGTAAATATTATTTTTTATTTTAGATTACAAATTATTAAATTTATTATCTAAACATAACATATTAGTAGGTTATTTATTGTCTAATCTTTTTTTGAGTTATACATTCAATTTCAAAGAATATTTGTTTTAAATAATTTATTCCAAAATAATCTACTTTGAAAATGTGATTGTTTCTTTACAAATTCGACTGATAAATCATGTATTTTTAATCAAACTATTAATTATATTAATTTTTAGATTAAGTATTATAATTTATTTATTTTATGAAATACCAAACATATATATTAATGTAATGTTACAATAATTCAATATATATATATATATATTTATATAATAGATTTATATTATAAATATATGGGAATAATTATTTACTATAATTAAAAACAAATGTTTTGAAATACTTTCATTGACTAGCATCTACATAGGTAACTATTGATCTATATCGATGAGCAATCTATTTACAATATAAAAGTCCTCTCATATAGACTAAACAACTATATATGCCCTTAATGAACATGTTCTAGCATACCCACAGGCACCCTATTTAAGCAACAACTTATGCCATCAAGGTGTAGACATACTTGTTATAGATTATTTTGTGCTCAAATGTTTTATTAAATTTATATTCAATATTTAAATATCGTATATATATATGAAATAAATATAAATTAAAAATATATTCTATTTTATAAATCTGTACAATCGTTAAACTTAATTTAAAACTAATATTTAAACTAATTTTAATATAAGCCTTCATTACCCCGTCCTACTTTATTCTACCCCATAACTCCCCTATTCTACTCCCTCTCACCTCCATCCCAACCCCTCTCACCCCCACCCTACCCCCCGCACCCCCTCAGGAATACGCCGCCTACCTATGGCACAAGAAAGCTCAGGTTCCCAAACGTAAGATCATCATAGGAATGCCGATGTACGGCCGCACGTTCCAGCTGAAGTCTGCCCAGCATCACGGTATCGATCACAAGGTGTCTGGCTACGGCATCCCAGGCATGTACACTAAGACAGGCGGACTGTTGTCTTACTATGAGGTACGCGCGATCTATAGTTACCATATTAATAACAAGTTATTACTATAGTTAGTAAAGTTTGATGTGTTGGTGTCATAGATTTATAGTTTACCTAGATTGGTAGTCACGTGATTTTTCTTCAACAGACACGGTGCCTCGATTTAGGTATCTTAAGATGGCCGACCATCATATATAAAGTATTATTTAATTTAATTAAATGCTGCAATTATATTGAAATCAAATGTATTTAAAATCAATATTATCGGTTTGAATATTTGTTATTAAATGCATGTGTCATGTGATTGTCGGCCATCTTAAGGGTGTGTTTTTTGTCAACCACAGGTGTAACAACCACAGGTGGAACAACCACAGGTGTATGAGAAATTCGTATTCACAGCATGTAAACATCCAACTGTTACAAAACACGTCTGGTTTGTAACAGTTGGATTTTTACATGCAGTGAATACGAATTTCTCATACACCTGTGGTTGTTCCACCTGTGGTTGACCAAAAACACACCCTAAGTTACCTAAATTGAGGCACTTATGTCTGTTGAAGAATTTTACATTAGTGAGATATAGCAATACCGATCTAGGTAAATACAATGCTATGGTTGCTGTGAATACCACATGGATAGCTTTCTCGTTATCTTACTATAGTTACCATAGTTACGATGATGCATCTGTGAAATGTACTCCAATATATGGGGTACGATCATTTCAATACGTATCCCACAATATCGTGACATTATCTACATATAGGTATAAGGCCCGATACACCCTATACTGTATATATTTTATTCAGAATTTTATTAAAAAATAAAATAAAGATTTTAATTTAAATGTAGGCCTGGATTAGTTGTTTAAACTCATGTGTGTTGTGAGTTAATAAAAACATGTTTTAAACAGACATTTTAAACACTTTTAAACCGTGTTAAACAAAGAATAAAAAATAGACAAAAAAAACAGAGACATAAATTTATATATTATGCTCTCGAATTTTAAGTGAAAAATAAATGTATAAAAAATTTGTATTAAAAATATAATATTATTATTATAGTAATAAAGTACAAATTTTAATTGAAAAATGAATGATTATTTAAGAAATGTATAAAATAAATGTATAAAAATATAATATTATTATTATAGTAATAAAGTAAAATTAGATTTCTTTTATATTTTTGTATAATAATTGAAAAATGAATGATAATTTAATAAATGTATACAAATATAATATTAATATTATAATAAAGTAAAATTAGATGTATTTTATATATTGATATAATAATTAATATATATTATATTATATATTAACATAATATATATTATTATACAATTTATTATATCAAAACATAAAAGAAATCTTATTTTACTTTATTATTTATAATAATTTATTATAAAAGAAATATGAAAGTTCATATAGTTTTATAGTATTAATAATATATTTATTAATACAAATACAATGTATATTATACATAGATTGTGATACAATCTCCATGTCTATAACATTAAATAATACAGAAATACTCAGTGTTATATTGTAACAAAATAAATATTATAATAATTATAATTGTCATACTAATGTATAGTATGACGATATGCTTTAATGATGCTAATAATACAGATAATATATTATTTGAATTCATAATATTTATTCATATAATATGTAATTACTTTATTATTATTTTATTATTTAACAACATATCTACTTTATTTAAGTAATTTTATTTTTTGTAATAGAAAGAACTGATTAAAACCGTATAAAACATATTAAACAAGCATTAATAAAAAATTCGTGTTTTTAACAACACTAGTCGCGCGTCTCATATATTTGCTTTAAACGCCATTATGCGATTATATATCAACTGATCTATTTCGTACAATATCCATACCATAGCCATATCATTCTGTATAGAATTCACAATAGAGAGTTGTATCTTTACTAGATAGACAGACTGACTTTCATACTAAAGTCTGATTAAATCGGACCCGTCTTAGCGTTGCCCTAACTATTACGTGATTAGCTAAGCGCCGTTCTAGGATTATCCTAGGATCGGAACAACTAACCACCCCCCTCCGCCAGTGGCATTAACCCTAATGAACACTAACACCTCCCCCTACCTTCCTACCCCCAGATTTGTAAGAAGTTCTTGGTAGAGCATCGCGGCCATCCCGTCACAGGAGTCTGGAACAAAGATCACAAGTCTCCGTTCCTGTACACTAACCGCTCGTGGGTCTCCTACGATGACAGATCTAGTCTCAAGGCAAAGGTTAGATATTGTAGCGAGCGTGATTTAGAATATGCGAATTATAATTTAAAATGCGATTATGTTACTGTCGAAGAATGTTTTACATGGGTTGCGTATTCGTTTAAATATATATATATATATACAGTATTCGTTTTAATATAACTATATATATAAAGATACAGTATTCATTTACCTACAACTATGTATATAAAGTGTCCATAGCCCTAGATATCATGTATAGTTTGAAGAGCTTCACCCTGTGTGTGTTTCTGTGTGTAAACATCTCTGACTTGCATCTGATTGAAGTTATCACCCCCCTCTAGGTGGAATGGTTACGCAACAAGGGGTTCGGGGGTTGGATGGCCTGGTCAATTGACCTCGACGATTTCTCCGGCCGTTTCTGTGACTCACGACATCGCAAGTTTCCTCTGCTGGAGATTCTTAATAAAGCTACTTATTCCAGGTAGGTGTCACTCTCTGTCTCTCTCTCTATCTCTCTCTATATCTCTCTCTCGCTCTCTCTATCTCTCTCATCATTTATTACATAACTAATTAAGTACAAGCACTAATCTCACCCTAACCCCGCACACATTTAGATACGACGGACACGGAGGTAAGTTACTGCTGCTGTTATTGCTTACACACATGACATTGTTACATTGTTACATCATTATTAATACATCGTTATTATTACATCATTACATTATTACATCGACGTTAATAACATTATCATTATACGTTCATATCGAAATTGTTTCATTTCAGAACAACCGCCACCACTACCGCCACACTACCACCACCACTACCACTACCGCCACCACTACCGCCACCACTACCACTACCACCACCACTACCGCCACCACTACCGCCACCACTACCACTACCGCCACCACTACCACTACCGCCACTACTACCATATGAAAACAGCATATGTTACACCCAACATAAAAAAACCAAACCTTGAAAAATAAATCCTCTCCAACTACCGACCAATCTCCAACTTATCAACGCTTTCCAAAACCCTAGAACGAGTTGTTGCTCGTCAATTAAATTCTTATCTCAATGAAAATCATGTATTAAACCCATATCAGAGTGCCTATACCAAGCACAAAAGTACTGAAACTGCAATAATACATATCCTTAATCACATTCACCTATCTTCTGCATCACCACATGGTTCAGTGGTCATTCTCCTTGATTTATCAGCTGCCTTCGACACCCTTGACCATAACATCCTTATAAATCGACTAACTTCTATCAGAATATCTGGTTCTGTACTCGATTGGTTCATCTCATACCTAACTGATCGTTTTTACCAAATTAGTATAAACTCACTAATCTCTAAACCTCGTAAAGTTACTCATGGAGTACCTCAAGGATCTGTCCTTGGTCCACTCCTATTCAATATCTACCTACTTCCCTTATTTAAAATTATTGACAAATACCCCATTATAGACTATTACTCGTATGCTGATGACATACAGTTACACTGTAGATTGATAGACCCTAACAATGACATAAATTTACTTAACAACTGCATTACTGATATACATAACTGGCTCACCAACAACTCATTATCACTAAACTGTCTTAAAACTGAATCAATGCATATTAAAACATCTACCACTATATTCATTCCACCACAAATTACCATTAACAATCTGAGTATTTCTTATGCTAATAAAATAAAAAAATCTTGGTATATTAATCGACCCAACACTACAATTCAACATCCAGACTAAATCACTATCACAGTCAATTAACTACATACTACACAACTTACGAACAATAAGACCCTTCATTAATTTTAATACTGCAAAACTCCTCGCTACATCCCTCATTCTTCCCCGCCTTGATTACTGTAATTCCTGTCTCTATGCCTCCTCACAATCTATAATAAATAAACTCCAATGCCTTCAGAACTCAGCCATCAGATTTATATTCAACATAACTAAATATTCCAGACAGCATATATCCCCTTTGAGAACCAAATTACATTGGCTGCCAATAAAATCCCGTATAATTTACAAAATTGCACTCACCATACATTTAGCTACACATCATAACACACCAGACTATCTTGCCAACTTACTAACTCCCAACACAACTATTTACGAACAAAGACACATAAACAAATTCAAATTAAAAACTCCAGTTCTATTACATTTAAAATCTTAACATCTCTGGATTGATGATCTACCTCACCATATCCGATCAATTGACTCAACTGTAACATTCAAATCAAAGCTAAAAACATACCTTTTTGCCCAATAATATATTGAAAGCACGTCCGAAAACTTCAATAAAGAAGTTGATGGAAGTGCCTAAACCAATTAGTTAACAGGTACTACCGCCACTACTACCACTACCACCACTACTACCACTACTACTACTACTACATCATCATGTGTAACATTATTACCACTACTACCACCACCACCACCACCACCTCTACCTCTACCTCTACTATAACTACCACACACGCGCGTGTAGATTACTTTGGATCACGTCAAGAGCTAAGCCTGTACGAGAACACACTGTGTAGTGGACGTAAGGATGGTCTGTTCCGTAGCTCTCACAGCTGTCGTCGGTTCTACAAGTGCTTCAAAGAGAAGTCCACTCTGGTTAGTAACCTAGGCGATAGGGTCAGGATGATCATGATGTATGTCTGTCTGTCACGCGATCACGATATCTAATTAATATAGTGCACACATTTTCTCACATATTTCACAAATATTTCAAACCATTATCATATATTGTACATATATATGATTAATTAAACTGTTGCTATGCAGTACACTGTCATTATTAACTGTACACTGTACACTTATTGTAAACTTGAAATTATTTATTGTAATTAAAATTATAAATTATTTATGTGATTTATGATTTATATAGAAATTAGTTGTATTGTAAATATAGTGTTGAAATAGAAGACTATATTTATATATTTCACACATACACACACCTAGTTTATTTCACACACACACACACATACAGTTTATTTGCCCCGAAAAGCTGATATTCGACAAGAATCATTCGCGATGTGAATTTGAAACCAAAATGCCGCACAAAGAACTAAAGCTATGCAAACACAATGAGTTAGAATACACGTTGCTTTAAGCCTTCCTGCTACTGTTGTATGTGTGTAGCTATCACTCACAAGACTACACTCGCTCACTATAAGAGTGTATAACATAATAATAATGTACTAAATTAGGATTATTTTTTCAATTTAATTTGTAAAAAATATATGAAATTCAAATTATTTTTTAATAAAACAACATTAAATAATTTAATAATTTAAATTTCTTTAAACTTGAGGCTCTTCAATATTTTTATATCATATTTTATAATAATGTTAAACTTTACCATATCTAATGATCAAGATAAGTAACTAACTTTAAAAGTTAATAACTATAATGTAAAACATTAAAAATTCCCATATAAAATTCTATATATAATATTTAATATTTATTATATTATATAGAATACAAATATTTGCAATTAGATTTAAAGATATTAATCTTTTTTTATCAATTTTATTGCCATTTTTTAAAATATAAATATTTAAAAAAACAGGAAATCTTATTATTCAAATAGTCATTATATATATTAACATTGCGAATATTAATAAAATGCAATTTAAATGATGTATTATGATGATTTTTATGAGATTTTGAATCTAAAAAACCCTATCTAATTATATTGAAAATAATAACCCATATTACCTTAAATATATTTATGATTTCATTGAATATGAATTCATCATAAATACATATATACTTAATTGTGAATTAAATCGTATATTTAAACATATTTAAATATATAATTTATATTTTTTCTAGAATAAAATGTTACACTAATTCCATATACTTACTTGATAAAAAATGTTTAGGTTGACACTTATTTTACATTATATGTTCCACTAATACACTAGCGCTTATTTGGAAACAATAATCATATAAAAACTAATTAAGTAACTATTTTAAATATATTAATTCATTTCAATATCAAATTTCAACTTCATACTAATCTTTTAAAAAACCATTTAGGTATACTATGGATTGTCTAATATTTCATTATATAATGCCTATATTATATATATATATTTATTTAAAATATGTACAATAATGACGTTGATAATAATGGAAACTTAATGATATTTTCATAGTAGCGTCATTCCTATATCTATATTCTATTATAAATGATATGTCATTTATTACATATAAAAGTAATTATTATTTGTTTTAAATAAAATATTCTATTTTTGAGACTAATCCTTTACAAACCTTACAAATTTAAATTTAATAATGTATCTTTAAAAATTATTAGTCATACATTTTCATCAAATGGTAGAATCTTCCAAGCATTATCAATTGTGTAAAAAAGAATTCGAGATATAAGCTTTTAAATTTGTATATGTAATAAATATTATATAATAATGTGTATTATATTTTGTGCAGGAGTATATATAAATATTATTAAATTTAAAAAGTATTTATAAATAAGGCACAAATATTGTTTCTTTTCAATGACATTTTATACATCATTTTAAGGAAAATTAATTATATAGTTTAATGAACAATCCCACCCCCCTTAATGAACAATCCAACCCCCCTTAATGAATGATCCCAACCCCCCTTAATGAATGATCCCAACCCCCCTTAATGAACACTCCCACCCCCCCTTAATGAACACTCCCACCCCCTTAATGAACACGCCCACCCCCCTTAATGAACACTCCCACTAAGAGTGATTTTAAACATGCTATTGGTTATCGATTCCTTAACGCCATTTGGAACATCAAAATATGAGTATAGAGAATACACAAAAAAAAATTTTTTTAATTTGGGTCAATATTGTACATGCGCCAGCTTGGTCAAATTTAACAACATTTAACATGGGAATAGATAGGACAATACCAAAAAAACATAAATATGTATATTTTTCACAGTTATAATTAAGCTACAATCATGAAATTTTCAGAATATGTGTAATGTGTATAGTTCCTTTGAATATTATAAATTCATAACAAAATTATTTTATTTCTAGGATTTTTTTTTAAATTATAGGATTTTCCAGAAATTTTTTTGACCTCTCATAATTGTGTACAGAATTGTTATATTTTATCAATTTATATTATATATAACAAAAAAAACAATTATTTAATCACTATATATTACAATTTGGCCGAAAAAATAATAACTACCCTGGTATTTCTTTAATTTTGTTAAAAATCATCAAAAAATGACCATTTTTTCTGGGGATTGGTACCTTTACAAATTTTAAGATTTTTTTTTTTTTTTTTTTTTTTTCTACCTCATCTTAAGATGTTATATTTTAACGTACAAGTATTGTAAATTTAAAAAAATAGCTCTATATAATTTTAATAAATAGTCAAAGTGGCCTAATTTTTAGAAAATTTTTATATATATAAAATTTATTTTATTGTTTAAATTAATTATCTAATAACTAATATTGTAATTAGGGATACTATAGATAATATTTACTATATATTAATGTTATCTATTAGAAGAATATAGTATTTAAAAAAAGTACTCATTATTATATATATACCCATTACAATACAATACAAATAAAATGTACAGAATTCAAATAAATGTCCTTAAGGACATTTTTTATAAACATATACAATACAATTACATAGGAATAACGACATTTCGAGATTTATTTTTTTTTAATATTTTTTTTTTTTAAAACCTCCGGCGCACCACCAATAATGAACCAAAATGTATATGGTTTAATACAATAGTATCATGAGCATCATATCTATAGAATCTACTATGCCGGTTTAGGATCTTTAAAATTAAATCACTCTTAACTCCCACCCCCCTTAATGAACACTCCCACCCCCCTTAATGAACACTCCCACCCCCCTTAATGAACACTCCCACCCCCCTTAATGAACACTCCCACCCCCCTTAATGAACGCTCCCACCCCTCTCAATGAACGCTCCCACCCTCTTAACAACAGTTTATTATAAATGTTTGTTATTGTTATGAGATTAGAAACTGATTCATTAACCAATAAGCTTAATTATATTCTAAAATGTTTAATTATATAACACTACAAATCTATCATTCATACAGGATTCTGGATTCGAATAAACACTATCAAAAGCATCATCAATCGAAGAGTAGAAAATATCAAAATGGTAACTATAAAACTAATTCTCCATTTAAAACTAGTTATTATATTTGGCGTTCCCGATATGTAAAATTAATTATAGTTGTTAGGTCTATGCTAATACGTTATAAGTTTGTTTGCTAACGAATGTTTCATAACAAGTTCTAAAGGCCAGCGTAAAGTGTAGCTATTGGATTCATGTTTTATGTAATTTGTAAATTAACAAACTCAGTAATCCGTATCTAAATACTAAAGGTAACACGATAATGATAATGATTTCCTATAAAGTACAGATCACAATAAGCTAGTAAAATAAAACATTGCAAAACATCGTCGGAAAAATAATTATACATTTATTACTCGCGTAAAGTTGACTACAGTCTGTATATCGACGTATTATTCTTAGTAACGCCCTAACTAGGGGCGCTTGAACGATGGTGTGTATGTGGGGGGGGACCAACAAATCAAAATAAATGTTGTGGTACAAGTAGGGGGGGATCAATACATAGTAGGTCCCCCTAGATTTCAAAGTGGGGGGACATGTCCCCACCCCCCCGTCCCCCCTGTTGCAGCACCCCTAGCCCTAACGTACGTATGTATTTAAGTAGCGTCGGTAACATCTCGATAAGCACCTTTACATACGCGCTACCAACCTTTACATACTACACTACTCACACAGAAACCGATGAAATAGATGTGCTATCATCATCTCGATACCGAGACCCTCAGCCTCACCACAGCGGCCATTCCGCTCTAGCCGCTGTCCTCAACAACATCACCCGTACTGCACTACCAGCCTCCCACCCGCATCACCTCCACACCGAGCAGGACGATGACGACAGCGAGGGGGAGGAGCCTAACTCTGACCCCGCATCCTTCGACATGTCCTCGCTACCTAAACAGAGCGTCCGTTGCCCCAGGGGCCGCCAGGAGGGTGATGTATACCCCGCCGCAGGCGACGCCCACTGTCGCGAGTACGTTCGCTGCGGAGAAGGTCGCGTAGAGGTGACCTTCACCTGCCCCGAACATCAGCTGTACAACGACCGAGAAGGAGGGGCGGGCGTCGCTAAGAGAATCGGGGGCGGGGACTGTTCCCCTCCCAGCCGTCTTAACATCGACTACGTTGCCAAGTGTAAACGAGGGGTTGTCGCCGCGACCTTCAATGACAAGAAGAAGGGCGTTAATAAGCAACACCTGCTGAAGACCCACCACCTTCATCACCCTCATCCTAAGCAACGCGGCAAGACTAACGCGGCTAGGAAACAAGACAAGAAACGCCCGTTGTAAACATTACAGGCTCGATGAGTCATTATCGTCATCATTATTATCGTTATCAATCCTATGTACATCAATAAACAATATCGCTATTTAGATAGAAAACATATTTATTTGGTGACTATTATTGCGTATAGAGCGATGAATATGTACACTATTATAAGTCATACTTAGGTAGTCGTTAAACTAGATGTTATATACAATGTGGGGCGGTGGGGGGGGTTATTCTGTACGGGGGGGTGGGCGGGGTTTATTCCGTACGCTGACACTGACTTTCACAAACGATTCCTGCGTAACTGTACAATTCTCAAACCTAAACGTGTGTCCTAATATGGGCGCGTGGTGTGGGGCAAGGGGGCGTGGCCTAAAGGTCTGTGGATAGCGAAGATCTCCGCGTACAGCAGTCGTCGTCGACACCTATATACGATGCGTCTCTCGTCTGATTGGTCGACGAGTGCGCTTTCGACGATCTGGGGGCGAAGTTCACGGCCTTTTTATTGTTGTTCACCGGAGACCCTACGCCGGCAGACACAGATGCGGCGGGGTGATGGTCGGTACTGATGTAGGCGGGGCGTTTCATGATACCCGGCCGGCTGGTGATCGTACCGTAAGGGGGGCTAGAGACGGGGTTGGAGGGGGTAGCGGTGGCGGCCGTTAGACACGCGAGTATCGTCCGCACGTCCGACCGCAGATCTACGAACTCTCGAGTTAGCGTCGCCACCTGGTGGGACAAAGCGACGATTTCGGATTTGCTCGCCGGGGGAACGGGGATTTTTTCAGTGGCGGGAATCTGAGCTGTAGTATGAGTAGGGGATGTGTTATAGTAGATTGAGGGGGGTGTGTTATAGTAGTAAATAAACCAGTGATGACCAGATGTGTGCTGTATATCCTACCATTTACAAATAAGTATTTATATTATTATATATTATGATTGGGTGCGAGATCGCTGGTATTCTGTAAACTATTTATCTTATGGGATAGGATAGCAATTGTGTGATATTTATTTGTTATTGCCGAGCAAGCTTGATCTGCTAAAGTAAGGATATAGATGAAGATAAAAGTATACTTTTACCATTATACATTAATGTTGGGGGTAATATTTTGAAACCTGCAATAACAATTTTATTTATGAAATATTAACATGTTAACAAATCTCTGAATATACTGATTATATACAAATAAATCTGTTCAGATAATGTAATCAAATTGTATATAATCTAATAAATAAATCAATTACAATTAGTTCATAAATATCTAATCTAATTGCTTTGTATTACATATTATTAAAATAGAATGTGTTTAAAGAAACTACATTACAATTATACATGATACTAATATCCTTACTTTATAGCATATTGTTATGGATATATCTTTTCAACATAATGATGAAACTAATATATATAGTTTCTGAGAAAGTGAATTATTCTTACATGTTTATACATATATACAAAACCAAACTAGTATTGATTAATTCGCATATAAATTATAGTAATTATACAAAATAAGTTCTTTAATATGTAGTATAAATAGATATAATATACTTGTATTAAGATATATTATAACAGCTATAAAATACTTGTATTAACATATATTACTTCTTTATTAAATATTATCGTAAAACTGCATAATTATGATGAATAATGACAAGGGGTGTAATTATATTTATTACACCTGGGGTGGTTACTTATATAAAGCTGTATTCACCATTAAAAGTACCGGTCTCACGCACACATGAGAGAAGTTAGTTTGTGAACATTATTAATGCGTAATAAACCTACCTACCATATATATATAGTATATACTATATATATATATATATACAGTGGAAGAGTTGAGGGAGATTTGCCTTCACTCGATCATGTGTAAAAGAATTAAAATAGAGAAAAATCAAAATTAAAAACTTAAATATATTGTATATTTTGTAATAATGTAATAACGATTTTGAAGGCGAATCTATTCCTTAATATACCGGTGATCTCATGTGAAGTGATTTTGTGGGGAGTGATCTCGTACGCATGATATTATATATTTATATAAATAGTAGAATTTACATTATCAAACCACACGAGTTCACTGGTTACTAGTGGTGTAAATGATGCCGAGCCGAGACTTTCATTTTCAGAAAAAAAATGAGCCCGAGCAGAGCCGAGATTCTAGCCAAACGAGCCCGAGTTGAGACTTTTACAAAACATTACTTAGCCGAAATGATGCTTTTTGAAAATACATTTCCCCAGCCAGAGCCGAGACTCTAACAAAACGAGCCCGAGTCGAATTGAGACTTTAAGTAACTGAGACTGCGTCATGCTTTAGATGTGAGCATCATTTACATCACTAGTGGTTACCCATAGTGGCGTCACTAGTTACCCTACTGGGGTCTGGTTACCCTATTGGGGTCTGATTACCTTGATGGGGTCTAACCGAGTTTTTCGGAGGACGAAGTGTATTTCTTGAACAGCGGAGACGACATGTTGGGTATGCATCGCGACGTCGAGAAACTGTTGAAACGTTTCAACGGCGGTTTCTTGAAGCTGTACTTGGAGCTGAGATCTTGAGAACCGCCCATTCCCCCGAGGCCCCGTCTTCCTATCGGCGGTCCGCTCGAGCAGTTCTGATGCAATAAGTTTGTCAGCTCTTCGTTTATACTGTGCGTGAAGTGTAAAGTTATCAGTTGGTTTAATCCTCGAGTAGTCCTTATTTATAATATTACAATTATCAATTATCGATATTCACGATATAAATAATGTTAATATATATATATATGCATGTTTGTTTGTGTCGTTGATATAAAGAAAATGCAAAGATAATAATCATTATAATTTGAAAACGCTCGCGCGTTCATAAATTAACAAACACAATAGATCGATGCTATACATTTATAACTTAAGTTGGTTCTAACTACTTATGTTTCTTTTTTACTGATCTTCTAGCTAACGATATAATATATTCACCTAACTACCTATAGTGTTGACTACCGATATAGTGCTCCGGTGTGCGGGTACGCCGCGCGAACACCAACGATTGAGGCGTGTGCTGCTGGTCGACGCTGGTTTTGGGCGAGTGATTCTTCTCGTAGGTACCAGTAGCCGATGACGACGTTGTGGGGAATTGTCCGCTGCTCTGAGTGCGACGGAACACTCTACGCGCCACCGCAGACGTAGGAGCCGTCGGGGGCGTTACTATCGGCGCTAGGGGCGGAGTTAACATCGGCTGAGTGACGGTCACCGACGGAAGACATTCGTAAGTTTCGTTGTCGACGCCTGGAGGTGAGTTGTGGTGGTTAATCAGTATATTGTCTAGTTCTCTCTATATTTAGCGGGGCGTATGTTAATCTGTATATTTCCCAGATCTATCTATACCTGCTAATTCGTTCGTTAATTAATATGTTCCAATAAAAGCTTTCCTCAATACGTAATTACTACAAGAGAAGTTCAACAACAACATCGCTCTTTGATGAATAAAGTATGTATAATCATGTTCTAGTGGTGTCTGCAGTGTTTAACGGGTTTCTCCAGTGGGAACATTCCCACTTACTAATCATTAATGGAAATATAAAAGGTTTTTCTAAGGAAAGATATAATACTTATGCGCAATCGTGTAATTCGATTATATATATATAATATATATAAAATATGAACAGCGCCACCTACATATGGTCATTTTTGGAGGAAAGACGCACTCACATGACAGGTTAAGGGATGATTGTTTTCGCCCTCAGTTCGATGTGAAATGATTAGTTTATATAGTATAGTACGTGCGAGTATCTATATTTGCGATAGTTACCACTGTAGCCTTACTGCTATCGGTGTTATACCTGGCTCATTGATTTACTACGCACGACCCCTCCTCCAGGCAGTGGTGACTAACTGTTAAATCTAAGCTACACTGCACTTGCACTAGCTGTATAAATATATGTATATATAATATATAAAGAGCACTTGCGCTTTCACTTTATAAAATATTTAACTATACTTGCATAATTTCAGCGCTTGTACTTTAAAGTGGTAGGGCACCGAAACTCACATTATATAGTGGAACACTACTGCTAATACGATACGTTCGTGACTCATCGTTCATGACTCACTACGCATGACTCACTACGCCTGAATCACTACGCATGACTCACTACGAATGACTCACTACGCATGACTCACTACGCATGACTTACTACGCATGACTTACTACGCATGACTCACTACTCATGAGTCACCCTTCACGTAGTCACCGGCACTTAAGGTGATCCCGCACTGCCGCCGAGGTATGCGCTCTCTCCCTGCTTAGGTGCGCACGACCCCTACGACCCCTATGATGACTCACCCTTCATGTAGTCGCTGAACTCGTCGCGTTCTCGGATGCACGGCATCGAGATCACGTTGTACATGTTCGACAGTTTAGACTTGCCGGCCGAGTAGAGGTTGTTGTCGGTCGGATGATCGTCGTGGAAATCGCTCTCCTACGCGTGCGCGGGATGAGATGTTTTCTTATTATTACTATTATCATCAGATTTGGTTTTAACGACCGGGTAATTATAGACTCGGAGCTTATCGAGACAATTACCCTTTATCATTTTGACGAGTCCTAAAAAGTACAGTTATAATTGGAATAATAAATTCCTGAAATATGAATAACCTGTATATAACATAAAGTTATACGTAAGTTGACTTCCTGTTTATGCTAAATCTAATGTGCGCGGGTATTAGGGTGCACTCGCTATATTTAAATATAATCATCCTCATCATCATCGTCGTCATCACTATTTATCACTATTTATAATCGTATATTAATGTTGAGTACGTTCTGTATTGCATTCGTTCGTTATTATTAGTTATTTTATTTTTCGTGTTTACGTTCCGTTTTATTGTTTTTTTTTTTTACTTTCGACGATTGATTTCTCCTGTACAAAGAGTCGTTAAAATAAATTAAATTAAATTAGTTAAGTTAGTTAAGGGGGTTTCCCACCACAAATAACAGTATGATTTTTATAGCCCGATATCGAGATATACAAATCAGGTTGTTATTTATTCGTATTTAAATATTTATCCGATATCTGGCCAGTCAAAAATGTAATAGGTAATTTATATATAAACGACCGGTATCGACCTGCCCCAAGAGTTTTATAATATTGTTATTAGATTGTTATTTTGGTGGATTCCTTTCATCCTATCCAGGAACTTAGATGAAGTATTCACTTATAACCATATGGCTCTAATGTCCCTTCGAAGCCGCTCTCATGTTATTGCATCCCTGGTTTTAAATGAGTCAATCATTTATTATGCACAATTATATAAGTTCACTTCTAAATATTATTTCAAGACCTCGAGCTCGCGTCCTACTGCTTGTGTGTCTGACGCCTTAGCCAACTAAGCCAAACAGGCAGTAGGACGGGGCTTGTACCCAAGTTAAAGCGGATCTTAAAAAAAAGTATTAACCTATGATTGGTAACTTAGTGCAACTTACAGGATAAACTATGTGGTATTAACTAAATACACATACTAGTGTAGTTATTGAGCCCAATTCGATTAAAAATATATATTAAACAAAAACCTTTTTACCTATTAACAATGGACCGTTCGAATACTCATGAGTTGTGTATAATAGCAACTGTCATATTGTATTTCAATTTTATTTAAGTTTTTTATATTTTTATCGATTATTACGGTTATATATTATATAAATATGATAGCTTTATATATTATAAATGTTTATTCGAGAATGGAGTTCGAAATCAAGAATTTTATAACAGAAATGATCGATTACAACATTATGTGTAATAATTAGTATATTTATATATCAATTTGTACAATTTTGAAATTTTTATTATTTAAAAAAATATATAACTAAGATCCAAACTTCGCAAAACTTTTTTGTAGAACAAAAATTAAAATGAATACAAATAGTGTCTAATATATTGATAATATTGGTATATTATATATTACATTATCTATATTTTATAATTTTTGAGAACAAATAAAAAATACAAAATATATATATTTTGAAAATTATTCTTAGAATTTCTATGTATTTTGTATAGAATTTAAAAAAAATGTTTTGACACTTAAATTTGTTGTTAATTATATGTATTATTACTGATATAAATTATTATTAATAAATGATATATAAGGTGTTAATATATACATTTAAAGTATATTTTTATCCACAACAGGTTAAAATTTCTATTTCTTCCATATAAATTTCATGGCAATTTGGCTTCGTCGCCTGATATATGAATTTCAAAAAAAATGTCGGATTTTAATAAGTACTAATGAATATATATATTCTTTAACAAAAAACGTATTTTAAAAGGCAGATTTTTGACCCTTAGCCAATGAGCCAAACAGGCAGTTAAAATAAGCCACACAAGCAGTAGTATGGGGCTTGAACCCACATCCTGCTGCGTGGATGTCTGAACTTTAAATAATATGGTGGTGGCACTGTAACTGAAGATTATCTCTCAGACTATTCAGAAGTGTACAATAAATATGATTTGTTATAAAGAAAATGTATACATACCACGTAGTATACAATATATTATACTAGATATACTCATGTTCCCGCGCGCACACACATACACACATACATATACACACTCGTGCACACATGCATATACAACTTATGAAACTTTGAAACTGTTTTAGTTTAAGAATATAATGAAAATGATAATAAAAATATGAAAATTAATTCTAATTTTAAATAAATTGTTCAATTCAATTCAATATATATATACATTAATAATCTGTACTTCTACATAGCTAAAAATGAATTTGATAATAATCTTGATTCACCGTCGCTTATATGTATAGAATAAAAACGCTTACTACATTAATGTTAAGGTAAAGTAACGCGAATGAATAACGCGCTACAATCGTCGTTCCCACGTCAACAGATGTCAACATAGGTCACCAGAGGTCATCGCTAACGTCGTCGTCTTCGGCGGGGTTAACTTCTCGCAGGTTATAGGTGAGATCGTTCTGCAGGTCGCGCGTGAACCGTTCCCCGAACTCCGGATAGATGCTGAGCACGTCTGCCACGCCGCGAACCGTCACGCACTGAAGGTCGCAGTAGGTCAACGACTTCACATCGCAGCAGGACTTCAGGTCTCGAGCCGCCTTCCGCGACGCCGTCTGGTGGTGCTGCATGTAGTAACACGAACTCTGATAGTCGGTACCGAACAGGTCTCCTTTACCTGGCCGAGGGTGGGTTAGGGGGTGTGGTTAGGGGTGTGGTTAGGGGTGTGGTTAGGGGTGTGGTTAGAGGCGTGGCGGGGAATGTACATAACGAAGTTCTGCGCTTCTTAACGATAATGTACCGAGGCTATACTACTATGAGGTATGACTCACTTGGTTAGACTACTGATAGGTATGACTCACTAGGCTAGACTATTATTAGGTATGACTCACAAGGATAGACTACTGTTAGGTATGGCTCACCACACCCTAAAAACGAGTACCTAATTAGATTAATGAAACGAGATACGATGTATTATCGAAGTCGCTTCTCAATTTGAATATTTCCTACACGACCACCATCGACTACTACTACGATTACTTAGATTACTATGTATATGTTTATAACGATGACAACCACACATATTATATAGCCCTTTTCGACGAGGAAAAGCATATCAATATTATTATACACTAGAACAACTAATGGAAAATAAACAAAATTATTCTCATAAATACTATTATATTTATATATTTATTAAATAGCATTATTATTATTTTTATTATTATTTATTCCAGTAGCATAGAGCTACAGAGAAATAGAGTGGTAATACTCAATGCCTGGCAGCGTAAGCCAATGCGGAAAGCGGAAATAAAAAAGCAGCCATCTTGCGGCGATCAAATATTAAAATCTGGCCATTCTTTTGATCATCATTTTTTATTATTAATTATATCAAAAAAGTAAAATATGAAACTTATATCACTTTTTTATCCTCTTTCCGATGGTATTAATAATTGTATTCTTGTAACAAAATAAAAAATAAATTAGTCGAATCCGTCATTTTGCGCAGACCAAATTAGAGTAAAGCTTTCCGCCAGTCAGATACCTCGTTAACTACTCTATTTCTCTCTAGCTCTACGGATAATAAGGTGAACAAGGGGATGCCTACCTAATATGGCGACCACCATGCCCGACTTCAGTATCTCCATCGACCCGTTACAGATGAAGTACAGATGGGAGATGAAGTCACGCGTGTGTATCAGGTATTCACCGGGGGCGCAGAATATCGACTTCACCTGTACACGATCATAGCACATGCGTTAATCAGTTATACTATAATAGTCATTTATTGAGATCACATATATATATATATTTAATACAATACATATGGATACGAACACATATGGATCAGTATCGTTCATTAGTTAATCATTATTCATTTATATTATTCATTATTTATAAATTGATCGAAAAGTATAGAGTATTATTTCTAATTTAAAATTTCTATTTAAAAAAAATGTCCATAAATTATTCATTAATATTATTTACTATTGTTGATTATTAGGAAACCATTTATAATCATGATATCATTTTTATTTTTGTTATTACAATATATTTCCATTTAAATTATATACTATATATAAATATATACCATAAATATATATATATATATATATATATAAAATTTTAGGGTAAGTATATATATGTAGGCAATTCAATTTATTATTGTAAATATAGATTATACATATAATGTGTAATAATAAGTTAATCATTTGAAATTTACATAACAAAATTATTAATTTTATATAGTTTTACATATTTATAAATAAAATTGAAAATAACTAATTTAAGCTATAAATACGAGTGTGATGAACCTATTAGTGTACATGATAATAGAAAGGAAGGAGGGAGGGAGGAGAGGAGAGATAAAGAGATAAAGTGAGAGAGATGGAATGAAAATGACATAGAGAGAGAGAATGAGGGAGAGAGATAACAAGGAGATAAAGAGAGATAATGGCAGTAAGAGAGAGAGAGATAGAGAGATAGAGTGGGAGAAAAAGAGATATATAGAGAGAGAGAACGAGAGAGAAAGAGATAAAGTGAAGATAAAGCTATAGAGTGGGTCATACACTTAGATAGAGAGGTAGCTGCCGGAACCTGTTGAGCGATCGCCTTCATACATCCCTGACTAGCGCTGGAGAACACGGGCAGAGCGAGGATGTCACGGAACAGATGTATCGCTATTTCGCCCTTCATCTCGTCGGGGAAGTCCTGAATGACCTCTGCGGTGTTCACCCCGTTGTTGAGGGACCACGTGGTCTGGAAGTGCTCCTGCATCCGGCGCTTCAGGGGTTTGGGTACGTGATGCGCTCGGAAGAAGTCCTGGTCAACGATGGGCGGGGGGGGGGGGATGTTAGGAATGCAGGTAATGATAGGAATGTAAGATGTTAAGAATGCGAGACATGTTAAGAATGTGAGAGATGTTAGGAATGAGAGTATTATAGGAATGCGAGCGATGTTTGGAATGTCTGCATTGTTAGAAATGTCTGCAATTTTAGGAATGCGAGTGATATTAAAATGTGAGAAATGTTAGGAATACGATATCACATAGACTGTGACGTGTAGCTAGATCTACGTCATTCCGCGGGCAACTCTCCTTCATTACAACACCAGTGATGACGTAATGATAAGCCACGACGGAGAGTGGAGGTTACCTGCTGGGGGGGCGGGGGGGCGGGAGGAGGACTTAACCTTGAGATCTCTGGTCTTCGATTGGTAGTTAGCTCGTCGGGCATACATGCGTTGAATGATCGCGGTCACGTTACCGAACACGACGGCGTGCATCAGCGCTAAAGGTCAAGGTCAAGGTTAAAGTTATAAAGGGCGAGGTAGCCGGTTATGAGATTAGGTGGTAGCGGGGAATACGATACTTTTAGCTCCACGAGGTGTTATTTATAGTTTGGTGCGTTCCTTTCATCCCATCCAGGAACTTAGGCGAAATTTACACTTATAACCATATATGGCTCTAATGTCCCTTCGAAACAGCTCTCATGTTAAAGTATCCATGGTTTTAACGAGAGCCGGTCATTTATTTATACACAATTATATAAGATTACTATTAAATATTATTTGAAGACCCATTTTATTAGTCCGGACGCGGCTCGAACCCGCGACCTACAGATTTCTTATCTGACACCTTAGCCAACTGAGCCACACAGGTAGTTGACAGCCACACAAACATTACGTAGTCTACATGAGAAGTCATACACATATACTATAGTTTAGATGACGACTAATGGAAATTAATACTTCCAAGTATATACATAGATAGATAGATAGATGATTTATTTATACACAAATAAAACAAAGATAGTTATCATTTGTGTTTTAGCAAATTAATAATATTAAAATAACAAATTAAATATATAATCAACGATAACGTTCGAGGGACATGTTGAGGCAGAGCGCAGAAGAGGAAGGCTTATAGAACGCGTGGGGTATAGTAGATATTGCAGAATAAACCGGTGACTCATTCTATAGTATGTTTGTATTCGTTGTTCTACGAGCGAATAACTCCCTTTATTCCCTTTGTAACGTCCTACCCGATACCCTAATGCATTTATGTCGGCCGCAAGTACTATAGAAGATATCCACGAAGCTGATTAATATATTACGCACTCACGTTACATATTAACCCGGAGAATGGCTAGCAACGGAAAGCTACGGAGGACATAAGATACGGTGGCTCCTCCTAGGGTAACGTCAGGTACACCGCTATAACGATGTCCGCGATATAATGCCTCTACCATGAAAAGTAACTATCGCATGATTCGTAGATGCCGCTGAAGTAAAGTTAATATTATAATTATAAGTTAATGTATTCTATCGTGAATCCACAGACTAACTGCTATGTGGCTTAGTTGGCTAAGGGGTCGGACACACAGGTAGTAGGTCACGGGTCAACCACCATCGGAACAATACAATGCATCTCACAATAATATAACTTATACTAAACGCTTACATTAAATTAAATAAGATCACTTATAATTTAATGTATGCAGAATTATCGGTTCTCTTCAAAACCTAGATACCTTAATACTGGAGCTCGTTCGAAGGGACATTAGAGACATTAAAGTCACGATATTATAAGTGAAACTCTTTAAAGAGTCGTTATTAAATAACGATAAGTTTACGGATATCTAACTTCTCATTCTAGTGACCCGCTAACACATAATGCATCATCTCCTAACTCCCTGACCTATAACGGGCCGACCTATAACCTCCGATAGTTGTGCCAACTCTAACCCATCTCCCCACACGGCGACCCCTAACCTATCTCCCCACTCAGCGACCCCTAACCTATCAACACCGCCCCCCCCCCCCGCCGACAATGACCCCTAACCCATCTCCCCACACGGCGACCCTTAACCTATCAACCCCGCCCCCTCCCTAACCTCCTATCAACACCCCGCTCCCCCCTCCTAACCTCCTATAAACACCCCGCCCCCCCTCCCTAACCTCCTATCAGCATCGCTACGATGGAGAATATCTTCTCGGCGTTCGTATTAGCCGACACGTTACCGAAACCCACCGAAGTGAGGCTGGTGCAGGTGAAGTACAGACTAGACACGTACGTAGAGGTTGTCACCGAGGAAGGGATCGTCTTGTTCACTATCGGCTGCTCCAACTTCTCGGACAGCTGGTATAGCCAACCTAAGGGTGCCGTGTGTATGGTGTTTAGGGAGGGGGGGGGATAGGGTGGGTTAGATAAGGGGGCTGGGTTTGTCACGGCCTCTATAGAATAGAGAGAGTTAGGAAGGGCGGGGTGTAATAAGTTAGGGGAAGTTAAAGATAAAGTTTATACAACCAACCTATTGTAGGTATGGCGATGTTTATATATTCATTGTATATATTTACATATGTGTACTATATACACTATATATACTATATATATACTGTATACTATATATATATATATATATATATATATATATATATATATATATATATATATATATATATGTATATATATATATATATATATATATATATATATATATATATACTATGTATATATATATACTATGTATATAATGTACCAGGGGGGAAGTGGTGAGAGGGTAGGGTATTGTAGGTAAGGGGGGGGGTTAGGGTAGAGTGTGCCCTAGATGCTATACTATAAAGTATGGTTGGGAAAAATAGGCCATACTAAAGTAGGATAAGGCTGGCAAGGTCTGGATGTGCGGTATAAGATATAAATTATATCGTTACGATGGAATAGAGAAACTATATTTAGAATACAAGAGCAATATGAAGGTGGATGATATTTATTTTATACATATTTTTTACTTACGTATATATCTAGTTTATTAATGCGTGAATAAAATATTTTAAATACGTGCAATATTTTGTATCTTTTTGAATTTTAAATTAAAGTGATTATTAAAGATATACAATTTAGTAGAATTATCATACGTGTAGTTAATGTATGTACGTAATGGGTATCATCGTGAAATAGTATTATATGGTCTATTGAAAACGGATGTTTTAAAAGCCTAAATTCTAGTCATATTTAAATATTTGTATTTTAAACTCCCCCGCAGTCTCTGTAGATCTAGCCTATATCACCTCAGAAATACTCACATGTAGCGTACATAACAAACCATATTCGATGTCAGTGTGGTAAAACAATACTCTACTCTTACAGTAGGTGGTACCTACCTATCTACTAGATAATCTAGTGTGGAATTGTTAGATAAAGGATATTACCTCATACTATCAAAGATTTTGTGAAATGAAAGATATAACATACCCTATATATATAGATGAGTATAATATAATCACAGCATACCGTGAATACAGAGATAAATTACAGAGAAAAATTACATGTTCTATAGTAATTCATTGAAAGCTACCTAAAGCTATTGATTGTGGTAACTAACGCAACTCTGTGTCATCACTTACCCGTGTTCTACATTCTCTGTAGATGTTTACTTTTACCGTTAATTACGTCAACTAGCTCGACGCTCGCTAAGGGTGATCATAGAAACAACAATTTGTTTGGATACGTCGTATAGGATAGATGTTGAAATTATATTAATATATGTATATATCAAATATTTGATGAGTCAGATTTGACGAAGAGGTAGACTATTAAAGTTACGTAAATGAGAACAAAAATTAATCTGAAAACAATATTTTCTATTTTACCCTATGATACTATTATTGCTCAGATGGATATTTATTTTTACAATTTCAAATAATATATTATCCCCACACCCTAAGGGGTATAGCTAATAGCTATTAGCCACGCCCCTTATTAGCCACGCCCCTTATTAGCCACACCCTAATTATCCACACACCCTATTAACCACACCTAATATTATCCATGCCCCTTATTAGACACACACCCTATTAGCCACGCCCCTTAAATGGACGCCCGTACCAACCTACCGTCCAGTTAGCGGGATTGTTGTCGAGTTCGAACAGACCAATGGAATACCAGACGCAGGCCAGCCAATGGGCGAGCACCGTGAACATAGCCATTAGCAACGTTAGCACTACGAACGAATACTGCGAATAGTGGTCGAGCTTCTGCATGAGCCGGGCTAGTCGCAGCAGTCGAGCCACTTTCAGCAGGTGGATCAGCTTACCCTGTTGTTGTTATTGTTGTTGTTGTTGTTGTTGTTATTGTTGTTGTTGTTGTTGTTATTGTCGCTAGTGTTAGTAGTTTGGTTGTTGATTGATAATTTATTTAAGAAATTATATAGTCGAAATATATAATCGAAAGTATAAATTATAAATATTTGCTAACGATGTCGTACTTTTTTGAAATATTAATTGTTGTTGTTATTATCATTATTGTAGGTGTTGTTAGTGTTATTCATGGATATTAGAATTGTGTAGTTATTTGTATAAATCTGTAATTTTTTTTTTTTCACCATTTGAATAATCTGCATAAAATGAGAATTCATTGAATACATTGATTCAAATATAATTCAGTGATATTCTTTATAATTTGTCTTTTCTTTATAAATTGATATGAAATATATATAAGTAATAGTTGTAAATTATCTAATTATAATATACATATAATTGGAATTTATCATATATTAAATTACTTATATATTAATCTAAAATTATGTACTCTTCATTTTATATAATTTAAGCTAATTATTTATTAATTATTTATAACCTAAATTGATATTTAGTCACTACATGAAAATATTATTTTTAAATATTTAAAAATAAATACTATATAACTTCATTTTTTACTATGTTTTTTACTATTATTTTATAATTTGATATGATATGTGTACTTATTTGTATAATTGTAATCAATTGGCTTATTTTTATAAATATATCATACTTATCAAAGCAATTGCGAGTCATTATTGTAATATAAGTGAATTTTTAAATGTATTGAAAATATGATGTACAAATACAAACATTACAAACATAATGGCGGATTGTCATTCAAATTGGTGAACAAACTTTATCTCCAATAGCTGTATACCTAATACTAATGTCTATAGTGTTATTATTATTTGTATTTGTATTGTTTTTATTATTGTTATTATTATCTAAGTTATGGAACCCTAGCTAATCTCATCCAGGAACTTGTATGAAGTTTTACTAATGATAAAATGGCTATAATGTACCTAGGAAGCCGCTTTCATGTTAAGGTATTAGTAGTTTTAACGAGAGCCCATTATTTTTAAATATACAATAAATAAATAATTATATAATATCATTTTCAAATAGTATTTAAAGATCTACATTATTGGTCTAAGCGAGGCTTGAACCCGCAGCCTACTGCCTATGTGTGTTGACGCATTATCCTGATGAGTCACACAGGCAGGTACTTACGTAACGACTACGGTAGGCTGGTGACGTAATCAGACCGAGTTAATCTTTATTTGTTATCGTCCAATAGAGGTGACTAATAGGTAACCCAGCGAATGACTCATAATAAAATGAGTCATGATTCATGAGTCATGATAGAACCCACGGTCGAAAAGCTAAAAGATTAAGGTAACAAGGTATTGTGTAAACTATACGTTCTATATTTCACCAGTGAGAGATTTACTGCATGTAGTCGGAGTGAGATAGGCCTGTATAACGAATGTGATATATATATATATATATAACTGCCTGTATGCCTCAGTGGCTAAGGCGTCATGACGTCATGACGACATGCATGTCTGCAGACACACAAGCAGTAGGACACGGGTTCGATCCTCGTCCGGACCATTAATTAATTTTATAAAATGGGTATTAACATATTATTTAGAAGTGATCTTATATAATTGAGTATAAATAAATGATCGGCTCTCGTTAAAACCATGTATACCTTAACATGAGAGCGGCTTCGAAGGGACATTAGAGCCATATATGGTTATAAGTGAAAAATTCATCATAGTTCCTGGATGGGATGAAAGGACTCCACCAAATAAAAATGACAATAACTATATATATATATATCACATTCGTTATATAGGCCTATATACTCTATAGTATAACGGTTTAACGTTTATTATGTTATTATTCGCTATATCGTCCCCGTCGCCCTCCAAATCTAGTTAGAGGTTACACAATCGTACATCTGTAAATCATTCATGCGTGACGTGCTGAGTGTAAACTCGTGTCCCTACACCCGTGGTGTTGATATCGTTATCCTACAGGTAATGGCGGGTGTACGGACCTAATAGCGGGTGTACGGATGAATGAACGAATATGTTCTATTTCCGAATATTCATGCCACTATCTGCGAATAATAAGCGTGTTTATAGAACATACGCGCTAGATGTTCGCTCAAGTATGACGTCAGCTTTAGTAGGTTAACGCTGCTGAGGTGTCAGTGTGTCAGCTTACGTAACGCCCTATCGTTGATATGTCATTTAAAGGATATATTACTTCCTAGGTATGGGCGCTGCAACAAGGGGGGACGGGAGGATATGCCCCCCACTTTAAAATCTAGGGGGACCTCCTATGTATTTGTACCCCCCCCCCACTTTTACCACAACATTTATTTTGATTGGTTGGTCCCCTCTATAGAGGGTATGTATACATACAAAATCGTTCCAGCGCCCCTAGTCCTAGGCAATACCTATAGAAACTTGTTAGTGCCTGCTTGTATTACTTAATAGTAAAAGTAATAGTAATAGTAATAGTTATTTAGACACTTAAATAATAGTAAAAACTATTCCGTAAGGTGTAATCGAATACTAATTAAAAAAATAATAATTATAATAAAATATTTGTGTTAGTCAATCGCGTAAGATTGAAACAGAAGGATGACTTCTATCACCTTATCACTTCCTAATGACTTCCTTACGTATGCGCTGCACTCCTATATATATAGCCCCAATATATCCCCTATATAGCCCCTATATAGCCCTTATTTATCCCTATATAACCCCTATATATTCCCTATATAGCCCCTATTTAACCCCTATATAGCCCCTATATAGCTCCTATATAGCCCCTATATAGCCCCTATATAGCCCCCATATAGTATACCTCAGGAGTAGAGTGATAGTACCGCATCACCATTGCCTCTTACAACATCAAACTCTAGGAATCCTCGACATTGTACGACCTCTATTTTCAGTAATACACATACGGCATACATACCACGTACATCTACGTGGTCTTTACAGATATTACCTATAGGCTAAGTTGGTCGCCTGTAAAATATAATCTATAATAGCACTTACACTAGCTCTATATATACTATTGTATATATATATATATATATATATATATATATATATATTTATATATAGTTCACCCGATATGGTATTTAGTTAAATATAACTCACTTCGTAATTGTTTAGTTAAATATAACTCACTTCGTAACTGTTTAGTTAAATATAACTCACTTCGTAACTGTTTAGTTAAATATAACTCACTTCGTAACTGTTTAGTTAAATATAACTCACTTCGTAACTGTTTAGTTAAATATAACTCACTTCGTAACTGTTTAGTTAAATATAGTCTACTATATATATTATTTGCTTACACATATGAACATATGTAAATATATATATTTATATATATATACATAAATAAATATATATATATATATATAAATACACCCACCCCTGAACTTTATATAACTTTTAATTGTATTTTCAACACTTTCACTTGAAATAACACTGTTATTATTCACGCCCATACATTCATAATGCATGACCTAATAAGTATTACCTATACATCTATATGCATATGCATATGCAGACCTATACAGCATTAGGACACGGGTTTAAAGCCTGCCCGAACTATTAAAATAGGTCTTAAAACAATATTTAGAAGTGATCTTATATAATTGTGTATAAATAAATGATCGGCTCTCGTTAAAACCATGGATGCCTTAACACGAGAGCGGCTTCGAAGAGACACTAGAGCCATATATGGTTATAAGTGAAAACTTCATCTAAGTTCCTGTCTGAGATGAAACAACTCCACCAGTATTAAACACAACAATACATAGTTATATATATATTTACGGTACTCCCTAAATCTATAGATTTAGGGAGTACTGTAGTAAGTTTAATGGTTTTATTTTGAAAGTTATTGAAACTATTTTTTAACATCCTATTTTTATAAACTCGCCGATTGTATATAGGCTATAGCATAACATTTATAACAACATTCGTTGTATTTATACATTTTGTTACCTACCTATCTATCTATCTATCTAAGTCTATCCCTACCGTCTACCCCTACCCTAAGTCTACCCCTGCCCTAAGTCTACCACTACCCTAAGTCTACCACTACCCTAAGTCTACCCCTGCCCTAAGTCTACCCCTATCCTAAGTCTACCCCTACCCTAATTCTACCCCTACCCTAAGTCTACCCCTACCCTAAGTCTACCCCTACCCTAATTCTACCCCTACCCTACCGTCTACCCCTACCCCCGCGACCACTGACCGTATTCACTTGGGAGGCGTGTAGAAGATCAAATGGTATCGCCGCCAACAGATCCAGTAGGAACCAGCCCCGGATGTAGTGTACGGCTATAGCTCGAGGCTCGTAGACCACCTGACCCGACTTACTCACGAAAGTAGTTCGGAAGTTCAGGACGATATCTGAGGGCGGTGATGCGGTTGAGGGGTTAACGGGGTTCCGCGACGGGGCAACTAGCTAACACCGGTAACGAATTAAATACATTATAATTTGTGATATTGATTAATGCTACTGGTTATTGATAAGTGTCTGTCTACAAATTACCTATGCAAAAAGTTTAGAAATAGCATACAAACATCTTTTATAGCGCAGCATTATAAAATAAATAATAAATGGATTATTTGTTTTATGACCTATATTCATATTACATTTCTTATACGTTATAGATAAGGAGAACTTATTATATAAAATCTAATATAATATATAGATATTGAATCATACAATTATTATTTTATACTATTGATTTTATATTACCTATATATTAATATATATATATATATATATATATATATTAATATATTTAAAACTGCCGATGTGGCTCAGTTGGCTAAGGAGTCAGACACACAAGCAGTAGGACGCAAGCATTTGACCATGGTATGCATTAATTTATTTATTTAAAATGGGTATTAAAATATTATTTAGAAGTGATCTTATATAATTGTGTATAAATAAATGATCGGCTCTTGTTAAAACTACGGATGCCTTAACATGATAGCGACTTCGAAGGGACATTAGATATGTATGGTTATAAGTGAACACTTCATCTAAGTTCCTGGATGGGACCAAATAAAATGTTAGAATATAGAATATATTATTATTATTATCAGATTTAGGTTTGCACCAGGGTTTTTGTAGAAGCTAAAGCTTATCGAGACAATTACCCTTAATTTTAAAGCAAGTTCAAAAAAAAACTAAATAAATAAAATATTATAAAATATTAGATGACTTCCTGTTTACATAGATACAATACAATGAATAAAATAGAAAAATAATATAAATTGTTTGAACTTGCCATAAAATTATGTAATCATAATTTAATTATTTATAAATAAATAAATAACTAAAATAAATAATAAGTACTATACAATAATACACTAAACAAAAATATAGATGTATTAGTATAAAAGAAGAAAAAAATGAAGTAAAATGAAGTAAAACTGAAATATATATATATATATATATAAATATATATTATATATCTATGCATAACATTATTACTTTAAGTTTATATATTACAATCTAATTGTTGACATTTTGAATGCATGTTACTTGGAATACTTTTCTTCTTCTACCTATGTATAAATCAACTGACAGATATAACTGGTATAGCTATCTGAACTTTATTGATGCTGTAAGAAAGTGTATATATAGGTAAAATATGTATGTAACTATCTATAATTATGTAAAGCTATTAAAATAATTAATTTATTAATATAATTAATAATGTGTAATTTTCGAATAAATTGAAAAAAAAAAAACTATTATTATGTATATTGTTATATATGTAATATATAAAATGTTATAATTATATTTTCAGATTGTATTATATATGAATAACTAAAAAAAAGGTTAAATTAATTTCCCACAAAATACCCCTTTCAAAATGCACCGGGCCTCGGCTATACGGCATCCCACTAAATTAACGTTTACGTACGTTATCCACGATCGCACTCGATATAAATAACATACACGACCGATGTTGGAGAGGGGTTTAACCACAATCATAGCTCAGACAGAACGGGCGATAATACACCACGAACCGATTGCGATAGCTTCGACATGGGTGGTCTAGTGTATTTATTAATAAGTAATGATCTATTATTGTACACGATGGCACTGTGTACATCGTGCACCGTGTACATTGTACATTGTACATTGTACACTGTACATCGTGCACCGTGTACAACCACTACGTGTACATAGCGTAACGTCTACATCGTAGACACACCGGTGTACACAAATATAAATAACACAAATAACACTTTCAACACTCTATGTACGGTATGAAAAACACGTATACACAGCGTACAAACAATGTAATACAAATACGTTGTGTATATACTATATACACAGTGTACAAACAATGTAATACGTTGTGTATATACACAGTGTACAAACAATGAATACGTAATCCTACATATATGTATACGTATAAGTATACTTATGTATGCCTATAGCCACATGGCTATATATAGATGTAATGGGGCTAGTTGTATACTGTACATAAATATATATATATATATATATATATATATATATATATGTAGCAGACTAACGTCTTATATATTTTCAATGCAGTTGTTTTTAAGTTTATATTATAGATTTTTAATTAGTTATTTTATTAGTTGTGTAGGTTATTATGTAATAATTATAAATGTTAATTTCGTCTAGTGATTTTTGTATTTTTTAGGTAAGATTATTTAGCTTATTATTTATTTTTAGTTAGTTATATTTTTGTTTTCTTTTATGGAATAATTATAAAAGTATAAATGTTGATTTTATGTATAGTTTACCTATTGATTTTTGTGTTTTTTATTTAGTGTTATTTAGTGTATAGAATTGGTTGGACCAATGAACCGTCGCGTAGAAATAATATAATCTGAATTATATTAGATTTAATAATATTATTTTATTTTTGATTATACCTTGACACGTGGAGGTTTGTAAAACATTATATTGTACTATTCTATATTGTAATGTTGTATATATGTTAACAGCATTATTGTGTGGTTTTTTGTTGATTTATTAATCAAATGTAATTTTAATACAACGGTCCTCTATCATTTTGAGTGGTGTAATATTGCCAACACTTATTTCGGCCACTCATTATTACATATATATATATATATATATATATATATATATATATATATATATATATAAATATATATATATATATATATATAAATATATATATATATATATATATATATATATTATATATATATATATATATATTATATATATAATAATAATAATAATAAATATTTATTAGAAGAAAGTTGTACATTTTTTTCGTATGAAGTATTTAAATGAATTACATTGTTATTTCCTCTAAAGGGCTTCAGATAAAGATCAATATATTTTCTATGCTATCGCCCGATATATGTATGTACATAGTATTTGATACATACGTACACTACATATATTACACATACCTTCTATAGTAGTAATGTACACACCCCAATGTAGGTTCCCCCCCCGAATACGCAAAGAACTAACATGTTCACATAACACAGGCGACGCATCTCTCACGAATGTCGTGCGAACGCCTTATTAATATTGAGTTATATAATTCTATTAATAGTCCATGTTAAATCCGTATCCATGCGATGTTAAATTAAAATATTCCCTGGAAGGAGCTACAAATAAAAAAAAATTTAATTATATCAACTCTATAGGTTATATTATTCTAGACATTTTTCGATTCCAACTAATACATCCTATAGAATCGTATAGGTTATAACGGATCATTTTAACCAGTTCCCTTTTGGATGGGGGGGATTCCAAAAATATGTTTGTAAACATATTGTTAATGAAAAACTACTGAATAAAACACGCTTGCTACTGATTTACACTAACAACTGGGATTATAGTAGATACTTAATTATGAAAACATCTGATTTTGTGGTGGGTAAAAAGTAAAAAGTTGGTAGGGGTGGGGGGGGGGGGTAATTGCCCTCAAATACCCTTATAAAGGTACCGCTACAAAGCTAAGAGCATCCCTCTAGCGCATGAGCGCGTGCAAACCTATAATGAAGAGCATCTCTAACGCATGCGTGCGTGCAAACCTATAATGAAGAGCATCTCGACTATGACGTCGGTCACGATGCTGACGCGCCTGTTCTGCGGTTCGTTCTGAGTGTAGAACGCCGCGTTGTACGGTACTATGATGGCGATGTAGAACGTACACAACAGTATCAACCAATCCCAGCCGATCTTGAAGATACCGTAGTGAAGCAGCACCAACTTCGAGCGCTTCATCTCCTGTACTTTGTACTCGGGAAGAGCGCTCGTTCCGGATAAGTGGTTCAGCTGGGGGCGGGCCGGGGGGCGTGGTTACGTTACGGGGCGGGGTTAATAAGGGTTCGATAATAGGTTAGGAGATTAACTCTTTACTAACTCTACTTTCGGCTAACCCGTGACGTTATTACCGGCGTAGGGTTTAAATAATATTATGGGGTTTTCGTTATTAACCCTTTGATAGGGAGTTACGTTATTAACTGGGAGGGTAGCATATCGACACGCTTATAAGTTGAGTAACCTCTTTAGGACTACTCATGGGTTAATCTTGTCGTAACCTGCATCTGATGACAATACTATAAAAACTATTAATATATATATATGTAAGCTACGAATATATTGCTGAGCTAAACAATGTTATAGGTATAATGATTACAAATAACATTTCGCATCCTACTTTATATTATTGTTCAGGTATACGTGTCTATAGCGCGTACCACATGTACACATTATGTACACATACGTATGTACACATACGTATGTACACATACGTATATACACTGTATATACACTGTACGAACATTTATTACATAATATTGATCAAGTAATTAATCACATTGTTCACATATTTAAAAAATTGTATTTGAATACAATACCCTGTGTATTCGCGCATTGTGGTCTACACACGCACACACACGCACACACACGCACACACACACGCACGCACACGCACGCACACACACATATATATAGGACATACAAAAATTGCATAGTCAATTTCACTCTTCCGAAAGGCTTAGAGCATATTTTAATTTGTTTAACATTATTATGACTTATATAACTTATATAACTTTAAAATTAGTACACTTTAAGGATTAGTTATAGGTAAATAGGGCTAGTCTATAGACTAGTGGTAGTGTAGCCACTAGTGGTATACCACTACGAGTGTCTACATAAACGTATTACCATTGTTACACGCTATTTCATTCACATACACATACGCACAAACATACGCACTAACATTCGCATACACATACGTGCATACGTGTGAACATCAGCACATCCACACGAGCGCATAAAAAACGATGGTATATATCCAGACTCGTATACGAGTCTGCAGACATACACACATACACACCCATACACATGTGAATTATTATTTAATTCTGATATTAATTTTCGCTATATGAATAATATAAATGTTACAAACCTATTATATATTTATATCTATATAGATACCTATAGATATATCTATAATTATATCTACCCCTATAGTTATAACTAAATAGGCTTCAGCCTGTTTTAACTTTATCTATAGATTTATCTATAGAGTATACTCATTAATAAACATAATCGATTATATTTGATTGACAGCTACGTATACGCCACCATAGGGCTCGGTTTGAACCGTCACATCACCGATGGAGCCGCTACGCCCAGTGACCTTGCGGCGCAGTCTGACCCCAAGGCTGTATCCGCACTGAGAACAATGGCGACCTATCACTGGGCTCGAGATACTGTGTATTGATGGCGTACAGAAAGCGAACAACGATTAGCGGACACTTATTACCGCGGTTATTCAACACATGTGCCGACTGTTATCACTGGGCTTGTTACCAAGCGAAGTACGTGTTCAGATAGCGAGCCATTAGTACCAAGACCTCCTATAACCTATAACCTAGGTTATAGGAGGTCTTGTTAGTACACGGTAATAAGATGTTCGAACATATAACTTGTCATAGCTACTACTTGTGGCCGTGCTTGTTACTGTGCTAGTTGCTCGCTGTGGGAATACTATAATATTACTATTACTATTAATAAGTGTTAATAAGTGTTAGTATTAATACTATAGTGATGTAAATGATGCTCAAAGCTAAAGCATCGATGCAGTCTCAGTCTTAGTTACCTCAAAAGTATCTACTCGGCTCGGGCTCGTTTGGCTAGAGTCTCAGATCGGCTCGGGATAATTTTTTTTCCGAAAATCAAAGTCTCGACTCGGAATAAAAAACCAAAAGTCTAATCTCTGCATCATCAGTACATCACTAGATACAATGTACATTACTATTCACTGAATACCGAAGTTGGCGACGATAATATTTTTTAAATTGATGTAAATCGATGTAAATATGAAATATATAAAAATTTGTATTAAAATGTAACTTCAAAAAAGCCTAATTTCGTCTCGGTTATGTTTTGTAAGAGTCTCAACTCGACTTGGGCTCGTTTTTTCCCGATAGTGAAATTCTCGGCTCGGCATCATTACATCACTAGTGAATAAGCCCTAACGTAAGGTGTTACGTAAGCATTACGTCATCGATGAGGTGATCAACTGTTACGTAAGATAAACTTGGTGCATAGATATTACGCAATGGACCGTGTCGTTTACACATATATATCGTAATTGGTGTTATTATATTTATTTGTGGAGTCCTTTCATCCCATCCAGGTACTTAGATGAAGTTTCGACTTATGATAATATGGCTCTAATGTCTCTTCGAAGCCGCTCTCATGTTAATGCATCCATGTTTTTAACGAGAACGGATTATTTATTTATACGCAATCGAATAAGACCACTTAGGTGATATATTTAGAATATATATTTAGAATATATATATAGAATATATATTTAGAATATATATTTAGAATATATATTTAGAATTCTAAATATTATTTTAATACCTATTTTGTTATTCCGCCGGACGAGGCTCGAACCCGCGACCTTCCGCTTGTGTGTCTAACGCGTTAGCCAACTGAGCCACGCGGGCGGTTATATATTTTAATATACATATGTTGGTATATATACGTAATCGATATATCCAAGGGTACGCCATAGTGCTAACGATGTACGTAGGTTACGTGTAGAGTTAGCTAAATCTATGTATAGAAACATGCCTATAGGCCCTATCTCGCCCTCTCTCGCCCTCTATCGCACTATCTCGCACTCTCTCTCTCGTGTCCTATGGGCATGACTCACCACTATAATGACTCACCAGATGCAGGTACTACGCTCGTTTGTGTTATTATTACGGATGTTGATAAGTATTACAGTAGTACATGTTTGTTTCATTCTGGTATTGGTTTACTTTATTTGTAACTCGTTCTGTTTATGATATATTTAAAATGTATCATTTAAATATTAAACTATATAATTAATACTTTATTACTAATACATGGTACAAAGATAAGAATAATTCTATAAAGTTAAAGTAGAAATTTAATATTTCGATGCTACTTACAAAATAATGTATTTTATTTTCGATTATTTTTACGCTATCTTTGACTATATGATTTATTTCTACTTTCGATTGTTTTTCGTTTATTTTTACGGTAACTGTAAAACGTTTTAATTTCTTTAATTTTTTAATTTCTTTAATATAGTTAGCAAATATTTATACTTTATACTTTCGATTATATTTTCGGCTATGTATTTGCTTAAATAAATTATCAATCAATAAATAGGGATATCTCTTATCATAGCTACATTAATACTTCAATTGTTATATATATATATATATAAATAATACATAATGATTAATACATATTAATTATAATATATTCCCTATCATTAGTATCACGACAATTCACTTTATATCACCTATATAAATATATGTATATATATATATATATATATATATATATAAGTGTGTGTTTGTGTGTATACACATATATGTGAATAATTATGAATATTAAAGGATAACCGTTTAAGACTTTTAAGATTTAAGAATTATAATATTCACAAATGCATAAAGTGTATACATATGGGTTATACACACGCATACACGAATACACACGCATACACTTATACACACGCACGAACACACGCGCACAAGTATAAACCGTTTGCTTAATTTCCTTTTCCACCTCGGATCGTTTGCCGATGCACGCCATCATCATGTCGTTATACGCGATAAACTCGAACCCCTCCCCGATAGTACGTATTCCGGATACTTCGACTACTGCAGAGGCGACGTCTATACTACGACTACTTCTATGTAGAACGTAGAATCTGGTACCGCGACCAAGTAGAATACTACTACGACTACGTCAATACTACTATAGTATAGTATACGTACTATACTACTACTAGGTATACGACTACTAATATGAATAGGTAGGCGGGAAGAGAGTTATAGTTATTCCGTGATTATAGGTGGCGCCTCTAGTCGTCGTGGTGCTGATCGGCGAGAAGATATGGTAGTCACGCGACTTTCACGTAACTACTACTATTACGCAACCGCCTCTCTCTTACGTCACCGCACGTGATGAATGCGCGCTCAGAATGCCGTAACGAGTGTCAACACTAAAATAGGTTTAAACGAAACACCGCGAGTAGTAAAATAGGTTTAAACGAAACATCGCGGTAGTACAATAGGAAACTTAACAATGGCGGCGACGACGACGATATCGCGACGTCCAATGGACTAGTTACTATAGTAGTACTGTAGTATACTGAATTAGTACTATAGAACGACGCGCTGACGTGCGATTAATACAATGAATCGACGCTAGGATATACACCTGGTGGCAGAACGATCGAATTAATATTATGTATTATCGCCTATTATCGCGTGTTTCAAAAATATAATATTAATATATATATATATATATATATGTATTGTATAATATAATAATGATATTTCGTTTACTAATTCATATATTTTTTATTATTATTATAATAGTTGTAGACATATGTTTATAACTTAAATATAATAATATATCCTATCATAATAATAGTAATGATATTCATATATTTTTATATGTTTTAATAATACATTAGGGGAGGGAACGGAATAGTGGCCTATAATTTATATGTCTCAGAATACTTCTAATATATCGATAAATATTTAATTTTAAGATCTTATTTTTTTGAATTATCTATAAATCATATATATCTAGAATACTGTGATTTCATTTTTATAAATTACTAATAATATTAACGATTTATTAGGCATTAAACAAGGCATAAACAGTATTAAAATAAGGCAAGTCAGGGGTATATATAGTGGCCGCTAGTATCAGAATATGCAGTAGGTTTCTCATAATGTATTCGATTTATATTTTTTTAAGTAGGGGAGGGAAGGGGGTATACCCCCACTATAGTGGCCGATAATTAATATGCCTCAGAAGATTTCTAATATATCGATAAATACAGAATTGTAGGCTCTTATTTTTTTGAATTAACTAGAAATCATATAGTTCTAGAATACTGTGATTTCACTTTTTTATATAAAGTGTTTAACCTAATAATATTAACGTTTGATTGTCATTAAAAAAGCACTAAAATAAGGCAAGGCTCTAGTAGTGGCCGCTAGTACCAGAAAATGCGATAGGTGACTCGTAATGTATTCGATTTATATTTTTTTAATATTATATAATATTAAATAATTATATTTATGATGCATACGCACCTTATTTGATGCAATGATTTAATTATATACACACATATTCTTACACATAAATAAGTATAAATACATATGACAAATTCTTCAACCTCAAAAATGAATACTAGGGCACTGAGTTATATTGGTCCAATAATATGGAATTCACTCCCACCCTATATTAGATCCATAACATCGCATAAAACATTCATGAAATATATACAACAATTGATCTCAAGTGGCAACCTGTAATACTAATATTGTTTGTCATTATTATTTTATTTATTAATTTCCGTACTGTCTATTCAATTTTATCTTATTATCATTAATGGAATTTATTGTTTTACCTACTTTTATTATTTGTATTCTATATATACACTTTTGAGAAATCATTCATGATTTATTTAAGTATTTATAAATAAACTTTCAATCAATCAATCACTATATAATCATGTTTTTGTTAACATTTGACAAAAAAATATTACGTAATAAATTAGAGTAATTATTTAATTATTTAAAAAAAAGTAACTTTATATTATAGACATTTTGATTATTTATATATTGTATATAGAACTTTTATCCTATTTAGCACCATTTAAGCCACAATTAAAACGACCACTACTCCGTTCTCGGCCACTACCCCGTTCCATCCCCATTATATTATTGAAGATATTTATGTATGGTTGTGTAATAGTAATTATTGTCGTATTGACAGATGTGATAACGTATTACCAAATAATTGTATACTCACATATAGTAGTATACTTTAATAAACATGTTTATACATTAGCATTATATACGACATTATATTCATAACTTAAGTTACTAATTAGTATGTTTACAAAATAAAGGTACATTATTCGTTTGAATATCATTGGTTGATATTTAGATAAATTAAATTCAAAGACATTAATATTGTCTAATTTAAATTTTTATTATCTTTGGAAAAAAATGTCAAAGTCGTAGTACATAAGCGCAGAATTTTTTGATATAGCAGACGTTTGAATGTTCATATTCAGTATATGTATATACTTATATATCCTCGAATATACTCAAATAGATATATATATATATATCATGTTATACCCTAAACAATAAAATACAAGAGATACATTCTTATTAGAAAATCACACTAACACAAACAGCCGTGTACACACACGCAGACACATACACACATACGTACGTGAATATACGCGAGAGCAAATATTTGCTGAACTCAGTATGGGGAGGTGTGCGAAAAAAAGAATTTCGGCGACCACGCAGTACGAACACCGCGTAGTGCTACAATCGATGTTCATCGGTGAAGGACATGGCTACGGATACGCGTGGGTGTGGCTAGGAGGCGTGGCTTAGAGGAACACCAACTAGTCGTGAGAATACGAGGACATTTCTTATTAAGAACATGAATTTATCTATTTATAGAAACATAAATGTATATATAAGGGAAGCCGCTTATAACGATATGTCTGTGTAAAGTGTCAACATGTCCTTATAAGCGTATACGGTTAAGCGTTAAGTGTGAGGTGTGTGTAGACCCTACACTGTAGGGTCTATATGGGCGTGGTTAATATGGCTTAAAGTTACGCCCATATTAATATATATATATATATATATATATATATATATATATATATGTATTTTTAATTTTGTATTTATTTAGTTATTTATATAAATAATAGTAATAGGTAATATATTGGTAATATAGGGAAGTACTCTACTATAATATAATATAAGAGGTAATTAATAGTTATAATAGTAATAATAATAATAATAAGAATATATAAGTATAATACGCAGTGTATAACAATCAGATAGCACTATGGGGTGATTGCGTAACACAATAGTAGCCTAACACATTCCTTATTCTACGTCGGGTTTACGGGTTAACAACTATATGATTCTACGATCGTTGGACCGTATAGAGTGTTTGGAGCAGAGACGGAGACAACATGGAATGTATTTAATACTACAGATATAGGGGTATGTTCACTAGGAGAGACTGTTTTGGTAACTTTTAGTTCCCTTCATAGAAAAGTACCTGCTAACTCGGAATAACTCCTCTTATTCATTCCAGATATAATGTTTAAATATAGAAAGCAACATAATATTAAAAAAATATAGGAATTTACATTACAAATTTACGAACAAATTTAAATTACAGATATATGAAAGGAAAAATTGTTTACAAGTAAAATTTGCCTTTTAGAATATATAGTATATAAAAACAACATTAAAAATATTAAAAATTAAAAAAAAAAAAATTAAATCGATCTACGGAAATGTTAATTTAATTTTTAAATTTTTTCTAAATCGAATAAAATAATTATCAATGGAATCATAAAAAAAAATTATATTATATATGTCTATCATCATCATATGAATATAACATTATAAGTATTAATATGAAAATAGAATATACTTGTTCAAAAAATGACTTGTATTGAGCATTTTAACAAAAAATAAATTTTACGATAAACATTTTTGGTTAGAAAAATAATTTTTAATTATTATTATTATACTTCGTAAAATCCATTATAGGATCACAATAAGGTGTTATGCTTAATTAAAATAATTTATCAAAGAAATAATCGAATATATTATATTAATTAAATTAATTAAATAAATAAAATAAAATTAATTTGAAATTTTTACATAATTTTTACTTTATTAATATAATAATATATTTATACACGTATTTGTACTTACAATTGTATATTCATATAATTATGATAGACATATATAATATACATTTTGTTTTTTTATTATTCCATTGATAATTTTTTTATTCGATTTTTATCAATTTCCGTAGATCGATAATTCAAAAACGTAGATTATTATTTTTTAAAAATGATGTCAATATTTTGTAAGGATATTTTTATATACTACATATGCTAAAAGGCACTTTTTACTTGTAACCAATTTTTCTTTTCATATATTTGTAATTTAATTTTTTTTGTACAATTTTCAATGTTTTAAATTCCTATATTTTGTAAATATTATTTTCAATTATTTATTTATATTATATCTATAATGAATAAGAAGTGTTATTCCGAGATAACTGGAACTTTTCTATGAAATGAACTACAAAGTTACCAAAACAGTCTCTCCCACTATACATTGTACATATTATACAGTGTATATTGTACAATGTACAATGTACACCAATGGGGGATGGTATAGGGGCGATATAGGAAACATTAGTTGGGGTATATAGTATATACACACATATATAAATTTGATATATATACATTTACATTACATGATGCTAATCTATCAATTAACACATAATAATACATTATGAAATTTAGTAATAGAGGTTAGTTTCAATGATACACAACTATTAATATAATCCCTTATAAGGATGTGGTAATTATGGTACTTGCTTAATTTAATGCATATATTATATAGGCCACGCCTACTCGTATACAGGCCATGTTAAATATCATCCTGGCTTATTAGGCGTGTTACAAAAGTGGCACGTGACTACTAATCATATAAACAGAGAGGCACGTCGCTCGTATAACAGTTCAGTGATTAATGTAGTTACGAATATTGCGTAACATCGACCCATAAAGTTATAAATAGACTCACCTCGTTAGATAACGGTGATTATAGCGCTGTGCAGGTGAATAAAGTCGTACTACACACTATACCTTGTCTTTAAGTATGCGTGTGTGTGTGTGGGTGTGTGGGTGTATGGATGTATGTGTATGTGTGTGTATGTGTGTGTGTGGGTGTGTGTATGTGTGTATATATGTATGTACATATATAATATATATATATATATATATATATATATATATTTATATATATATATATATTATACCTATTCATTATATTTTGTAAATTGTATGTGTTTATTATTATATATTAATTCTACAATGACACCTTTAGATATAATATGAATACAAGATTATATACAGCATATATGCTGGGTTATAACCCACTTATATCGGGCTAGATTATATATTAGAAGCCCGATTATAGTATAATCGTTATACCCTTTATACGTGATATCTTCCATATATGGGTATAAGTTATAGGGTATACCCTATAACTTATGCCAAGTAAATAATATCTTCTAATATTGATTATATACAATCAAGCATATGCGATTTATCGTTAAATAGTATATCTTACATTTTGCTTGGCGAATGAAAATCATTGATAATGTATCGTCAAGGACATATCCTTAGTATCATAATGTACTGGTGATACTTTAGTGATATCGTGAACGAAGGAAACCTTGCGTAGTTTTCGTTTCTTTTGTTTGTTATTGTAGCTGCCACTCAAGTGGTATAGTACCGCCCTACTCCTCCTTCTCTGATTGAGATAGTCTGCGCTCGGCCTCTCGCATTCATCTTCTGACCCCTCGTCTGTTGCTGACCCACAATACCCTGGTTCTCCCTAGGTGGCAGTAGTAGTAGTAGTAGTAGTAGTAGTAGTAGCAGTAGCAGTAGCAGTAGCAGTAGCAGTAGCAGTAGCAGTAGCAGTAGCAGTAGCAGTAGCAGTAGCAGTAGCAGTAGCAGTAGCAGTAGCAGTAGTAGTAGTAGTAGTATCAGTAGCAGTAGCAGTAGCAGTAGCAGTAGCAGTAGTAGTAGTAGTAGCAGTAGCAGTAACAGTAACAGTAGTAGTAGTAGTAGCAGTAGCAGTAGCAGTAGCAGTATCAGTAGCAGTAGCAGTAGCAGTAGCAGTAGCAGTAGCAGTAGCAGTAGCAGTAGCAGTAGCAGTAGCAGTAGCAGTAGCAGCAGCAGCAGCAGCAGCAGTAGCAGTAGCAGTAGCAGTAGCAGTAGCAGTAGCAGTAGCAGTAGCAGTAGCAGTAGCAGTAGCAGTAGCAGTATCAGTAGCAGTAGCAGTAGTAGTAGTAGTAGTAGTAGTAGTAGTAGTAGTAGTAGTAGTAGTAGTAGTAGTAGTAGCAGTAGCAGTAGCAGTAGCAGTAGCAGTAGCAGTAGCAGTAGCAGTAGCAGTAGCAGTAGCAGTAGCAGTAGCAGTAGCAGTAGCAGTAGCAGTAGCAGTAGCAGTAGCAGTAGCAGTAGCAGTAGCAGTAGCAGCAGCAGCAGCAGCAGCAGCAGCAGCAGTAGCAGTATCAGTAGCAGTAGCAGTAGCAGTAGTAGTAGTAGTAGTAGTAGTAGTAGTAGTAGTAGTAGTAGTAGTAGTAGCAGTCGCAGTAGCAGTAGCAGTAGCAGTAGCAGTAGCAGTAGCAGTAGCAGTAGCAGTAGCAGTAGCAGTAGCAGTAGAAGTAGCAGTAGCAGTAGCAGTAGCAGTAGCAGTAGCAGTAGCAGTAGCAGTAGCAGTAGCAGTAGAAGTAGCAGTAGCAGTAGCAGTAGCAGTAGCAGTAGCAGTAGCAGTAGCAGTAGCAGTAGCAGTAGCAGTAGCAGTAGCAGTAGCAGTAGCAGTAGCAGTATCAGTAGCAGTAGCAGTATCAGTAGCAGTATCAGTAGCAGTAGCAGTAGTAGTAGTAGTAGTAGTAGTAGTAGTAGTAGTAGTAGTAGTAGTAGTAGTAGCAGTAGCAGTAGCAGTAGCAGTAGCAGTAGTAGTAGTATCAGTAGTTGCCGCTAGAAGGCAGTAGTAAACCTCAGTATTTAGCACTGCTTGACCACTGGCCGTAATATCTTCGCCTGAATCGTGAGAACCGGATACGTCGCTGTCAGAACCTTCCTTCAGGGCTCCGCTCGTATCTGAAACAATAACATCCATGACGTAACGTCGCTACCGCTAGGGTTAATCGCTAGGCCGGGTAATGGTGTCCGGCGGCCATTGTTGTAGGCATCCCACAATCGCTACGCACTGACTATGACGCCCCCTAGCGTTACACTCTCTCTCTTTATTATCGGGAGGCTCCGTATCGGAAATAAACGGCGGCGGAGGCTGCGGAGGCTGCGGAGGAGGAGGCGGCGATACGCGCTGCATTATGGGTAATACGTCGTCGGCGTCGTCGTCGTCATGACAACGCCGGTAAACACACGCAGCGACCGATCCGTTATCTCATTAAAATCACCGGAGTAATTGGGGCGGGCGGGGCGGGGCGGTGGAGTTTGACTGACTATCAGCGTCACCCGCACCCGCACCCTCACAGCGCTAGCAATCGATGTTCTTAGTTAAGTTAGCGCCGCTTTATCGATATTCCCGCGCCTGCGCAAACGGGCGGGTGTATTAATAAGATAAACACCTATCTTTAACGCCGCGTTAACGTAGCGTATACAGTTTATACACACGTGTACAGTACTAGTACGATGTATTGTATAGATATAGGTCGGCGTCACTTTTTTTGATTATTAACAATCGAATATTAAATATTGAAATTGTCGCGCGGGCGCACGGCTGTCGTCGATAGGTTCTCGCTTAGCGATGAATAAGTAATCACCCCGCCACCCCTATCTTAGGCGCAGGTAATACCCTAGGCGCCGTGTACACACGTTTACGCGCACACACCCACGCACACACCCACGCACACACCCACGCATATCGATATACTTCGCATTGTACTATGCATACTGATCGGCAATAATCGTTATGTAATGTTTAACTAGGTTTACCTACTCCAATACCATTGTATCATAATGCATCGTGTATATATATATTATTAAAAAGTAAATCATTAAATAAAATATACAATATTTAACATCGTTTCGCATGAACTATTGTTAATATAGACCTAATACCATAACTAGTTAACGTGTATATATATTAATAAAAACAACCTTACAACATTAGTAAACGTCAAGTATACGTAATCACACCCAGTAAGTAAAGTAATCAAAGTACAATCATGGGGCTATGTATTGATTACGATTACAGATTTTGATTCGATTACAATAGTATTACACAATCAATGATTACCAACTGATCGTGAATCAATGTTAGTGATCAGTTAACAATCATTGATTACAATCGTATTACAATCAATGATCATAGTTACTTATCAATGATTGTAATATGATTGTAATCGTATTATGATAAGTTAATCACAAATCATGATGATGATCAAACTATAATATATATATTATGGTTATAACCACTATCACTGATTACATTACTTACTGGGTATATATATAATGGGGTTCGGTGTGGGGTTCACTCTAGTATCTACGATACTTTATTATTGTTAGACGGGGTTTTTCTAGTATATATATATAAATATAATTATATATTTGCCAATAGTTAATAATGAAAATAGATCATCCCACAAGATATATTTAAAAAATCCTCAAAAAATAATTTTTTTGTTTTAACCTATATATATAGGTTATATATCTGCTAATGGGGTATTTTGACTGCTATTGGGGATTGTAAATCTAAATCTTCATTAGATTTTACTAACATTGATATGAATATAATAAAAATTGTTTTTATTTTATTTTAGATCCACTTACTTATATATTCAACTTAATAATGTATGACTCTTCTATTCCAGATAACATGAAAATATCAGTAATAAGTTATTAATAATATAAGTTATAATAACTTTTTAACACCTTTCTATGAAAGGAAACATAGATGATATGAATAACTATAGACCTATTGCCTTATTATCTCAATTTTCAAAGATTTTAGAGAAAATAATTGCTAATGGATGTCTACATTTTATTGACAAACATAATTTATTATATTCTAAACAATATAGGTTTATTAGAAATTCTTCAACTTCGCACGCACTCTATGATCACTATAATTGTATTAAATCTAACTTAGAAAGAAATAATAAATCAGCCTAATTATTTCTAGATCTAAAAAAAGCATTTGATCTTGTAGATCATAAGTTGCATATTAAGTATCATATTATACAAGTTCAAATATTATATTATGCTTTTAGGGGCACTAATAATCGTTTAATTGAAAGCTATCGGCAAGATCGAATGTTATCAACTAGAATAGATAACGAACTTTCTGAACTTAAATATCATCAATGTTGGGGTACCACGAGGATCCATTTTGGGTCCCTTACTTTTTATTGTATATATAAATGATATTCATATGGCCTTACATAATTTAAATATTAATTTGAATCTCATACTTTTTGCTGACGATACATCGGTTATCATTAGTGAACAAGGTAACAATACTCTATGCAAAAGTTTAAATTTAGTTATTTTAAATGTACATGAATGATTCACTAATAATAGATTAATATTAAATATTGATAAAATAAAAGTTGTACCTTATAAAGATGCAAATATTATTAATGGTATATCAATTAATTCAACTGAAATATGCTTAGTATCAAGTTATACTTTTCTTGGAGTTATTTTAGATAATAATTAAAATTTTAAAGAACATATAAGAAAAATACAATTGAAGTTATCACATGTTATATATATATATATATATATATAATATATATATATATATATATATATTAATAAAGCTAATCTATTTACCAATATATATTTTAAAGATACTTTACAATTCTTTGTTTTTGCCTCATATTATGTATTTTTTAGAAATTTGGGGAAATCATTTTAATATTATTCAAATAATCTTCAATGTTTTCCAACTCTACAAAAAATGCTATTCGAATTGTGAATAAAATATCTTTAAAATTGTCAATAATATTTTTATTTTGACTAATAATACTAACAATTTATTTTTATGTTCTAATAAATTAAAATTTAAAGATTTAATAACTTATAAAAATATTGTATTCATGCACAATGTACACTTAAAGAAATGTCCAAGCATAATATCATTATTATTTCATAGATATATTAATTTATACAAAAATACTTTTACTAATTTCAAATTACCTTATATAAAATCAAGCCTTCATCATAAATTATTATCATTTAAAGGCCCTAAATCGTGGAATAGTTTATGTCTAAATAAATTATTATTTACAAAAATGTATATAAAAAACTTTAAAAAAATATTAAGAAAAAACCTTAGAAAAATATCTGTTATCAAAATATGAAAATCAATTAAAAAATTTATTACCTAATTTTATTTTTACGGTTACTATTTATTATACCTTAAGTTTTTTTTTAGTATTTATTTAATTTTTGTTTGTTTAATATAAAAAACCTTAAAAAAATATTAAGAAAAAACCTTAGAAAAATATCTGTTATCAAAATATGAAAATCAATTAAAAAATTGATTACCTAATTTTATTTTTACGGTTACTATTTATTATACCTTCAGTTTTTTTTTAGTATTTATTTAATTTTTGTTTGTTTTACTATTCATAGTTTGGTATTCAGAATTCAACTCGTTTCTGTAATTTGTTATATCAATTTAGATATTTTATTTTTAAACTTGACTTATTGATACATATTTTTTATTCTTTACATCATTTATTTTTAACTTGACTTATTTATACCTATTGTTTTCTTTACATTTTAATTATTTATATTTACATTTTTTAACTCACGAGAATCTAACTTATCTAGAATATGATGCTTGGCAAAGTTCTCGCAAAAAAACACAAATACATTCGTTAACTTCTTTATTATGTCATGCTTTAGAACATGAAATAATAAATCTGGTTTATTTATTTATATGTTATAAAGCCCCATTCATACCGAAAAAACCAGCCGATTTTTCACCCGATATGCGCAGTAACGAAATAGTCGATAAATCGTTGAATATTTAGAGAAATCTCCAAATGATGAATAACGATATCGTCACGATATCGGTAGGGGTGTCGCACAGAGAGAAAATCGGTGAAAAATTGGCCGATTTTTTCTGTGCGAATGGGGTTTAACAGATATATTCTCTACACGGAATATACCTTCTATTATTAGTGGGCTTATTTCTATAGAGTTTATATAAAGTATGTACAGAGTCTATAGATATACACAATATAGTATCAGTGAGATAATGTATGCATTACAACGACTCTAGGGGGAAACCTTTATCACACCGGGAAACATGTCCGGCTAACGGCTAAAGTTTAACTAGGCCGAAGTGCGGATCCGCGGAGCAGCGTTCCGATTGGCCGGGTAACATCTTAGCTGACCGTAACACTGACCACAACCGTCAGTAACAATGACCACTACCGTCCGTAACGGGTCGTATCTCTTCTACTACTACTATTACTGCCTGTTTACCGCTGTCGTTACTGCTGTACCGCGATTGTAATCCTATCTCGTCCGACCGCTTTCCTTGGATGGGCGTAACCACGTCTAGTAATACGTGTACGAAGTCTTCTAAGTTCTTAAGTTCTTAAGCCATGCAGTGTACAGTGTACAGGTTAACACAACTCGATGCCGAGAGAAAGAGTAAGAGAAACGCTGCGCACAGAGAATCACGTACGTACACACACACATGCGTACGTACGTACACACACACAGAGAGAGAGGTGCATTCTGGGTAGGTGAGGCTATTGTTTCAACTCGAAACGCCGTTAATTAGCATTATCTAATAGAGAGACATGAGCTATCGCTGCGGGCTACCCTATAGGGTATACGGTGGGGGGGGCTGTTCGGAGATCGCAACCTCTGAGGATACGTTATGTAAGCATCTCGAAGTATCTCGCGCACACACTCTCACTCTCTCACACTCTCACTCTCTCGCACTTATTCTCTCTTTATATGTTTCTTACTCTGTCTCACTCTCGAACTATCGATCTATATATCTGTATATCTATATGTATATATCTCTTATTCTTTCTATCTATATATATCTATATCGATCTCTCTTATTCACTATATTTATCTATCTATATATCTAAAATATATCTATCTCACTCCCTAATTATGTGTATGTTTCTATCTCTATCTCTATCTACCCATCTCTCACACCTATTCTCTATGTATATTAGTCCCTCTCTATATTTTTATCTCTGTGTTTATCACTATATCCATGCATACTAGACTTAGTTGCGTAGGACTTAGCGTCCCCCTGAAGGAAAAATAGACACTTGATTCTCGTAGGCCTCGTGCTACCCTCATGCTACCCTCGTGCAACCCTCGTACTACCCTCGTGCTACCCTCGTGCTACTATCGGCTGCCTTTCTTCCCAAGGTCAACAGTGGAGCACCGATTTTCTCTCTGATAGCATCAATCAGATGACAATATATTTAATGGATGTCCTCTTGGCCTCGCGTATTTGAAGTTCAGCTTGAGGCTAGCATATATCTGGTTCTTGCTACATGACCGAACTAACTAAGTTGTCTATATATAACTACTCCCTCTATAGTTTTAATTACATTCAGTGTCTTTCGATTCTTTATATTATCGAGTCAGTCATTCTTTATTACTCGTAGAATAGCTCTTAGACACTTCATTTCGAAAATCAACAGGGAATTGACCTCTTTTTACCCCATTGTCCATGTCTCTGATCCGTATATAACGATTTGTATAATAAGGGCTTTCTTAAGTTTCACCTTAATACGTCTCTGGAAGTCCATATTATCTCTCATAGTCTGCCTTTATGAGATTGAAGTTCTCTGCAGAATATATTCTGGACAATTGGGGACGTGACTGCCCAACAACTTGAACTGGTTAACTTTGGGAACAATTTCAGTACCGATTTTAATTTTATTTCAGTTGTCACAACTGCACATTTAAGACCTTTATCTATATTGGCCCCATTTATGACATGCGTTTTCTAGCTCTAAAGTGCTATTTGCAATTTTTCAAAAAATTCCGATACTAAAGTTGTATCATCTGCGTACCTGATATCAATTGACATTTCGTCATCCAGTCGGAGATTTCTATCTAAGCATGTGAGACCTTTCATTACATATTCTTGAAATACATAGAATAGGCTCGGCGACATGATGCATACTTGTCTCACGCCAATGTTAACAGGGAACCAGTCTGTTAGTTACCCACCAATTATTGCACAGTTTGTATCATTATACAGGTTTTTATTATCACAATATATTTCTGATGGAAGCCTATATGGATCACAATTCTCCAAATTGCCTCTCTCCAAAGTGCACCAAATCTGGCCTTATTGTCAATAAAGTGGATACGTAGCGGTGGATACGTAGTGTTCTCGTGCCTTCTATAGTATCTGACTTACGATGAACATTGTTCTGCCTCTGCCTGGCCTGAAGTGAGTCATTCGAGTGATGAGTAACTCACTGAATCTTCAATTACATGCGAGTATCCGCACATCAGGATTTTACGGAATACATTCCCTGGAATTGATAATAAGGCAGTAGCTCTATAGTTTTCCGAGTTTAAATTATCGCATTTTTTATGAATTGGAATTATACACATTTTAGACCAGTCTTCTGGTGATCTCTCCGTCTTGATTATTTTATTGAACAGGATTATCAGTATTGTAATCATCAAATCACCCCCTGCTTTGATTAATTCGCATTTGATCCTGTAAATCCCAGGCGACTTTCTGTTAGATAACCTTTTGAATGAATTGTCCACTTCTTATTTGGTAATTGGTGGAATATATTCTGTTGCGTTTTCTGACTCTGGCTCAAACTCTCTCAAAGCATTATACAAATGTTGAAATGGTGTGTTGAGGTGTTTCTCAAAGTGTGATTTTCTGATATTTAAAATGTCATGTTTCTTCATCATTAGCTGTCCTTAAAGTTTTTCAAGGAAAATACAGGTTTGTATCTCTTTCATTCTAATTATCTGAATTGATTAATTAATTTGTGGCTATTATTTTTTTGAAGTATTCTTCCATTTCTGATATTTTGTCTTCTAGATTATTACTTTTTAGTTTTTATAGCTAGATATCCATATATATATATAACAGTGAACGAAGTTTATTTGTATATACAATAAGTAAAGCCAGGACATTTTAAAACAATAGTAAAACCAGATATTATAATAAAATAAATATTAAAATAATTATTTTATTATAATCGAAGTAAAGAAATCTGTTCACCTTACGATGATTAAAACAACTTTACATTCACTTTCAGTAGAACACATTTGTGTACAGTGTAACGCACGTAAGAAGATATGGGGGTGGTTACATAACATACACTGACACGTGCATTAAGTCACACGTGTGTGTATATGTATAGGTGAATCATGGTAAACCTACTTTTACTCTTACTTTCCATGCAAATATAACAATATTTAAATATAATTACAGATTATCGATTATGATGTCTTTATAATTCTAATGCAGACACTATAGAATATTTAAAAAGAGAACGCAACACACTAATTCTAAAGAAGCTTCGAGAAGCTTCTAGAAGCTACCACGGAGAATATCAGCAGCGACACTCGTTGCCATGGTTACGGTTCGCGCATGCGTACTACTGTATTCGGTAATCCATTGTTCTATTAGTGGTAACAATGGAATGCGAATAGGTATACCTATTATATATAATACGTTAATAGTGTATGTTACATCGTAAGAAGGTCTCCCCTCTATAACAATGACTGAATACTTATATATTGTTAATAGATATACATTAATATTTAAATATTTAGGTCGGATTACACTTAATAACAATTACCCATCGTCGATTACGTCATTAATTTACATCGATAACGTTTGTGTTCGTTTAATTTATATTCAGTTTTTAATATTTCGTATTTCTCGGCATAACACCGATATGACTTTAGTTCGGCAAACATGACTACACTATTGTATAGGATACGATACGGTTATGAAAATAACACGCGAGTTAGATGCACAATTTTTCCTAAATCAATACTGTCAATATCGCTAAAAAGTTTTTATCGATATCGACACGAGCATATGCAGGTTCACATTTGGATATTTACTGGACATTTAGTGCAGTTTTATAACACTAATATTTCTGTTTACTATTCAATATCATGGCGTGATTACTATCATCACACCCTAAGTATAATAATATTTATTTATTGAAATCATAAATATATATATATATATATATATATTGAATACGATACAAATAGCGGATACAACTGGACCTCTCAAGACCTCATAATAGTCCTATATATATATATATATATATATGTATATATATATATATAGTTGTATATAATTTATAATACAACTATGGAGCTTCGTTAAAGAATGTTAGGAAAGCGGGTTTCACACTTACGAATTTCCATAGTTGTATTATTATAATATATTATATATATAGTTGTATATAATTTATAATACGTATATATATATATTTATATATAATATACTATGTATTAATGAATACACTATAAAGTGCTTCAAAAATAATTTCTAGTTTAATATATTTCATAATATATAATATTTGTAATATATATGATAATAAAATATTAAATAATAATATTCATATTTAATAGAATTTTATTTGTTTTATGTTTTGTTTTATAGTTTATATATATATATATATGTAATAAGTATGATAATTATATAATTAATATGCTTTTTCCTCGTAAAAGGGTTCACAATAATGTTCAGTAAATAGTAATATTATTATTATTTATATTAACAAAATAGAATAACAAAATATGCCTTCAGAGGGAATCGTAGCCAGACCTTCAGCGTCTAACTAGAGTTATGGTATACCATACTTCAATCTAACTACTATACTATAGGTATACCTGACAGGTTTTATTAAGTGTGTATAATTACTAATAGTGTTATTAGTTATGATTTAATTATAAATAGAATTAGAATAGAATTCTATTTCATAATATAACATTCTACCTATTATTGTATTATCATATTATACATATATTATTTATTATAATTAGAAACTTTATAGATATCCTATGTAATTATAATATTTGAACTAATATAGTATGCAACTGAATGACATACATTTTATTAATATTTACTTATTAAATATTTAATATATAACATTATAACCTATTCAATATTACTTTGATATTAACTAATGTTGATTTTATATAATATTTATACATTTAATTATGTTATACTAATATTATATGATATTATTCTGATCTTTAAAACTATCTTATATTATAATATATTAAATGAATAATATATTTCCAATTTATATTTATATCAATAATTACTAATATCGTCTTAAATATGTGTTAATAGGAATACATTAAATAATATGATAAACTAATGATAATGATAATATAATTTAAATTATATTTAATATAATATTAGAAACTATATGATAGTATAATTAAGTAATTTCTAATAATATTTAATATATATTTGAAAATAAAATTAAAAAAAATAATTAGTACCCTTAATATAACACTTTACTTATCATTATGTTAACTTATTATACAAATATTATAATATTATCTATTGATAATAGATAATTGATAATAGATAACTATATATTGATTCTACTTGAAATAAAATGGGATTTCCTAAATTATATAGTACTCCTAAATTTATGTAAATCCTTTAAGTATACTTCGACTATTAAAGGAAGTACATATACGTACATAGGATTCTTTATAGTTTCGGAAATCCCATTTAATTTAAGTAGAATCAATAGATAATATGTGTATAAAAAGTTAAAACAACGATACCTAAAATGTTATATTAAAGGTACTAATTATTTATTTTCAAATATATGTTAAATATTATTTGAAATTACTTAATTATACTATCATATAGTTTCTAATATAAGTTAAACTATATTATCAATTATCATTAGTTTATTATATTATTTAATTTATTATTTTTAACACATATTTAAGACGATATTAGTAAGTATTGATATAAATATAAACTGGTAGATGAATATTATTCTAAAAATTAATATAGTATTATGCTAAGTATAAAGTAGTCTTAAAGATTATAATGATATTATATTATATTAGTATAACATAATGAAATTTATAAATAATATATAAAATCAACATTAGTTAATATCGAAATAATATTCGTTGAATAGTTTATATTATAATAATGATATTTAATAAGTAAATATTAATACAATTTATGTTATTCAGTTGCATACTATTAATTATAATATTAAAATTACATATATCCGATAGGATATCTGTATAGTTTTTAGATATAATAAATAATATTTGTATAATATGATAACAAAATAATAGGTAGAATGTTATATTATGAAATATAATGCTATTCTAATTCTATTTATAATCAAAACTATTAACACTATTAGTAATTATATACATTTAATAAAACCTGTTATAACATATAACATAAACCTATAGGTAGTATAGCAGTTAGCTTGAAGTATGGTACTTAGACGCAGAAGGTCTGGCTAGTAGCCAGTTGCTACGATTCCCTCTGCGGTAAGGAATATTTTTTTATTTTATAATATATATTTTTTTATATAAATAATAATAATAATATTAATATTTACTATACATTATTTTGGAAGCCTTTTACGAGGGAAAAGCATATTAATTATATAAGTATCATCCTTTATATATATATATATAAACTATAAAACAAAACATAAAACAAATACAATTCTATTAAATATTAATATTATTATTTAATATTTTATTATCATATCTATTACAAATATTATATATTATGAAATATATTGAACTAGAAATTATTTATAAGCACTTTATAGTGTGTTCATTATTATATAGTATATTATATATATAAATATATATATACGTATATTATAAATATTATAAATTATATACAACTATATTTATAAAATATATTATAATAGTATAACTATAGTTGTATTATTATGGATCCATATATGTAGATTCGTTAGTGTGAAACCCCTATATATATATATATATATATATATATATATATATATATATATATATATATATTGTTATTGTTATTGTTATTGTTATTTTTATTTGGTGGAGTCCTTTCATCCCATCCAGGAACTTAGATGAAGTTTTCACTTATAACCATATATGGATCTAATGTCCCTTCGAAGCCGCTCTCATGTTAAGGCATCCATGGTTTTAACGAGAGCCGATCATTTATTTATACACAATTATATAAGATCACTTCTAAATAATATTGTAAGACCCATTTTATAAAATTAATTAATGGTCCGGACGAGGGTCGAACCCGTGTCCTACTGCTTGTGTGTCTGACGCCTTAGCCACTGAGCCACACAGACAGTTATATATATATATATATATATATATATATATGTATTATATAGGATTATTAGGACTCTATAGGAACTATATTTCATATTTTAATATTTAAGATTTGATCCTATGTATTTTAAATTTAATAAGGACATCTATTTGTGATCCTTATGTTGTCACCTAAGTATCATACAATTGTCCTAGTTTTATACAAAGATATTTCCAGAGCTACCCGAATGTCCTACGCTAATAAATATAGATAACATTTTCCAGAACAACCGATCCTCTATCTATAGATATATCCTAGGATATTGTTGTTGCTGGAATAGGACATTTATTTTTATCCAGAGTAACCCGGTTCAATGAGAATTATCCAAAGATTATCTCTGGATAGTGATAGGACATATTTTATTTCCAGAGAAACGGGGATTTTGGAGTCAAATATTTGAAGTCGAACTCGGGACCTCTGGCTTACTAGCTTTTGGTTTTCCCACTGAGCCATCGACCCAGACAACTATATAGCGTATACGCTATTATAATATCACGACAATACCATGTAGTGATTACTATCATGACAATATATATATATATATATATATATATATATATAAATATATATATATATATATATATATATATATTTATATATACAAACACATTATTTATTTTATATAGTATCAGTATCCATAGTTGTCACTTAGACATCCGATAGAGACGCCACCCGTATCCTGTAGGTACACCTGCACCTACCGGTTAACCAACCCAAGTAATACAAATGTCAAAATCGGTACTAATAAACTCACGAGTGCGTCATCAATGATGACTCATCGTTCAGCATGATTGACAGGTGATGTTAATAATGAAGTTCTCGTCTGAACGAGAGATGTTGTGACGAGTGTCAAACTTAGGACGCCTTCGGAGTTACACATACACGGTTATACATGGGTTATACATGGGTTATACATGGGTTATACATGGGTTATACATACACGTGTATGTGTAGTACATACACTATAGTACGCACGCTGCGGACGTATGTGTACACATATGTGTTATTCGAAAGGGAATTGTTACTAGAAATAAATATTACTTTTATTAACAATCAAATAAAACTTTAAATGTATTCGTTAAACGTAAACATCATTAGCTAGGTATATGCGCCTTATGGGCCGGTATACCGTATGCCCTGCGCTATCTATTATCTAATATCATTTTAATATATTATTATTACATAATATTAATAAATAAAAATATAAAGTATATTTCGATACGCACACAAACGCACACGCACGCACGCACACACGCACGCACATATATAATGCATATTATGATATCATTACAATGGGGGGGGGGGCGGCGGTATAATGCGTGATGAACGATGCGACTGCAAGTCCCCGGGGCTTCTATAGCTGGATCTATTCGAACAATAGTTTTTATACAATCTCCTTCCCCTTTTATAGAGGTTATGTTAATGTACTATAGGATATTCTCCCTGGACCTTTCCTATGAGTTTATATATATATATATATTCATATATTTATATATATATATTAAGGAATAAACGTAATTCAAAATGTCCCTGAGGTATTATTGAACTAATGTACAACACAATAAATGATTCACTCATTTTAATATATGTGTACACATTATTGTATACAGGTCGTAAGAAAGTGATTTATAAATGTCTAAACACGAATATGTGTATATATATATATCTGTGGTCTATGGATCAGTGGGACAATTATGGTAGTTTGGATTTGTTTGCAAAAGCTAGTAAGCGAGAAGTCCCGAATTCGACTCCAGGCAGTTATTGTTTTTCTCTTGTATTTATCAAGAACTTAATAAACTTTAAATCAAAACACAAGAACAACATGTTACTATTTGTTTTTTCCTGGCCCATCAAAGTTATGTGCAAGTCTATGACTTCTTGAGGGGTCCATTTGTATCATATATATGTATTGTATTCAATATATATATATATATATATATATATATATATATATATATATATATAGTTATATAAAATATATTGAACTATTTTTTTTAACTTTTAATATAAAATCTAAATTTGCATACATTTCAAATAAATAAAAACTATTATATTGATTATATTAATAATCAAATATATTATTATTTTAACAAATTTATATTACTTACTATATATGTATGCATACATATTATATTTAACAGAACATCATACTTGTTATAACATACTATAGTCTATATATATATATATATATATATATATATATACTATATGTACTCGTATACGTCGTATGCCATAGGGATACGCTCCATATAGCTGTATTAACGAACATATGTTACATAATGCTTAAATTCATTATAACAATACGTACATTGTCCGTGTTATATCGTAGGCTGTATAACATAAACGTAAAGGAGGTCCGACTATCCGACTAGCAGTATTTCCGGAAATAATGTAAGGAAATGTTTGCTAGAAAGTGATTTTTTAGCAAGTTGTAGTGGGATACCCCCTTTAAAGTTACTATATTTCCGTCAAGTTACCGGAAAGTAAGGGGGTATCTTACAATTGTAGTTAACTTGCTAGAAAATCACTTTCTAGCAAACATTTCCGGATATTATTTCCGAAAATACTGATAGTGGGATAATAGTAAGGAACCCCCCATAATAAACATAATAAACATAATAAAGTAATAAGTTTTGCATGTAAATGAAGATCGGTATCGGATATTGAATAAATAACGGGAATCGTATAGAGAATCGAATAGAAGATAAAGGGGATCCGAGTAAACCCGACTATAGCCGAGTGAAATAACAATAAAGTTAATAATGTAGTGATGTAATATTAACATTCATATATACTATTATATCATGTTCAAACATTGCGTATATTGTATTATATTCTTACCGGTAGAGATATTTTATAGTCGACTTTGATATTGTTATTTTTATTGTTATTTTAATGGAGACTTTATTCCCATCCAGGAACTTTGAAATTGTTTTCACTTTAACCAAATGACTCTAATGTACCTTCGAATCCGCTCTCATATTAATACAGCAGCGGTGTTTACGAGATAAAACCATATAATATAAACGATTATATAAGATAACTTCTAAATATTATTGTAATATCTATGTTATTTGTTCGTCCTGAACTAGCGTCCAATTGCTTACGCGTGCGATAAATTTGTGAGAGCTCTTTCAACGGTGTTGATAAACTGAAGGTATCGTTGTTCCGTGACTATTTGTCTGAGATAACATCCGTTTAGAACATTATAAGTAGGACAATTGAGTAGGACAATATAGTAGGACAATATAGTAAGACAATAGAGCTACGTTTAGCTGTATTATGGATGCATTAACGAGTTAGCACTTGACGAGGCAATGGCTATACGCGATGTATACCGTATATCATTAAGTAGGGATGCATACTTTATACCTACTAAAGTAATAACTCAATATTATTGTAAATAATGATCGAGATCGGATAAAGGATCGGATAAGAGAAAATGCATCTATTGTATACATGAATGAATGAAATCAATTGACTAAGGAGGTACATTGAAAGCTATAGGTAAGTAGCTTTATTAAATCGATACTTCCATAGTATATGAATATAATAGCTTTAGGACAGTTATAAAATAAGACTTATATTCAATATAGAGTAGAGTAATATATATATAAAATAATAATAATAATAATAATAATAATATTTTCCCTCGTCGTATTATCATGTTTCAATTAATTATCTAAACTAATAAAACAATTATAATACAAAAAGTGAGGATAAAATAATAATAAAAATTATTAAAATGATAAAATATAGAAACATCATATTAAAATATATTGTAATAATATGATAGTAAACAAAAGTGTACATTATTTACTTCAAATATTTATTTTAAGAGGATTTATGTAATACTTTTTTAATTTGTATATATTATATACATTTTAAAATTTTAATAAATTATTAATCATTAAATTATTATAGTATTTAGGACCTTTAAAAAGAATTGTGTAGTTTTCATTAATGGTAAAATTAATGTTGTTTTGTCTTTATTTAAAATAATTTTGTTTCTAGATTAATGTTATAGTTTTTATGTAAAAAGTTATATAAAAATAATATTATTCTAAAAGTTCATATAAGTTCATTCACTTTTAAAATAGAATTATATTTAAACATATTATTAGTGTGCGATAAACGTTATAACGTAATATATACAAATTTGTCGGCGTTAAACCGACTGCAATTGTGCTAATTAGCATTAATTAGCCGTCCGTATATAAGAGAAGTTAATGTTTTAAATTACATAAATATGTTTTAGATATACTGTAATTGTAGAAACTATAGATTCTAGAGCAGTGGTTCTTAACCTTTTTTCATAATGACCCTTTTTTTTGATAATTCTTAATTTATAAATATACCATGACCCAATGACAAATTATTAAACTTCAGTTAAACTATATTAAAATACGAGCATTTTTTGTAGATATTAGCCCATTACCCAAACAAAAAACCTAATGACCCATTTTGGGTCATGAGTCATGACCACGACCCATAGGTTGAGAACCACTGTTCTAGAGGTTCAGGGTTGATGATATCTAACGGGGGGGGGGGGGAGAATTCCCCTGCAGTAGTATGGTACGGACATCGTTGTAGGTCTGTGACCGCCGTTAATGAAGGCTGTCTGTGGCTATTGTTAACGCTATCTGTACACTCGTAGAACTTAAATAACGTACAATATGTGTAACATTACTGGATTTATATTAACTTGCTATAGCAGATTATACTTGTTATATGTGCGTAATTTTAGTATATATATATATATATATATATATATATATATATATATATTTAGATGTTTATATATAGATGTTTATATATAGATGTTTATATTTAGATGTATATATATATATTTTTATATTTATAAGTATGTTTGTGTATACTATCGTATACATTAACCTATATTAACTACGTAGCCGGGTAAAATGAGCAGCCAATATATAAACATTATCACGTGACAGTATATATTACATCTTCATGATTATACGATGATGATTATGATGATGATGATGATGAGTTTATTCAAACATTAATTCAATTATGAATTCTTATAGTAAATGATGGTATTTTACTACATCTATATATATATATATATTACGAAATAATAGAGATTGTTTTAATGTGTGAACGAATCACTATTATAAACACTCTATAATAAATGATACAATAAGTTTTCTTGATTTATCGTTTATCAAGTTCTTGATACACACAAGAGAAAACAATAACTGCCTGGACTCCAGATGGAGTCGAATCTATATATATATATATATATATATATATATATATATATATATATATATATATATATATATATATACATACAGATATATTATACTTATTGTTACACCCTGATTGTTGATATAAGTGACATATAGGGGAAAGTCCCCGATTACCGACCCCCTCCTAATACCGACCCCCTCTCGTATCTCAGTAACTATAAGAGATATCAAAAAATAATATATACACGAACTGTTAGTAATTTAATGATAAATATAAATAAGTATTTGTTTTAAAAAATATTTAATCCTACAATTGTTATTTGATCAAATATAATATTCTATTTTTACTTTTTAAATATTTGAATAATAACTTTTTTAAATCATAATTTATTATTTAAAAGAAAACTTATTACTGCGCATAATATTGTAGATCAATAAAATGTTTATAAATATTATTAAAATAATTTAGTTAAATTTAGTTATACTATTAAAACATAAATTCAATACAAAATAAATTGCGTGAATGTTATAATTAATTATATTTATGTATATCTACTATTTTTATTGTATATTATAATACTACAATTATATATATCACAATTATTTTAGGGGATCGGTACTATGAGAGGGGGTCGTGATTAGGAACATGTATCCTATTACCGACCCCCCTGTTTATTCTTGTAAATATAATTATATCAAACATTTAAAATAGCCACATTATTCATTGCCATAATATTACCCTAATTACAAAATTTCAAAAAAATATATTTAATATTGAATACGTTATTACAAATAATCATTCAGGGGTCGGTAATCGGAGACTTTCCCCTATGTGTGTTTTGTTAGTAATACATATAGGTTGAATTACAACATATAATTACACACAATTCTGATACAAGGGGTGTTTACTCTATATTTATATATATGTTTATTTTTAAACTATATATAATATAGCGATATTTGATAATATAAATAAGTACACAACTAGAAGTTACAAATAATAAAATATATAAAACTAAATAATAATTATTAATCGTTACTATATTTATTGATTATTTTTTATTTTTTGTAACATTTATAACAAGTATCGTTCATAGATTATATATATATATATATATATATATGATTATTAATATACAATATTAAAAAAAATAGTATCTATTAATTTATGTATAACATTTTAATTTATATATATATTTTATTTTTTATTTGAGTCGCAGAATATAATTTCGCAAATTTATAATATAAATATTATAATATAAAATTAACAGTTTATTAAATTGTATATTACATCGTAATAATGTTCAAATTATTGAAATGTATTCTCGAATGTTCCGTATATGTCGGTGTTATTAATTAATTAATTAATTATATAATAATTAATTAATTAATTTATAATTATAAATGTATTTTATCGTGAAATATTTAATTTTATATTATTTGTCTTTTTCGATAACCGTAAATCGAACGAAAGTTAACGATCCCCCCGTACTTATTTGTTACGTAATACAATTACACGCGCGTGTTATATAATCTACAGTGACGATGATAATATCGATTATGTCGCTATCTAATATATTATATTCGTGCTTTTTCAATAACCTATATTATAGTATACTATAATATAGTATATATATACTATAATATAGTATGTGTCATATGTAGGGTCGCTGCAACATGGGGGGGGGGGACGACTATTATTTAGTTACATTTTGTGGTCATTTTGCATTTATTCATATGTATTTTTTAATAATATATTATCTTTACATTATTTAATTAATTCGAAATAAAATTGAATTGAATTGAATAATAATAATAATAATAATAATAATAATAATAATAATAATAATAATAATAATAATAATGATAATAATAATAATAATAATAATAATAATAATAATAATAATAATAATAATAATAATAATAATAATAATAATAATATTAATAATAATAATAATAATAATAATAATAATAATAATAATAATAATAATTAATATAATAATAATAATAATATTAATAATAATATTTATATTAATAATAATAATAATGCAAACACTAAAATGATGTTATTAATAAAAGTAGTGGAATTCTATGATTTGTGGCATTCTATGATTTGTGGTTCACAATAATTGGACTACTTATGTTGATGGATTATTATTGAACATTTGTTTATTACAATTATATCTAGTATGTATTAGATATGCTTGTTTTCATTGACATGTTATTGTAATGGATATTATGTGTATATATTACATGTAATATTATATATATATTCTGGGACCATTGCTATTCATTATTTATATAAATGATATAACACTATTAACTGAAAATGATATAAATATAACCACTATTTTATTTGCTGATGATACATCAGTTAGTGTTTCAGCCAATAAAATAAGTGTTTTAATAAATGATACAAAAAAAATATTAGATAAATTAGAAATATGGTTTAAAAAAAATAAATTAATAGTAAATACTGAAAAAACCAAAATAATAATTTTTTTTAAAACACGTGAATTTTCGAATTTTAATATTGACTACGCTATATACAATCAACAAATACAAATAATAGATAAATATAAATTTCTAGGTATTATAATAGATACTAAACTAAATTTTAAAACACATATATTATCAATAAAAAAAAAAATCTTACAAATAACTTATATGATTAGAAAATTTTCTAATGAATTACCACATCATATTCTTATGTTACTATATAATTCACTTTTTTTATCTAATCTTCATTATGGGATAGAAATATGGGGCAACAATTATAGTAATATAATAAAACCTCTATATAATATACAAAAAAAAATACTTAAAATAATATATCTTAAAAAAACTAATACAACCTATAATTCACAATATACAAATAAAGATATACAACCCCTACCCATATACACAAACACACTTACTATAAAGCAAATCACTGAATATAAAACATTATGTTACATGTATAAAAATAAAAATAGATTCAAAAATAACATTAATAAAAACAATAACTATAATCTAAGAAATAACAATGAATATGAAATAAAAAATAAAAAATTTACTTTAACAAATAATAGTTTATTAATAGTTGGAATTAAATTATGGAATAAACTAGATGAAAATATAAAAAAAAGTAAAAACATTAACATATTTAAAAGAAAAATAAAAAAAATACTTATTTCAGAGAATAATTAAAGATATAAGATGAAGAGAAAGAAGAGGATGGCAGCCTTTATAAAAGTCGATGACTTACTGGTAGCCTTTTGGAGAAATTTTTGTTTTTATTATAGCTATTATATTATTATTATTATGATTTGTTAATCAAACATATATGTAATACTCCAATAAATTTGTTTCATTCATTCATATATAACATATATATATATATATATATATATATATATATATATATATATATATATATATATATATATATATATATATATATATATATATTTATTTATAAACATGTATATTTTTTATTCTGATATTTCACATATTTTTTAATAATTTCGACAGAAAACACATGATCATTATATATATATATATTATATCATAAATATATTATGATATAGCATACATCGTAATATTATAATATATATATATATATATATATATATATATATAATATATATAACGTATAATAAATGCAAGCTCTTAGTACTAACACATCTTGCCTAATATCATCGTACGTTTTCATATTGAACTGAACTAATGCAGCCACATATATAACGCTTAAGAAACTACCATGTACATCGACTGCAACCGACCTAATTAATCTTCAGTAATCGTGAATAATCGAGAGCTTTTCGTAACACAGGTCCAAATGAATGGAACAAACTCCCCTTTGATCTTCGTGCAATAAATACTATGCTTACTTTTAAATATAAGCTAAAACTTATTTATTCAGTGACGACTGAAATTTATTAATTGTCACAATTTCTCTCTATACAGAGAGTATATATATATATATATATATATATACACTAACAACAGTATACTATTGTTAATATAATAATATATATTATATTTAAACGGTGTTAAAATAAAAAAATAATAATCTTATATATATATATATTAACTAGTAAAATGAAATATTAATATAAAGTTTATCATAACTTGCATTTTATAAATAACATATCAACACTTTATAAAGTTTGTATTATATGTTTATAGTACACGTTAATACACCCTCACACACCCTACACCCCCTGCACACATTACTTGAATTCAATTATAAGTAAACTTTAAAATATCTATAGGAGCGCTACATGCATGCATACATACATACATACATACATACATACATACATACATACATACATACATACATACATACATACATACATACATACATACATACATACATACATACATACATACATACATACATACATACATACATACATACATACATACATACATACATACATACATGCATACATACATACATAAATACATACATACATACATACATATATATATATATATATATATATATATATATATGCATACATACATACATACATGCATACATATATATATATATGCATACATACATACATACATACATACATACATACATACATACATACATACATACATACATACATACATACATACATACATACATACATACATACATACATACATACATACATACATACATACATACATACATACATACATACATACATACATACATACATACATACATACATACATACATACATACATGCATACATACATACATAAATACATACATACATACATACATATATATATATATATATATATATATATATATGCATACATACATACATACATGCATACATATATATATATATGCATACATACATACATACATACATACATACATACATACATACATACATACATACATACATACATACATACATACATGCATACATACATACATAAATACATACATACATACATACATATATATATATATATATATATATATATATATATATATATATATATATATATGCATACATACATACATACATACATACATACATACATACATACATGTGTAATACCACTGTAATACACTATAGCAATAATTCTCTATTTAGATTTACTTACGGTATACTTATTAATATTCGATACGTGTTAATTATATTATTATTATTATTATTATATATATTATAAATGTTTTATTTTCTTTCGTTATGCTTGAATCATCCCCAAACTCCCTATGTTCTATACACATCATAACCGTATATATATATAGGGGAAAGTACCCTATTACCGACCCCTTATCGTTTCTTAGTAACTATCTGTTATATCAACAATTTATATAAACATGAACTTTTAGTAATTTAATGTACAAATTAATAATTATTGTACTTAAAAATATATTCCTACAATTGTTATTTGTTAAAATGTAATATTCTGGTTTTACTTTTTAAATATTTGAATAATAACTTGTAAATACTTTATTAATTAAAAGAAAAAGTAATTGTATGCATTATATTATAGATCAATTAAATGTTTATAAATATAATTAAAATATTATAATGTGAATAAGTATTAACAAAGATATTTTAATTATAGTAACCCATATGATTTTCCTATTACTGACCCCCTAAAGTACCCTAATACCGACCAAATGTGATTTATAATATTTAATCAAAATATATAATTTTGTTACTTTGAAATTATTTATAATTTGTGTGTATGTCATTTTAACCTGTCAATATTATATTTTAACAGCGTCAATAATACGAGTCATATATGTAGTTATATTCATAGTCAGTTAGTTTAAAGTTTAATATAGAAATATAAAGTTAAATTATTAATTTATTATGAATATTAAAACTTAAATTCAATGATATATAAATTGAGTGCGTTTTTTAATTCATTATATCTATTTATGTCTGCTATTTTGATTGGATATTATAATATTACAATTATTTCTACCACGAGTATTTAGGGGTCGGTAATAGGAGAAAGGGGTCGGTATTATACACATGTATTTAATTACCAACACCCCTGTTTATTATTGTCAATATAAGTATATCAATAATTTAAAATTGCAAAATTATTTATTATCATAATATAATCCTACTTTAATCCTACCAATATTTTAAATAAACATAAATATGTGACAGGTCAATATTGACTATTGAATAATATATTACAAATAGTCATTTAGGGGTCGGTAATAGGGGATTTTCCCCTATATAATAGTGTGCTATATCATAATATACATATCATCATGCGCTTGTGTGTGTGCGCTTGTATGTGTGTTGATAATATAGTGTTGTGTGTTTGGGGAAGAGTGACCTATTAGTTATTTATTAAAAATATAATTTATTTAAAATAAAAACTACATACAACTATTGTGTATAACTGTGCACGTAAACTCCACACTTACGATGAAACTGTAGATAATGAATATTTAATTAATATTGCACGTAATACGTGAGTGTATACCGTGATACATGTCACGTGATGCACTTTCAATGAACAAACTCGTGCTTCACTATTATTTCAGGCTTATTTAGGGTTCGCTAATTACACATAATAAATACTAGGTAGAATAGGTACTATATTGTATTAAGGGATAATGTAAGTTGTATATATGTCAATATAAGTGTAATACGTATGTAAATATAAGTATACGAGATATGTCAATAGATGTATCAGAAATATTAAATGATCGTGACATATTTATTTCGTCCAAACAAGTAATTAAATATCGACAATCAATGTTAAACATATTATTATTGTGTATTCTATTTATAAGATACGGTTTGAATATATATATATATATATATATATATATATATTCAATATGTTATTAAATGGAATACATATTAAATGTATTAATGAATTTAAATATTTTATAAGCAACTTATGTTGAATGTTAGAAATAATTTATAAACTAAGAAATAAAATTAATATAAGTAAATAATCCTATATTAAACTATATTAATTTGTAAATTTTCATATATAAACATATATTAATTTGTATTGTTGTAATGCTTTATTTAATTCTAGACTTTCATAATACTCTGCCTAATCGAAGTTTAACTATATGCCATAGGTCTATATACTATAGCTATAACTATACCTATAGACTAGAACTATATATATATAGTTACAGCAAAGATTTTGCGATTCATCCTTCGGAAAATCTGTGGTTACAGTCATAACTTACGAATACCTTAATCTAACATACGACTACTTTAAATAAGATAATATGCAATAAAATATAGAGCTATAATGTATATATATATATATATAGAGTGGCTCGGATATCTAATATTACATTTATTTATAAAATATGTAATATTTTAAATTGGTTGATGAGGATTATGGTTCCTCTCCTCTCTAACAAATACTGATAAATACCTCAAAGACTAGTGTACTTAACATATCTACTTCTTATACTTCTTTTCCAAACTTGACTTTAAACAACATGATTATTTCTCCTTCCCATTCTTCCAAAAATTTAAGATTCGTCATTGATGACATACTATCCTTTAAGAATCACATAGCATCCATTACAAAATCCTCCAACTCTCATCTATTCATAATTAAAAAAATACGGACCTCACTTTCCAGAAACCTTACGAAAACTCTAATAAATGCTCCTGTACTTTCCCGCATTGACTACTGCCATATTGAATCTACTTCATGCTAAAGCTACTGCTCCACTAAATCAGTTTATCCATTCATCAATACGTACTACTTATGCCTAACACGACTGGATCACTATACTACAACATCTCATCAATCATCTCATATGTGGCAACCCTTCTCACCCTCAGGTGTAAATTACGTGTTATCTCCACAATCCTAAATCCATTCTTTCAACATATGTTATATCTCTGATCCATATAACCTTCTCTTCGTTACCGTCCCCTTATCTCCCGGAACTCTATTTAAACTTCCCTACATTCTAGAGGTTTTAGAAATTCATGTCCCATTCTATTGAATTCCCACCTTCCCACCATCCGCTAGATCCCTCAAACGTTTTACAAATATTACTTCTTCTTCTTTTCTCTCTACATATAATCACTAAATCAATTTGACTCGTTTTATCTTCATTGTATTATCTAATTATTATCTGTATTGTGTTATCTAACTATTATCTCTATTGTATTATGATTATCTAATTATTATTCGTGGACATTGTGTTACATCAATACTTTGTTATTTTATTATTATTATGCTATTATTATTATTATTATTGTATTCCCGCACGATCACAACAGGGCCCATGACCTATGACCTTATTAACAAACCGTTAATCATCATCATCACCGCCAATTAACACTACCGAATAACGAATATAATATATAATGATACCTAAAATACTAATACCTTGTTAATTTGTGTTAAATGTATAAATACATATACTATCTACGAGCTCTAGGTATAATTTTATTACACCTAAATGTAGATTAAATATTAGTGTACAGGCTGCATATGCTCGATGTACATATGCCTGGATATTGTACACGTGCCTGGTTATTGCACACGTGCCTGGTTATTGTACACGTGCCTGGATATTTTTCACGTGCCTGGTTATTGTACACGTGCCTGGATATTGTTCACGTGCCTGGATATTGTTAACGTGCCTGGATATTGTTCACGTGCCTGGATATTGTTCACGTGCCTGGATATTGTTCATTATACACACTATATACACGCTATAGCGTACAACTTTGAAATAAGACAAATGAAATGTTGAAAATAAGAACTAATATCTCCGTATTCATTAAAACTTAACAACTTTTATATTCATTATTACAAACTGTACTGTGATGTACTCGTGCTATGTTTACATATTACCCCCGACTTCAGATGAGTCATTACATCGCGTCCTACATATCACTGGTGGTCTGCTCAATGTACGCGTCCATTGCGTGCACTAATCAACATCCTTCGGTGAACTGTACTCTTTTAACGCTTATTGTATTGTTATTATTATTATTGAGCATATATGTTATGTTATTAATGTTAGTTTATATAATTAGTTAATATAATTTCGGTTTATGTTTATCATTTAATAATTAATTTGTGTTTATATAATTAGTTAATATAATTTTGGTTTATGTTTATCATTCAATTATGTTCTATATAATAAGGGGATGAGACATAGTATTGTTATATCGTTAGACTATTATGTAACTGCTATAATCAATAAGTTCATTATACTCTAGGGCTTGGTCGATCCGTGAGGGGACTGGGGAACACCGAAGCTTCATTCGTGTGTGCATTGCCCTCATTAATCTCATATTACTGGACACGCTATTGTTATCGTTATTCATTGTTTTAAACAACTCGAAAGTATCACCGACTATTTGTGTGATTCTCCTTTTATAGTTTTTTCTGTGTTCTAATTATTAAATTAAAAGTTACCCTATTCTATCCTATTAATATACTACATCCTATATATATATATATATATATATATATATATATATGATATATATTACATATATAATCGTACATATTCGGTTAAGTTTAAATATAGTAATCCTTTACGCTTATATAACAGTTGATATACCCCTGCGTGGTTATGTACTATAGGACATTTATTATTTTCTATTTATTTTTAATTTGTAGTATCTATTATAATAATTATTGATAATTTCCCTAATATAAACTATTGTTCATATGTAGAAGATAATTCATTAAGTTTCCATCCGTATTATCTTCTAATCATTAACTTACAATCATTAATACTTATATATAAAATATATTTATATTTATAAATATATATATATAATATATATTTATATGTATGTATAACAGATGTGTCACACTGTACTATAGTACTACTACTACTACTACTACTACTACTACTACTACTACTACTACTACTACTACTACTACTACTACTACTACTACTACTACTACTACTACTACTACTACTACTACTACTACTACTACTACTACTACTACTACTACTACTACTACTACTACTACTACTACTACTACTACTACTACTACTACTACTACTACTACTACTACTACTACTACTACTACTACTACTACTACTACTACTACTACTACTACTACTACTACTACTACTACTACTACTACTACTACTACTACTACTACTACTACTACTACTACTACTACTACTACTACTACTACTACTACTACTACTACTACTACTACTACTACTACTACTACTACTACTACTACTACTACTACTACTACTACTACTACTACTACTACTACTACTACTACTACTACTACTACTACTACTACTACTACTACTACTACTACTACTACTACTACTACTACTACTACTACTACTACTACTACTACTACTACTACTACTACTACTACTACTACTACTACTACTACTACTACTACTACTACTACTACTACTACTACTACTACTACTACTACTACTACTACTACTACTACTACTACCACTACTACTACTACTACTACTACTACTACTACTACTACTACTACTACTACTACTACCACTACCACTACTACTACTACTACTACTACTACTACTACTACTACTACTACTACTACTACTACTACTACTACTACTACTACTACTACTACTACTACTACTACTACTACTACTACTACTACTACTACTACTACTACTACTACTACTACGACCGCAACAATGTACTATACTACTACTACTACTACTACTACTACTACTACTACTACTACTACTACTACTACTACTACTACTACTACTACTACTACTACTACTACTACTACGACGGCCACATTGTACTATATTACTACTGGTATACCAGAGTGTCACGTGCTATTCCACGTGATATCCGTTACGCATGCTCACTAACTAATTTTCTTGGTGATATCTTTATGCGACGCCAGGAACAGCACCACCTCGCTCTTCTCATTCTTGATGGGCACGATGTCCAGTAGACAGATGAACGAACATCCTGGGGTAGGGATGTAACGGTTATAGGAGATTAGATAGGGATGTAACGGTGTTAAGTGATGGAGAGTAGGAGAAGTATGTTATATGCCATACAATGTACGCTGTACAATGTACTCTATACATTGTACGCCGTACAGTCAGTATATAATGAACTGGGTAGAGGTGTAGCTGTATTTTAGTAAGGAGGGAAATAGATGTAGGGTTGTAACGAATAAATATAGTAGAGATATACATGTATTATGTGGGGAGAGGCAGAGGGGTATGAGTGAAACGAGTATATATGGTAGAAATGTAGCATATCAGGGGTATATATGTAGTGGGTAAGCCGATTAGGAGTGCAGCGCAGAGCTTTTTTTAAGGGGAATTTTGTGGAAAACTACCCACCGCTATTATTTTGTGTTCACCATAAACTCAGATATTTTCATTATTAATCATAAAATAGTCCTATTTGTTTAGCATAAATCAGTGGCAGATATATTTTAATCAATAGTTTTTCTAATATAATTATTTTATATACCTATTTTTGGAATTTACCCCACTTACAAATCCTTAAAAAAGGCGCAAATGTACCATATATAGCCGATAGGGAAAGCAAGAGAAGAAGTTAAAATTCAGTTGATATCATAATACAAAATAGGAATTAGAGAAGATATGTGCATACAGCTAGAGAGAAATAGAGTGTTGGTAATACTCAATGCCTGGCAGCGTAGCCAATGCGGAAAGTGGAAATAAAAAATCAACCATCTTGCGGTGACCAAATATTAACATAAAATATTCGTTTCATCATAACTTTTTTATTATTGATTATATCAAAAAAGGAAAAATATGAAACTTATATTACTTTTTTATCCTCTTTCCAAAGGTATTAATAATTGTATCTTTCCGCATGTCCGATACCTTATTTACCACTCTATTTCTCTCTAGCTCTATGGCTATTTGGCATAATTATCATTATATATTATCGTTATTATTGTTATTATTGTTATTGTTGTTGTTATTGTTATTGTTGTTGTTATTGTTGTTGTTGTTGTTGTTATTGTAAGTAGGTGTTTATCGTTGCTGTCACTTTAACGCTAGCGGAAGCCATTTACTTGCCATTTTTCTTATAAAACGTCACGTTAGTTTTCAGTTCCTTTTGATTGTCGAGCGCTTCCTGTGATGATATAATAGTAGTTATGATGTGAGAGTAGACATAATGTAAGAGTAGGTATGATGTAAGAGTAGGTATGATGTAAGAGTAGATATAACGTCATAGTGGGTATAATGTAACCGTAGTTATAATGCGCACTAACTATACAACAATGGTTAACATATCACTATTGTATTATTCGTATACATCTGTACCGCTGATGTACGATTCTATATAGTTCATAGGTCACAGGTCATAGTATGGTTATGAAGGTGCTAGTGGTATTGTAATACGGTCATACGATATGGGTTAGCATGTTCCCAAGCTGCTATAAAGCGGGCGAATTACTTTTAAAACAATAAAGTAACTACTTAATTAAATGTATAGTACATCAATAGTACTGTATGAACTTTAAGTATCATACCCGGTATACCCTTAATATATGTAGAACATATTTATCCTTTCTTGGAACCTAGTCACCATTCTTAGGAACCGCCTGCTACATCAAAACATTATCATTTTCTCGTAATTCATACATATATCCTTAACCTAGACAACTATACCACAACCTAGACAGGTATACCACAACCTAGACAACTATACCACAACCTAGACAACTATACCATAACCTAGACAGGTATACCACAACCTAGACAACTATACCACAACCTAGACAACTATACCACAACCTAGACAGCTATACCACAACCTAGACAACTATACCACAACCTAGACAACTATACCACAACCTAGACAGGTATACCATAACGTAGACAACTATACCACAACCTAGACAACTATACCATAACCTAGACAACTATACCACAACCTAGACAACTATACCATAACCTAGACAACTATACCACAACCTAGACAACTATACCACAACCTAGACAACTATACCACAACCTAGACAACTATACCACAACCTAGACAACTATACCACAACTTAGACAACTATACCACAACCTAGACAGCTATACCACAACCTAGACAGCTATACCACAACCTAGACAGCTATACCACAACCTAGACAGCTATACCACAACCTAGACAACTATACCACAACCTAGACAGCTATACCACAACCTAGACAACTATACCACAACCTAGACAACTATACCACAACCTAAACAACTATACCACAACCTAGACAACTATACCACAACCTAGACAGGTATACCACAACCTAGACAACTATACCACAACCTAGACAACTGTACCACAACCTAGACAACTATACCACAACCTAGACAGGTATACCACAACCTAGACAACTATACCATAACGTAGACAACTATACCACAACCTAGACAACTATACCATAACGTAGACAACTATACCACAACCTAGACAACTATACCACAACCTAGACAGCTATACCACAACCTAGACAGGTATACCATAACCTAGACAACTATACCACAACCTAGACAACTATACCACAACCTAGACAGGTATACCACAACCTAGACAATTATACCACAACCTAGACAACTATACCACAACCTAGACAACTATACCACAACCTAGACAACTATACCACAACCTAGACAATTATACCACAACCTAGACAGCTATACCACAACCTAGACAGGTATACCACAACCTAGACAACTATACCACAACCTAGACAGGTATACCACAACCTAGACAACTATACCACAACCTAGACAGGTATACCACAACCTAGACAATTATACCACAACCTAGACAACTATACCACAACCTAGACAACTATACCACAACCTAGACAACTATACCACAACCTAGACAACTATACCACAACCTAGACAACTGTACCACAACCTAGACAACTATACCACAACCTAGACAACTATACCACAACCTAGACAACTATACCACAACCTAGACAGCTATACCACAACCTAGACAGGTATACCATAACCTAGACAACTATACCACAACCTAGACAACTATACCACAACCTAGACAGCTATACCATAACCTAGACAACTATACCACAACCTAGACAACTATACCACAACCTAGACAACTATACCACAACCTAGACAGGTATACCACAACCTAGACAACTATACCACAACCTAGACAACTATACCACAACCTAGACAACTATACCATAACCTAGACAGGTATACCACAATCTAGACAACTATACCACAACCTAGACAGCTATACCACAACCTAGACAACTATACCACAACCTAGACAACTATACCATAACCTAGACAGCTATACCACAACCTAGACAGCTATACCACAACCTAGACAGGTATACCATAACCTAGACAACTATACCACAACCTAGACAACTATACCACAACCTAGACAACTATACCACAACCTAGACAACTATACCACAACCTAGACAGCTATACCACAACCTAGACAATTATACCACAACCTAGACAACTATACCACAACCTAGACAGCTATACCACAACCTAGACAACTATACCACAACCTAGACAACTATACCATAACCTAGACAGCTATACCACAACCTAGACAACTATACCACAACCTAGACAGGTATACCACAACCTAGACAATTATACCACAACCTAGACAACTATACCACAACCTAGACAACTATACCACAACCTAGACAGGTATACCACAACCTAGACAATTATACCACAACCTAGACAACTATACCACAACCTAGACAACTATACCACAACCTAGACAACTATACCACAACCTAGACAATTATACCACAACCTAGACAGCTATACCACAACCTAGACAGGTATACCACAACCTAGACAACTATACCACAACCTAGACAGGTATACCACAACCTAGACAACTATACCACAACCTAGACAACTATACCACAACCTAGACAACTATACCACAACCTAGACAACTATACCACAACCTAGACAACTATACCACAACCTAGACAACTATACCACAACCTAGACAACTATACCACAACCTAGACAGGTATACCACAACCTAGACAACTATACCATAACCTAGACAACTATACCACAACCTAGACAACTATACCACAACCTAGACAACTATACCACAACCTAGACAACTATACCACAACCTAGACAACTATACCACAACCTAGACAGCTATACCACAACCTAGACAGGTATACCACAACTTAGACAACTATACCACAACCTAGACAGGTATACCACAACCTAGACAACTATACCACAACCTAGACAGGTATACCATAACCTAGACAACTATACCACAACCTAGACAACTATACCACAACCTAGACAACTATACCACAACCTAGACAACTATACCACAACCTAGACAGCTATACCACAACCTAGACAATTATACCACAACCTAGACAGGTATACCACAACCTAGACAACTATACCACAACCTAGACAACTATACCACAACCTAGACAGCTATACCACAACCTAGACAACTATACCACAACCTAGACAACTATACCATAACCTAGACAGCTATACCACAACCTAGACAACTATACCACAACCTAGACAGGTATACCACAACCTAGACAATTATACCACAACCTAGACAACTATACCACAACCTAGACAACTATACCACAACCTAGACAACTAAACCACAACCTAGACAATTATACCACAACCTAGACAGCTATACCACAACCTAGACAGGTATACCATAACCTAGACAGCTATACCACAACCTAGACAACTATACCACAACCTAGACAGGTATACCACAACCTAGACAATTATACCACAACCTAGACAACTATACCACAACCTAGACAACTATACCACAACCTAGACAACTATACCACAACCTAGACAATTATACCACAACCTAGACAGCTATACCACAACCTAGACAGGTATACCACAACCTAGACAACTATACCATAACCTAAACAGGTATACCACAACCTAGACAACTATACCATAACCTAGACAACTATACCACAACCTAGACAACTATACCACAACTTAGACAACTATACCACAACCTAGACAGGTATACCACAACCTAGACAACTATACCACAACCTAGACAGGTATACCATAACCTAGACAATTATACCACAACCTAGACAACTATACCACAACCTAGACAGCTATACCACAACCTAGACAACTGTACCACAACTTAGACAACTATACCATAACCTAGACAACTATACCACAACCTAGACAACTATACCACAACCTAGACAGGTATACCACAACCTAGACAACTATACCACAACCTAGACAACTATACCACAACCTAGACAACTATACCACAACCTAGACAGCTATACCACAACCTAGACAACTATACAACAACCTAGACAGCTATACCATAACCTAGACAACTATACCACAACCTAGACAACTATACCACAACCTAGACAACTATACCACAACCTAGACAGGTATACCACAACCTAGACAACTATACCACAACCTAGACAACTATACCACAACCTAGACAACTATACCATAACCTAGACAGGTATACCACAACCTAGACAACTATACCACAACCTAGACAGCTATACCACAACCTAGACAACTATACCACAACCTAGACAGGTATACCACAACCTAGACAATTATACCACAACCTAGACAACTATACTACAACCTAGACAACTATACCACAACCTAGACAGGTATACCACAACCTAGACAACTATACCACAACCTAGACAACTATACCACAACCTAGACAACTATACCATAACCTAGACAACTATACCACAACCTAGACAGGTATACCACAACCTAGACAGGTATACCACAACCTAGACAGGTATACCACAACCTAGACAGGTATACCACAACCTAGACAACTATACCACAACCTAGACAACTATACCACAACCTAGACAACTATACCATAACCTAGACAACTATACCACAACCTAGACAGGTATACCACAACCTAGACAGGTATACCACAACCTAGACAGGTATACCACAACCTAGACAGGTATACCACAACCTAGACAACTATACCACAACCTAGACAACTATACCATAACCTAGACAGGTATACCACAACCTAGACAACTATACCACAACCTAGACAACTATACCACAACCTAGACAGCTATACCACAACCTAGACAGCTATACCACAACCTAGACAGGTATACCACAACCTAGACAACTATACCACAACCTAGACAGCTATACCACAACCTAGACAATTATACCACAACCTAGACAACTATACCACAACCTAGACAACTATACCACAACCTAGACAACTATACCACAACCTAGACAACTATACCACAACCTAGACAACTATACCACAACCTAGACAACTATACCACAACCTAGACAACTATACCACAACTTAGACAACTATACCACAACCTAGACAGGTATACCACAACCTAGACAGCTATACCACAACCTAGACAACTATACCACAACCTAGACAACTGTACCACAACTTAGACAACTATACCACAACCTAGACAGGTATACCACAACCTAGACAGCTATACCACAACCTAGACAACTATACCACAACCTAGACAACTGTACCACAACCTAGACAACTATACCACAACCTAGACAACTATACCACAACCTAGACAACTATACCACAACCTAGACAACTATACCACAACCTAGACAACTATACCACAACCTAGACAGGTATACCACAACCTAGACAACTATACCACAACCTAGACAACTATACCACAACCTAGACAACTATACCACAACCTAGACAGGTATACCACAACCTAGACAACTATACCATAACCTAGACAACTATACCACAACCTAGACAACTATACCACAACCTAGACAACTATACCACAACCTAGACAACTATACCACAACCTAGACAGGTATACCACAACCTAGACAGCTATACCACAACCTAGACAACTATACCACAACCTAGACAACTGTACCACAACTTAGACAACTATACCACAACCTAGACAGGTATACCACAACCTAGACAGCTATACCACAACCTAGACAACTATACCACAACCTAGACAACTGTACCACAACCTAGACAACTATACCACAACCTAGACAACTATACCACAACCTAGACAACTATACCACAACCTAGACAACTATACCACAACCTAGACAACTATACCACAACCTAGACAGGTATACCACAACCTAGACAACTATACCACAACCTAGACAACTATACCACAACCTAGACAACTATACCACAACCTAGACAGGTATACCACAACCTAGACAGCTATACCACAACCTAGACAGGTATACCACAACCTAGACAACTATACCACAACCTAGACAACTATACCATAACCTAGACAACTATACCACAACCTAGACAACTATACCACAACCTAGACAACTATACCACAACCTAAACAACTATACCACAACCTAGACAGGTATACCACAACCTAGACAACTATACCACAACCTAGACAACTATACCACAACCTAGACAACTATACCATAACCTAGACAGGTATACCACAATCTAGACAACTATACCACAACCTAGACAACTATACCATAACCTAGACAGCTATACCACAACCTAGACAGCTATACCACAACCTAGACAGGTATACCATAACCTAGACAACTATACCACAACCTAGACAACTATACCACAACCTAGACAACTATACCACAACCTAGACAACTATACCACAACCTAGACAGCTATACCACAACCTAGACAATTATACCACAACCTAGACAATTATACCACAACCTAGACAGCTATACCACAACCTAGACAGGTATACCACAACCTAGACAACTATACCACAACCTAGACAGGTATACCACAACCTAGACAACTATACCACAACTTAGACAACTATACCACAACCTAGACAGGTATACCACAACCTAGACAACTATACCACAACCTAGACAGGTATACCACAACCTAGACAACTATACCACAACCTAGACAACTATACCACAACCTAGACAGCTATACCACAACCTAGACAACTATACCACAACCTAGACAGCTATACCACAACCTAGACAGGTATACCATAACCTAGACAGCTATACCACAACCTAGACAACTATACCACAACCTAGACAGCTATACCACAACCTAGACAACTATACCACAACCTAGACAGGTATACCACAACCTAGACAACTATACCACAACCTAGACAACTATACCACAACCTAGACAACTATACCACAACCTAAACAACTATACCACAACCTAGACAGGTATACCACAACCTAGACAACTATACCACAACCTAGACAACTATACCACAACCTAGACAACTATACCATAACCTAGACAGGTATACCACAATCTAGACAACTATACCACAACCTAGACAACTATACCACAACCTAGACAACTATACCATAACCTAGACAGCTATACCACAACCTAGACAGCTATACCACAACCTAGACAGGTATACCATAACCTAGACAACTATACCACAACCTAGACAACTATACCACAACCTAGACAACTATACCACAACCTAGACAACTATACCACAACCTAGACAACTATACCACAACCTAGACAACTATACCACAACCTAAACAACTATACCACAACCTAGACAGCTATACCACAACCTAGACAACTATACCACAACCTAGACAGGTATACCACAACCTAGACAATTATACCACAACCTAGATAACTATACCACAACCTAGACAACTATACCACAACCTAGACAACTATACCACAACCTAGACAACTATACCACAACCTAGACAGCTATACCACAACCTAGACAATTATACCACAACCTAGACAACTATACCACAACCTAGACAACTATACCACAACCTAGACAGGTATACCACAACCTAGACAACTATACCACAACCTAGATAACTATACCACAACCTAGACAACTATACCACAACCTAGACAGCTATACCACAACCTAGACAACTATACCACAACCTAGACAACTATACCACAACCTAGACAACTATACCACAACCTAGACAACTATACCACAACTTAGACAACTATACCACAACCTAGACAGGTATACCACAACCTAGACAGCTATACCACAACCTAGACAACTATACCACAACCTAGACAACTGTACCACAACCTAGACAACTATACCACAACCTAGACAACTATACCACAACCTAGACAACTATACCACAACCTAGACAGGTATACCACAACCTAGACAGCTATACCACAACCTAGACAACTATACCACAACCTAGACAACTGTACCACAACCTAGACAACTATACCACAACCTAGACAACTATACCACAACCTAGACAACTATACCACAACCTAGACAGCTATACCACAACCTAGACAACTATACCACAACCTAGACAACTATACCACAACCTAGACAACTATACCACAACCTAGACAACTATACCACAACCTAGACAACTATACCACAACCTAGACAGGTATACCACAACCTAGACAACTATACCACAACCTAGACAACTATACCACAACCTAGATAACTATACCACAACCTAGACAACTATACCACAACCTAGACAGGTATACCACAACCTAGACAACTATACCACAACCTAGACAACTATACCACAACCTAGACAACTATACCATAACCTAGACAACTATACCACAACATAGACAGGTATACCACAACCTAGACAGGTATACCACAACCTAGACAACTATACCACAACCTAGACAGGTATACCACAACCTAGACAACTATACCACAACCTAGACAACTATACCACAACCTAGACAACTATACCACAACCTAGACAACTATACCACAACCTAGACAACTATACCACAACCTAGACAACTATACCACAACCTAGACAACTATACCACAACCTAGACAACTATACCACAACCTAGACAACTATACCACAACCTAGACAGGTATACCACAACCTAGACAACTATACCACAACATAGACAACTATACCACAACCTAGACAGCTATACCACAACCTAGACATGTATACCACAACCTAGACAACTATACCACAACCTAGACAGCTATACCACAACCTAGACAACTAAACCACAACCTAGACAACTATACCACAACCTAGACAACTATACCACAACCTAGACAGGTATACCACAACCTAGACAACTATACCACAACCTAGACAACTATACCACAACCTAGACAACTATACCACAACCTAGACAGCTATACCACAACCTAGACAGGTATACCACAACCTAGACAGCTATACCACAACCTAGACAACTATACCACAACCTAGACAACTATACCACAACCTAGACAGCTATACCACAACCTAGACAACTATACCACAACCTAGACAACTATACCACAACCTAGACAACTATACCACAACCTAGACAACTATACCACAACCTAGACAACTATACCACAACCTAGACAGCTATACCACAACCTAGACAACTAAACCACAACCTAGACAACTATACCACAACCTAGACAACTATACCACAACCTAGACAGGTATACCACAACCTAGACAACTATACCACAACCTAGACAACTATACCACAACCTAGACAACTATACCACAACCTAGACAGCTATACCACAACCTAGACAGGTATACCACAACCTAGACAACTATACCACAACCTAGACAGCTATACCACAACCTAGACAACTAAACCACAACCTAGACAACTATACCACAACCTAGACAACTATACCACAACCTAGACAGGTATACCACAACCTAGACAACTATACCACAACCTAGACAACTATACCACAACCTAGACAACTATACCACAACCTAGACAGCTATACCACAACCTAGACAGGTATACCACAACCTAGACAGCTATACCACAACCTAGACAGGTATACCACAACCTAGACAACTATACCACAACCTAGACAACTAAACCACAACCTAGACAACTATACCACAACCTAGACAACTATACCACAACCTAGACAACTATACCACAACCTAGACAGCTATACCATAACCTAGACAGGTATACCACAACCTAGACAACTATACCACAACCTAGACAACTATACCACAACCTAGACAACTATACCACAACCTAGACAACTATACCACAACCTAGACAGCTATACCACAACCTAGACAACTATACCACAACCTAGACAACTATACCACAACCTAGACAACTATACCACAACCTAGACAACTATACCACAACCTAGACAACTATACCACAACCTAGACAACTATACCACAACCTAGACAACTATACCACAACCTAGACAACTATACCACAACCTAGACAGGTATACCACAACCTAGACAACTATACCACAACCTAGACAACTATACCACAACCTAGACAAATATACCACAACCTAGACAACTATACCACAACCTAGACAGGTATACCACAACCTAGACAACTATACCACAACCTAGACAACTATACCACAACCTAGACAGGTATACCACAACCTAGACAACTGTACCACAACCTAGACAGGTATACCACAACCTAGACAGCTATACCACAACCTAGACAACTATACCACAACCTAGACAACTATACCACAACCTAGACAACTATACCACAACCTAGACAGGTATACCACAACCTAGACAACTATACCACAACCTAGACAACTATACCACAACCTAGACAACTATACCACAACCTAGACAGCTATACCACAACCTAGACAGGTATACCACAACCTAGACAGCTATACCACAACCTAGACAGGTATACCACAACCTAGACAGCTATACCACAACCTAGACAACTATACCACAACCTAGACAACTATACCACAACCTAGACAACTATACCACAACCTAGACAACTATACCACAACCTAGACAACTATACCACAACCTAGACAGGTATACCACAACCTAGACAGGTATACCACAACCTAGACAACTATACCACAACCTAGACAACTAAACCACAACCTAGACAACTATACCACAACCTAGACAGCTATACCACAACCTAGACAGGTATACCACAACCTAGACAACTATACCACAACCTAGACAACTATACCACAACCTAGACAACTATACCACAACCTAGACAGCTATACCACAACCTAGACAACTATACCACAACCTAGACAACTATACCACAACCTAGACAACTATACCACAACCTAGACAACTATACCACAACCTAGACAACTATACCACAACCTAGACAACTATACCACAACCTAGACAACTATACCACAACCTAGACAACTATACCACAACCTAGACAGGTATACAACAACCTAGACAGCTATACCACAACCTAGACAGCTATACCACAACCTAGACAGGTATACCACAACCTAGACAGCTATACCACAACCTAGACAGGTATACCACAACCTAGACAACTATACCACAACCTAGACAACTATACCACAACCTAGACAGCTATACCACAACCTAGACAGGTATACCACAACCTAGACAGCTATACCACAACCTAGACAGGTATACCACAACCTAGACAGCTATACCACAACCTAGACAACTATACCACAACCTAGACAACTATACCACAACCTAGACAACTATACCACAACCTAGACAACTATACCACAACCTAGACAGCTATACCACAACCTAGACAGGTATACCACAACCTAGACAGCTATACCACAACCTAGACAGGTATACCACAACCTAGACAGCTATACCACAACCTAGACAACTATACCACAACCTAGACAACTATACCACAACCTAGACAACTATACCACAACCTAGACAACTATACCACAACCTAGACAACTATACCATAACCTAGACAGCTATACCACAACCTAGACAGCTATACCACAACCTAGACAGCTATACCACAACCTAGACAACTATACCACAACCTAGACAGCTATACCACAACCTAGACAGGTATACCACAACCTAGACAACTATACCACAACCTAGACAGCTATACCACAACTTAGACAGGTATACCACAACCTAGACAGCTATACCACAACCTAGACAGGTATACCACAACCTAGACAGCTATACCACAACCTAGACAACTATACCACAACCTAGACAACTATACCACAACCTAGACAACTATACCACAACCTAGACAGGTATACCACAACCTAGACAACTATACCACAACCTAGACAACTATACCACAACCTAGACAACTATACCACAACCTAGACAGGTATACCACAACCTAGACAGGTATACCACAACCTAGACAACTATACCACAACCTAGACAACTAAACCACAACCTAGACAACTATACCACAACCTAGACAGCTATACCACAACCTAGACAGGTATACCACAACCTAGACAACTATACCACAACCTAGACAACTATACCACAACCTAGACAACTATACCACAACCTAGACAGCTATACCACAACCTAGACAACTATACCACAACCTAGACAACTATACCACAACCTAGACAACTATACCACAACCTAGACAGCTATACCATAACCTAGACAGCTATACCACAACCTAGACAACTATACCACAACCTAGACAGCTATACCACAACCTAGACAGGTATACCACAACCTAGACAACTATACCACAACCTAGACAACTATACCACAACCTAGACAACTATACCACAACCTAGACAGCTATACCACAACCTAGACAGGTATACCACAACCTAGACAGCTATACCACAACCTAGACAGGTATACCACAACCTAGACAGCTATACCACAACCTAGACAACTATACCACAACCTAGATAACTATACCACAACCTAGACAACTATACCACAACCTAGACAACTATACCACAACCTAGACAGGTATACCACAACCTAGACAACTATACCACAACCTAGACAACTATACCACAACCTAGACAACTATACCACAACCTAGACAGGTATACCACAACCTAGACAACTATACCACAACCTAGATAACTATACCACAACCTAGACAACTATACCACAACCTAGACAACTATACCACAACCTAGACAGGTATACCACAACCTAGACAACTATACCACAACCTAGACAACTATACCACAACCTAGACAACTATACCACAACCTAGACAGCTATACCACAACCTAGACAGGTATACCACAACCTAGACAACTATACCACAACCTAGACAACTATACCACAACCTAGACAACTATACCACAACCTAGACAACTATACCACAACCTAGACAACTATACCACAACCTAGACAGGTATACCACAACCTAGACAACTATACCACAACCTAGACAACTAAACCACAACCTAGACAACTATACCACAACCTAGACAGCTATACCACAACCTAGACAGGTATACCACAACCTAGACAACTATACCACAACCTAGACAGGTATACCATAACCTAGACAACTATACCACAACCTAGACAACTATACCACAACCTAGACAACTATACCACAACCTAGACAACTATACCACAACCTAGACAACTATACCACAACCTAGATAACTATACCACAACCTAGACAACTATACCACAACCTAGACAACTATACCACAACCTAGACAGGTATACCACAACCTAGACAGGTATACCACAACCTAGACAACTATACCACAACCTAGACAACTATACCACAACCTAGACAGCTATACCACAACCTAGACAACTATACCACAACCTAGACAACTATACCACAACCTAGACAACTATACCACAACCTAGATAACTATACCACAACCTAGACAACTATACCACAACCTAGACAACTATACCACAACCTAGACAGGTATACCACAACCTAGACAGGTATACCACAACCTAGACAACTATACCACAACCTAGACAACTAAACCACAACCTAGACAACTATACCACAACCTAGACAGCTATACCACAACCTAGCCAGCTATACCACAACCTAGACAACTATACCACAACCTAGACAACTATACCACAACCTAGACAACTATACCACAACCTAGACAACTATACCACAACCTAGACAACTATACCATAACCTAGATAACTATACCACAACCTAGACAACTATACCATAACCTAGATAACTATACCACAACCTAGACAACTATAACACAACCTAGACAACTATACCACAACCTAGACAACTATACCACAACCTAGACAGATATACCACAACTTAGACAGGTAACAATGTGTAGGTATAACACTAGTTTGTATACAAACAGTACTCTCGTCTTATACACACGCATACACACGCACACACAAAAGAACGCACGCGTACACTATAGCGCAGACTACACACGCGCAACACGTGACACAATATGTGAAAAACGATCACGTGGGCAATGATGACGTAATCACTATTACGCAATAATGATCGGCGCTGTCGCTGTCGATGTTGCGCAATCATTCCGAGTAGTTCTGAAAGTTTTCTTCCGTCTATAAGTGTGTGCGTATGTGTGTACGAATGATTACTTGTGTGTATGCGCGACGAACACTGTGCGTATGTATGTGTTCCTGTGTGCGCGTATGTGTGTGCGTGTGTGAGTGTGCGTGCATGTACTTTACTACACATCGCGTACATTGACATAATATGTATTATTCATAAGTTGTTGTTAAAAAATGACTAAATTATTAATGCACTACACATGTATACATGGGTATACACTAAAACACTAATATATCATAGTACACCGTATATACCATAGAACACAATAAAACATATATATCATACATATATATTATATATATAATATATATAAATATTAATAAGAACTATTTATATATATATATATACATATATATATATATATATATATATATATATATATATATATATATATATATATATATATATTGAAAACTAAACAACGATACAAGTCCGGCACCACACTCAGCTATGTATGTCAACAATAATAGGACAAATAACATTATGTGCTTATAGCCTATATAGCTTATACATATATATATATATATATATATATATATATATATATATATATATCCTATAGGCTATTTAGTTTGTATGCACTATACCAATGTTATGTATTATTAAATGAAGGAACATATATATATAAACACATAAGCTTAATCTTGTACCATTATGTACGTAAACATACAAATTAATGATGAATATATGCATATGTTATGTACGTCTACAATTAAAACTGCCTGTATACCTTCTAAAAGTTACACTTTTAAAGTCACCGAGTTTTTATTGAGAGTATATAATTGTCTATTTTATTTAAAGTATACTTATAATCTATAGCTATAGCTATAGTATAAGCTATAGTATAAGCTATAGTATAAGCTATAGTATAATCTATAGTATAATCTATAGTATAATCTATAGTATAAGCTATAGCTTATATATAAGTATACTAGTAATCAGTTTAAGTTTTGTTACAAAGGTTCACTTTTCTCAACAATTATAATGAAGGTTGTTTGGTAAATATGTTTTATATCATTAAAATATGTCTTAAAATAATATTTAGAATTGATCTTATATAATTATGTATAAATAAATGATCGGCTCTCGTTAAAACCACGGATAAACCTTAACACGAGAGCGGCTTCGAAGGGATATTAGAGCCATTTGGTTATAAGTGAAATCTTCACATAGGTTCCTGGATGGAATGAAAGGACTCCACCAAATAACAATAACAATAATATATATATATATATATATATATATATATATATATATATATATATACTATAGTAATACGTATATATACAAATATACTTAAGAGTAATAATAACTGTACATTGAATGTATTTGTCTGTCTGTCTAGGTGTTCTTTTAAGGTGATATATATTATATATATATTATATACAAGTGACTATATATAGTGTAACACGATACCACTATCCTATACAAAAGGTGAACGCCCATTCACACCTCATTGTTTCCAGGTATTATTCGTCATTACATAACATGACGCAATAATAAATCTACTAGACCGCGTATACGTACTAGAATATGTAGAATATAGGAGAGATAGACAGGTGTTCGGTGATTTAGTACGGCCCTGGAGGTCACTTACGGCTCTGGAGGTCACTTATAGACGAAGCTACTGAAACTGTAAGTTGCGAATAAGTATAGATGACAGGTAAATAATGATAATATTGATTAGAAGTGTTGTATTTTATTTATTGGTGTGCTTGTTTTGAATTTTCAATATTATTTAAAGGGTTTCTAAATAATATCGAATATTTAATTATTATTACCCGTAGAAAGTATAATACTAGTACAGACACATGTGTCGAATATATATGTTTGTGTTGACATATTATAACGTACATTAACGACGTTTACAAAAGATATATATATATATATATATCATATATGATTACATATATGAATTATACAATTTATATTCATATTTAATAATCGATTACATAATATTCTCAAGGCTTCTTTAAATACTAATACATTTTGGCATCTACGCGTGTCAAGATAACTCCTCCCCTTCGTCTACTATAATCCAGGGCAACATGTCAATCAAATATTACGTAATACACGTAAACTCGTCACGTCGTCTGCCAAGTTACCGTGATGACATAGCGGTAACATTTATAGATCACCGATAATAAGAGAGTTGAATAATTAATAATAAATCAATAACAAATAATTCGCGTAAATCTCTCGTCTGCCGAATCAATAAATAATAACACTAATTTTCGCTCGTCCTTTAGGTGACCTCTATGATTAGTTAGTTCTTAGGTAACTAATCATAGGTAGCGGTACAGGGCATCATTCTATACTATGTATCGAATTATGTATAAATATATGTATACACATACATATATATATATATATATATATATATATATAATAACTATATAGTAATTACTTAATATAAAACTAACTGCCTTCTAACATGCTTATTATTCAAATGTTTACTTTAATATTATAATAAAAAATAAGTTACAAATTTTAATAATATATATATACTATCTAAATAAATTAATAACAAGTATTATAAAATAAAATAGTCAATCGCTCAATAAGATGAATATATCAACATCAATGTCTACTGCATATGTTGGTTTACTAATACGAACATATAAATCAAGTATACTAAAGTATATACTATTATACCACTATTAAAGCATTCATATAGTTCCTGGATGTGATGAGAGCACTCTACAAAATAAAATAATAATAACCATAAATACTATAATATATGCATATATAGTCATGTATATTCTTGATTAGTGATATATATTACTGTTATTATTATATTTATTTTTATTTAATGGATTCCTTACAACTCATGAAGGAACTTAGAAGCAGATTTTAAAATATAACCACAGTGCTCTAGTGCCCCTTCGAAGCCGCAATCATGTTAAGGTATCCATAGTTGTAACAAGAAGAAATCATTTATGTATACTATTACAATTATATAAGATCACTTCTAAATATGCCGTAAGACCTATATTAATAATGTATGAATTAATGTGAACCCACTTCCTACTACCTGTATGTCTGGCACCTCAGCCAACGTATCCACATGGGTAGTTATACACATATCAATATTATTATTGTTATGTTGGTGGAGTGCTTTCATCCCATCCAGGAACCTAGATGGATTTTTCACTTATAGCCATATATGGCTCTAATGTCCGTTCAACAATAGTCGTGTTCATATAACTATAGTTACTATGACTACATACTTAATTCATAAGTATTCACAATAATTAATAATTATTTATAATAGTAATTGTTATACAACTTAATCTATCACTTTAAATATGGAGATTTTAAGTTTTAATATTTAAATAAAAAGATACACAAATGAATATAGAACTTTATATTATATTCAATTATATTCAATATAATATTTATTTGTATTTTTTATAAAATGAACATTGCGAAGGTGGTGATTCCCCTTAACTAGAACACCTACACTACTACATACGTACACGCATGCTATACAGGCGCCCACGATGCACCGCACATGTACACGCAGACACGAACGCGCCTACCTTTATGTTCTGTCTGTCGGATTCCAGCGTGTCGCTGCCGTACAGGAACTGACACGCGCAGCTCTTGGACATCACCTGTGTGGGTGCGGGTGTGTGTATGTGTGTGTATGTGTGGGTGTGTGTGGGTGTGGGTGTTTGTATGGGTGTGGGTGTGTGTGGGTGTGGGTGTGGGTGTGTGTATGGTTGTGTATGGGTGTGTGTATGGGTGTGTGTATGGGTGTGTGTATGGGTGTTTATAGGTGTGACGTAATCAAGATGACGACGATGACGTCACGGATAAGCGCGATTACGTAATCGGTTTACACCGGGGCCGGTGCGATTATTAATTATGTAGTAGTTTAGTTATAGTAGAGTTACGTCGCTTCGGATCGATTACGATAAAATCGCATTACAAATACATCGCATTATCAATGAATTATTAATATATACATAATATATATATATATATATGTGTGTGTGAATTAATTAATTCAAATAATTAAAAATAATACCGAATATATATTTAGAATAAAAATTATCCTTATAAAAGATGAAACTTGGTTAGTATAGTAATACTATAATAGTATACTGTTATAGTATTACTATATACTATAGTACTACTATAACGGTACTCTCGTGTGTGTGTTCCACTACTTCGAGTAGGGGGTGAAACCTGTGACCGGAAGTAGCTGGTGAGTTCGCAGAATCCGTCCGAACAATACACGATGGGGTATCCACGAGCCTGAGCATTTCCCAGCACGAAGTTGCTGTCTGTAATACGCGCGTGCTGGTTATATTATCTTCGCTAAAATGGCGACCGTACCAAACAATAAATCGAAAACCGTAAATAATTAGTTAGCAGACGATTATCGAATTAACGTTTCAACGTCTTTGTAGCGCACTATCTTTGGTACATTCGCAGCCGATAATCTAGCGTAACGATTAAACCCCTACCGACTTCACTTACACTCGTTTACAAGTACCACCACTTTTATCGGTTGGTCATTAATTAATTATTTAACAGAATTATAAAGGAGCGGTGTTTAGCATGATAATTATGTCCTTCGATGAATAACAATCGTAGTCACGATGTCCTTCTCAGCTAATTATATAATAATAATTATAAACTTATAGGCAATAATTGTTATTATTGTCTTGTTACTGTTGGTGAAATCCGTACATCACATCCAGGAACTTAGACGAAGTTTTCACTTATAACCAAATGACTCTATTATCCCTTCGAAGCCGCTATCGTGTTAATACATTCGTGGTTTTAAAGATAGCCGATCATTTATATAATCAATTATATAAGATCATTTCTAATATTATTTAAAATGTATTTTAATAGTCTTGACGGGGCTTGAACCCTTGTCCTACTGCGTGCGTGTCCTACGCCTTAGCTAGTCGAGCCACCAGCTGGTCTCTCCGCTGAGTCCACTCGATAACTCGCGCATATTAGTTAAAGTAATAGCTACACTATATATAGTGTATACCAGTGCTATTTATTAAGGATTTAATTATGGGGGAAATTACAAAAATAAGTATGTAAAAAAAGTATATATGAAAAACTATTGATTAAAATACGTCTGCTACTGATTTATACTAAATTAATAGGACTATGCGATAATTAATTATGAAAAATCAGATTTTGTTGTGGGAACCAATTCAAAAATGGGGCGGCAAAAACTAATAGTGGGAGGGTGCAGTTACCTACAAAATACCCATTAAAAAGGCAATGCCGTATACTAAACTATACTATAGTGTCACGAATGATCGCTAGGTGCGAGGGCATCATTACATAACACCGCTACGGTATTACATAACAAAGCTATAGTGTATAACCGATCCGCAACCTCCTCCAGCTAGGATAATGATGATCTAGTTATAGGACACGCCCCTAAATCACATCACCGTAATAAATCGAATTCCAGGCGCCTTATCAGTCTTCGCAGCGCTACAACGATTATGGCAGTATATCCGCCCCCCCTCGCCCGCCACGCCCCGCCCCCTTATCTACAGGTGCGCGCGTACGGTATTACGTAATGTATTACATCAGTAGTAGCACGGCCGCAGTGTATCACGTGACAGCACGGCAACTCACGTGACCGGCAACACTAACGTACTTAACGTACTTACGGTAATGTATCGGTGGGTAACTGTGAACGTGTTATCGGGAGGGAGGCGGGGCTTGGGGAGGCGGGGCATGGGGGAGGCGGGGCATGGGGTGAGTTGTTAAGAAAAGTACTATCATTATCTTAGGATAGTATTTAATATTACGGAGATAGCTAAGCTTTATCCTAGGACAATTTTTAACATTAAGCCAATAGCTAAGCATTATCCTAATATATTCCTGGGATAATTAATGTTCTGAGAAGAACTGCTCCCTCGCCTCGAACACATGTAACGTTAACACACGTAAGCTACGTTAGCACGAGTTACGTACACTCCGAGGGGGGTCAGCTCCTCTAGGCCACGCCTACTTACGGGCCCAGTATCGCATCACGAGTATTGTCACGTGGAGGCGGCCAACACTTCCGGCGAATATTCGCGATGAAACGAGCGAATTCGCGGATATTCGCGCTGAATATCGCGGTTTATCCGCAAAAATCGTGATTAACATTCGCGCGAATCAGCCTAAACTAACCGAGTTTCGCATGACAGCGGTACGGGTAATGCACAGTACACGAAATGAGGCCAAAGTACAGGTCGTAACTTACGTAATAGTTACTAGAAGAGTTCGCACACTTCGCACACTCGTCACACGTGATACTCTACAATGTACTTCGGCCCAGTTATACTAAATAAGCCATGCCGCACCGAAGAAGTCGACCGACTTTAAACTAGTGTCATTTATAAGGATTCTAAAGTGGGGGCATATTCTAAAAATAATAATTTTGTTTTCAATCGTATATGATAAACTATTTGATCAAATAGATCTACTGATTAATAATACATAAATAGGATTATGATCAAGTAGAATGTGAAAAAACTAATAAATAATGCTTTTGAATCTTTTTTGTGGGCAAACATTTAAAAGTGGGGGTGGGGAAATTTCCCATAAAATACCCCTTACAAAAGTCACTGCTTTAAACGATATCGTATCGATGTTTAAACCGCGATCTTTTCTTTCACTCTCCCTCTCTCCATATCTCTCTCTTTCTCTCGCTCGGTGTGAAAACCCATCCCCGATATCTTGCGCCGATATCGCTTGTTAGATATTTCTCTAATTTGTAATCTATTTTAGGTCGAATTTCGTCACTGCGCATGTTATATTATCTTTGTTTATGTGAATCACAGTAATCAGCGTAACATGCCTAGTATTGATATTATCAATACAAAGTGGAAGTTAACACGTTATTATATATCTTTAAATTAAATTGATATTATTTGATCGAATTTACAATGCCATAGTTTATTTTCCAATGACTATAGAATATCGCTTGGATATATTATTATATATTATATAGTACTATATATATAGTATAATATATACTAAGATAGTATATAGTATGCTAGATCTACATTTATTATGCCCGAATAGTCGGTAAATAGCGTCCTTAAATATGCCGCTTTTCAGTGTAACTGATAACTCTATAGTAATAGAACGAAATAGAACAATCGTAGTTTGTTTTCTTCTAGTTAATTTCTAGTTTAATAGTAATATGCCGTGTCCTCCTAAAGGGCATCAACATAATATAGCATATTATGTAGTAGATATGTAATTTACTAGTATACTATACAATATACTATATACAATATATACTATAGTTTACTACGTAGATATCACCAAATAGTATGGTGGTATACTATACCCTATACTGAACACATGCTGACCTTCTTAACCTACGATGATATCTTACATGTATTTACACATATCTGCCCGCATCCAAATATATATATATATATATATATATATACGTGTGTGTGTGTGTATTTCAATATATCGGAACATTCAAAAGCTATAGATTTTACATTAGCTTTTACTATAGTAAGTGAGATATCCAGTATTCGATTCCAGGAAGTATGTGTATTTTTTCTCTTATGTTTATCAAGAACTTAACTAATATACATTAGATCAAAACACAAGAAAAGGTGTTACTATTTTGTTTGTATCCCTTACAGTTATTTATAATATGCATAAGTCTATGACTTCATTAGGCTTAGGAGTCCATTTGTATCCGCTATTTGTATTGTATTCAATATATATGAGATTTCAATAATTAAATATTATTATTATTATATACATATATATATATATGTGGTTGTGTATGTGTGTATGTGTGTGTATGTGTGTGTGCGCGCGTGTGTAGATATATGCAAGAATAAGATAAAGCACAATATAATATAACCTATAACTAATGAGAATTTAAGTAATTTAAATAACCACAGCGCCGTCACGTGACTAGCGCGTGACACTCACTAGACACGCCCACAATAACAATAACAACGCAAGCACACGTGGTGACCCTTATGTCGCTGAATATCTTAATAGCTAGAATGTCGCTAGTCGATACGCGTCGAGCGGCTACTGTGAAAAAGTATTCTAATATATCATTCAAATATATATATATAAATATATATATATATAAATATTATCGCTCACATAGTAGGTATTATATATATAATGTATATGTATGTAATACATACATACTATGTATGTATATATATATATATATATATATATATATATATATATATATATATATATATATATATACATACATACATATGATATATGTATTAGGTGACTATTGATTTGAACTCATGGATATCTGTAAGTGATTAATTTCCTTTTAATTACGTCACACGCATGCGCACAACAACATCATCATCACGTGTATACATAGCAGTCAAGTACACACACACATGTAGACGTATGTGTATATATGTATATGTATATGTATATGTATATACACGTAGAGTGTATTTATTATATATAAGGCGTACACACTATATATATATATATATATATATATGTATATATATATACACGTATACGTATATGTCGTGTTAAATTGTCGTATTAATAGTTTACCATTATAATATATATTATACTATATATATATATATATATATATATATATATATATATATATAATATATACTATATATATTATATAATGTATATGTATACAAAAAGATACGTTTAAAGTTGACAGGCGAATTAATGACTAGCTTATGACTAGCGTACGATGATGAACGGGAGGAGTCTGCAGGGGGTATACCCCCTATAGAGCATTTCATCTCTACGGTAGAGGGTAGTACAGTAATACCTGTACTGTACCCGTACTGTTCACCTATACTATAGTTACTAAGTTACCACTCAGTCGGTAATAATTAAGTATACATGCCAATCATGAAAAAATCAGTTTGTCAAAACAATAGAAATATACATCAGTTTTTCTTTTAGTGTGAATTGGGTTATTGTTGTGTTTATACCATCGATATAAAGAAAGTGGATAAGCAATTGAATGTAGTGTATGGCACTATCCGCTACGAGCGCTGCAGTCGAAACCCACTATCTGGCCCACTACTTTTTATTTATAATAATATGTATTTATCATATATATATTGATATCACTACCAATTTTAATGTACTATCTATACTAAAAATAAAATTATATATTTAAAATACATAATATCAACATTCCTCGTAATTTTGTGTATTTAAATTGTAGATATAATACTATTTTATTGATTTTATTGATATTTATAATTTAAATCCATTGATATAGATAGAAGTCACTTAAATCTATTTCGACGAAAAGACTACTGTTTTGATATTTGACATATATAATATGACTAATATCCAATCAAAATCACTGATACCATTTTGTAAATTTATCGATAAAAGTGTCATTCACGTGTCTATCTTTTACATGCATTGCGTGCGTCAATTGCTTATCCACTTTCTTTATATCGATGGTTTATACACGTGATTGATTACATGAATATGGTGGATTGTAGTTATATAACATAATACCTTATTTAACATTTGTTTAACATTTCGTTTGAAACTGTATTGCAAGTAATGCATCTAACGTTAAGGTATAACGTAATTAACACACTTATAATTAACACGTATACGAGCTTAGTACATTATTCCATTTAAATATATAGGGGAAAGTAACCAAATTCGGACACTTTAACAATACATGGTCCTAACATTTTATGACTCATTATTTTTATTCAAAAATTACAATATATTAATATTATATGGTTATAGATATTATTGTGATTTTAAAATGTTATTTAATATTTTAATTCCATAGATAACGGGGGTGTCCGTATCAGGTACCCATGTCCGAATACGGACACCCTTTGTAATAATACGGACACCCTATATACAACTAGATAACCTATATATTATTGATGAATATTATATCAATCATACAAATTATAATTACATTATTTATAATTAATTTTATGAATAATTTATTCTAACTTAATTAGTTAATAATTTATTTATTTTTATTATTTTTTTAATTAATAATACAATTTAAGTATCTAATTAATAAAAATTGTAGATTTAGTTTTATTGTTGATATTAATATTATGACGCACGCAATTTTTATGAAAATCAGAATAGTTCATAGCTGCGCACTAATTGGTTATAGGGTGTCCGTATTAAGAAATGTAGGATGTCCGTATTAGGGACTTATATGACCTCTAGATATATGCTTATAACTTAATGAATATTTGATAACAAATATAGAAATTATATATATAATTTTTAGAATGCTTTATTTTTTAATAATATAGTGTTATATTTTATATCGATACATTTGTATATTTTTGAGAAGGTTTTAAGTTGACATTTTTTTCATAAATTTAAAAATGTAATAAAAAAATCAGTTTGTGGATATAAGGACAAATAAATTGGATATACTGCAATATTTTGAATAATTAAAAAATAATAATTAATTATTTAGACTATTTATATAATTATGAATATTTTATTCGTTAAACATTTTTTTGTAGGATTTATGGTTTATGATATACCGAGAGTGTCCGTATTCGGGCACCGTCCGTATTCGGTTACTTCCCCTATATATATATATATATATATATATATATATATATATATATATATATCATAAATAGACGCATTTCAGAATTATTCCTAATTATTCAGTATACAAATCATAAAAGTGACTATTATATAGATCCTACTTATCGAAATGTCTAACTCATACAATCCGACTTAACCAATTTAACATTGATACAAACAATATAACTTTATTTTTCCGAATTATCAAGATATATCACTTACCAATTTCCGACGTATCGAGAGTTTACTGTATATATATATATATATATATATATATGTATATATATATATATATATATATATATATATATATGTATATATATATATATATATATATATACATACAATAATGTGAATGCATACTTTAGGTATTATTTAGCGATGTGAGTATATCACTATAGGGGAGGGAAGGGTATTATGGCCGATATTTTTATTACCTCACAAGAAACAAAATATATCATACTAATATTGGATATTATGATCCAATAAGTTGTATATACAATAACAATATGTTGTTCTAAATAATGGCTATCAACAGTTACTCATTTAATTATTAGTATTCACATAATTTGATTTTATTAAAAAGCAAATTTTCCGTATAAATAGAGATAAAATACACTAATGCGGGTATTGTGGTCGATAGTTCCGAAATAGCCAGTAGGATCGCATCATGTATTCAAATTACTATTTTTATAATTAGAAAATAAAATAAATTGTATCAGATATCAAGATACATACGCACTTTTATATTAAATATAAAAATAATTAATCGTTATCCCATTTAGTTTTACTTATATCCAGCACAAACGTTTTTTTTCGATAAAAATTACGATTATTTGATTTTTTTTTCTAATCAAAATCAATAATTAATATTGATATAAATAAAAAATGATGTACACTATCATTCTTAGAATTCAATTATCTACACTTTTCGTATATATCATTTTTTGATAACTATAATGGTTCTTGAAATATCGTTATCGGCCACAATACCCGCATCGGCCACAATACCCTTCTCTCCCCTATATGTGTTATAAACCCCATAGACACACACGCACACATACATGAACACATAGTATGTATTTCATACATGCGAGATACATTGAAATACGGGCATCGCGTCACGATATATCGATTTCTACATTAATCGGTTAACTCAGAATATAGCCGATGTTTCAGAATGTTAAGCGGCGACCGAAGAACTATTTCCGATAAATGTCCCAAGAGTTTCTGATCATTATATGGACATAGTTACACAACAACGTTACCATTAGTCTGAGTTAGCGGTGTTTCTGAGTTTTAAACGAATTGATATATCGAGAATTTACTGTATATATATAAAATAAATTAATTATATAATGTTAGAGAATTTATAGATGATGATATAAAAAAATTTTGATATTGAAGATAAACTTGTTAATGAAATAATAGATAATATCTATTAAATAGTATTACACACAATGATGATATAACTATTTAAAAACCATTGAACGTGAAAATTATCTTTAACATTGAAAGTGATAGGGGTTTTATTTTTAAAAACGCGTTTAATTTTAAAGGCTCAACCTTTAAACATCAGGATAACTTATGAACTTAGTAAAGAGAAAAAGGTCAATTATAAATAATTAATGAAAGAAGCAATCAGTAAATATAATGAAACAATATATTTAAAGTCAACTATATTAATAATAACTTTAAATTAGTATTTGTATTAGTTGATACAGTGCTATTTTTAACAAATGAATAATACACACTTTATTAGTTATTATAATATTAATAATTATAACAAATTAAATAATGACCTTAAATATAAGAAGTTTCAATAATAATATTGTTCAATTTATTATTTGCATGGACACTATAATAGTTAAACCAGATATATATGTTAACATTGGGTTATCAGTGATACATTATCACCGTTAACTTATCAGTGATAACTTATCACCACTTTAAAATCTGTACCCCACTTTAAAATCTAGGGGGACCTCCTATGTATTGGTCCATACCCCACTTTTACCACGACATTTATTTTTATTGGTTTTACCTCCTATGTATTACCTATGTATTATCCCCTACATACAAACTCGTTCCAGTGCCCCTACCTACATGGTATATAAGCTATAACATTAGATATGAATAGAACATATTGGAATGTTAGATTATTAAACGTGAATATATTGATTTATATATATATATATATATGTATATATATATTTATGGTCGGTGTACGCAGGCAGTGTCGAGATATGCAAACATTACGTAGTATGGTTTCTAGATTAAAATATAAATATGATCACGAATACACGAGCTATAGGTACATATTACAAGCTCCCTCATAACATATGCCGATGATGACGATGACGACGATGATGATGACGATGATTCATGTTTATTTAAACACCTACGTAAATCATAAATGATTTCTCAAAAGTATATAAAAATAAACAATAATACGATTAGGTAATATGGACTTACCGCATGGAATTATAATATAACCGGAAATAAAACATGCATAATATATATATATATATATATATATATATATATATATATATATATATATATATACATTAACCTACATATAAATATATGTACGTACATTTATCTTAATGCTCGCACCCGACAGCTATATCACACTTGTGCGTGCGGATGTGGATGTGGGTATGGGTGTGCGTGTGTGAGTGTGAGTGTGTGAGTGTGTGAGTGTGTGAGTGTGTGAGTGTGTGAGTGTGTGAGTGTGTGAGTGTGTGAGTGTGTGAGAGTGTGAGTGTGTGAGTGTGTGAGTGTGTGAGTGTGAGTGTGTGAGTGTGTGAGTGTGTGAGTGTGTGAGTGTGTGAGTGTGAGTGTGTGAGTGTGAGTGTGTGAGTGTGAGTGTGTGAGTATGTGAGTGTGAGTGTGTGAGTGTGTGAGTGTGTGAGTGTGAGTGTGTGAGTGTGTGAGTGTGTGAGTGTGTGAGTGTGTGAGTGTGTGAGTGTGAGTGTGTGAGTGTGTGAGTGTGTGAGTGTGTGAGTGTGTGAGTGTGTGAGTGTGAGTGTGTGAGTGTGTGAGTGTGTGTGTGTGTTATATTAAATTGATCATCACCTCCGTGTAATTAGTCTACAAAGCGCGCGCACGTTATGAAATAATATTGAACGGCAGCTACTAAATGTTGACTGATCTATTAGATGCTATAGTATATATATATTTATATATATATATATATATATATATATATATATATATATATATATATATATATGTGTTTGTGTGAGTGTACACATGTACATATTCGTATTATATATCTCTCTGCAGTACGTTTATTACGTATATACGTATATATATGTATATATATATATGCATATATACGTATAATACATATATACATGTATATCATTATGTATTGCTATTCTAGCGCAGACTAAAACAATGAAATGTTGACCTAGCGTCGCTTATTGTTGACGAACAATTGGTTCACTAGTTATTATACTATGATTTAGTGATGTTCGTCGACCAATCAGAATGCTTCGCCAACGCGTCACGGTACACGTCATCTAGCGTGCAATATACGCTGGAGGTAGGGGCGCTGGAACGATGGTGTGTATGTAGGGGTGACCAACCAATCAAAATAAATGTTGTGGTAAAAATGGAGGGGGGGGGACCAATACATAGGAGGTCCCCCTAGATTTTAAAGTGGGGGGGGGCATATTCCCCCGTCCCCCTGTTGCAGCGCCACTAGCTGGAGGAGTGGTCGAACGTTCCAGAAGAAGTTACGCCTTTATTTATTGCTAATGTAATCGTATAATGTGGATATATTCTTATCGATTGTGAGATTTAAAATATAAGATCGGTTTTAATTAAATGATTACCTCACCTCGCCTTACCTGACGCGCGCACACACACCCACATATGTGTATGCGCGTGCTACTAACGATGCCACAATGACGGGTACACATATGCATACGTTGATAGGTGTACACGCGACCGTTAAGTCGGACACATGCGCCTGTCAATCAATATAGTTATCTCTCGATACTAATATTCATTTTAATATTATATTTACATCTAAACTTACGTTCAACTTATATCAACAACTTAAGTTAAACCGATTCCTATATTAATAGTTTAGGAATCGGTCTCAAATAAACCGATTCCTATATTAATAGGTTAGAATTGGTTTTAAAAAACCGATTCATATATATATTGCAATTTAAGAATCGGTTTAACATAAACCGATTCCTAAACTTTAATTTTAGGAATCGATTTAAAACCGATTCTCGTTAAGACACTCGGGAAACGATAAAAACGCAAATAGGAATCGGATTTTTTTAACTGCGTAGTTATCTCTCGATATCTCAGAAATTAAGGGGCCGACGAAACGTGTTCGATATATGGAGTTTCTGAGATAGCGACACGTGACCAGGTGTAGTCACGTGGTTAGGTGTCGTCACGTGACCAGCTACACTGCCAACGTTACGATGCTGGCATGTCTGCGATAACGAAAGTAAAACTCTATCTTCTGACATTATATTGAGATCATCATAGTGCGGCCTAGTCCATTGTTAGTTTAGTAAAGTAGAGTATTGGTGTATGTATATTATGTATATATATATATATATATTTCACGACACCTATAATCACCATATGTTTGTGAAGTCAATAAATTATATATATAAATAATAAATATATATACTTAAGTACTGATAAGTATAGCGTTCGAACAATAGGCTATTGTTTGCACGCTACATCACCGCGTACTACTTTAACTAACACACATACGCGCGCACACACATGCGTATACGCGCTAACTACCGGTGATGACGTCACTATGACGTCATCAGTATCCGCGCATGCGTACCGAACACTGTAACCAGCACTAGATGGGGGGGGGGGGTAACCACTTATTCGGAGTTAACGAGCTTTTTAATACCGATCCAAGACTTTTGCTTATTGACCGAGACTATAATTTTCGGAAAAAAAACGATTCCGAGCCGAGCTGTGTATCTAGAAAAATTAGCCCGAGCCGAGATTCTAACTAAACGACCATAGCTGAGTTGAGACTTTAGGTAACTGAGACTGAGCCTGCATCGATACTTTAGATTTGAGTATCATTTACATCACTAGTAAACACTCATCCAATCAGATTATCGTATTCAATTATATAATACGCTGATTGGATTAGCCCCTGGAATCGTTAAAACTGTAACCCACGTGACAGCGAATATACCTAACACATGGAGACGATCATAAAGGACGAGTTGAGGGTTATAGGTTACATTTAAATACGAGTTAATAGTATATATATATACTACTAGTACATATATTGTATTGGTATTTGTGGGTTATTTGGTTTAATTTGGTTTAGCTGCATTACATCCCAAAATGAGCCTATATAAATTTATTTCGCATTTAAAATGTAACCTTTAACCCTCAACTCGTCCTTTTTGATCGTAACCCTCTAATAGGATATTTTTGAGGATTCGAAATTTTAAGTGCAAATTCAAAAAATAATTTGTTTATTTTCAATTATATATGAAAAACAATCTAATAAAATACATCTTCTGATTTTAATAAATAAATAGGATTATGATATAATTGATTACGAAAGAGTATTTTTTTGTGGACAAATATTAAAAAGTGTTGGGGGGTAAAGATACTAGTGGGAAGGACATTTATCACAAAATACCCCTCAACAAGGCGATGGTATAAACATATGCGAGAGAACCGCGATAAAGTTACGCATAGAATAGTGCATGGAACGCTATTACAATAAAGGTTAGTCAGGGGTTAGTCAGGGGTTAGTAAGGAGTTAGTCAGGAATATATAACATAGAGGTTAAACTCGTATAGACGAGAGTTATGAGGTGTAAGGTTTCTAGCGAAATAAAGCTGAAACCACACTTGCGAATTTCTCGCGAATGTGCGAATTTCGCGCGAATAAAAATCGCGGTTTATTGTTATCAATCGATATTTGTATCTATATATATATAGAGATATCGTGAGAATAGATAACGGATCGCGATAAGTTGCGATTTATTTGGATACGATCTCCCTGATCGTTGATTAGATAATACAAGACGTAATTATTATTCGAGATTATTCGAGATTATACGTGATTAGTAACTGGATGTAATACCTCTACTGCTGATATACATGTAATACAGAATACAATTCCTTTGATATATATATATGTTTTTGTCTGTATTTATGCTATATATTTTTGGTGTTTTATATGTTATATATAAATATTTATATATAAATATTTATATATAAATATTTATATATTAATATTTATATATATATATATATATATATATATATATATATATATGTGTGTATATGGGTGTATGTGTGTGTGGGTGTGTGGGTGTGTGTATAGGTTTATGTTCAGAGTATAAACGTATATGGATGAACAATGTACGTCGTATACGTGCAGGTATATCAGCTCTTAGATAAACAACCTCCTTACATTCACCTCAGCGGGGTGTAGTGTTACCACTAGTGTGTACGTCATACTATGCGGGTATGTCGGCTAGGTCGGCTACATAGTATGCCCGAGACATATGCTGCGTGACTGCTGTCTATAGACAAACATCACATTTCAATGAAATACGACGCCGATATAGTAAACACGCCCCTTTTAATAGACACGCCCATTATTCATTATATTTTAGTACTGCGTATATATCAAAGATTTTCCGAAGGTTCCGATGCTTCGAAAACATATTTTATGTATATACCCAATGATGTTTAATTAATGTTCATATATATTTAGTTTATATTTCTTTGTAATTTATTCTAATATCGAATGTATTCATTTGTTGATTGATAATTTATTTAAGCAAATACATAGCCGAAAATATAATCGAAAGTATAAAGTATAAATATTTGCTAACGATAACATACACTTTGTTGTTATGTTTATTATATATATATATATATATATATATATATATAACTTATATATCCTATTAATATGCCAGTATACTGTAACGATTATACATACCATAATGCATAGACACGTGCTATATCATAAGAGTGTGCATATCACGTGATATTGAGGGCCTCTTAGATCAGCGAAGAAGTCTCTAGAACTATACAGATGGGAATGAGGGAAATGGAGTAACCGATATCATCCTTATGAATAACTCGTGACCCTCTGACCAATTCCTGTAACCATTATCAATAGCTTATAAGTTATAATCCCTAATCAATAGTTCGTAACCCCTTATCGATATCTTGTAACCCCTATACCACATTCCACAACGTATCAGACGCTTTTTTAATTATAGATTTAGCGTTTACAATTAACTAAATTATAGACAATGCGATAAACATGTATATATCAACTTACTTCGATACCACTACCACTACCACTACCACTACCACTACCACTACCACTACCACTACCACTACCACTACCACTACCACTACCACTACCACTACCACTACCACTACCAATACCACCACCACCACCAACACCACTACCACTACCACTACCAATACCACCACCACCACCAACACCAACACCACCACCACCACCACCACTAATATTTACAGTATATCCCATGGTACCTAATACATAAAGCAATTATGTGACACCATTCATTTAAGATGTATGGGACATTACTTTGAAGGTATCAAAGTTATCACCCTGTATTACATAATAATAGCCTACGACCCTACGGTCACGCGTGGTCTAGTTAATCATTGTAAACAATTAAGATGCGGTCAAGCAATGATACTAGACTCGTAAATCGTATCTATCGTACGCCACGCCCCCTTGTGTACAGATAAAGTCATATCTCATCCAGGCCGATTATTACAGAGCGATATTTTTAAGCCGACTGATATCTACCCAGCAAACAGTAATAGTCGCATAATAGCAGCATAACAGCATATGTATAGTCTAACATGTTTAAATTGTGCTATTATGCTGCTATTATGCGGCTATTACTGTTTTCTGGGTAGTATAGCTTATATACACGGAGGCATGATTCATGGTGGCATGATTCATAGGTTTTCCTATTTAGAAGTCAGTATCGGCAAGTATTTGCGAATCAAAGTTATGCCGCTTGTATCTATCTTACGTGTAATACATTTTAAAGCCGATTGGTTTTAAATATAGGTGGCGATACCATCGATTTAAATAATTTCAAAAGTGAATTGTTAAAGTATTGTTACATAATAATTAAGCACGTTACAAAATATGTATAATTTTATATTGAAAATGGATGTCTTGATTATCATATTTTTCGAAAAATGGATCATATTATAAAATAATTGTATACCCTTAAAACAAACACCATACATTCAATTATTTTAAATAATTTTCAAAACTTTTCATTTATAATAGTCACAGATATATACCTAGGTAATTGTATATCTATAATGCTAGTGATATATTTGTCTAATCTACAAGTAAACAACTATATCGACTAAAATAGAATTGGAAATAAATAGTTCGCGGTACGGATGGCCGCGAGTTGTTATTAATTTTACAAATTAATTAGAGTGACATCTATTTGTTTCGTAAAATCCCTGGTCCGACATAGATCGGACGCCGAGTTTGATTGACAGGTAGCTAGAAAGTAAGTCTAGACGTCTCATCGCTAGTCTCTGATACGAGCGCAACAAAAGAACAATAACACCAGCGCATGCGTAGGACGCCGTTTAAAGTAGGCCGTGGTACAGTATGGTAGGCATCGCTACTGTAGTATAGTAATTAAGCGTCTGTGAGCGCATGAGTGTGCACATGCGCATGAAGAAGTCTATAGACGTCGGCTGCTAATTATAGACGTAATTACTTTAAGTGGAGATATCATGTGTTACATCATGTATATACACACGTATATATATATATATATCATATCATATATATCATATATATATATATATATATATATATATATATATATATATATATATATATATATATATATATAAAATACATGAATATATTTATAAGCAGATGTAAAGTAAACATTATTTACATTGGAAAGAATACTACACACACACACACGCGCACACGCGCGTACACACACATTCGCACTCGCTTAATTACATAACAATGGCGGCGGCCGCGGTGGCTGTGATAATAACTGCGGTTGACAGTTGACGCGATATTAGATATGCTCGGACACAGCGGTCAAGCGGACATAGAGAGAGAGCGCCGACTTCTATTATCGTTGTGGACGCATTAATCAGTCGATAGGTGGAGAACTGCTTACCACCGCGTGATGTTATGTTACGTAGAGCGTAGGCTATCTAGGCTGAAGTTCGCCGGCAGATCTATGTCAAAGTTCGACGCTGATCTAGGCCGAAGTTCGCATGCTATCTAGGCCGAAGTTCAACGCTGACTAAACTACGCGCGCGGGTCACGTGTTTGTGTGTTGTTTGCACGTGATACGTTAAAGTAGTTGTACGAATCACGACGCTGGCCAGTGGAGGATGAGTAAGAGGTAGGGACGTTGCAACATGGGGTGCGGGGGGGGGGGGGGTGGTGTATGTCCTCCCCACTTTAAAATCTAGAAGGACCTCCTATGTATTGGTGGGGATCCCCCCGTATTTACCACATATTTATTATTGATAAATTTATTTTTATTGGTTGGTATTGGTCCCCCCCCCCTACATACAAAACCGTTCCAATGCCCCTAGGAAGAGGAGCGGAGCTGGTAGCCTGATAGCTACCAAGTTTATTCACTAGGCTATGACGAATGACTTACGAATAAGCCTCACTAAATTCGTGCACTTTTCACGAATGCACGAACTTTCACGAATTATATATCCAAAAATGCACGATTTATTGTAAATTCGTGCAATTATTCAAATTCAAATGTATATTTTACTACTAACCAATACATTATTTAATTTTCATAATTAAATTTACTAATATATACTATAGACAGTAGAATATATATTATAGAATATATACAATTTGAATGAAAATAAACTTTATTGGTATATTTTAGGAAAGTATCTATGTTTTAGTTTATTTACCAAAGATTATTATTTATAAAAATTTGTAATTATTAATTATAATGTCTGTGAACGGAATAAAATTGTCTCGAATCACATGAAATAAAATACGGACTAAACATAGTGAAACATAAGACCCAGCGATTGGTGAACTTGTAACGGTGTAGTGTACATTGTCTAGTAGGATTCATACTGTAGGAACATGATACAAGAGAAGCTGGCAGAGTTACTAAAGAGAAGGGAACGTGCGAGGTAATATTCCTGAAAAGAAAACTACAAATTTAAAATCTTACGAATCTAAGAGGATATTTATATTTATATTTTCCTATTTAAAATTATCTATCTGAAAATGACCGATTTCTCAAATTCTAAATGTACGAATTTAGAGAGGCCTGGTAATTGTTTGCACAATTTTAATAGTTTTATTAGTATACATAATGAATTGAAACATGATGAAACACGCAGAGGGGCAATACTATTAGTATTATTTTTTTTATTATATATTACTATACTTTATATTGAATTCTAGAACACGAGTCTTATTATTATTGTATTACTGTCCTTATAAGCTATTATATTCAAATACTATGGAGGTATCGATTTAATAAAGCTACTTAT
>OZ025242.1:20393091-20400591 GCA_964019155.1 Osedax fenrisi
TATAATTCACTATAAAAACGTATTTTTCATATAATAATTACTATTTCCAAAATAATGTCGTAACTTTAAATGTAATTATTACGTTATTTAATGATTGTCTAGTTAATTATAGTGCAATACAATATACTTGTAAACTCCTATGTATATACTATATGCATATATATCTAATGGATGAAGTCCCTAAATCACAAAATTTTATAGACACGAATAGTAATATAGCTCTTGAAATTAAATCATAATTATTATAATCCACATCTAATATTTTATTAACGCGTTTTAGTTGAACTTTTTTGATCATAACTGTTTAAATATCAATTTGAAAAAACTTAAATATGAAGTCTATAGACTATTAGAAAACTTATTAAATTCAATAATATATTATTGAATTTAATAAGTTTTCTATTGGTAAAATGTATTATAAATACATTAATTTAAAAAAGCACATTATGATAATGATTATCATATCTATAGGTATGATACATTGGTAATCAAACCTAAAATCGAATAAATTTAATTATTTATGATATTAATATGTAGGTTTTCATCCTAATTTTAATATTATTATATTCACTATAAAGCTTATTAAATTCTACAATACAAGTCATATTTTCGTTTTTATAGATACCCTTAACAAATAAAAAGTTATTACAGTGAATAAAGATATTATATATATAATAATATATAATTCGAATAGAAATAATTACGATTACAAATAATTTCGATGGGAAGGGCGAACTGATGACGAGAAACTACACATTTTTACTTTTTTACTTTTGCAAGGGTACTTGAATAGAATAATTTAATGAAATTTATATTTCGTAAAAGTAGAATGTGTTTTAAAGTTGTATTTTATTACGTAAGTTAAATGGTAGAGAAAAAAGGTAGTTCATCGTCATCAATTCGCCCTTCCCTTAGAATATGTATATATATATATATATATATATATATATATATATATATAATGTATTTATTTAAAACACATCATTAATAGTAATAATTTTATAATTTGTAATGTTCGAATAATATATATATATATCATGAAAATATACTATTAATGTTATAAAATTGAAAAATAAATATTATAAATAAATATAAACATATATAATACACATTTTGTTGTACATATGTGACCATAACTTTTTATTTGTTAAGGGTATCTATAAAAACGAAAATATGACTTGTATTGTAGAATTTAATAAGCTTTATAGTGAATATAATAATTAACTTTATTCGATTTTAGGTTTGATTACCAATGTTACATGCTTACAATGTTACAATGTTACATTGTATCATACAATTTGTATGTATCATATCTATATAGATATGATAATGTGCTTTTTAAATTAATGTTTTTGTAATACATTTTATCAATAGAAAACTTATTAAATTCAATAATAGACTTCATAATTTAGTTTTTTCAAATTGATATTTAAACAGTTATGATCAAAAAAGTGCAACTAAAACGCGTTAATAAAATATTAGATGTGTATTATAATAATTATGATTTAATTTCAAGCGCTATATTACTATTCGTGTCTATACAAGTTTATGATTAGGGACTTTATCCATTAGATATATATGCATATAGTATATACATAGGAGTTTACAAGTATATTGTATTGCACTATAATTAACTAGACAATAATTAAATAACGTAATAATTACATTTAAAGTTACATTATTTTTGAAATAGTAATTATTATATGAAAAATACGTTTTTATAGTGAATTATACATACTAATAATGGTTATGTATCTCCGTAATCCATTTGTTTATAACAAATATAAGTGGTTTAATGATGTTAATTACTGACATTTGTAAAATAATCTAATTAATATTATTTAATAAACTATAGTTTATAAATAGATTTATTGAAATATTTGAAATATATTTTTGTTATTTTAAAAATAAGGTCATATAGGTCATGCTAGGTCATGTGACTTGTTTTTTAATTTGAATTAATCGAAGTGACGTGCAACCCTACACTCGCGTGCGGCGCGAACATGAACCCCCACCATACAGCTAGAGAGCCAAATAGAGCGACAATACTCAATGCCTGGCAGCGTATACGTCAATGCCTTATGAGCCGATGCGGAAATAAAAAAGATGCTGTTTTGCGATGACCAAATATTAAAATATAATATTCCTTTGATAATAACTTTTTTATTATTAATTATATCAAAAAAGTAAAATATGAAACTGTATTACTTTTTATCCTCTTTCCAATGGTATTAATAATTTTATTCGAGCTACAAAATAAAAAATCAAATAGGTCAAATACGCCATTTTGCGGTGACCAATTTAGATCGACGATTTCCGCATGTCAGATACTTCGTTTACCACTCCATTTCTCTCTCTAGCTCTATGACCGCACTATCGCACCGCACCGCACCACACCGCACCACCGCCGCACCACACTACCGCACCACACCACACCACACTGCCGCACCGCACTACCACACCACACTACCCTACCGCACCGCACCACACCACACTGCCGCACCACACCACCCTACTGCACCGCACCACACTGCCGCACCACACCACACTGCCGTACCCCACCGCGCTTCGCTAGTTTTGGAAACTCGGAGTATTTCGTAATGCGACCTCGACATATTATTAACGATCTCAGTAACGGCGGCCTTTAACGATTGTGTAGTTATTAGTGCGGCGCTGATTAGTACCACATCGCCTCCATTATGGAATTTACTTGAGTACAGTGGACCCACATATATATATATAGTTATCTACCCAATGTTATATCAATATAGAGAATAGCGGTAGACTCGATTATTATTTAAAATAAGTCAGTGTAGCTAATGTAATCACAAACACTAAATATGTCTCGTTCAATGAAAGTATACCATATATATATATACAGAAGTGATGAACACTAGAAAGGTTATGTCCTTTAAGAGTGGTACGCCGGACGATATGTCCGTCGCTAGTCTCCTGATCAATACGACTAATATGGTACACGATGCTTTGATTCCGTAGTCGTTGACGATTTCTATCATTAGTGCAAAACTCTAAATTATTTACACGCGCGAAGTAGTATGTTTCTCTCTCGCTAATTACCACAAGCTTCTTGAACACACTCACGCACGCACGCACACACGCACGCACGCACGCACGTATGTATACTGGTATAGCTATAGTATACTTCAGTATGGGTAGATTGTTTCTCTTACGTAATAAATACATCACTACTGTACCTTGGGCTACATATATTATATATGTATATCATCTAATACAGTAGTAATAATAGTAGTAATAGCAGTAATAATAGTAGTAATAGCAGTAATAGTAGTGGTAGTAGTAGTAGTAGTAGTAGTAGTAGTAGTAGTGGTAGTAGTAGTAGTAGTAGTAGTAGTAGTAGTAGTAGTAGTAGTAGTAGTAGTTGTAGTAGTAGTAGTAGTAGTAGTAGTAGTAGTAGTAGTTGTAGTAGTTGTAGTAGTAGTAGTAGTAGTAGTAGTAGTAGTAGTAGTAGTAGTAGTAGTAGTAGTAGTAGTAGTAGTAGTAGTAGTAGTAGTAGTAGTAGTAGTAGTAGTAGTAGTAGTAGTAGTAGTAGTAGTAGTAGTAGTAGTAGTAGTAGTAGTAGTAGTAGTAGTAGTAGTAGTAGTAGTAGTAGTAGTAGTAGTAGTAGTAGTAGTAGTAGTAGTAGTAGTAGTAGTAGTAGTAGTAGTAGTAGTAGTAGTAGTAGTAGTAGTAGTAGTAGTAGTAGTAGTAGTAGTAGTAGTAGTAGTAGTAGTAGTAGTAGTAGTAGTAGTAGTAGTAGTAGTAGTAGTAGTAGTAGTAGTAGTAGTAGTAGTGGTAGTAGGCAGCTCAAGTATTAAACCGTATATGATACATGAGCATTTCGATACCACTGCGAAGGATGTGTCCTTCATCGGGAACAATAGGACATATGTCGTCTCCTTATTGTCATAGTGGAGATAATAGATACATTGTAAGAGATATCAGGTGTGCGATAGTGTGCGATAGGAGGTACTCGGCTGGAGTGCGTACCGGTGTGCGGGTTTGAGGAGTGTAAAGCGGAGCCCATCGTGCGGTGTACATTTAATTATAAATATCACATGATACGGAGGAAGATATCATATCATTGCGTCAATTTCATCTAGAGATGAACATTCCACGTAATCCCTGCGTTATTCATGTATGCAAAGTATGCATAGTATGTATGTATATTAAAATATATGTATACAATATTAATTCATGAGTTTCAATATATAGCTTTATATATATATATATATATATAAACTGCATATATATAAAAATAACAAAAAAAAAAAAATATATATAACAACCATATGCGTAGCAGTAAGGTACATGTTAGGATATACAGACACATATGTCACTACATAGTGCATATAAATACTGGCACATATGTATATAGGCATGCTGTATTCGTTGATCTCATACTGTTTACCTCTATGTATATCACGAGTTTCTATACAGATGTCCTCATTATCATTAATGTCAACTTATTTAATAAGTAAATATTGCTAGTTTGTTTCAACAAAACGTTGTGTTTACTTATTTCTTATATTTTTTATCATTTTACGTGTCATTTATAGATATATTTATAATTATTTATATCTTAAATATGTTTGCCTCTTTATCATTCCTTTTTCTGACAGGTAGATATCTCGATAAGTTCAATGAATATATAAGTTATATATATATATATATATATACATGGGTTCACTCTCATTTATTATGAGGAACTAATCTGATTATTATAATAATATTATAATATAAAATATATATATATATATATCTATATAAATGTATACATGTACAGTGAAATCTCGATTACACGTCTCCGCGTTAACTCGACATTACAAACATTCTCGGTCATAATTGTATCTAATCTTTCCTGTGTTAATTTGCACTCGGTAACTAAACATCCTATATATCGACGTACCTATTACGTATTACCGTCTCATTCGTTTTCAACATTTACATTCAATATATGTCGTTTTACTCGACAATATAATTCTAGTAATAACATGCTATAATATAGCAGCTGTAGCAGCTATAGTACGTCATACTATACCGGTATAACGTAGTTGTATATAACCCCTGACGTTACATCGGTGGCTCCCTATGTTATATGCACCACTAATAGTGAATAACACGCAGATATAATAATATATAGTTTATTAGGTAAAAAAAAAAAAAATAAACAACAATATGGAAGACAAATATATACGAATTGATACCCAAATCGAAATGGTCCACAAATTAACATTGGGTTTACATTTAATAACAAAACACCTTAGTTTATGCATGCCGAAAAAAGGCTAAAGTACAATAAAGCAATACCTCTTTAAGATCGGTTTTACAAATGTAAAATCACGTGACAGGGACCGGTCGCCGACTATTACATCATCGATTGTTTACAAATTTGTATAGCGCACGCGCGCATTTATATCCGCAGTCACATTTCACGACGTAAAAGTTAGGCGGCGCGCCTCTAAACCGGATTCTACTTTACCGTTGAACCGCAGTCCGAACGATAGTATATTATATTTCATTGTTTTCCACGTATGCGCATTCCAAGTATAATATGAAGCTACTTCTTCACGTAGTAGTGTACTAGCGAATTCGTCCTCTCTACACGATTTAAAAAATGCCGTTAACATAGTTTCATTAGGATTATTGATTCTATGTAAAATATTATTACTATTGAAATACACACTTTGTCCATTTTCTAAATGGGAAATTCTAAATTGCCAAATGTATAATTGCAGGAAATCTGTTATGTATATGAAACTGCATTAGTCTCCAAAATACCTCGTTAGATCCTACATATCGTAATAGGAAATGTCGACTAAGAAAACGAGTAATAAACTTCACGTCTAACACGATGATGCTGCTGATGATGATGATGTTGATGATGGTGATAATGGTGATGATGATGATGTTGATGATGGTGATAATGGTGATGATGGTGGTGATGATGCTGATGATGCTGCTGATGATGCTGATGATGATGATGATGATACAAGCACTGATGAATATTCCATGCTAAAGTACAAATGGTATCGCTGTTTGCACGTTTACTGTTGAACTTGTCAATGTTACCGTTATCTAATATGCATATTCTAATCGTATACAATACTAAATACAAGCTTATGAGCTGTGCTATACGTACACTTAACCTATGCATATAATACACGAGTTCTAACGTACTGGGGAGAAATATGCGGTTAAGATAACTGAGATCTATTAGAGATTGTCCGGTTATCCATTCGTTAAACACACTGATATACTGTAAGTAGTTTAAGTTTGAGGTGTAGGTTAAGGTGAAGGTTAATGTTAAGTTGGAGTTGAGGGTTAAGGTTAAGTTGGAGTTGAAGGTGAAGGTGAAAGTGAAGGTTAAAGTTAAGTTATAAGTGAAGATGAATAGAAAGATGTTAAGGCGAATATTAAAGTTAAGCTAGAGGTGAAGGTTATGGTGAAAATAAAGTTAAGTTGGAAGTGAATGTTAAGTTAGAGGTGAAGGTGAAGGTTAAGGTAATTTAGAAAACAACGATAATAAAGTTGCGGAACGCTTTAACATATGCACAACACATACGTGGTAAGTTCTCTATAGATACTAAGCATAACGATGATATTTGTTAACCATTTACATCCGAGCTGTTGATTTCTGTTGTGTTACAAAATGCCGAGCTGTTGATTTCTGTTGAGTAACTTTTATGATACTATTACATAACGATGATATTTGTTAATGAATGAAGTGTTATAAACGTTGTCAATATACGTGTAGACGATGCGCTAACATCAACTATAGTCGTCTCGATTATTTCAATAAACTTTATAATTCGATAATAAAGTTTAGTTAGTGATCTATAATGCTAGTTTTTGTTAGCGAATTATCCGCTTTCTTATTTACAACATAACCACTTTAATAATACGATGCCTGCCTTAAATACCGTAGAGAGTACTCGAGAATACACCTATATATATAATTATAATTAAAAATACAATCAGATTAGGCAATTTCCTGGATGAAGGAAGAAGCAGAGCATATCTAGTTTATATATATATATATATATACATATATATATATATATATATACATATTTGTTATTACTTATTTTTAATTACTTACATATTAAATTTTATTTAAATTTTATTTAACATTCAGTATTATTTTCTATTCAGGAAGTCAATTTTTTGTTTTAAATATTAAATATTAAATATAAGATATTCACGAGTACTTTGTATTGATTATTTATGTTGCCGGTAATGGTTCGTGTCGGGGATGAGGATGCAATTGTTGTGTGGGGGAAATTGTTGCCAGTGCTCTTACTCTTGGCGAAAGTGAGTTCCTTAAGGCATTGGATATAGAAACCCCAAATCCTCCAAGTTGATACACCTTTATCGACTTTCATTGGCAATCGATATAAAGTATTCTAGGTAGATTTTTGTATGACTATTTTTTTACTGATATCCTGGATAGAAATTTATATTATAATCTAATATTTTATT
>OZ025242.1:20405591-20490591 GCA_964019155.1 Osedax fenrisi
GTGGTATCGACGAGAGGTTATCGATGCGGGAAAGATATCCTAGATCTAACTGTAGTATAGTAAGCTAAGTTCTGTAGCAAGAGTATAGGTTAGTGACTTATACTTATTTTTATTCTATATATGTATATGGATTTAAATTAGAAGATATTGCTATGGAAGATATGTGTTTAGTAGAAGATAAAATAGTATAGGTATGTAAGTGTAATGAAATATATATATATATATATATATATATATATATATTTCATTAATTAATTTTATAAAATTCTTAAAATATTATTTAGAAGTGATCTTATATAATTGTGTATACATAAATGATCGGCTCTCGTTAAATCCATGGATGCCTTAACACGAGAGCGGCTTCGAAGAAACATTAGAGCCATATATGGTTATAAGTAAAAACTTCATCTAAGTTCCTGGATGGGATGAAAGGATCCACCAAATAAAAACAACAACAATAACAATATATATATATAGCCTGATGTCTATGGCCCAGGGGAACTGTACAAATCTAGAAAGCCACATGTCCCGGGGTCGATCCTAGTACTAGTTTTCACTCGTGTTTATCAATAACTTAATAAACGATAAATCAAAACACAAGAAAATAAATGTTACATATGTCGTTGTATTGCCTCGGGGCCCTCGCAGGTATGTTTAACATGAATACACGATGACTTATTGATGCGTCTATTTGTATACGACATTATTATACGTAGTTCTATAAATAAATATTATTATTATTAATTTAAATATATATATACATATTTATAAATACAAATATTAATATATTTAGAATAGTACATAGCGATTAATAAACTTGAGATGAGTCATGGTTACGTTATCTGGCGAGTCATCCTAACGATGACGTCATATCGTAACGTAATCTCTATTCTAAACTAAACCTCGGAGATAAAGATCAGACATAGTGAGTCAGTCAGTCACGTGTCAATCGTTACGAATAGTTTATCACGTGACTTATGTTATTTAGGGGCGTGTTAAGTATTAGTGACACGTGCTCGTGGTAGAGTGTATAGGGGAAGTAGGAGAATACGGACACTCTCGGTATCTCAGAAAATATAAATCCTACAAAAAAAATGTTAATGAATACAATATTCATAATTATGTAAATAGTCTAAATAATTATTTTTTATTTTTTAATATTCAAAATAGTGCTGATATAACCAATATACTGATTTTTGTATTACGTTTGTAAATTTATGAACAAATATATCAACTTAAAACCTTCTCAATAATATACAGATGTATCTATATAAAACATAAAAATATATTATTAAAGACAAAAGCATTCTAAAATTATATACATAATTGGTATATTTTGTTATCAAATATTAATTAAGTTATAAGTATATATCTAGAGGTCATATAATTCCCTAATACGGATACTCTAGATGTCTTAATAAGGACACCCTATAACCAATCAGCGCGCAGCGTATGACCTATTCTGAGGTTCATACAAATCGCGAGCGTTATAATATTAATACCACCGATAAAGCTAAATCTAAAAATGTATTATTTAAATACTTAACTTGTATTATTAATTAATAAAATAATAAAAATAAATAAATTATTAAACTAATTACATTATAATACATTATTCATAACATTAATTATAAATAATGTAATTGTAAATTGTATGATTGATTCATTAATAATATTTAGTGTATCTAATGGTATATAGGATGTCCGTATTATAACACAGGGTGTCCGTATTCGGACATGGGTACCGAATACGGCAACCCCCGTTGGAATTAAAAGATTAAATATAATTTTAGAATCACAATAATATCTATAATCATATAATATTAATAAATTGTAATTGTTGAATACAAATAATGAGTCATAAAATGTTAAGACCACGTATAGTTAAAGTGTCCTCCGTATTAGGTGCCTTCCACTGTCCACTACTATCTATAGAGTCACTACGCTGTATTGTGTTTATGTGACACACAGTTCGTTAGGTCTAACCCACGCATGTGTGCGTGTGCGTGTGTTCGTGTGTGTGTTCGTACGTTAAGAGTGATGATAATTATTAAATTCAATTACAACGTAGTGTATTTAACATGGTGATATCGTGATTACAATACGTATCTTATTTAGTTGTATTATTGCTGTGCAATAGTATAATAGTGATTAATGTTTTAAAATAAATGTATAAAAAGGGTATACCCTATGATTTATATATACATTATGAATTATGAAAATATATTAATCTCGAATGAGGCGCATTTAAGAGTGAGTCATTAAGAATGAAGTTACATAATGTTTCCATCATGCGTATTATTGGAACTTCATCTCCGTATACCTATGGGTATTGTACCTATGGGTATTGTACCTATGGGTATTGTACCTATGGTTATTGTACCTATGGGTATTGTACCTATGGGTATTGTACCTATGGGTATTGTACCTATGGGTATTGTACCTATGGTTATTGTACCTATGGGTATTGTACCTATGGGTATTGTACCTATGGGTATTGTACCTATGGGTATTGTACCTATGGTTATTGTACCTATGGGTATTGTACCTATGGGTATTGTACCTATGGTTATTGTACCTATTACCTTTTCAATTTTTTTATTTGTAGGTTTGTTGGCCACCCATCTGGTGATAAAATAAAAGTCGTCAAAAATGTACATGGGAATAGATAGGGAAATTAGCATTAAATTACATAAATGTGTATTTTCTATGGAAATAAGTAAGATAAATACATTATATTTTTAGAACCTCTGTAATATATATAGTTGATATGAATTATATCATTAGATTATTTAAAAAAAATATTATAGGATTTTTTTACAAACTATTTATATAATTATAGAAAATATTAAAAAAAATTAAATTTAGCTCATTTTAAGTTATACAAATTAAAGTAATCTATGTATATAATAAAAAATTATTAGGTTGATATAGAGCTATTAATTTAAATTAATTTTGATTATGTAAAAAAAATATAGTATTAAGCTAATAATTGCGAAAATCTAGTGAATGTGCAACAATTTAAATTTAATATAATATGTAACCTTATAATAAATATCATACTGCAGTATATATGTATGACGTGATTACTATTTCCATGTTATGTAATATCATAGAGATAAACAGCAACGAATGTATATCTTATATATATATATATATATATGTGTGTGTGTCAACATATAACCAATCTGTACAATTACTTACAACAACCTATATGTCGCGTATAATATATCAGCGATATATATATATATATATATATATATATATATATATATCAGCGATATATATATAGATATATAATATAACATATATAGTAACTCCCTCTGTGGATGATTAACGACGATTACAATAACGATGATAATGGACAAATATCTCGCAGTTTATCGCGAGAATCTCGGTTCTTCTCGGACGACAACGTCAGACAAGTGGGTGTGAATATTATCACCTTACCGGTCAATACAGATATCAGTCGCACGTAATGTAATCTTACTGACCACTACTAGTGACCTTTAATACCCTGGTCACTATACTGACCACTACACTGACCACTACACTAACCACTACACTAACCACTACACTAACCTTTAATACACTGACCACTACACTAACCTTTATTACACTGACAACTACACTAACCTTTAATACCCTGACCACTACACTAACCTTTAATACCCTGACCACTACACTGGCCACTACACTAACCTTTAATACCCTGACCACTACACTAACCTTTAATACACTGACCACTACACTAACCTTTAATACACTGACCACTACACTAACCTTTAATACACTGACCACTACACTAACCTTTAATATCCTGACCACTACACTAACCTTTAATACACTGACCACTACACTGACCACTACACTGACCACTACACTAACCTTTAATACCCTGGTCACTACTACTGACCTTTAATACACTGACCACTACACTAACCTTTAATACACTGACCACTACACTAACCTTTAATACACTGACCACTACACTAACCTTTAATACCCTGGTCACTACTACTGACCTTTAATACACTGACCACTACACTAACCTTTAATATCCTGACCACTACACTAACCTTTAATACACTGACCACTACACTAACCTTTAATACACTGACCACTACACTAACCTTTAATACCCTGACCACTACACTAACCACTACACTGACTACTACACTAACCTTTAATACCCTGGTCACTACACTAACCTTTAATACACTGACCACTACACTAACCTTTAATATCCTGACCACTACACTAACCTTTAATACACTGACCACTACACTAACCTTTAATACCCTGACCACTACACTGGCCACTACACTAACCTTTAATACCCTGACCACTACACTAACCTTTAATACACTGACCACTACACTAACCTTTAATACACTGACCACTACACTAACCTTTAATACACTGACCACTACACTAACCTTTAATATCCTGACCACTACACTAACCTTTAATACACTGACCACTACACTGACCACTACACTGACCACTACACTAACCTTTAATACCCTGGTCACTACTACTGACCTTTAATACACTGACCACTACACTAACCTTTAATACACTGACCACTACACTAACCTTTAATACCCTGACCACTACACTAACCACTACACTGACTACTACACTAACCTTTAATACCCTGGTCACTACTACTGACCTTTAATACACTGACCACTACACTAACCTTTAATATCCTGACCACTACACTAACCTTTAATACACTGACCACTACACTAACCTTTAATACCCTGACCACTACACTGACCACTACACTGACCACTACACTAACCTTTAATACCCTGACCACTACACTAACCTTTAATACACTGACCACTACACTAACCTTTAATACACTGACCACTACACTAACCTTTAATATCCTGACCACTACACTAACCTTTAATACACTAACCACTACACTGACCACTATACTGACCACTACTAGTAACCACTACACTGAGCACTACACGGCCGAAAACTCTATCAATAAGTTGATGGCAGTGTCTAAACCATTAGGTTACAAGGATACAAGGTTACTAGTGACCACTAAACTAACCACTACACTGACCACTACACTGACCACTACACTGACCACTACACTTACCACTACTAGTAACCACTACACTGACCACTACATGGCCGAAAACTCTATCAATAAGTTGATGGCAGTGTCTAAACCATTAGGTTACAATGATACAAGGTTACTAGTGACCACTAAACTGACCACTAAACTGACCACTACACTGATCACTACACTGACCACTAAACTGAATACTACTAGTAACCACTACACTGACCAGTACACGGCCGAAAACTCTATCAATAAGTTGATGGCATGTCTAAACCATTAGGTTACAAGGATACAAGGTTACTAGTGACCACTAAACTGACCACTACACTGACCACTACACTGACCACTACACTGACCACTACACTGACCACTACACTACATTCTATCACGCTGTATACCTATATAGTCTATAGACTATTATTTATCGTTTTTATAAGTATACATCTTACTTTATATATGGAAGCGATATATGAAATTATATATATAAATATATATAATTTTATATAATTAAGTATTTACATTCAATAAATGGTTATTTATATTATGTAAGAGCTTAATTTTATATGTGAATAAGTTGAATATTAGTAAATTGGTTGTATTCCAAATTAAATTACTTAGTTTTACATAAAATAGTACTTATTCATGATTAAAATGATTTAAAATAAAAAAAATTACCGATGACATAAACAATTAAAATTTTAATTATTTTTCTTTTCTGGTAGAAATATTCTTGTCTGATATATATATCTATCAGATAAACAAAAAAAACAAAATATATTATAAATTTACGATAAATCACCGCTAAAAATAAGTCATAAAAAGTCTAGAAATTCATAACAATTGTTATAAAAAAATCCTTAATTTTTGTTGACATTAAATGTTTTATAATATTCATATAATAAATCTAATAATATATATATATCGGTATTGATGTTTTATAGATTTATTTTGCAATACCAAATACCATAATATATATATATATATATATATATATATATACCCTATGTAGCAAACTAACGTCTTCTCTATTTGTAATGTAGTTGTTTTTAAGTGTATATTATATATTTGTAGTTAGTTATTTTGTTGTTGTGTATTATGTAATACTTATAAAAGTATACATTTTGATTTCGATATATTGATTTTTGTGTTTTTTTATTTAATGTTATTTAGTTAATTTTAATAGAATTGGTTAAACCAATGAACTGTCGCTTAGCAATATTATAATCTGAATTATATTATATTTGATAATATTATTTCATTTTTGATTATGCATTGACACGTGGAGGTTTTTATAAGGTTATAGTATAATATTCTATGTTATAATGTTGTGTATATTTTTAACAGCATTAATATATGGTTTTTGTTAAAGTAATTTAAATACAATGGTCCTATATCATATTGAGTGGTGTATTATTGCCAACACCTATTTCGACCACTCATTATTACAAATATATAAATATATATATATATATATATATATATGTATATATATATAATAATAATATATATATATATTCTATAGAAAACAAAACTTTGATATAATATTGGGAATCATTTTACTTAATAAAATGTCCCGATATTTGTTAAGATTATTCAGATATCCACTATAGTATTCAATGTATTACGGTAATCTGAAGACGTAAACCCTTAAATAACCACCCTTGGCGTACGCTTACGCAACCGTACATAGACTGCTGCTGCGTGCGTTCAGTCGGTGGGCAGGTCAGTGGACGAGTCACGTGCTTCAGTGGGTAGGTCACGTGCTCGCGTTGTCAGCACGTGACAGTCTAGTCACGTGATAGTGTAAGCCGCGCGCATGAGCTAAGCTCTTAGCGGTGAGCGGGTGGGTGGGGGGGCAATCGCTCTCATCCTCCCCAGCCTCATAGCCTCATCCCCAGCCTCCTCCTCATCCCCAGCCTCTCCTCCTCCTCCTCCTCATCCTCCCAGTCGTACGTTATTATTCGTAGACTCGGCGATGAGTCATAGCGCCGCTCGCGTTACGCAATAGCCGGGCCTACTCCTAGGGGGCGCTGCGGCGAGTTGGCGCTAGTGGCGCCATCATTGTTAATTAAATAATGCAGTAGCAGACGCACGCTCGGGGTAATGACATCACTAGTAACAGTGGTAGCGGTAGCGGTAGTGATAGTGGTAGTGGTAGTGGTGGTGGTAGCGGTAGTGGTAAAGCGGTTTGTACACCACTTGTACAACTTACTGGAGTGCTTGTACACGTCGGGAGTTTATACATGCGGTGCGTCATCCGCGGGGAATATACTTAAGCGGTGGAGGAGGCTGGGGGATGAAGGGGAGGGGATGAGGATGCTGGGATGAGGCTGGGGGATGAAGGGGAGGGGATGAGGATGCTGGGAGGATGCGGGGATGAGGAGGGAGCGACGAAGTAATGAACATTATTAATTATAGAGATGCACGACGAGGGACGGAGTGCCGAGCATTATTGATAGTATAAAAAAGGATTAACGATATGAGTGTACTTTGTACTTTGTACTTTGTTTCACGATAATCCTTTTTTACATCGATATCAATTTTTAATATCAATTAACATTGTTATACAATGAACATTGTATACTTTTTATAATATTTATAATTTTATAATATTTATAATTGTATAATGTACAATGTACACTATGATGATGGTACACTATGATGATGATATTAAGTTTATTAGCACAAAAATAGGGTCATGTAGACCCCTTCGCTCGTGCGGGAAGAACATAATAATAAAATAATAGTAATACGATAATAATTTAATAATAATATACATTCAATATAATATAAAGGACTATTATATACTACAGACTGCATTGATATGGTGTAGTGTTATATACTACAGACTGCATTGATATAGTATAGTGTTATATAATAATAAGATAATAATAATACAATAACAATTGTATAATGATATACATGATATACAACACGGACAACAATAATAAGTTGGATGATTTAATGTTTATGGGTAGAGAGAAAAGAAGAAGTAAGATTTATACATCTTTTGTGGGATCTAATAGAACGAATGGTAGGAGGGAGGGAATTCCATAGGGTTGGACCGGAATTTTTAAAAGCTATAGAATTTAGGGAAGTTTTACAAATGTACAATATACAATTATAAGTACATTATACAATGTACAATGTACATTATACAATATATAATGTATAAGTACATTATACAATGTACAATGTACATTATACAAGTATAAGTACATTATACAATGTATAATGTACATTATACAAGTATAAGTACATTATACAATGTACAATGTACATTATATAATATACAATGTACATTATCAATATACAATGTACATTATACAATATAAAATGTACAGTATACAATATACAATGTGCAGTATACAATGTATACGTACATTATACAATATACAATGTACATTATACAATATAAAATGTACACTATACAATATACAATGTCCAATGTACAATATACAATGTGCATTTTACAATGAGTTGTATTTTACAGGAGTTGTACTGTTGTATTTGCGCTCTAAACCCATACGTATGCACAATCGCACACTACATCTCTCAAACACTCGCTTACACTCACTAATATTCGCACACGCACAAACAACCGCACACACTCGCTACCTAGAACTATAGTTTGGGGGGTTTAAACTAGGGATGTAAATGATGCTCAAATCTAAAGCATGATGCAGTCTCAGTCTCGGTTACCCAAAGCATCGATGCTGTCTCAGTCTCGGTCACCTAAAGCATGATGCAGTCTCAGTCTCGGTTACCCAAAGCATCGATGCAGTCTCAGTCTCGGTTACCCAAAGCATCGATGCAGTCTCATTCTCGGTTACCCAAAGCATCGATGCAGTCTTAGTCTCAATACCTAAAGCATCGATTCAGTCTCAATGTAAATAACAATAGCATCGTTTAAGTCTCCGAATGGGTTACCTAAAGGATCGATGCAGTCTCAGTCTCTATAAAATGCATTGCTTTTAACTCATGCTTATTAAAGGCATCATTCAAGTGTTAGTCTCAGTTTTCATAAGCTCAATATAGTTTCAGTGTCAGTTACCAAAATCATTGTTTTGTATATCAAACGAAAATAATTTCATTACAATACAAACTATCAGATAAGTATCATAAATAACTACCAGGAGTGTTAATTGATAATAATCTTAATATGTTCATAAACACAAAAATTCAAATCAGCCAACTATCAATTGCATAATATTAGAATTATAAGAACACATATAAATTGTAATACATGTAAATTGCTAAATCAAATCTTTATTGGACTATTGTAAGTTACAATTTGTAACATACTTTTAATTAATTTATCTCCTTATCAGTTAATGCCATAAAATAAAATAATTCGATCGTCATTCGCGTATTATATAAATTAATACCAAGATCAATAGACGATCAGTATAACTAAACTGATGCGACAACATCACCTACTATCAATTAATTTCCACATTATTTATAAATTACTGGTAACTAAACATTTTGCATATCATCACAAGACACCAACATACCTCGCGAAATTAATAAAGCCATATTCAAGTCTGAGAGTACAGAGAACATATAATCTACATCAAATTAAAAGCAAAACAACAAAAGAATCGGCACACAACAGCATATAATTTAGTATAGAGGCACCTATCGAGTGGAACAATCTCGATATTGATTTAAGAATGTGTGCATCAACATCATAATTCAAGACATAAGTATTAAAGTATTTTTTGTTATTTAATATATCACCAACATATTTTATTTTGTATCTCATATTACTTGTTATTATAAAAACTTTTGTTAATTATCATTTAAAAAGTGTATAAACTAAAATAAATAATAATATCTAGTTATCAAAAGAATTTTCGGTATAATAATAAGATAATATAAATGGCGATTAAAATTGAAATCAAATAATTGAGATATTATCATACCTATTAGTCATAGGCTATTCAATATTAAAATTATGACATATATGAAATCTAATTAAAAATATTAATAAAATATTTACAATTATATTTTGTAATTTTTAAAATATTCGTATACTAAACGAACATTTTAGTATATTATAAACAAAATAGCCACCTATCGATACATATATATATATATTATGCCACATGAAATAGGAAACATTAATAAAAATATGGATAAATATATAAAAATTATGTTTAAAATGTAACTTCCAAAAAGCATCATTTCGGCTCGATTATGTTTTGTAAGAGTCTCATCTCAGCTCGGGATCGTTTGACTAGAGTCTCGGCTCGTTTGACTAAAGTCTCGGCTCGGCTTGGGCTCGTTTAGCTAAAGTATCGGTTCGGCTCGGGCTCGTTTGGCTAGAGTCTCGGCTCGGCATCAAAAGCTCGGCATCATTTACATGCCTAGTGTAAACCCCCCAATATATACTTACACATATATAACTCGACTTACGTATATTTGTTGACGAATACCAGTCATTTCGCATCAATTTAATTCGTAACAAGTTATTTCGTACCACCTCAAAAAAATTACTTTGACTTATAGGTATGGTAATATTTTACTATTTGTTGGTACGAATTGAATTATTTGTTTGATGAAATGACTTACGAATTACGAATGTAATTGGTATGCAATGACTGGTATTCGTAGCCTTGCCAACTGAACCACACGGACAGTTTAATATGACTTATCTGGTCAATCTCAGGACATGCGTGTGTCCTAAATGTATCTAGTTAGGTATTAATGGTCATCTAGGTCATCTAGGTCGGCCTAGGTTCTAGGTAATCCTTACCGGAAATAAAACCAATATTCGATGTCGGATTATTTAGTAAATCAATGAATCATACCGAACAGAAATATATTTTTAGAAATACACGAATACCGCTACATCCCACATACGCGCGCTCTCGTAATTAAAATTAGTGAACCACAGAATTAGAGTCGGAATGATTACGCAATACCAATAAGGAGGCGTGTCTGTGGACTGAAGGTATAGATACCTAGCGGTTGCCGTATGTACTACGCATACTGCCATGCGTACACTGTACACCAATACGCCGTACAATGTACATCAATACAAACACCTATATGTTGTTTATCTCTCTAGCTCTATGGAACACGTCGACGAATTTATATAATCTAGTAATAGATAATATCGGTAATGATACGTGAAACACTGAACTTGTCTTGTATACCTTACACGTATTGTAGAGTAGTATTACGTAGTATATATCATATATATATATATATATATATATATATATATATATATTTCATATATATATATATATTATAAATACAGGTAAAACAAGGTAAGGTAATAAATACAGCTATTTTTTATATCAAATACTATTTATTACAAACACGTAATTTTCGTAATATATAAAATACCTCAAATTACGTATACCGATAACGCGTATAGTAACGATCGGCTACTTCGATATAATCAGATAATAATGATTATAATAATAGTTTATTTAAAAATTTAAATGATAGTGTACTATAGAAACAATTCTCTATGGTGTAATCCAATATTAATGCTAACAAAAGTCTACGGTAATAGGAACGTGTGGTCGGTGTATGCATATCGTGATGCATTATGGGAACACGACCAGGACATGTATTCATCAGTAGTTGATATCGAATAGGCAGTATTATCTATAATCTATTCGCGTGGTAGTAATTCTATATTTAGATTATATTCTCGTGGCAGTAATTCTATATTTAGAATCTATCGATGAGATATTTATTGTGTATTCGAATGCAGCTAATCTGTGCGATTTAATCGAAACCGGGGAGAGATTATAAACCTATTCAATGCATAAATAAGGGCGAGGTCAATAAAGGGGCGTGTTATCATATGGGCGTATTATCATAGGGGCGTGTTTAACGTTGTTTAATCCGCACCGGCTAATAATCCATCTCATCTCGTATGATATCACCTCTCTCTCTATATATCTCTTTCTCTTTCTACTTCAACCCTTCTCTATGTATCACTATATCACTCTCTCTATCTTTCATTCAATTTCTCTATATCTATCTATCTAAATACCTTTCTCTCTTTCCCTACCTCTCCCTCCATATCTAAATATATCTCTCTCTATCTCTCACCGGTTCTCTTCTATCATTATATCTCCCTATGTCATCCTATCTATCCCTATCTCCCTATATCCGTATCACGTGATACATAAAGCGCGTTACGATCACGTGACCTCGAGCGAATAACTTATCACGTGACCGATATCGCGCTAGGTTAGTTAGTGTACACACGATACACGATGATTGTATACCCACCGAGTATACCGTATACGCTATATTATAATAATATAACATATTATAATAATATATCGATAGAGTTCGAAAAATAATAAATATTAAGAAAATTATTAAATATAGAAAATAATTGTTCGCGATAACCGACACCATATAAGGTGTCGGCGACTGTATACGGTCGAACTATACTGATGACTCATGCGTGACTCGTACGTGACTAATGCATGACTCATACACGACACTTACTATACTGCGCTATCGATTACCTACAGCGATCGCTACAATCTAAATAATGTAAACGCGATATTCGAGTCCCGCGGTGAAATCTATGTGTGTAACGTCTCGAGAAATGTTGAACCCCGCGAAGTTAAGTGACCTCTAAAGTAAGTCGTTGTCTTAGAAAACATGAAAGTAATTCGTGCAAATAATAATCTAATATAATGAAATATGCGTACAAAAAAAAATGAATATAAATATATACTTTAATACTATAATATTATATAACTTTGAAATTTAAACGTGACTCGAAGATTTGATACATTACATTTGACTATTATCGATAAAAGAAAATAAATGTAATGTATTAAGTCACGCGACACGGAGGAGGAGGAGGAGGGGGAGGAAGATGATGTAATCGATATTGCGTAACTTAGCTTTTTATGTAATATTCCGATAGTGTTATATTCTCTGGGATCTTAATACCATAACTACTACTACTACAAATACTACTACTATATTAGTAGTATTAAATTAGTAGTATACTACTATTATCTATACTGGTATACATTAGTCACACACAAATATAATACATTAAGTATATGTATACACTAGAGTGTTTGTTTAGATATCAATAGTAACACGATTCATTACTTAATGCACTTACACGCGCACACACGCACACACACGCGCACACATACGCACGCACATACGCACGCACACGCGCGCACTCTCGCTTACAATGATTAGGTAATCGTACTTACACTGCGTGCACTGTACGTCGTACTAAGGTGTATTACAGGCGGCACACTGTACATCGTAGTATGGTGTGTGGGTGGGTGGGTAATGGTGCGTGAGTGGGTGATCCGGAATAGTATGTCCATGGAATAGTATGTCCATGGGATAGTATGTCCATGGAATAGTATGTCCATGGAATAGTATGTCCATGGAATAGTATGTCCATGGAATAGTATGTCCATGGAATAGTATGTCCATGGAATAGTATGTCCTTGGGATAGTATGTCCATGGAATAGTATGTCCATGGAATAGTATGTCCATGGGATAGTATGTCCATGGAATAGTATGTCCATGGAATAGTATGTCCATGGAATAGTATGTCCATGGAATAGTATGTCCATGGAATAGTATGTCCATGGAATAGTATGTCCATGGGATAGTATGTCCATGGAATAGTATGTCCATGGAATAGTATGTCCATGGGATAGAATGTTCATGGAATAGTATGTCCATGGAATAGTATGTCCATGGAATAGTATGTCCATGGAATAGTATGTCCATGGAATAGTATGTCCATGGAATAGTATGTCCATGGAATAGTATGTCCATGGAATAGTATGTCCATGGAATAGTATGTCCATGGAATAGTATGTCCATGGAATAGTATGTCCTTGGGATAGTATGTCCATGGAATAGTATGTCCATGGAATAGTATGTCCATGGAATAGTATGTCCATGGGATAGTATGTCCATGGAATAGTATGTCCATGGAATAGTATGTCCATGGAATAGTATGTCCATGGAATAGTATGTCCATGGAATAGTATGTCCATGGGATAGTATGTCCATGGAATAGTATGTCCATGGAATAGTATGTCCATGGAATAGTATGTCCATGGAATAGTATGTCCATGGAATAGTATGTCCATGGGATAGTATGTCCATGGAATAGTATGTCCATGGAATAGTATGTCCATGGAATAGTATGTCCATGGAATAGTATGTCCATGGAATAGTATGTCCATGGAATAGTATGTCCATGGGATAGTATGTCCATGGAATAGTATGTCCATGGAATAGTATTTCCATGGAATAGTATGTCCATGGAATAGTATGTCCATGGGATAGTATGTCCATGGAATAGTATGTCCATGGAATAGTATGTCCATGGAATAGAATGCTGTACATAACACACTGAGTGTACAACCCATCTGTACATCGTACACTATACAATGCACACTGTACATCGTACACTGTACAATGCACACTGTACAATGCACACTGTACAATGCACACTGTACATCGTACACTATACAATGCACACTGTACAATGTACAGTGTACGATGACACTGAACATTGTACAGTGTATACAATACAATATATAGTGTACATTGTACATTATATATTGTGTACCATACACCGTGTAGTGGACAATGTATACACACGGATAGGAGACCTCACACGTCGCCTATTAGACGCGAGATAGTCTATTGTTAATTACGTAAGGCGGTCTATTGTTTCACGCACGCATTACTAGCAATGTTAGAACAATACACACACACGCGCACACACACACACTCACACACGTCTGTATTATATAATCATGTATATCACGTGTGTATGTGTAGTTAATAGTTAACATTATGTATAGTGATGGTGTGTACATAAGTTAGAGGTAGTTATATGTGTGTGTGTATACTATCTAACATATTCAATCAAATATACACACACACACATATATATATATATACGTATACTTATATACGTATATTATATATCTCATATCGGTCATACACCCCGCCAGAAAACTTATATATATATATATATATATATATATATCTAGAGTATATATCTAATAGAGTATATATCTAATAGAGTATATCTAATAGAGTATATCTAATAGAGTATATCTAGAGTATATGTAGATACGCTGTATACACATGCCCAGTACCATTGCAATATTCAGCATAGGTGGCAGGTATCGTTCATTGCCGCCTAATTGTACACATTCGTAAGAACTAACTTTTATATAAACAACACTAATAGTATGATAACATATGTAACTGATATATATATATATATATATATATATATATATATACTGCTTACATATCTCAGCTGATTAATTCATTATACACAGAGTCAGTAGTATGTTAGTTCAAACTAGGGATGTAAATGATGCCGAGATTTTGATGCCGAGCTGAGACTATTGGTTTTTGATGACGAGCCGAGACTTTCATTATCGGAAAAAAAACGAGCCCGAGCCGAGCCGAGAATATAGCCAAGCGAACCCAAGCCGAGCCGAGACTCTAACAAAACGAGACCGAGTCGAGTTGAGACTTTAGTTAACTGAGACTGAGACTACATCATGCTTTATATTTGAGCATCATTTACTGCATCACTAGTTCAAACCATATTCGGAATCATATTAAAATACTACTTAATTTAGAAGATATCTTATAACACTGTGAATACAAAATGGACGACACTAGTTAAACCCATGGATATCTTAACATACAGCGGTTCCGAAGGGTATTAGAGCCATATATGGTTATCAAGTATATATATATATATATATATATATATAACTATGCCACATTTGGTAGACATGATTATTTGATGGATATTTTCATGTTCACCAAATATTTATGGCAATAATTTATCAGTTTTGGTATACATTTGACTTATAATAATATTATATCAGTAATATATATGAACTATATTTGTATATATTATATCTAATAATATTAAAAACTAAAGAATAAGTGAGTTTAAATAGTGATTGAATTAGCACTCTATATATATTGGATCCATAAATAGATCCTACAAATATTTAGTAGACATACCATTGTAAATGAAATATATAGTATTATTGGATATATGTTTATATGGTATTGATACATTTCGATGTTATATTACTCATGGATCATATATATTACATAACAAATAAAACTTAATATTCATAATCAATATATATTTTTAATTAATTAATTATAAATAACATTGCATAACACATTCGCTCTAACTTTACAATTATCTATGAAAATTATAAAGTTAGAGCGAATGCTTTATGCATAATGCCCATATAAAAGAAAACTTAATAGTATTTACAAAATCATAAATTATACATAATATATATTTGGTAAACTTTATTTTTATATGTTTTTATTATTCATTATTTTCAAAAAATAATTAATTAAAACGTAGATTTTCAGTTTCATAGCTATCTTTTAAAAAATGGTTTACAAATGATTATATTTTGCATTTTCTACCAAATGGTTACAATATGACTATGTATATATACGTAAACAATCGCTCGTTAACACATTGGTAGCCACGTGTTTACTATAGTAACGTAGTAATCTTAGTAGATTACGTCACAGCGCTCGCTTAGATCTGATTGGACGAGACGCGATCACTACATAAGTGGCCGGGCTCTTCGTTAAAATCTTAATGTGCTACATGCAGGTAACACGTATACGTCGTACATATGTGTATATAGTAGTGATGTAAATGATGCCGAGCTTTTGATGCCGAGCCGAGACTTTTGGTTTTTGATGCCGAGCCGAGAATTTTATTTTCGGGAAAAAAACGAGCCCGAGCCGAGACTCTAGCCAAACGAGCCCGAGCCGAGCCGAGACTCTAACAAAACGAGCCCGAGCCGAGTTGAGACTTTAGGTAACTGAGATTTGAGCATCATTTACATCACTAGTATATAGACTGTTTATGTGTATAGATATAGTGTAGATATAGTGTATATTAATGTGCACCTTGCCTTCGTAAGTGATGACGCTGTTCTTACACACTAATACACACTACACGGGCGTTCATTGGCGACGAAATGTTTATTCAACGCAAATATCACACATATACGTATATATATATATATATATATATATATATATAATATACATATAATATACTTCTACGTATATACACGTGAATATACGTGAATATACACTGGTATTAAGACGTCGAGCCTCTACAACACACACGGCTGCTTGTGGAAGCACTACCGGCGCGCACGCGTCATAGCTTATTACGTAATCAGTCGGCACCAGTGGCTCCCCCTACGCTTGTGACGTGACGTCATCGTGTCCTATAGGTACGAGTGCTACGAGCGCACCGCACTCTCGCACACCGCACATCTAACCGCTATAGTTGTTACAGTCTACAATGTATACCTATATATATCTATATATAGATTTGTGGTAGTGCGTATACTATAGTCGACCTTAGTGATGTATATATAGCTTTCTATATAGCCCAGATGGCTAATACATCATATATACGGGAAGTAGGACCCCGTCCGTCGGACGCTAAGGGCGATCATAGAATATTGAAAATTAACAGATTAACATTGGACTATGTTTTTCTTAATAAATATACCCTTATAATGAAGCACACATATTTTTTTTAATTTTTATTAATCTAAGGTCACACGACATCCTCGTGAAGTTTAACATGTAGTTAGATACAAATTGTTCTATATAAAAAATAAATTATACAAAAATAAGTATTTTAAACCTTTGTAATGAATAATTTGTTATCAAATTTTAACACACTATTTATTTTATAATAATGGAATAGAAAATATAAAAAATAGAATTAAAAAAAAATGTCCTGGAAATTTCTTGGAATTTTCACAGTACATATAAAAAATTGTAAAAAATAACTAAAAAAAAGATTGACAGTATGTCGTGTCGTAAAAAATGACTAAAAAAAAATTGAAGTATACATATATTCTTAGAATTTCAATAGCTATAAGATGCAATGTGTCCATAAAAAAAATTGTCTATGACCACCATTACCGTCCGCTCCAATACATTAGGTATATAATGATATTTAGAAATGATATTTGACCTTATCGGGTATTTAAAGAGCTATCGGCTCTCGTTAAAACTTGTATATCTTAGTTATACGCCGTGTTCAATGGACATCAGAACCATGTATAAGTGAAAACTTCATCTAAGTTCGTGGATAGGATGAAACACGCCACCTGTAAAACAAGTGTCACTACTACTATTATCGAGGGCATGACATTGTATCGCGGTGGTTATGCCCAGAACTACGGTGAACAGTCTATCCAGCATTAACCATATCGTATATAGATGATATTATATATATATATATATATATAAATTTGTTTTGTATTGTCCGGGGCTCCTCACAGTTATGTATAACATGTACAAGTCTATGACTTCTCGAGGGGTCCATTTGTATCCGATATTATTATATGTGTGATTCAATAAAAAAACATTATTATACATAAGTTTACATTACATTAACGCGCTTAAGCTGTCCCGCACGACTAATACTGTTTGCTTTAGGAACGAGTCAACTAGTCTTACCACGTGAGGAGGAGGAGGAGGAGGAGGAGGAGGATGAGGAGGAGGAGGATGAGGAGGAGGAGGAGGAGGAGGAGGAGGAGGAGGAGGAGGAGGAGGAGGAGGAGGAGGAGGAGGAGGAGGAGGAGGAGGAGGAGGAGGAGGAGGAGGATGAGGAGGAGGAGGAGGAGGAGGAGGAGGAGGAGGAGGAGGAGGAGGAGGAGGAGGAGGAGGAGGAGGAGGAGGAGGAGGAGGAGGAGGAGGAGGAGGAGGAGGAGGAGGAGGAGGAGGAGGAGGAGGAGGAGGAGGAGGAGGAGGAGGAGGAGGAGGAGGAGGAGGAGGAGGAGGAGGAGGAGGAGGAGGAGGAGGAGGAGGAGGAGGAGGAGGAGGAGGAGGAGGAGGAGGAGGAGGAGGAGGAGGAGGAGGAGGAGGAGGAGGAGGAGGAGGAGGAGGAGGAGGAGGAGGAGGAGGAGGAGGAGGAGGAGGAGGACCACTATAGTGGTCCCTATACGTATACGTGGATTATTTGTTTACTAATTCAATGAAATAATGCAATCAAATACTTCATTATATATATATATATATATACAAAAGAAGTGAATAGAAGTGAATCGTTCATTTAGTCACCGATATAGGTAGATAAATAAACCTTACCGATATAGAATATTAGTGAGACAAAGAGTTAATTGATGATAATGAAATATAATAGACAAATAACTATTTCGTCGACGTGAATTCTACTTACTAAGTCACGTGATAAATAATAATACGATTGAGGTTACGTTAGTGGGGGAGGGATGTTGATTAGATCCGGTAGTAGTGGTCTAAGAGAATGAGTCATAGTCGACGTGAGGCACGTGTATCTAACTATCCGGGTTACTATCTATAAACATGTGTAATACTTACGCGGATATACGTCATTTCCGGTTTATGTAATAATAACAACAAGATTTTATAAAAACTCAATAGTGTAATGTATCTATAATAGATAATATATTGATATATAGATTATAATTAAAAAATATTGTGCATATATATATATTATTTATTTTATATATTGTAATATTGACCTGACTATAAACTAATCTACTATATTTATTATTTATCCCATTAATAATCAAATTAATAATCCTATTCAACGAAATATTATGAAATATATATATTTCTATATACATATATATATATATATATATATATATATATATATATATATATATATATATCTATATATATATATATATATCGTCTGCATACTACTTGAGAAATAGCATGATATGTCAGTAATAATATTAGGCTATAGTCTGTGCGAGTTTTTTTAGGTATAAATTTCAAAATAAACTAAAGATAATGAATAATCATATTATCATAATAATCATATCAGATAACATCTTAGAATATTCAATGATATATCCGATTTGTATTTATATTTAGTATATTTAATATATATATATATATATATATATATATATTTAGTATATATATATATTGTATATGCAATATCACGTTATATTCGTGTACCCCTGAATCACACCCAGGGTCATGCTCACACACACGCCACACACACGCACGCCACACATATAGTCACGTGACCTAAGTTACGTAATATCTGTTACGTAACAACTTTGCAGAAAATTAAACTTCACGAATATCAAACACATATCATCGATGATATCCTCGATGATATCCTCGATGATATCCTCGATGATATCCGATGTGACCTATAGGTTTATAATGGCATCGCACCAACACTTCTAGCCCGTTCTAAACCCCGACGGCAATAGTCAGATATCGGCCGCTTCAAATTATTCAAATTATTTGTAAACATATAAGAAATATCGGGCAAGTAATTTAAAGTTATTATAATAATTTTAATTAAATAATTACTATCAGCCATTATCTGGCCATACAAATAGGTGTGAAGTCGGCATCATGGCGTGAATGCTGTTTGTAATGACGTATACACGATACAGCATATATTATAGATCTATTATTAGACGGAGTTTTAATAGATGGGCGTGTCGAGGGGGCGTAACGAGGCGTGTCAGAGATAATGCAATCATTTCAATACGTTCGTTTTATTCAAACCACTACGAAAAGTTATCCAGCGCCGTTATATCATGAGTCATGATTGATGATGGATCTTTCCGGGGGTGATGACTCACCTACTGATTAATACATTACTAGAACCTCCCGTAGGTATACGTCGTACATATATTCCTATAATTCCTAATATTATATATAATTTTCTACCGTAATATTATTCATATATGAGTCATTTTAAATCACTGAGTTAATTATGTTTCACATTATTATATATTCGGATAGTATACTATTATTAACGTATTATATTGTATACTATAGTAAACATTAACGTAACTACTATCTATGGCTCCAAACGTCAGACAATGAATGTATCTAAAGGGGGTATCCCACTACCAGTATTTCCGGTAACTTGCCGGAAATATAGTAACTTTAAAATGATTTTCTATCAAGTTGTAATGGGATACCCCCTTTAAAGTTACTATATTTGAGACGAGTTGCCGAAAACAAAATAATTATCGTATACGCTGTGTCTTACGTAATTCGTATCGTTATGTAACACCTAGGTTATGTAACACCTAGGTTATGTAACACCTAGGTTATGTAACACCTAGGTTATGTAACACCTAGGTTATGTAACACCTAGGTTATGTAACACCTAGGTTATGTAACACCTAGGTTATGTAACACCTAGGTTATGTAACACCTAGGTTATGTAATACCTAGGTTATGTAACACCTAGGTTATGTAACACCTAGGTTATGTAATACCTAGGTTATGTAATACCTATGTTATGTAACACCTAGGTTATGTAACACCTAGGTTATGTAACACCTAGGTTATGTAATACCTAGGTTATGTAACACCTAGGTTATGTAACACCTAGGTTATGTAACACCTAGGTTATGTAATACCTAGGTTATGTAACACCTAGGTTATGTAACACCTAGGTTATGTAACACCTAGGTTATGTAATACCTAGGTTATGTAATACCTAGGTTATGTAACACCTAGGTTATGTAACACCTAGGTTATGTAATACCTAGGTTATGTAACACCTAGGTTATGTAACACCTAGGTTATGTAACACCTAGGTTATGTAATACCTAGGTTATGTAACACCTAGGTTATGTAACACCTAGGTTATGTAACACCTAGGTTATGTAACACCTAGGTTATGTAATACCTATGTTATGTAATACCTAGGTTATGTAATACCTATATGTATGTATCGAATCCCCGTTTATGTTATTACGATATATGGGGTCAAATTTAAAATACTCAAATCGATATTTGACACACTAGTGTAAATGATAAACTAATATGAAGTATGACAAATATTATATATTATAATATATATATATATATGTATATTAGTTGTTATTATAATTTTAAATTATATAGAGATACATATATGTACACTATTTTAGTGGGGTTCGTGAAACTTGAATTTACAATGTATTAAGATAGGAGATATTTGTTGTGTTCTATTTTAAATTTGTTTCAGCACCTAGGATTTTGATCCGATTTACATATTGTAATTGCATATTGTTAACCAATATAATGTTAATAAAATTACTTATTTTTAAAAAATTGGTAAAATATAGTAAGGAAAAATATGATGCTCTTAAATTAAATTTTTTTAATTGTTTTAATTAATTATATGTTATACTACTTGTAATAAATATTGACCCACAAATATATTGACTTCGGCAATCGTAATCAAATAAACGGCGGCCATAATCGATATTCTCCATTTGGTAACGTTAAATGCGCGCGTTAATATCTTAGTGTCTTTGCTGTTACATTATTTCTTCCGTTTATAATCTCACTATCGGTGACTTCTATTCCGCAGCATCGGATATGTTAGCCCTGTCATCACATTATGTATCATAATCGATACTAATGTATATACATATATATATATATATATATATATATATATATAGTTGTGTGCCACCACTATGCAATTGTGGAGGTGTCTCGTAATACATATCAATTATGAAATACGATATTACTAATCATACTAATGATAATTCTCGCTACGTCATTATTGTTAGTGTTAGTGTTTTAGTATTAGTGTTAGTGTGTTCTGGTGTTAGTGTAACAACAATCGATAGGTTAATATCGATGTAAACATCGCGTTATTAATATTAATCGTCTGTCATTAATCATCATTCATAAATAGTTACGGTATTGATTATATATATATATATATATATATATATATATTTATTTATATATAGTATATATTATATACATGTATACATTGTATAATATACTAAACTATATATAAAATAAACTTATAAGTTTTTCGATTCATGGATTTGTAAAAATTAAATTATATATAATACGTAATGAATACCGGGTATATTTGCACTTGTACAACACGTGTACAATGTGTACAATGTACACAATGTATAGCGTACGATGTACAATGTAAAGGATGTACACGTGTACATCCCTGTTAGGACCTACGTGGTAGGTGCGTGTAACAATACAACGTAGTTATGAATGAATGAACGAGAACAATACATAGATAAACAAAACATTAAAATCAACAACTTACGTAAATAATAATGATGAGCGAGTATTTGCATAGAAATAATACTACGTTAAAGGTAATACAGCGTTAAGGGTATACCCACATATAGGTAGGCCTCGATGTGAATGTAAAGTAAGGGTGTGAATGTAAAGTAAGGGTGTGAATGGATACATCTAACGGATGTATGGTGGATGTTTGGACCAGTTTAGCCGAAAGCACGTTATTGATATTAAAGGGTAGATACGTGAGGGCAATTAGGGAAATATCGGATTGGGACCCGATGACCTTGTAAGGAATTCTATAGTATGGTAACTATAACTATATAACGTGCAATCTAGTGTTATTAGTTAAGTCATATAACGACGAGTGTTAGAATACACGGATTTATGAGCTGTACATTTATAAGAGGAGTTGTAAGAGGAAACGTCTGGAACCAGTTGGATAGGAGTTGCTGCAAGTCGTTAACGCAATGATCAACGAGATAATTGGTGAAATGGTGCGTATATATGAACTAATAATGCCATAGTTAATGTATTTAAAGAGAATAGCGAATTGTTAGGAAGTTGATGGAATAGGGAGGATTAGTAATTGTTACGTGAACTAACGAGTGTATTATAATGAAGGTAGTGGTAAGAGGGCGATATGGGTCCTTCTTTGTACGATGAATTTTGAAAAGGTGATACATAGTTGGCTGATTTAGGTAGAGTAGCGATGTGGGGCTTGATGGATACACATATATATATATATATATATATATATATATATATATATATATATTTCTGACGCTTACTCAGACTCAGGTTTCTCATTAACATGAGTCTGATTTAGCGGGGTTTCTGATTTATTAATTTGGAGTTGACTGTATGTATATATATATTTATATATATATATAATATATATATATATATATATATATATATATATATTATATATATATATATATATATTTATAAATACATTTATATATATATATATTTATTATCAGTATTCGCCTAAATGTATGCAGAAGGTTACCACCTGGATACCTGCATATATTATGTAATATTATGTAATATTATGTATAAGTCATACGTAATAGGTGTTCCGTATTAAAACCAAAGTGTAATAACGGGCCGTGCAACAATGGCTGTCGCGTACTGTTGACGATAACAAAGGGCCACCCGCCGTGGAGTTAATTATATTACGTAATTAGGTTATTATAATACGCTTCTCATCATTCGTATATGATATAATGATGTAATGATGTAATGATATGTATATATATATATATATTACATAATAAACATAAATAGATATACCTAAGTAATGATAAATATTCTCCGAAGGAACATTTGCTTCGAAAAATTATTGGTAATGATAATAATAATAATAATAAGAACAAAAATATCGAAATAGATCTCAAATTATACGGGTTGAAAATTCTTCTTCAAATATGGAGTACCACAAGGATCGGTTTATGACCACTTTTATTTGTATTATATATTAATGATCTCCCTAGTATATTCTCTACAAAATGCATATTGATTTATTTGCAGATGATACCAACATATTTTTTCTTATATAATTCAAAGATCTCTTTTAAAAAATAATTTAAATTTATTTTTACAATGGCAAATAAATGGTAAATAAATATTTCATTATTAAAATGTGTAGTTATGACTTTATGGAAGGTTACTCCATCTAAATATTTATAATATGCATCCATAATTTGGTTACCTTTTTTAAAAGTTAGTAAATATCATAGTCTCAAATAGACCACATTGAAAGAGTGCATAGATTATTTATTAGAAGATTAATCACAAGATGTATAGGATATACTAATTGATCAAATATAAATTTAAAATCATATAAAGAGATATTGGAATATTTTAAATTAGAATCACTTGAATTTAGAAGATTGAAAATAGATCTAACCACAATTTTTAAATTTTTAATTAATTATATAGATATAATTATATCTGATATCCTTCAAATTTCGAATAATTGTAGTAATTGTAGTAATAGTAAATAATTAAATGTAATACATAATTATCATTAATACAATATGATCCGTTAATATATGGATTCATTAGATAATGATATCATAAAATCAGTATATGTTTCATCTTTTAACAATAAAATAAACAAAATATGTTTTGACAAACAACATTTTTTTAACAGAAATTTATAATTTTATATTAATTTATGTTTCATTCTGTATTATCTCTTCGGTTTTTTTCCTTATATAATATTTTGGTTTTTATATATATTTTTAAATTTACTAATATATAAAATTAATAATTCACTATTATTACAGATATTAAAGTAATACGTATAACATTATTATTTGTTTGTTTTGTATTATATTTAGTTTATATATATATATATATATATATATATATATATATTATGATTAAATGAATGAATGAATGAATTAGTTTATTTAAAAAACACCTAATTTAACCCTCACTGGTGTATAACGTAAAGAAAATACAATTAAAAAAATTAAAAAAAACACATAAAAAACGATTATGGAAAGTTAGAACCAAAGGTGATAGCGCTAGCTTGGATTTAATACAATCAGAAATACTGTAAAGTTTAGATGGTAAGCATATCTCATATGAAGTATACATTAAAGAATCAGTCAGATCATTTGTTTGTTGTTTAATATTACTTTCTAACATAATATTAACAGTTTTTAAAATCTTTCCAGAGTTGTTGCCGCAAGCATTAAGTTTCCGTTCAGAGTAAGTACATTTCTGTGAGGTTGATTCTAACTTATATGCCTTCCTGGCCATCAGGAAATTTAATTTATGCAGGGGAGACTGGTGTACCCTCCGCTCAAGTTTCCTTAACGATCATTTTAAATATGAAAGATGGGAAGAAAACCAATGGGATGATGGATGGAGAGTAAGATAATATGATTTAATAGGAGCCAGTGAATTAAGTGAATATGAGAGATATCCATTTAGGATATCAAATGATAGGTTGGTATTCGATAAATTATATAATATTCTGAATCAACGTTCAATATAATGTAGGTTTTCCAAGCTCTCTATAATAGATTAAAGCTTTAGTAGAAGGAGGTTTTTCTAATAGAATTGAAGCTTGTATCAAGTAGTGGTCAGTAAAATGGTCAGAGCGTGTACACGAAGAAACAAATTGAAGAGAAATATCGCTAGGAGTTAATATTAGATCTAAAATGTTACCATTAACATGAAATGTGTTAAAATCACCCATAATCATAACTTTATAGTCATTGTGATGTAAACAATAATTAATTAAGTCAGAGAATTCATCAAGTAGAAAGTAGAGAAATCAAGCTTATGAGAACGATAAATTACAATGATGCGAAGTGAATTAGATTGAAGATTACATATACAACGAATACAATCGCTATACGATATAATTATGGGGGATATGGAAGGAGATGGTACATCCTTATGGACTAACATATCGACACCACCACCACGACCAGAAGTACGTGGATAAAGACAAATATTGTAATCATATATACATACATATAGTGTTTCAAATAAAATAGTTAATAATTTACTATTATTGCAGATTTTAAATAGATAATTATTATATTGTTTGTTTTGTATTATTATTGTTTTATTTGATTATTAATATATTCTTTTTGTATATATATATATATATATGTTTCAAATGTATTATAATTTATTATTAAAATAGAAAATTAATAATGTACTATTATTAAAGATGTTATGTGTTATATTATTTGTTTTTTTTTTGTAGTAATATTAGTTTATTTTATGTTAACATATGTTAACATATGCTCTGTTTGTAATATATTTAAAATATATAATGTAATTATTAAACTATTAAGTATACTTAATAATGTATTACTTGTAGAGGTTACAAAGTATTCTTTTCTTCTTTATAAAGAAGAATTCAATATATTTAAAGTAGACATATAATATTTCGATGCCCTAATTCACAAAACAATCTCGTATTTCATTTCTAATTTAGATTACTTATACGATAACTGTGAAGCGTTTTAATTTATTGAATTTTTTAATTTCGTATTATTCTTTGTTTATTTCAATATCGTATTTTATCGTTAGCGAATATTACGCCCTTTTATATACTCCCCCTACCCGATTTTCGAATATATATATACCTACTTAAATAAAATATTAATAAATATAAGTAACTTTTATATGATTCTACAATTTTGATATATACACATGTAAATATATATACATTGTATACTAATATTGTATACTTATATCGTAATAAGAATAATTACTTGATTACATACGCATGGCCATTGTCGCGATTGCTTATTGATATTATACATTGTACCAAGTACATCGTACGTTATTGAATTATCTGATATTATGGAGTTGTACGATTGCCCTACACAAGGGCACACGTGGTGACCTATATTGTGACCTATATTGTGACCTATATGTGTTTGTTTAAGGAGAAGTTAACACACACACACATATATATATATATATATATATATATATATATATATATATCGCGATATCTTATTATTCGCGTATTCAAATATTTCAGTATATAAATAAATGTTTACCTAACTAATATTGGCCTCATGACCTACATACTGGCAAGTATATACACTGTATCTATACGTATGTGCTCTAGTATTACAGTTACGCGTGTATATATATATATGCATGTGTATGTGTGTATGTGTGTATGTATGCGTTTATGTATGTGACTATATCAATATTAGACGGAGTTCTAGATAGAATGGCGGCGCGAGAGAGGGATGAAGTGTGCGGCCCTCACCTCGGAGTGCACGAATATTCGCACCGCGGAGTGATTGTCCCTTCTAATGGTAAGAAACCCTCTCACCTTCCGTATCCCCTCCCCTCCCCCGCATACTCGCCTCATCCGTAACCCCTTCGTCATGATTATAATTTATTATAAATCCATAACATGTTTATCATCTGTGTCATATTCTATTGTAGGTAGGTAGGTAGGTAGGTAGGTATACCTTGTATGTGAACCTATAAGTATATATACATATATATATATATATATATATATATATATATATATATATATATAATACGCACGTATATGTGTGTACGCATAATGTACGTTTAATATACACTGTAGTATTTACATAGTGTGTGCGTATATATATATATATATATATATATATATATATATATATATTTATGTAAATAATTATATATTAGCGTTTACATAATATATACTGTGTGCATTATACACGTGTGTGCGCGAGAGTGTGCGGCGCACCGCAATACCGCACACCCGTACGTAAGCCACTGCAGTAACACCACCGGTTATCGATCTATGAGTATGTGTGTGTGTGTGTGAGTGTATGAGTGTGAGTGTGAGTATGAGTGTTAGTGTATGTGTGTGTTTCTGTTTATTAATATGATAAATTAAGACGTGCGCTGCAGAAGAGACTATACGTAATATATATATATATATATATATATATATATATATATATATATATATATATATATATATATATATATATAATTGTATACATTAGAGTATATTTCCCAATACCTATAGTAATTACCAGGTTTAATATATCTATATTCGATATACGAAGGTTAATCCGTGCTGTATGCGAAGTTACTATATGCGATGTTATTATATGCTATGTTACTATATACGATGTTACTATATACGAAGTTACTATATGCGATGTTACTATATGCGATGTTATACGTTATATAGTAGCGTATACCCTCATACACAACCCCCCGGCTATACGGGGTACACACGCTTCAGGTATTATTGTTTTAATAGAGATATAATAGACGTATAATATAACATAGTTATTTACGATACTATAAACAACGATTATTCTAAGGATCTTCGCAAAATTCTAAGAATCTTCGCAAAATCTTTCCTATAATTATACGAATACGTATCGCCATATCGATAATTGTAAAGCATACTATAACTATAGTTGTGTACGATACCCTGGTACCGGAGTGGCCCCGGTGCGGGTGGAGGCACTCCTCCGCAGTCCCGCTCCGATGACGCGGCTCTCGTGTCGAGGTTAATGAAAATCTCTCGGGCAAAAATCGATAACTACATTGTTACACATCGTGTGACATACAGACACACGCGCACCAACGCACGCAATGTCGTATTAGTAGTGTACGCCACGCACACACACGCTGACTAGACACGCGCAGTGCGCGTCGCGCACATACACGAGAGAGAAAGACGGACCGGGCTAATAGTCTATATTTAGAATAACCGGTTATTGCGTAACACACTCATCGCGTGTGTCGTAGTGATTATTTCAATTAAGTGACGCGCCGTCAACAAATCACCGAAACGTGATCCACGAATCGGACGCCGCGCGCGACGCACGCCACGCCGCCCTCTAACGTGTTCCGTCGAATCGTGTAGCGATGGTGTCGAGAAAAGTGTTCTGCGGAGCCATCAAGCCCCGACGACCCAACATCGCGGCGCGTGCCGCCTATCGGTGACCTCTGCTGGTGACCTCTATTCGACGGCGGCGGTGACGGTTTCGTACGTTCTCGAATACGTGTTTTATCTACGGGTGTAGGTGCGGGGTTATTGGTCAATACGACACGCGCTGAGTGCCTATTAATATTAATAATAATAATAATAATGTATTATCAAAGATTTATACGAAGAATAGATTCGCGAATCTTTGTAAATAGTGATGATGGCCGCACGACGTGGTATATAACTCGGGCGTGGGCGTTAAGAGTGATTTAATTTTAAAGATCCTAAACCGGCATAGTAGATTCTATAGATATGATGCTCATGATACTATTGTATTAAACCATATTCATTTTGGTTCATTATTGGTGGTGCGCCGGAGGTTTTAAAAAACAAAATTATTAAAAAAAAATAAATCTCGAAATGTCGTTATTCCTAAGTAATTGTATTGTATATGTTTATAAAAAATGTCCTTGAGGACATTTATTTGAATTCTGTACATTTTATTTGTATTGTATTGTAATGGGTATATATATAATAATGAGTACTTTTTTTAAATACTATATTCTTCTAATAGATAACATTAATATATAGTAAATATTATCTATAGTATCCCTAATTACAATATTAGTTATTAGATAATTAATTTAAACAATAAAATAAATTTTATATATATACAAATTTTCTAAAAATTAGACCACTTTGACTATTTATTAAAATTATAAAGAGTTATTTTTTTAAATTTATAATACTTGTACGTTAAAATATAACATCTTAAGATGAAGTAATAAAAAAAAAAAAAAAATCTTAAAATGTGTAAAGGTACCAATCCACAGAAAAAATGGTAATTTTTTGATGATTTTTAACAAAATTAAAGAAATACCAGGGTAGTTATTATTTTTTCGGTCAAATTGTAATATATAGTGATTAATTAATTGTTTTTTTTTGTTATATATAATATAAATTGATAAAATATAACAATTCTGTACACAATTATGAGAGGTCAAAAAAAATTCTGGAAAATCCTATAATTTAAAAAAAAATCCTAGAAATAAAATTAATTTTGTTATGAATTTATAATATTCAAAGGAACTATACACATTACACATATTCTGAAAATTTCATGATTGTAGCTTAATTAAACTGTGAAAAATATACATATTTATGTTTTTTTGGTATTCTCCTATCTATTCCCATGTTAAATGTTGTTAAATTTGACCAGCCTGGCGCATGTACAATATTGACCTAAATTAAAAAAAAAAATGTTGTGTATTCTCTATACTCATATTTTGATGTTCCAAATGCCGGTAAGGAATCGATAACCAATAGCATGTTTAAAATCACTTTTAGTGGGCGTTGCATTTCACGATTTGTTATTTGTAATTTTATGTTGGTGGAGTTATTTCATCCCATCGAGGAACTTAGACAAGTTTTCACTTATAACAATATGGCTCGTTTACATCTAATATACCTTCGAAATCACTCTCAATGTTAGGCATCCGTGGTGTTAAGGGGATCCCGCACATTTAAAGTGATGCTAATTTTATTTTTTTTATATTATTTTGTATTACATAATACTACTTATTGTAGTGTTTTTTAGTATCTGTAAACAAATTAGACATGAATTCAGTCTAGAAATTGCACAAAAATGTGTTTTTTAACGATAAGATAATGCTATTATAATCTATTCAATATTACATTGTTATGCTATGAAACTTCAAACGCTGTTTTCTCAGAATAATTATTTCGCGTTGTGTAATCAAAAATATAGAACATAAAAACAATTATAATTATAAGATTAATTTTTTTTGCATTATAAAGAATTTAATTATGTGAATAGTAAAATAGAGAGATAATTTATAAAATGTATAGAATTCATTGTATAAAATGATAATTTCTATAGAAATACCATCATTTTAGTATTGCTAATTCTTAATTTAGATATATATAATATAATAAATAATAATATTAAAAATAACTTTCTATTTTCTTATGCATGTAATGTTATGAATACATTACAAACAAAATTAGTTCAATTGAATGTATAGAATATCAGTTCTATTTTTTTTAGTGAACCTATATTTTTCCTATTTATTTATACACGAAATTGGCAAATTGCGTCTTATGTGCGGGATCCCCTTAACGATAATTGTGTATACTAATTATATTAGTTTTTAATTATATAATTGTATATAATTATATCACTTCTAAATATTATTTTAATACCTATTTTAATGTTCCGGACGAGGCTTAAATCCGCGACGTACATATTGTATACGCAAATACACACGATTGATAGCGTTTATTAACATAATACGATTAACTACGGTGCACGGATTATTAACTGCATATTAAGCCACGAATACAGCCCCAGTTAAATATTCAGTCTAGCTATAATTGTCAATCCGTCTGTCGGACTGAGATTTAACAAGAAGTGGGCGTGGCGTATACGATATAAACACGCCCCCAATTAAGTCGGTGACGTGGCCGTTGATCGCGGCTAACATCGCGCCATTAAAGCCGAAGTAGTGCCAACAGATGTCGGGTATCGCCCCCTATCGATAGGAATGTGACGTACTAGTATATCACGTGGTATGCAACGCGTTGGGGGGGGGGGGGGTTCACGGAAACACCTCGCGCCCCCTAGTGAACAACAAGTGCGCTCCACCTAGTGTGTGTGTGACGTAATCACCCGTGTGTGCGATAACGCCGACTGGAACGCCGCTCACTCGAGATAATACGCGAGAGCGAGGACATGATTTCCTAGAAATAAGCGAGGACACGATGTCATAGATAACAGGAGGACACGATGTCCTAGATAACAGAGAGGACATGAAGTCCTAGATAGAAGCGAGAACATGATGTCCTATATAGCAGAGAGGACACGATGTCCTAGATAACAGAGAGGACATGAAGTCCTAGATAGAAGCGAGAACATGATGTCCTAGATAACAGGAGGAACGATGTCCTATAGGTAACATGGGGGACACGATGTCCTAGATAACGGGTAACCACTAAAGCGTAGTGGTAGTATAAGATGAACGCTGACAGGTGTACGGCGAACAGGTACGTGTTACGTCATATATTATGTAATAGATTACGTCATACTTGTCGATGTAATAACGTATAATAACCACCATCATCATCATCATCAGCATCAACATCATCATCATCACCATACTCATCATCATCATCATCATCATCATCATCATAGCCATCATCATCATCATCATCACCAGCACATCATCAATATCATTACCATCATCATCAATATCATCACCATCATCATCAATATCATCACCAGGAACACATGGATAAATCGCTACTTTTACTACTATACTTATTTTTAAATACGTCTATAGTATTTTGCAGGTATATTATTTTAATTTATATTACAATAAATTGAAGTTAGATGGGAATACATGTTTATAGCGATTATTAGAGGTTAACTTAGAAGTTGACTTAGGGGTTAACATAAAGATAGTAGCAAGGTATTATGAATAGTATGGACTATAGCCCATAGGATTAGATATGTAATAGTACGATGTTTAGGTGATAATAATAATAATAATAATAATAATAATAATAATAATAATAATAATAATAATAATAATAATAATAATAATAATAATAATAATAATAATAATAATAATAATAATAATAATAATAATAATAATAATAATAATAATAATAATAATAATAATAATAATAATAATAATAATAATCAGATTGGTTCCACATAATAAATGAGAGAGAACCCAGGTAGATGTAGAAGTTCACTGAACTTATCGAGATATCTACCTGTCAGCAATGTAATACATGCTGGTAGGTGTATTTTGTGATCATAGGTGGCAGTACCTACACTGTATGTTGCATTCACTTCAATTATTTTTAAGAATACTAATTAAGTGATGACACTCATTATAGAACTTTCTAATTATATTAATTTATAATATTTATATTATAATATGTACTATTTCATTAGAAACGTGCACAACATTTACAGTTCTGCTGCGATTACAAAGTCACGTGTGACTCGTATCACGTGACTTACAAGATAACACGTGATACAGTATACGGTTGTCAGCTAGCCCGCTTAGTCAGACTCGAAGCCACCGTGAAAGTATGTCTGACATATCGAGATTCTGAGATATCCGATACGATGTCGATCTTATGATAAACAATACATTTACAGTAACCGTAGAACGTTTTAATATCTTTAATTTCGTATTCTTAATTGTTGATTAATTAAAAAATTCAATAATGTTATCGTTAGAAAATATTTATACTTTATACTTTCGATCATATATTTCGACTATATATTTGTTTTAAAAAAATAAATCAATAAAATACCTATATGATAGATAATACGTACAATGAAATGTAACTAATGTTGGCATTAGTATATAATAATAGTAGACTATTATTGCATTAGCTATACTATAGTATGTGTTCTCCATTACATGCGCATTATATAACGTACGTATACGTTAGCTAATGCAAGGTTAGTTACGCTAAGGTCTACGGCTCAGCGGTACGGTAACTCGCTGAAGAGCGAGAGGTCCCGGGTTCGACTCCACGCAGATCTAGTTTATTCCTCATACTCGTTTATCAAGAACTTAATACACTATAAAACAAAACACGAAAATAAAACAGTTTCTATTAGTATTGTTTTGTATTCTATTGTATTGTATTGTCCTGTACCTGGATTCCTGGTCCATTCACACGACGAGGCTCACTGTTATTTATAATATGTACTTCGTGACGGCCTAATTTATATCCGCTATTAGTAATTCAATATAATAAATAATAATAATAAAATATAGTTTAGTATGACTTCAAAAACACATGGTGATTATAGGCGTCATCGGATAATAAAAAACAAAAACAATAATAAAGAGAAAACGAATAAAAAAATAGAACTATTTACAATGATTTAAAATGGACATATTGTATATATATATATATATATATATATATATATATATTTGTGTGTGATTTCAATAACTAAATATTAATATTATTATTGTTGTAGGTATACTCAACATAGGATATCTGTGGACGTGATACAGAAGAAGTAGCTACAGAGGGCTGCCTATAGAATGTAGCTGTTACAGGTATATCTATGTATATGTAGCTCTACCTATATATATATATATACAGTTAATAAGCCATAAGCGCATAGAGTGTATACCTATAGGTGAGCGCGCTTGTTACATCGCTATACACCACCTCATGATGCACCTCATGATGCACCTATTGATGCACCGCGTGATGCACGCACTCGTGATGCACGCTCTCGAGGGCATGTGCGAGAGTCGCGTAATTAAATTTAAGACACAACAATTTTATTATCGTTGTAACCGCAGACTATAATTCAAACATCCGGTTTACGATAACACCCTTATATCGTTCACGCTTTAGCGTACGGTATTTGAAAGTGATCATGTACATTAACATATGCATACATACACGCAAATATACATATATACGCATATAAACGCGTACAATGTACGCCGTACATACACTCTATCCTGTATCTATATCGGAGCGAGCGAACCATAGATTTATAGTTGACCTAGATCGGTATACCTATAGTCACGTGATGTTTCTTAAACAGGCCTGGAGCCTCGATTTATGTATTCTAAGATGGCCGCCGACCATCGCGTATAAAGTATTATCTAATCACATCAAATATTGAGTATTATATTACAGTATAAGTATATGATATAAATTAATCGAAACGCACTAAATACGCGCATATAAATATTATTTTCTTTGAATATTTGTTATTAAATGTTGGTATCGTGGTCGGCCATCTTAGGACACATACATCCAGTCTCCAGTCGCGTTGAAAACATTTACATTGGCGAGATATGGCGATACCGATCTAGGTCAAATACAAATCCATTCCACACTAGGTTAACCTTGACATCACGTGACATCACGTGCTATCACGTGATTTACCTGTGTTGCCCGCCGTCTACCGGTGAACAATGGAGCATTTCGGATATTTATAGGATCGATAGTAATAAATCAGTGTTAATATGTATAGCGAAAGTTATATATATATATATATATATATATATAAATATATATATATATACATGCGTATATAATCTTAAATTGATGATATACTTGACAAATTGTATTTTTCATTACCAAGTCAATATAAATTTGAAATTATTATCATTATTATCATTATTATCATTATTATCATTATTATCATTATTATCATCACTATTACATATGTATAGTACACACACAAGTACACACACACAAGTACACACACACAAGTACACACACACAAGTACACACACACAAGTATAGTAACATTATAATGTAACTTGGTACACTGCCCGAAGTGATATATTGAGATAATGTTATGCAATGATATAGATAAATATAGAATTAGATATATATATGTGTGTGTATTAAAAAAGCGATACAGGTTCCCTCATTGATCATATTCTACAGTAGTAATGAAGGATATATCACTTGACCATATGTTTATTAAATCGCATTATATATATATATATATATATATATATATATATATATATATATATATAATAATAATATAATATATACGCATAGTTAAATACACTAATTATAGAAGTACTCATTCTTGGTTTATTAATAGATTTATTAACAGAAGATATCTTATTTCAAAATTTATAGAATATAATTAAATAGAAAATAGTTTATTGAGTATTGACTAAGAAATATAATTTCTGCTACAAAGAGAATATCATAGTTTATTTTCTAATATATTCTCATAAAGAGGGTAGTGTCCATTAATAATGATTGTTATTTTTATTTTTATTCTGGTGGGATCCTTTCATCCCATACAGGAACTTAGATGAAGTTTTCACTTATAACCATATGGCTCTAATGTCATTTCGAAGCCGCTCTCATGTTAAGGCATCCATGGTTTTAACGAGAGCCGATCATTTATGTATACACAATTATATGAAACCACTTCTAAATATTATTGTAAGACCTATTTTAATGGTCCGGCGGACGGGGCTCGAACCCGCGTCCTACTGATTGCGTGTCTGACGCCTTACCTACTGAGCCACGCGGGCAGGTGAAATAACCCGCAAAAAGAAGGCTAGTCTCCATTAACGGCGGTACATCGACTACCCTTGGTGCGCCGTACACGTGTATCACTAAACGACAGCGCACACGCACGCACGTATGTACGCACGCTTATGTGTACGTGTGTACGCATTCATAGGCGATGTTATACACGTACTCGTCGTGATAAGGCTATTTAATACAACTCACGAATTACGTGTTAAGTATATATATACATATATAATATGAGTTAATTATGCGGTTATTATAACGATACAATACTAGTACGACAATACGTGGCATGATATATAGTTCAAGTTAAGCGCTAAGAACGGACACGTGACTAGGTGACGCAACAATGGCGTGGCGCATGCGCGTGTGCGCGTGTATGTTACCTCGGTGTCGGTGTGGTTCATATCAGGGCGACACGATAGCCGAGATAAGATGGCCGCGGGCTGATATCGCTACCGATGATGGTGTCGTTACCGCGTTAAATCCAATGCGTTATGTGCGGGGGTGTGCGGTATACGGGTGTCGCGTAGTATCGTCACCTATATCTAGCCGCTTTCTCCCTATATATTTATATATGGCCGCTTTCTCCCTATTCTGATTATCTCCTAACTACGCCGGTTCGATGATCTACGCCTAATTGCTCGCGGATACTTAACTCCGACTCGCGGCGCTCTCGTCCATCGAATCGGATAGAGGTACGCCGAACGCCCGCAATGCCTAGAAACGCGTCACTCGATGTACGGTTCGACGTGACGTGATCATCTAATTGTGAGGTTATTGTAGTAGCGTACGCGATAGATTTATGCTACTACTACTACTACTACTACTACTACTACTACTACTACTACTACTACTACTACTACTACTACTACTACTACTACAACTACTACTACTACTACTACTACTACTACTACTACTACTACTACAACTACTACTACTACTACTACTACTACTACTACTACTACTACTACTACTACAACTACTACTACTACTACTATTACTAATATTAATACCCCATCACCACCACTGTTATTTTACCCTTGATGATTACATTATGGGCTGATAGGTATCGCATTAATGTGATAACACGATTTCAATACTATACAACGATAACGTGTATCGATTCCCACCGGAAGTACTCAGTTACAACGTATATAAATGTTTTATTTAGGTAACGTTATTTTATAAACCTAATTTAATAACATATTTTATTTTAGTAAAATAATGTCGTTTCGAAAATATTATTACTCTCTTGTATACTCTCTTGTATAATACATCGTCTCTTTTCTTCTCTATCTTCGACCTTTCTAAATAATTCGCTAGGTGGTTTAGATATCCACTGGTTAATTTTCGTCATCCGGTTATTTCTTGTTCGTCCTCTTTACCTGGTGCCTTCTACTATGCCATATAATATCGTCTTAGCCAATCTGTCGTGTCCGCATATGTTGCAAATGATAGGTGTTAATGAACTCTATTGCATACATATACCGAGCTCCAGGGCATGTATTAAGTATTATATATAATAATGTTTTTAAAACGACATCATTTTACTAAAATAAAATATGTTAATAGTGACAACGAGAGGTTTATATTTACAAATCTGATTTTTAATTATTTCTTGATCATATTTATTAGTGTTACGCTGGCGATAAGTTATCGCTAAGATTGTTCTAAGAGTGTTCTAAGAGTGTTCTAAGAGTGTTCTAATAGCGTTCTAAGAGTGTTCTAAGAGTGTTTTAAGAGTGTTTTAAGAGTGTTCTAAGAGTGTTCTAAGAGTGTTCTAAGAGTGTTCTAAGAGTGTTCTAATAGTATTTTAAGAGTGTTCTAAGAGTATTTTAAGAGTGTTCTAAGAGTGTTTTAAGAGTGGTCTAAGAGTGTTCTAAGAGTGTTTTAATAGTATTTTAAGAGTGTTCTAAGAGTGTTTTAAGAGTGTTCTAAGAGCGTTCTAATAGTATTTTAAGAGTGTTCTAAGAGTGTTTTAATAGCGTTCTAAGAGTGTTCTAAGAGTGTTCTAAGAGTGTTCTAAGAGTGTTCTAAGAGCGTTCTAATAGTATTTTAAGAGTGTTCTAAGAGTGTTTTAATAGCGTTCTAAGAGTGTTCTAAGAGTGTTCTAAGAGCGTTCTAATATTATTTTAAGAGTGTTCTAAGAGTATTTTAAGAGTGTTCTAAGAGTGTTTTAATAGCGTTCTAAGAGTGTTCTAAGAGCGTTCTAATAGTATTTTAAGAGTGTTCTAAGAGTTTTACTCTCGAATGATGGAATCTTCTTACTTTTACATCAGAGTCCGTGTTTCGTATCCATAATAATATCAGTGATAATATTAGTGAATTGTATAAGTTGAATTTAACTCGCAACGTGATATTCTCACTACACTAGGGGCGATGGAACGATTGTGTATATGGGGGACCAACCAATCAAAATAAATGTTGTGGTAAAAGTATGGAGGGACCAACACATAGGAGGTCCCCCTAGATTTTAAATTGGGGGGACATATCACCCCGTTCCCCCCTGTTGCAGCGCCCCTACACTACACCCTATTATATCGAGTGTCACCATAGCCCGAATAGCTATTACCTATCTAATGCGCAATTCATCATCTGATGAACCATCGGATGTTATCATTGTACCAAGATAGTGAACGTTTTAAAAGCTTTAAGTAGAGTGTCATTCTTATTTAGCCAATTTCATACTCGTTCTGACTTCTTCGTGTGTGATCCTGTATATTTCTGCTTCTGTAAATTGTATCCATGTAGTGTTCTTCATGCTTCTTCTTATCTCACGTGATCCGTGGTTGTTTCTTGACTCGATATTTGCCTAAGATGTTTGGAGCTGCTGTTGTAATTACGTTGGACATTTGAGAATAGTTATCATTAGTAGTATTACTATAAATCTTTAAGTGATAGTTGTTCCTGTAGTTCTTCTTCATTCTTATTTCTAAGTAATTCATCTTTTATTGTATCCAAATAGAACCTGCATTTATTACTACGTTTAGTTTTCTGTGATAGAAGTTATAATGTTGATATTGTAGCATATACCTGTATGATCTTAATTTTAATAGGTGAGCATGCCAAACGTATTAGTATTATTCTGCTTGAAATTGGTTTATAATTTAGAATTGCAGAAACAATCTATTTCCTTACTATGAATGTAACTCATTATTGGTAATACTTTGTTGGCCACTGTATATTATGTTATATGCTTGCATCTCTCATTATTTATCCAGAGTTTTGCCACCGTGTTTCACATAGACCGATGACATCCCATCGATACCTGTCGAATTATCTAGTGATTTCGTGGAGTTTACCAATTATTTTCAAGGTACGCACATTTCATGTTCCTATCGTTATTACTTTTTATGTGAGTGTCATTGGTGTAATGGGTGTTGAATCATTTGTAGTATAGGTTTTTTGAGTTAAGAAATTTTTATTTAGTTCTTTTGTTATAGTTATTGTTAGCGCTATTGATGCATTTGATAATAATGTGCTTAATCCAGTAGCTAACTTAACACATCCATCTTAGATTAAATTGTTGGTATGCGCGGGAATTGTTATTCCGGGTCTAGTCCGATCCGGCATGGATATAATATTTTTGTGAAAACTCATTTCATGTTCTTTCTGTAGGCTTAATATGTCTAATGACACCTAACTCCTCTTCAGACTTTACGTATAATCCGAAACTACAGTTTACTGGGGCTCGTCTATACACTGTTCACTTGACCGTTGAGATCATAGATCTTCATTAACTCTTGACCGATGATTAATTAGTAATTATGAGGCTCATGATACAGTGCAGGTATCACCCGTCACTTGTCTTAGCCCACTTGCTGAAGTGGTTACTGTTAAGTTATTATAGAGAGGGGCGAGGCTTTAGTACATTTATTTGGGAACTTATTATTCAAGTGATTATACATAGCGGCGGTCCGCTATATATAAGCAGCCATCTGCGCTTGGGGCGGTCATGCGAGATGGCCACGCAGGAATGTGCGTGCGTGATACCAGGCACTAGGCGTACGTACGCTGCATGGTATCATGTTGATAGATATGATCGACAAATATGAATAAACTATAATAATATATAACAATACAATAAATCACAGTTACCAAGGAGTTTGCTTGGAGCCTACAATGACACTTGGGAGACAGGAATGTGTGTTTTTTAACTAACCCTTCTTATATTAAGAAGAAGACAGCAGTAGTAAAAATGATAGACCATACTTTCCTTTCCATTGATTTTCTCTTTGCAGGCATTGTCAGCGTTGTAAGAGTTTGGTTTGATATCTTGTTAATAATACATCTAATGCATTGTTATTGTATCCTGTCTTCTTTCGTTTTTTAAATTAATTTGCGAAAAATATATTTATATCTTTATATTCTTTATATTCTTATATTTTAAATAAATATTCATCTTTAGTTCTGGATTAATATTTGTCGATGACTTTAGTGCTATTATCTTATCATAAAGGTATAGAATGTGGGGTCCGGGTTGTTTCTTCTTACGGTAGTTACCAATAAGTGTGATATCAGTTATATTTATAGCTTTTACAATCTCAAATAGAAAGTTATTTATATCAGTTTCAACATTTTTATTTGCGATATTTCAGTTTCATGTTTTTCTCTAAATTAATTTACCTTCTATTTGGCTCATTATAGTTTGTGTATTTCGGTGAACTCGAGAAGTCTTTCTCCTCGACAACTTGTTTTACCAACACTAACACGTCCTATATCATGTGTACTAGTTAGGTAAGTATCTTCCCATACTTTAGCATTTCAGTCACAAAGTATTATCATAACATATTTTTAGAGGAATTTGATTTAGTTTCTTTGATTTAGTTTCTGCCATTATTATAAAGTGATAATATGTATGTTAATAGTGATATATCACTAGAATATATATATATATATATATATATATATATATATATAGATATATATATAATCACAATGAATGTAGCATGTTATTGGTTATAAATAAACTTAGGTATGGGCAAACGTACTTGGTAAACTCTTATCAACTATTCTAATTCGCCAAATCGTACTACCCATATTCACTTGACTGCTGTCTTTCCCCACCGCCATTTGAAATCTTAACGTTAAACATCCTACTTAGTCTATCAAGAATTATATTTCCGGTACTACTAAATACATTCCTAAATACAATTATTCCATTACTTAATTCATCTACAAAGAGTCCTTTTCTTCAGCTATCGTATACTCTGCATTCGAATTTGTACTAATATCTCAATGTTGACTCTTAAATCTTTACACACTAATTCAAAATAATAAATATATACATATTCACGAAAACTCTAAATGGTATCATTGATAAATAACTAACAAAGTACCCCTTCCAACGCAATGGCATAACTATATTTCAAAGTGCATATCTTCCATACAAATCTACCCGAACTGCACCGTCCAGAATTACTAGTGCCTCCTTAAGCGCTGTTCACATGAGCAATCTATTCCAGCAATTTCGCAGTAGAATTCTTAAGAATTGCCATATTATAAAAGTCTGTGTTTTTTCTGCGATTATTGCTAAATGTTCTTATCCGAATTTATTTTAGTTTTTTGACAATTTATGCAATCGGTAAATAAACGCACGCACAAGTATACTGACGAGTATTAATGCATACGCATTTACCTTTCTAGGTATCTATCTATTTATAATATTTTACGATTATAAGTGATCAAGATTAAGATATTTAAGCTTTTACGATTGTTTAATTAATAATTATTAATAATTAATAATATAATTAATTAATAATTATAATTATAATACACAATTCCTTATATAATTATTAAATTATGAATATATGTATATTACCACTTATGATTATATAATTAACTTAAGTTCATAAATCCAATGTTAACATAAACAATAAACCTTTGATACCATCATTCCCTTATCATCCACCGCACATCTATTGGAATAACCAGTTCATCTCGTGACTTATACACCCAGTTCTCCGTACCAATCAACATACCTCTAGTCATCGCTCATTATTACACGACGTAGATGTCCTACCTCGAGTTTCTGTCCTTGACGCATAGTTTCTGGTTAGGTATTAATACCTAATATCCCTCACCGTTTTATACTACTTTCAAAGGAACCCCTATTCTTCCGTGTACACTGTGTACAGGGTACAGTAGGGTAGCCGGTTTGTTAACTTTTCTAGTTCCCTTCATAGTAAAGTGCCAGCTCGCTCAGAATAACTCCTTCTAATCACTCTAGATATACTACGTATATATGTACCGTGTACAGTGTACACTGTACAGGCTAACATTTAAATACCGACACTACACAGATAATTGCATATTCTACCTTTTTTAATTATTTTATCTTTACACTTCCCTCGTAATGTATTTCTAAGCTACACATTTTACATTAATTATATTATATTAAATATTACAAAATAATTAAATTATATTACCTAATTGAATTATAATACTGGTCTAACATATGTATTATAAGCTATAACAAAGAGAAAATTATTACCGGATATGCAATATCTAATATAATATTATAGATAGAGTATTTAGAGTTCTAGAATATAAATTATTCACATACGAATTGCATTTAATCACAATTTCTAGATCTTTAAATTATATACAATTAACTATTTTACATTATTTAATGTATATAATTAATGCAAAGAACATTCTATTTACATTAATGCACATTTTCCGATAGCAAGTTCAATGTCCCATACATCCACTTGAAAAATACATCAATGATTATGTTCAGAATATATACGTTTAGATTATAGATTATAATCTCTAATGCCTATAGGCACTCATTTGTGAATATGAAATAGATATTTTAGCACAATTACACATTATTTGCATACAAATAATACAAAATTAATTTATGGTATAAATATAGATGGAAGGTTAATAATATATATTACAAATTATAGCGATCCAATGATTGAACCATGAGATATACCCGAAAAAGCATGTATATTTTCAGATAGAGAATTATTTACTCTAATTATTTGAGATCGATTGGTTAGTTATGAAACATAAAAGCCAATCATAAACATTTCTATATATTCATTAATTTCTCAATTGTAGATTATTATGAGGTTCCTCGTCCAAAGCCTTCTCCATATCTACGCACACAGTACCAGTATTGTAGGAGTTATCCATAGCCATCATAACATTATCGTAGAGTTCATGCAGGTATATGTCTATCGATATACCTGACAAAAATCACAATTGCTCTGTACATTGAATATTATTAGATTTAAGGTAGAATGTATTTTCAAGATTATGAATCTATTTATTATATTTGATATTGTTATTTAACCGTCTATATTTCATTAAAAGGTTTTTAAATATATAAAGAATAATAATAAACTTTGTATGTGCCAAATTGAGTTTTATATATATATATATATATAAGTAATATAGTTTCATATTGTTTCAATGCATATAATGATGAGTCACAATCATTACATTACTTGATTAATAAATACCTATAAATATCCATTATATCATACTTTATACTGGCATACTCTGCTTTATTATAATGTAATAATGTATCTGTAATAGGTTTATTAGGTATGATAACGTTGTATAAAATTAATTTTTAATTAAATGGAATATAGTACATAGGTCATAAGTCGGGTTACCTTGTATGATCAAACATATTTGGTTTTTATTTTAAGTATACCAAAGCAATATATTTATATTTTCAAAAGTACCTATATACTCATCTATATAACATAAACTATGGGATATATAAACTATGTCAATGTTATAAAGATGTATCGATTATATTACGATTAAAACGGTGGAACACTTCAACATGTTGTGCACATTATAAAGTCTGTAAATAAATCCGAGATAAAAGTTTCTAAAGTGTTGTGTATAACATATTACATAATAATGTGTATTATATGTTGTTCACTTTACAATGTACATGTATGTATGTTCATAATGCACACATAATTCACTTTTAGTTAATTTTGAATAACATATTATACATCATTTTAAAGATACTGAATTATATTGTAATATTTTAAAGTAGATATGAATGCCCCCCTATACGATTATCATGTTAAAATGGGTTAGTAGAATCATTGCGTGCACGTCAATCTTGATAATAGTAAATCATTATTTATAATAATAAAATCAAGAATAATAGATTTACGAGTATTAAAAGTAACTATTTACGAAAGCGAAATAGATTTAATATTCCTCAGACATATGTATCTATGTGAGTAATAGAATAGCCAGAATACATAGCAATGCTCGGTAGATGTGTAGGTGACACCGTATGTGATAGTTACATCAGTTGACGAACATAACTCTTCGAGTATATCACGTGACATAATAGTATCAGTGACGTTCATATCAGGTGGTCGATAAACTACATATATTCTGGAATTAAAAATTTATTACCCATAAATCAATTTTTAGTTTAATACATTCTGTAATGATAAATGAATTAAGGGTATGTGCGAAAGTTCTATAAATAGATTTGTACATATATTTAATAGGAAAAATAGTGATCTACTAAAAGTTCATTCACTTTTTTTTAATGTATTTATTAAATACAATATTTAATAAAATGATAGATTTATATATATATATAATAATTGCATTTTTCATCGAATATAAAAAAAATATTGAATTGATTCCGTATCGATCGATTATATATAGATATGATATTTAGAAGTGATTTTATATAATGGTGTAAATCAATAAATAAAAATAAATGATCGGCTCTCATTAAAACCACGGATGCCTTAACACGAGAGCGTCTTCGAAGGACATTAGAGCCATATATGGTTATAAGTGAACACTTCATCTAAGTTCCTGGATAGTATGAAAGGACTCCACCATAATAAAATAACAATGACAATTTCAACATTATTTGACATCTATTGAACAGGTTTTACCTTTCGGTAGATGTCAAATATACATATATCTGTAGAATAACATACATCGTTTTCCATGAATTGCGCGGACTGCATTCAACAACACACGCGGTTATGTTAGAAATAATGTCGCGTGCGTACGTATTCATTATTGATAGTACTATGTAGCTTTAGAAAGTGTGTATGCGTGTGTGTACATGTGTGTGCGCGTGTGTATGGGTGTGTGTGACGTGTGTGCGCGCGTGTGCGTGTTTATGTATGTAGGTGTGTGTACGTGTGTGCGTGTTTGTGTGCGTGGGTGTGTGCACGTGTGTGGTTACGTTGCTATAAGAGTGTTAATAATACATCGTGAATGTATGGTTAAAATGTAGGATTTAGAAACAAATGTAATACTTGATGTTAACATAAATGTAACATATATGTAACTTATATATAACAATCGTTATTTTAATGTTTCGGTAGATGTCTGCTTTACCCATATGATGTTTATGTTCTATTATTCAGAATTTAAATTGGTTTATTTTAAAAGCGAAGATATTTAAAAAATCATAAAAAATACTTTATTATCTATATAAAAAAAATATTACAAAACTAATATAATGTATTTATATGGTGTGAATACGGTATTCGGATCATTAATATAATATTAAAATCATATTAATCACATTATATTTATCTTTTATTAAACGACCATATACAAATAAAACAAAACGACGATATTAGATAAGTATACAAATATAAGTATACAAATGAGTATAAAAATATTAATACAAAATATAACATAGACAAATATGTTTCCATATTGAATACTTTATAAATGAAATAGTGTAATCTCATAAGAAAACATATAGCTATATTAATAGTTAATATTATCTTAATAAAATAACCTCATTAGGTAGACTCGCATAAACACTATATCTTTATGCTAACTTTATGCTAACTATTGCAATAGGTATTATTTAATATAATATATATATATTCATATATATATATATATATATATTTAATAAGACTATATATAGTTTTGGTTTATATTCATATATATATATATATATATATATATATTATCACATAAATGTTATGATAACAGCAAGGATATATGTCATAGACATATGTCGTTGTCATAAAATTTAAAACATTTTTATTACAGGTTTTTAAATTGTGTGTAAATTAATTTATAGTCGTGATTAATGTAATGTGTTAAGTTAATTATACTTAGTTAATTATATCGTTGACTTCAATAATTAATATTATTTAATAAAATAATGAAGTATGTTAATAATTAATGTAAACTATAGATTTAAGAATATAAGATTTAAAATATTCGTTAGAGATTTATTAGATTCGTTACTCTTTAGCAGCTTCTTAGAGACCTATTATCATCAATCCGGCTACATCGAGAGAGACTTCGTAGCTAGCGTTGCATACATTGTATCGCGTGTTCCTGACAGCGGTTACGAAGATAACGTTACTATCTATGAATGATACAGTATGACTCACATATAGCACTACTCTATTTATAGCACTAATTAGTATTTAGTTTGTTTACAGTACAGTGCATACATCCGCCCTCGCGTACAACATTATGTATGCACGCCCCAGGCTAGGGTAGAGGAGGGGACTCGATACAATGTACACATGTACACGTATAGTGTACAATGTATACATGTAGTGTACAATGTATACATGTAGTGTACAATGTATACATGTGTAGTGTAATCAATCTAATAAATCTCTAACGAATTGTTTAAATTTATAGTTACTAATGTATACGCTAATTCTTAATATACTTTATTATTTTATTAAATAATATTAATTATTGATATTAAATTCTACGATAGTAATAACTACGAATAATTAACTTAACACACTAAATAGATCACAACTATAAATTAACTTACATAACATTTAAAAAACCTATACACAAATTTTAAAATTCAATGACAACGACATATGTCGATGACATATATCCTTGATGTTATCATAACCTTGATATTATCATATCTCTATATATATGAATATAATCCAATTGGATAATTGCTTTAAAGATATAGTCTTATTACATATGAATACAAACATGAAATAGTGTACATCGTACAGTGTACAAATTGTGTACATGCTATATACAAATAGTGTACACATTAGTGATGTAAATGATGATCAAATCTGCTCGCATCGATGCAGTCTAGGTCTCAGTTACCTAAAATCTCGGTTCGGTGTCGTTTTTTTTCGAAAGTGAAAGTCTCGGCTCGTCATTAACATCACTAGTGTATATAGAATACAAATAGTGTATATAAAGTGTATGTACAGAGTGTATATAAAGTGCATAATCATAATATATACAGTGTATATCAACATACACATGTGTACAGTGCACTGTATAAATAGATCACACATATAGTTTATATAGTGTAGGTACATATAATATCCATAACATTTACAATAATGTAAACCGTGCAAGTACAGTGTACATTGTATACTGTACAATATGATAGCCCGTTTTGGTAACTTTTTTAGTTCCCTTCATAGACAATTGCCAGCTAGCGGAATAACGGCTCTTACTCATTCTAGATATATTAAAAAAATAATAATTAAAAACCGATAAAAATTCAGAAAGCAAAACAATATTTAAAAAAGATATGAATTTGCATTGAAAATTAACGAAAAAATTTAAAATACAGATATATGAAAGTAACATTTTTTTCGATCTCGCGGGATCTCGTCACGTGGGTGTCATGAGGTACGATAACGATAACAATAATAAAAGTGGGAGCACTGGGAATTATAAACGACACGGTGACAATGCGCAGACATGTTTCAGAGGTGTTATACATCACTCGGTAACATCTATTAATATAACAATTGTTACTAATATATATATATATATATATGTTTGTGTATGCTTGCGTATGTGTGTGATTATGTACATGACACTGTTCTAGAATTAGTACAAGATAAATAATGATATTATTGTTTCGTCGGTAAATATTCAACCCGTTATCTGTTAAATAGTGTTATTAACATCATAATACGCATGATATACGTAATATATACATATTATATATATATATATATATATATATATATATGACATACTATATGACAATATAATATCTCCACAATACTCTACAAAATATTTAAGATTGACACTAATAAACGACTTAACTATGACTACATATATTAATTCAGTAGCTAAATCAACCACTATTCACCTATTTCAACTATGCAAAATACGCAAATCTCTACCATCTAAAACAGTCTACCTATTAGCGAATGCTTTAATTTTTTCCAGACTCGACTACTGATCTACTTTACTTATAAGTTAGTAGAGGAAAGTAACCTAATACGGACACTTTATAAATAAATGGTCTTAACATTTTATGACTCATTATTTTTATTCAAAAATTACAATATATTAATATTTATGATTATAGATATTATTAAATTTTAAAATTTTATTTAATCTTTTAATTCCATAGATAACGGGGGTGTCCGTATTCGGTACCCATGTCTTAATACGGACACCCTGTGTTATAATACGGACACCCTATATACCACTAGATAAACTATATATTATTGATGAATCAATCAGACAAACTATAATTACATTATTTATAATTAATGTTATGAATAATTTATTCTAATTTAATTAGTTAATAATTTATTTATTTTTATTATTTTTTAATTAATAATACAATTTAAGTATCTAAATAATAATTTTTTTTAATTTATCTTTATAGATTTATTGGTGGTATTACTATTATAACATACGCGATGTTTATGAATATCAGAATAGTTCATACGCTGCGCGCTGATTGGTTATAGGATGTTCGTATTAAGACATCTAGAGTGTCCGTATTTGGAACTTATATGACCTCAAGATATATGCTTATAATTTATTGAATTTAATGAATTTATTGATTTGATAACAAATATAGAAATTATATATATAATTTTAGAATGCTTTATTTTTTAATAATATAATGTTATATTTTATATCTATACATTTGTATATTCTTTAGAAGGTTATAAGTTGACATTTTTTCATAAATTTAAAAACGTAATACAAAATCACTTTATTGGATATATCAGCAATATTTTGAATAATAAAAAAATAAAAAATTCCGTTTTAGACTATTTATATAATTATGAATATTTTATTAATTACAAATGTTTGTGTAGGATTTATGGTTTCTGAGATACCGAGAGTGTCCGTATTCGGGCACTGTCCATATTCGGTTACTTTACCCTATACTAATTCAACTAAAATACAACTATTACAACTATACCGAATTATAAAATCTACTACTCAACATATGATTCTATATCATTAATAATAATATCAATATCAATATCACGTATATATCATTTAAGAAATATATATATATAAATTATAAAGTTTAACAAATATAGTTAACAAATATATATTACATATATGTTCTAAAGATAGTATACGTTATTGAAATAAACAACAAATTATTCAAAATAATGTATATTACATTATTATAATTATTATTACTATTATTAATAATTATATTTGATTGATGGTTTATTTAAATTAAATTATATTAAAATATATATAACGATATTTGCCTGTAATTATTGAAATCATTAATAACAAACCTATTTATATATCCGTATTTACAGAATTAAGGAAACACAGTAAATGTTGTGTCGTTTACTGTCACATGAAAGCCACGATAAATTCTCAATCAGAAATCTAATAAATGTAATAAAGTGTTAAATAAATAAATATGATATTAATTTTCAATGCCTTTTATTTAAACAATATTAATTCATGATCATATGTATTCGTAATCTATGAATAGTAAGCTATTAGTTAATATTTCTTTATAGACATTTTGATGATGATGCTGATGAAGACTTATGCTATAATAGAAATACGTAGTTATATATATATATATATATATATATATATATATGCTCTATATCGAAATAAGATATTAATAAATTAAATGAATAGTCACATTTATGATAATACAGAAAAATAATAAAAGAAAAATAAACAAATAAAAATAGTATAATTTCAATATCGATAGCAAAACGATCCTACACGTATAATGCACGTATAATACACGCGCATGTCCGTTAATCGTATAGTACATAGCATAGGTTGGTGTTACCTAGTATACCTTTTACAATACCTACCTATATCAGGTCAACATGTGTAATATGCTTTTAATAAAACTCCCGGAAATGTGATTCATAGAAAAGTATTCGTATACATTTATGTACACATATTTATAAACAATCCCATTAGAGAATATTATTTCTTAATATTTATATAAATTAACGTTATCGATATAGATATCATTAGATATAACCTGAGCCCCGCGCCTCGGCGGGTTACTGTACCCGGTGCGCTATTACAATAGGTGTGCGGTGTGCGGTGTGCTTGATTCTCATCTAGTCTACGGTGATGTTTAATAATTGTATTACATGTGTTGGTTATTTTCCGGTGCACCCGGACATATATATATATATATATATATATATATATTGTTATTGTTGTTATTTTATTTTGTGGAGTCCTTTCATCCCATCCAGAAATTTATATGAAGTTTTCACTTATAACCATATATGGCTCTAATGTCCCCTATAATTCCCTTCATATATACTAATGTGTTATGGTGACTGTAAAATATTTTAATATCTTTAATTTTATAATTGCGTATTATTCTTTGTTTATTTGTCAATGACGTGTGTTATCAAATAGATATACTTCATACTTTTGATTATATATTTAGAATAAATATTTATCTTAATAAATTACTAATCAACTCGTGTTGAGCCTGTAGGAACTATATTATAATTGGTGAACTATCGAAATATATACCTAATAGCCTTTCCATATCATTCTAATTATTTACGATATTGTCTTCGAGATTTACGCATATATATCAGTGTCTTTTATAAATATATAATATGAAATTGTATATGATCTATTTATAGTATGAGATTAAGGAAGTAGGGGGAAGTGGACCGCACCTAATACGGACACCTTAACGTTAAGTGGTCTTAACATTTTATGACTCATTATTTGTATTCAAAAATACAATATATTAATATTACATGATTATAGATATTATTGTGATTTTAAAATTTAATTTAATATTTTAATTCCATAGATAACGGGGATGTCCGTATTCGGTACCCATGTCCGAATACGGACACCCTGTGTTATAATACGGAAACCTTATATACCACTAGATAAACTATATATTATTGATGAATCAATCAGACAAATTACAATAACATTATTTATAATTAATTTTATGAATAATTTATTCTAATTTAATTATTTATTAATTTATTTATTTTTTAATTTTTTAATTGTTTACTTTCTTATGCTTATTTCGGGATTCTTTTTATTGATTTCCGTACACTTATAGACTTCCAAACATCACAATTCATCATAGCCGCTCATAGATCATTTTCTCGTAGACCGGTATCACGCTCTAGAGTCTTTATATATGAATCAGGTGGTCTTCCTCGCCTTCTAGTTCCATGGATTGGCTGCCACAGAACCATATCCGAAACTACCTCGTCTTCTCTTCATAGGCAATGGCCAGCAAACTTTAGTCTTCTTATTCTGATCTTGTTCGATAATCTTTCTTGTGCCCAATAAATTATTTCATTCTTGATTTTATTTATCCAGTGGATATTTAAAACCATTCTCAGAATTTGTGTATATGTTCCATCCAGCTTTTTGAGTAGTGAGTTTGTTAAGGTCCATGTTCCACAGCCGTATAATAGAACGGATTCAACAGTTGCTATCATTAGCCTAATTTGAACTTCCTACTGAGTTTTGAATTCCAGATGTTTCTCATCTGGTGGCAGGTTACCAAGCTTGCGCTTTTCTGATTTTGACATCTTTTTAACTGCTATCTACCCATGCCCCGAAATATTTGAAAACTTCAACTCTTTTCATATCTGTTCAATCTATAGTCTTGATATCAAACTGTTGGTTATTGTAGTATGACATGTACTTTATCTTGCCTGTATTCATGCTTAGTCCTATATATTTTTCTGATAGCTCGACTCTTCTTAGCATCTCCTCTGCTTTCTTGATATCATCACTAACTAATGCTATATCGTCTACAAAGTCAATGTAGGTGACTATTATGAGTGTTACACTTCTGCTTTGTCTCTTCCTTAGTTGGATACCAAGCTTTTCTTCCCTTCCTGTTAGAGCTTTTCTCATGATATAGTCAATAACAATGACAAAGAGGTATGGGGCAAGTGTGTCCTCTTGTAAAACACCAGCAAGAATACCTAATGTATCCGTCTCTAGGTCCAGTGTTATTACTTTGGCAGACGTATCTTCATACATGATACTATAGCTGTCACCAACTCTTCCGGTATTCCATATGCTTTATTATTAGCAGCATTTGTCCTCTGAACTGTATTAAAAGCTTTCTTAAGGGGATACGGTAGTTTGTAATTTTCGTTTTTTGATTTTTTTTATAAAATTTATTTTGTGCTAATACTTATAAATAATATATTATTTATTTAAATATGCATTTTTATGGCTGAAAGATTCATATAAACATGTTAAAAGTTGTCTTTTATGAATGTATGTAAAAAATAAATATATAAAATATATATATATATATATATATATATGATGACTATATATTCATCTAAACTATCATATGTATGTATTATATAAGTATATATCCAATACAATATATATATATATATATATATATATATATATATATATATATATATATATATATGTATATATTAGTGCTGTAAAATTTCAAATCTTAAATATCAAATCTCAAATCTTTTTTTTTCGGTTCGGTTCAAATCTTTAATTTTCGGGTATTTGGAAAGATTTGATGGTCTCAAATCTTTATTTTAAATATAGTTTCGGTTTGGGTATCATGTCGGGTAATTGTTCGGGTAACGATCGATTAACATGATTATGTAATAAGTTTCTTTCAACTATTTTAAAATATCCATTAAAATGTATAGATACTATTAATTCGATCATCAGTTATGCCACCTATATGATAATATATTTAAAATAGAATAATGTTATCAAGGACACCGTTTCCTTGATTTATTATCCATTAATAACAATATTTAAAAATGAATACGTATATTCTGCATATTCCTGAAGGAATATCATTAGATTAAGTTTAAATGATTTATACTCTGTATTGATATATAAAAATATTAATTCATAAATCATTTAAAACTATATTTGTTTACAAGTACATTTTGAATAAATATTTGAAACGATGGTATATATATATATATATATATATATATATATATAATACTAGATATATCTACTAGATATATAGTCTAAATATAATATTTATATTTAGCATTTAATATATATGCTATGGCATATATGCCATATATGGTGTATATAGTATATAGAATTCCTCTTACACCTTTACTAAATACTATATACTAATATATATGATTATTAGAATAGTAACGTATTCAATAATTCAAGTAATTAATAATTATTTATTGTTAATTATTCAATTATAATTTATTAATTAATAATTATTTATTAATTATTATAATTATTTTTTAATTATTATAATTATTTATTAATTATTATAATTATTTATTAATTATTATAATTATTTATTAATTATTATAATTATTTATTAATTATTATAATTATTTATTAATTATTATAATTATTTATTAATTATTATAATTATTTATTAATTATTATAATTATTTATTAATTATTATAATTATTTATTAATTATTATAATTATTTATTAATTATTATAATTATTTATTAATTATTATAATTATTTATTAATTATTATAATTATTTATTATAATTATTTATTAATTATTATAATTAATAATTAATTTATTATTATTAATAATAATTAATTAATTAATATCTTATTTTTTTCTTCGTTAACTTATTTTATAATATTATTAAAAGATTTGAAGTTCTCGAGAACATACCTAAATATGAGAGATTTGAAGTTCTCGAGAACTTGATATTTTTTTAAAGATTTGAAGTTCTCGAGAACAAAATATTAAGATTTGAAGTTCTCGAGAACAACCAAGTATTTGAAATTTTACAGCACTAGTATATATCATATAAGTATATATCCAATACAATAAATATAAATTTTCATACAAAATATTATTGGTAAACTTTGAATACGTTTTTCTCAGTATATATATATACATTATATATGTATATACTATATATATATATATATATATATATATATATATATATATATATATATATATATATATATATATATATATATATGTATATACTATATATATATATATATATATATATATATATATATATATATATATATATATGTATATACTATATATATATATATATATATATATATATGCTGAATATATATATACATCTAAAATATCATATGTATGTATTATATAAGTATATATCCAATACAATAAATATCTATTTTCATACAAAATTAAGAAATATTATTGATAATCTTTGAATGTGTTTTTCTCAGTATAAATATTTTCGCCAATTACTGTTATATAAGTCAATGTTTAGGGATCGTTGTTTTAGCTACACTCATAATTTTCACTACATATTATAGATAATATACATATCTAACATTTAATCACATAATATTTAAAAAATATTTATTATTAAATTTTATATGGTACATTTTGTAAATTTTGTACACTAAAATACCGGAACAAATCGGTAATGACGTTCAACCATGAATTACTCGACGAATATATATCATATTCAAAATATTCTGTGATTGAAACAGAGATATTATTCTAATTAATATAAATATATAAAAATTATTAAAATCGGTAATATATTCAATGAAGGCCGCTATTTTTAATATTATAAAACATCCTATCTAATTGCATGTAAACGCCGAAATTGCGGGCGTTCTATGGTATCCCCTTAAAGTCAATAAAGATAAGTATAGCTTCAAGATTATTTTCCTTTACTCCTTCTATCAGTCTCCTTAGAGCGAGTATCTAACTAATAGTTGTTCTTCCACTTCTGAAACCCTTCTGATTTTTTCTCAGATGACAATCAAGGTACGGTCTAATTTTATTCATTATCATACGATTATAGGTTTTCGGCACTAATGAGCTCAGACGTATACCTCTGTAGTTGCCCCACATACTTAGATCTCCGGATTTTGGTATCGGAATTATATTCAGCAATGACTACTGTCTGGGCTTCGCTTTGTAGATAAGTTCTCTGTTACAAAATTGGAGAACGATAGCCTCTAGGTCACATCGTTTTAAAACTTCTGGACGTATTTCATCCATTACACAGCTTTTTCCTTCTTTGATGGTGTCCTTTGTTCGCTTGTATTCATTGATATCAAAAGGTCTACGTTTTATTTCTAGTTGTGGTAAAACTTGAGTAATCGGTTCATCCTCCTCTATTTCAGATTGCCTGCCTAGTAAGCCTTGAAAATGATTGTACCATATTTGTAGTCGTACTTTCTGATTTCTTCCCTTTATCATACCTTTTTGAGTATATTTCTTCAAGTGATTTCGTGTATTAGTTCCCAGCTGAGTAGGTACCTTCTGTTTATATCAGCATTTTCAATTTATTCGATCTTCTCCTCTAGGGTACCAATGGCAATGTTTTTATAACCTATGAAGAGTTTATTTCTTGATTCTGTATTATTATGCTGATTGATGTCATTTACTTTATCTGCATACGTTTTGTATGCTTTATGTGTATCTTGTCTGGCTTTATTAACAGTTTCATCAGTGGATGGGCAGATATGTACTTTCTTTGGTTTGATAGGAACTATTTCACTTGCAACTTCATAATTTACTTTTATGAAACGCTTGTGTGCTTCTGAGATGTATTCACTATTCAGAAATGGAATAGGTAAAAATACAATTTAAGTATCTAAATAATAAACATTTTAGATTTAGCTTTATTGGTGGTATTAATATTATAACGCACGCGATTATTATGATAATCAGAATATTTCATACGCTGTGTGCTGATTGGTTATAGGGTGTCCTTATTAATACATCTATAGTGTCCGTATTAGGAACTTATAGGTATGACCTCTAGATATATGCTTATAACTTAATGAATATTTGATAACAAATATAGAAATTATATATATATAATTTTAGAATGCTTTATTTTTTAATAATATAGTGTTATAATTTATATCAATACATTTGTATATTATTGATAAAGTTTTAAGGCTAAAGTTGAAATTTTTTTCATAAATTTAAAAACGTAATAAAAAAAATCAGTTTATTGGATATATCAGCAATATGTTGAATAATTAGAAAATAAAAAATATTTTTTTAGACTATTTATATAATTATAAATATTTTAATTAATAACATTTTTTTTGTAGGATTTATGGTTTCTGAGATATATAGAGTGTCCGTTTTCGGGCACTATCCGTATTCAGTTACTTTCCCCTATATGATGTTATAGAAGCATTACTATTATTATATTAACAGTATTACTATCAACACAATAATAAAAAAAAACAACGCCAACCAAAAAAACAATATCGTACAAAGAATTACCAACATACTAATCAATGGAAACGATAAAAAGTATATAAAACAGCTCTAATAAATACAAAATCGATCTGCAAACGACCTGAAATGATTATTGATTATTAATTATAGACCTCGACATTGATGTGATAGTCATTACGCTATCATGGTTATCAGATGAGAATCTTCGAACAATTGAATTCCTCACTAAACCACCATTTAATTATTTAAATTTCCATCGTATACCATGGAAATTACATAATATATATATACATAATTACATAATATATATATATACATAATTAATATTATGATAGAATCGGTATATTATACTGATTAAATTTAATATATCATGTTCACGTAAACTTTAATTATGTAAATCAGAAATATGTACACTCGTAAATAAACCTAACTCTATTGCCGAAATCATTATAATATATCTACCTATAGTAAGATATATCTCACTTAGCTTTACAAATTTCATTACTGACCTATATGATTTTATTGTACCGCTTACCACACTAAACATAATCAGTTTAGGTAACTTTAACATACAAATGTGTGTTAATAAAGTCACTGAGTCGCGTGGTACAATAACATTCAGAAAGTTCCTTAAGAATAAAATGTTCTCGCAACGCATCGATTTTCAAAAATTATATATATATAATTGTCGTTCTATAGAATTAGCATTATCAGTCAACAAATAACTCAATATCTGATAAATAATAAAATTCTTCATCCTCATCAAAGTGCACTTATGCGTACGGTTTATGTACTGAAAATGCGATTTGTAAGATCAATAATGATATGTTATCGTTCAGGAAAAGTACATTCCGCATGTTGTTGGATATTTCTGCAGCATTTGACATACTCGAGTATTCGATCCTACTATCAAGAATATTATAAATTGGTATATCCGGAGATGACCTAGAATAGTTTACATCATGTATAAAATATCGATTTTGTAATGTTAAAGTTGGTAGCTCAACATCAAAACTTCGCCTCATTACAATTGGGGTTCTTGGACTAATTTTATTATATATATATATTGCTCCTATCTTTAAATAATTTAAAATCACATACAATTAGATAACACTCTTTTACTGGTGATCTACAAATATACACTGATGCGCAATCTCCAAATGATTCTGATGCACACACAAACCTATTCTACACTTTTTAAAAGATATTATTGAGTGGTTAAACTCGATTTCATTGAAACTGAATCATGGAAAAACTCATATAATATTTATTAATACAAATAAAACGTAAATATACAATAAACACCAATTTATATTCAATACACAAATTATTAATCTTACAGAAAAAAATCACAATCTTGGCGTTATTTTTAAGACAAATCATGATATTTTATCATGTATTTCAATAATATTACGAAATGCAAATTTGTATCTTTACTATATGCATAAAATAAGTACATAACTTATAAAACATGTAATCAGCTAGTATTGTATTATCTACCTTAGACTATTGTAATATTCTACTAATTAATCTTAAAGCTAAAGATCTTGAGACATTAGTAAATTTGCAAAATATAGGAGTTATGATGATATACAACTTGACATATCGATCGATAAATAATGATATATTTTTTACTAGCCTGATGAAGAAACTACATTGGCTCACAATTTGTTTACGTATCAAATAAAGCTCTTAGTTCTAACACATCTTGACTACAATCATCGAACACCTTCACATTCATTTTTTTATTATTATTTAAAATGTTTTATTGACTACAAAATCACGTAGTGATTATAGGCGTCATGGGAAGGAAACAAAAATAAAATAAATAAAGTACAATAAAAATAAAGGAAAAGGGAGGGTAGGTTACAATTTAATAGGTGCGTGGAGAGTTTACATTTAAATAGTGACAGGGATTTCAAACACCTAATGTCATATGGTAGAGCATTCCAGTATTTTGGAGCTACCACAGAGAAAGCAGATTCAGAGTGAGCAGAGATAGTCGAGCGTTGCACAATTTTCATCAATTGAATTCATCATTTTTAATTTTTAACAATTCTCATGTGTGACATTTCTGCTAGCTCGACTAAGGGTCTGAATACTGATCATGTCTGTTAGGTACTCGGGAGAGCTAAGATGAATCTCATTGTGGGTGATGCATTGTAGTTTGTACTTGCAGAGATACCTAAACTTAAGCCAGCCGAGTGATTGCATTAGGGTCGATACAGTACTGAACTAATACAGCCACGTATACATGAAAGAAGCCTACTAAACGTCCATGTAAATCGACTGAAATAGTCGACCCAATAAGCTTCAATCATAGTGAACACTCGAGAGCTTTTCATATAGCCTGTCTAAAGAAATGAAATTAGCTTCCCTTTGATCTTCCCTTTGATCTTCGCGTAATTACTACGAATATTATTTAAAATTAAAATATTTGATTTCATATATTTGAGCTTTTACTACCCATATTAAATATTCCGATGTGTATTTATTTTCTATATGATATATTATATGTTAGATGTAATTATATTTTTAAGGGGATTCATATTTGTTAATATATATATATATGTTATTATTTATAAGAATTTCATATGACCTATATAGTGATACTAGTGGCATATTGTAATTCCTCGATAAATAGATGTATTATATATATATATATATATATATATATATATATATATATATATATTTATATATAGGTGAATGTGTATATAGTATTCTATACAATATTGTATTTATAAATAAATATCCAAATATTGAATCTAATCAGATGTATTACAAATAATGTCAATAATAGCAATAATAACAATAAGCATACTAATACTAATAATATACATCCAATACGGGGTTAAAACCATCTAACAACGCGGTATATATAAATTATTGCATATAATTATGACGGATGATAAACAAAAATCAAGTTAAACAATAAATATATTGCATGTAAATAATACCTGATATATAATACGTTTATAATAATAAGGTAGTCTAGTATAGTAGTTGCAAAGATTTTCCGAAGTATTGTCCGACTATGCAGTAGCTTTGGTAGTTGTATATTAGTGTGGTATTTTAAATAATGTCTGTATTTCTAGTATGTATTAGTATGATTACCGACCTCCTCCTAATACCGACCCCTCTCGTATCTCAGTAACTATAAGAGATATCAAAACATAATATATACACGAACCGTTAGTAATTTAATGATAAATATGAATAAGCATTTTATTTATACAAATATTTAATCCTACAATTGTTATTTGATAAAATGTAATATTCTGTTTTTACTTTTTAAATATTAGAATAATAAATTTTTTTAAATTATTGTAAATACTTTATTATTTAAAAGAAAACGTAATACTGCGCATAATATTGTAGATCAATAAAATGTTTATAACTATTATTAAAATAATTTAATTTAAATAACTATTAACCAATATATCTTAATTATAACGACCCATATGATTTTCCTATTACCGACTCCCTAAATTACCCTAATACCGACCCCATGTGATTTATAATATCCAATCAAAATAGATCCGTATTTTACTTTAAACTATGTCGTAAGTTGTTTGTGTATTATTGATATAGATTTAGGATTCATGATCCCAGTTGATTATATACTTACTGATTAATAAATAAATATTAAATAATAACATACATTATTTTCATATAATTACTATAAAGTTTAATTTAAATTTAATATTAATATTAAAACATAAATTCAATACAAAATAAATTGCGTGAATGTTATAATTAATTATATTTATATATATCTGCTATTTTTATTGGATATTATAATACTACAATTATTTATATCACGATTATTTTAGGGGGTCGGTAATGGGAGAAGGGGGTATTATGAACAGGTACCCGATTACCGACCCCCTTGTTTATTCTTGTAAATATAATTATATCAAAAATTTAAAATAGCCACATTATTCATTGCATTATATTACCCTAATTACAAAATTTCAAATAAATATATTTAATATTGATTAAGTTATTACAAATAATCATGTAGGGGTCGGTAATCGGATACTTTCCCCTATATGTATATGTATATTTTATGAGTATACTCATAAACCCTATTATTTCCCTATATAAGTTTTTAGTTACGAATATAGTTGGAAAGTGTATTCCATAGAGAAGGGGCACGTTATTGAAATGATGATACAGGGGAGTTTACAGGGATTTCAATAATTGGGGTAGAGGAAGATCTTAGATTGTGTTGTTTATATGGAAAGAAGATATGATAAATATAATAGTTTAGATTATATTAAAAATCAGTATAAGTATGAGAATTGTAAGTTCTGGATTTAAAGGGAAGCCATCCAAGTATGTTAACATAAATAGTTGTATACATGCCTATATGTATTAATAATTCTATATATTATTCTACAAGCTGTGTTAATTATTTCATTGCGTCTTATAATTGTATTTTTCGTCAGTGATTAAAGTAAGTTGTTGCAATTGTCTAAAAACTGCTAAAGTCGTAACTAAATATAAATCTGGTAATATTGATGATCCATCTAATTATAGGCCAATTTCTCTATTATCATCTTTCTCAAAAATGTTAGAAAAAATCTAGATATATAGATTTTATGGAAAAAAAAAATAATTAATAAATCACAATTTGGTTTTAAAAAAGGAGTTTCAACTTCCGATGCATTGACTGACTTAACTGGAACCATAGCTTCAAATAAAATGAAATATTGTGCAGCTATAGACTTAAAGAAAGCATTCGACTACACCAGTCATGATCTATTAATCATTAAGTTAGAGAAGTATGGTTTCAGAGGAGTTGCTTTAAAATTATTAATATCATTTCTTAATAATATAAATCAATTTGTAATATTCAATAATTCTTAATCACAAATAAAGAATATTAAGTTTGGTGTCCCTCAAGGATCTGTCCTCGGTCCCTTATTATTTTTAATATTTATAAATTACATAGTCAATATTAAAACGCAAGGCAATTTTGTTTTATTCGCTGATGACACTTCTATTATATTCCGTGATAATAATATTGATTCTATGGAAAATTCCATGAATAAAACTTTAAAATATCTTGATATATTGCTATCATTAAATAAATTGACAATTAATTTAAGCACAACTAACTATTTAATATTTAATAATAATAAAGCAAAATTATCTATTATATTAAATAATATTGTCATTATTCAAAAAAACTCAATAAAACTCATTGGTGTAATAATTGATTCAAACATGAATTGGAAACTACATACTAATATAGTTAAATCTAAACTTTATTATGGATTATCAATTCTAAGAAAACTAAATAATATTTTACCCATCAATATTTTAAAGCTAATATATTATTCTGTATTTCATTGCCATCTTATTTATTGTACCCATATATGTGGGAATAATTATGATGCAACATCAAAACATATAAGTATAGCTCAAAATAAAGCTATAAGAATATTATATCGTCAACAAAATAGAACTAATGTGGATAATATTTACAAAGAACAACACATTTTAACTTTTAAAGAAATGATATTCTATAACGCCTGTAAAAGTATGTTTAGGATTAAAAATTATCAAATTTCACCAACAATTATAAATTTATTTAAATTACAAGACTCTACTTATAATATGCGCGATAATAAAAAATTCAAAATACCTTTAGTTAATACCAACGGAAAAAAGTTTAATATAACCTATTATGGACCCATTTGCTGGAATAATCTACCGATACATATTGATTGAATGTTTATTTAGACACTTAAATAAATCATAAATGATATCTCAAAGGTGTATATAATAGAATACAAATAATAAAAGTAGGTAAACAATAAATACCAATAATAATAATACAATAAAAATAGAATAAGCCGTACGGAAATTAATTAATAAAATAATAATGACAAACAATATTAATAATTCAGGTTACCACCTGAGATCAATTGTTGTATATATTTCATGAATGTTTTATGCGATTTTATGGATCTAATATAGGGCGGGAGTGAATTCCATAGCTTAGGACCAATATAACTCAGTGCCCGAGTATTCATTTTTGAGGGACGTAGAATAGGGGTAGATAGAAGGTGAGATGCATGGTTTCTAAGTGATGGAAGGGGAGCTCTTTGTACTAGAGAAGCAGAAATATATGAAGGGCAATTTGAAGAGTATATTGAGGAATGAACAATAGATAATATGCGATAAGCAGAGCGTTTGTTAAATGTGAACCATGGAGATATGTGTTGGTATGAGGAAGTAGAGGAATGATCTCGAATACGTAGGTTATATGTTGTACGGATTGATGAACGAATAACTCGATTTAAGGGAGAGATAGATGATAATGGAATATTTATAAGGATTGAGGAACAGTAATCTATGCGTGAGAGTACAAGGGAATTAACTAGAGTTTTAGTAAGAGATACAGTAATTGATTTTCGTATTTTTCTAATTCTAAATAGATGATAATTTGCAGATTTAGTGATGGCAGTAATATGAGGAATGAAGGAAAGTGTAGAATCAAAAAGTACACCTAAGTTAGATGCAGTAGGAGAAGGAGATATTACAATATTATCAATAAGAAAAGGAGGGAAGTAAGTTGGTGATGGAGAAAGATTCAACAATGTAGTTTTGGAAGTATTAAGGAGAAGATTATTAGAAATAAGCCATTCTTTAATGTCATTAGCACAATTAGAGAGTTGATTATTGAGACCTGGTGATGAATTAGTTGGAAGAAACATATATAGTTGTATGTCATCTGCATAAAGATGGTAATATATATTTGGATATTTAGATATTATGGATGGTAATGGGTATAAATAAATTGAGAAAAGTGAAGGACCGAGTACTGATCCCTGGGGAACACCATATTTCATAGGAGAAGGGGAAGAAAAAGAATTATATATTTTTACACTGCTACTACGGTCAAATAGATATGAAGTAAACCATGAGAGGGCAAGGTCTCTAACTCCAAGCAGGTGTAGACGGGACAGTAGAATTTTGTGATCAAGCGTATCGAAAGCACTGGATATGTCCAGCATTACTAGTTGACAGCAGTTTTTAGTATTAAGGGTAGAAGTGATTACATCAATTACGTTTAGTAGTGCTGTTTCTGTGGAGTGTCCTCGGCGAAAGCCACTTTGTTGAGGAATATGGAGATTATTGGCGGTTAAATATGAGATTAGTTGACGAGAGACAACTCTTTCCAAAATGTTACTCACCAAAGGTAGCTGAGAAATTGGGCGATAATTGAGAAGTGAATCAGGATCGAGTGAAGGTTTTTTAAGAATGGGAGTGATTATTGCTTGTTTAAAAATTGAAGGGACAGTACCGGAATTTAGGGAATATGAGATGATGTTACAGATAGTTGGACATAGATAATCGGAGTAAAGTTTAAAAATAGATAGTGGAACAGGATCGGAGGGAGATATCGAAGAGGATGCATTTAGTAGTTTAGATATGAGAGATATATGTGGCGGACGAAAAAAACTTAAGAAAACAGATATAGGTGGGGTAACTATGATTGAAGGATAATTGGCAGTAAGGGTATGGTTATTGATCTTTATTATGATGGAGTCAATCTTATTAGAAAATGTTTTGGAGAAAAGACAGCTTAATTGTAATGGAGAAATGTTAATTATAGATGGTAGTAATGCTGGTTTTGGGGGAGATAACAACTTATTAGCTAGTCTGAAAAGTCGTCGGTTATCAGAAGCAAGATCATTTATAACCTGAGTGTAATAGCTAGATTTGGCATAGGAAATTGCTAACTTGTAGATCTTACGTTGCTCAATGAATGAAGCTCTAGAAGATGAAGATCTCAAGGATATGTATGTTCTTTCAGATTTACGAAGTGATCGTTTCAAGGACATGAGGTGGGAAGTAAACCATGGGGTATCAGGATGTAGAGTTACTGATATAGTTTTTGAAGGCGCATGTTTATCGAGAAGATGGGATAGTATGGAATTTAATACAACTGGAGAATAACAGTAGTCACCTAAAGCAGAATGTAAGTCAGCTAAGAATATCATGTAATTAATTTTCTTAATGGGTCTGTATGTAATACGTGTTTTCTGATTAAGAGTGATAGTAAAGTTAGTTTTGAATGAGATAAGGAAGTGATCGGAAAGTAGATCAAGCCTAGAAATATTACTCACCACGAGTTCAGAATGGAGAGAACTGGAGAATACAAGATCAATAATATTGCCATTTATATGAGTTGGGAAATTGACATGTTGTGATAGGGATAATGAATGTGTTAAATTAGTGAACATAATATGTGGATTTGAGGTAGCATTAAAATGATAGTTGAAATCACCAAGTATAATAGGGTGGTATGTGGGTGAACTAATGAGATCAGTAGCAAGATCGTTAAACTCACTTAGAAAGGAAGCGAATTCTGGTTTTGGCGGTCTATAAATGAAAGTAATGGATATAGATTTGTGTTTTTGGGTGAATGATATGGTTAAGCAGTCAGAGTAGGAGAAGTTATGGGATATGGATATACATGGTAAAGGTAGAGAAGTTTTTACGAGGAAGCCAACCCCACCACCACGACCTGATAATCGTGGCGATAAGATTAATGTATAACCAAAATTGTGAAATAGGGCAAATATGTCGGAATCATCTTGAGAGATCCATGTTTCCGTTAAAGCAATAATACTGAAATTGCACTTTTTAAGGAATGGTAATAAGAGTGAGGCATTGGAACGAAGAGAACGAATATTTATTAGGGCAATGTGTTCAGATAGTCATGCAGATTTAGTTAGATAGGGTGTAGATATATGATTAGATTTTAGTGAATCAACAACTGGGACATTTGTGATGGTGGAATTATTTAAATCAATAGATGGAGTTGATATTACAGGAATATAAGGGGAGTTGGAATTTTCAGAAGGATTATTAGGTGTGGGGTCTGAATTAGTATTAATGGAGAGATTACTAAATGAGGGAACGGAAGATTTAAATTTAAGGTAGGAAGATTCCCAGTGAATAAGGAGAGTTGGAGGTATGGTAATAGGTGGAAGAGACCAGTCAATATAATTATATATAAGTCGTAATTCAAATAACTTTGTATATGTATTAAATATGGGTTTAGTATGTAAAGGGGTTAGTTTTAATATATATGCATGATAAAGGATTTTACCTAATAAACGGGTTTTATAAGGTAGGGAATTTCGTATATATAGGTGTGAGAATCGGGGATTAAATTTAGTAGATCTAAATCTACTGAAAAACATGTCACAAAATGATTTACTAGAGAATTGGATGATTGCATTGTTATGTTTAAATTTGACTATAGAAATAGATATTTTAGGCAGTAGCATATGTATAAGGATTGATGAAATGAATTCAGTATTCATATCAGAGGTCTTTAAATGTTCAATGACAAGTGAATTGTTACGAATGATATTATTTAGTTGACGTTTACGAGGTATATGAAGAGTATAGGGTGTGGTAGAATTAGGAGGTACATGGTGGACGATAGGAGATTTAATAGGGATAGGAGAGGAAGATGATATAATAGCAGATGCATACGATTTATGATAAGGGAAAGGTGATGGGATATTAGCGGTTATGAAGGATGGGGGGAAAGTTTTAAGTTCCATAAGTTTGGGAATTCTTAATTGGGCAGGTATAGGAGGTCGGATGGGGGGATTATTACGATGTATAGGAGTAGGGGTAACTAGAGGAGAGGAGAATGTAGTAGATGTATTTGATGAGTTGTTTAGGAGGCAAGAGGGACATGTAAAAGTGAAATTAGGGGAAGAAAAAATGGCAAGGGCATATGATGGAGGGGTACTATTGATATGAGTCCAAGATTTGGATATAATTGATGCTGGGAAGAGGCATACATGGTGGTAGAATGATTTACACGAGCTACATGGTAGGTCAGAGCTAGAAGCAGGTTCATTGCAATAATGACATACAACTGCCATTATATATACACTTGCTAGCTAATAGATGAACTCGAGTAACGTAATATATATAGGTATTATATAATAATGTAGTAAGCAGTGAAATGAAGTCGACTCCACGTATATGATAGATTCTCCGGTATGGTGGAAACTCTTCGTGCGGGAGATTCTACGGATATGCGACCGATTCTTCAGTACAGGACCAGTACCTCGAAAGATTAAGGACAATGAGGGCAGCGAATAGAACACGTGAGTAGTTACATAACCTCAGTGAAAAAGGGTAGTCCAGCTACCCGTGCATGAAGTCCTAGGGGATATCTCCAGGAACGTAGAACGTAGTGTACGATCTTGTATAGTGCACACTATACACAGTGTACACTATACGAAACACAATATGTGTAGTGTATAGGATTTAAATATATTTAATATATTATATATAATGTGCAGAATATTATTGATAAATTCTATAGAAATCAAATAATTGTGTATGAATAGAAATTGTTATGCTACATTTGTATGAATTAAAACACGTCTGGTCAGTTCGAATGCAAAAGTAAAAGTATATATTTTCAAAACATATACAATCATACAATAGTCAAACTACACTTAACCAATTTTCTTCAAAAATTAAATATTTAATATCATGTAATCTCTAATCTATGTTAAAAATTCACATCTTTTATAATATTTTGTAATATATAAGTATTATTATTATGCGCACTACTATTGTTTATATTATTATTATTATTATTATTATTATTATTATTATTATTAACGTGTATATTCGATATACATATCTTGTATTACACCATTTTTATTATAATATTTTCTTATTTCATAATTATTATTATATATTAAATATTTGATATTGTTGTTAGGGATATAAGGATATTCTTAATATAAGCTACGTAATGCTTCTGAATATCCTTCTGTATATTAATTTAATATTCAGTAAATAAAAATATTCATTCATTCATTCAATAATCACGTCTAGTACTAAAGATAATAATAATAGTTGGTAGGTTATATTATAATGATATTATTGCCTACATTTGAGAGTCAATATTAGGTCACTACTAGTAGAATCACATTTAAAACCTAAGTTTATTATTATAGTACTAGTTTAATATTTGAATTTTAAATAAATGTATGATTTATACTATGAGAAACTTGTGATTTATTGTTGAATATTAGTTTGCATTTAGTTTTATGTGTATTTAATGTCAGGAAGTTGTTACTGGCGTATGTATTACGGTCAATAATGATATTATTAATAGGTGGCAGGGTTGCATTCAAGTTATAATGTCGGTATATACTCATGTAACGTCGGTGTATCTATGGTAATGTATATCATATGTGTTTAGTATAGTCGTAATATAAGATGTATACATTGAGAAAATAGAGGTTCAATGAAGCTCCCTTGGGGTATACCTACAATAGGCTAGTATTCGGGTGTAGGTAATAGGCTAACATTAATTGAATATCTATTTGTGAGAAATGATATCATTAATTTTATTATATTTGTAGTATGTATTTTGTTTATGTTTGTATGTGCGTGTGTGTTTATGTATATGTATGTGCTTGTATTTATGTGTATGTGATTATGTGTGAAAGTTACTGTTATTAAAATGTTGTATTTATATAAACACATCATTAATAATACTAATTCTATAATGTGTATAGAACAATATATATCACATATAGATACAAATAGCGAATATATATAATTCGAATCATAATATTCACGATGCGAAACGAACATCAATGTTGGAAATTTTTAAAACATTTTTTAAATTTATTTTTAAAGATATACATTGATAGTTATTTATTACTAAGTGACAGGGGTAGATTATTCCATCTAATTGATGATGTACTGCATTTTTTATACTTTTCATACTTGATGCAATGGGTCAGTTGGTGTAGTTTACTGACATTTGTATTACATAAAAGTCTAGTGTTTATTTTGAGTTTTATTTTGTTATATAAATTATAGGGTAAGTTGTAAGTAATAGTCTTTTTTAGTATTTTAAGTTTTTTTTATACAAAATACTTAAACTATTGTTGATAGAGTCTGCAGTGTTTAGCTAGTTAAGTTTGTTACGTGAGTCAGTCTTCTGTAGTCGGTATATATTTCTAATTTATAGATTAAGTTTATTATTAAAATAAACGCCTATGTATTTAACAGAATTGGTGGGAATGATTTTGTGTTGATTAATAATAATGTCAGGGAAGTAAGTATTTTGGTCATTAGTGGTAGTTAATAGTTTAGTAGTAAGTTATTATTTTTTATCCAGTTTTGTAGTTCGTTTAAACAGTCTTGTATTTTGTATTATATAGTTTGTTATCATTGTGTGTAGTTCTATGTTGTCTGCGTATAAGTTATAAGTAACCGATAGATAACGTTTCATACTTGTTTGTAATGAAATAAGATTTAAAGAAAAGAGTATGGGAGAAATTATTGAACCTCGAGGAACACCATGGTCGATGGTATATCGTGTAGAGTAGTTATTTCTGATTTGTATGGAATAATTTCTATATTTAATAAAATTAGAAAACCTTTCCATAGTTTTATCTTTTATTCCAATATTTCTACGTATTTCTAACAGTATGTCATGTCTAATGATGTCAAATGCAGAGGATAAATTAATTATTATTAGCTGTATGGGTTTTCCATTATCTAGTGATTTATACAAGTCGTCAAATAGGGAGAGTACGGTAGTTTGAGTACTATGGAGTTTACCGAACGCGTTTTGTCTGATATCCAGCAACATATGTTCAGTTAAGTAGTGTGGGAATTGAGTATAGACCGTTTTTTTCAAGAATGTTAGTTAGTTGGCTATAATTAGTTGAGATATAGTTATGTAGTTTGAGAATTCTGATGAGTTAATATTAGGTTTTTTATATTATTGGCGTAATTATTGCGTTTTTGAGTAAATTTGAATAGTTCCTGTTATGAGTGAATCATCAATTATATTTTTATAAGTCAGAGTCAAAGATGTTGCTAGTTTTTGTATTAAGTATAGTGGAATTGGGTTGTGTGGTAAAGATCATCTAGTAGTGACAATATAATTGTATATTGCAGTATTCGTCGGTAATGTAAAATGTGTGAGTATATAAGTACATGGTAAGATGTGGGGTGCATTGTAAAGAGGGTTAAATTTACAAGTGAGTATATTACAAATTATATCAATTTTGTATTTAAAATATTATGCAAATTTCTTACATATTTGATCATCGGGAAATTGGAAGCGTAGAATTGTTCTTTTTACTGGGAGGGTCTTAGTTATTGAATACAGTTGTTTGTAGTCGTATGAGCAAGATTTAAATGTGTCAATAAAGTAGTCTGTTTAGTAGATTTCAGTTCATTCCTGTATATATATATCTATTTTTTCGTAGATTAATTAAGTTTAAGTGTAATGGTAATTTCGTAAAAATTCTACAAACTTAAAAATTATTTAATTCGGAGTTAAATCATGGTTTTTTGTATGCACGTGTGTATTTGTTTGCATGTTTATGTTTATGTGTGTGTGTATGCATGGTATATTATTTCGAATATGATTGCATATGATTTCGTACAATAAGCATGTGTTGAGGCGCTATTAATTTAATAAATAACATACTATATTCAGAAGGAAATGTATGTATTTTATAGTTCTAGTTATAATTAATATGTATTATATTTGTATAACCTACATATCTTTATAATTGAAATGCTAGTAAATAATCTCTATATTCTAATCAAGGATATCTGAGAAATTAATAAATAAACTTATCTTTATCACGTGAAAATAATTTATATATTTATTTATAATCTGTTTACAATAAAATATATATAATTTTTATTATTTTACACAATCTATGAATTTGTATTTTTACACTTAAATTATTCAATACAAATTATCTTTTATAAAAATATAATCTTTACGTTTAACAAACTAAGTTGTATTCTAAATTATTTGCATAACTCTTAAGTATATGAAATATTTATAAATATATTATTTTAATATTTTATTTTAGTAATGCATATTTATATATATATACCCTATGCTATTTTAGTAGCCTATATATATATATATATATATATATATATATATATATATATATATATACTCTACATAATTGTTTACTGGAGTACAACTGCGAATTGTGATATAGATATATATTTATTGTGAAAGTATATTTAAATTATGTTGTAAATATATTGTTCATTCTCTGATAAAAAAATAATAAATTTTAGAAAATAAATTTCTATAAGATAAATTAAGAAGAATGTATGCAGAAAATATACTAGCGAGATAGATGTATTTAATATTGAATACAAAATAGAATTGAACTAACTCCGATATATGTTTGCTTCAGATTTAAAATTAGAACTATTTAAATATGAATAGGTATTACGTCATAGGTATTACGTAATAACTATTACGTAATAGTTGTTGTCTATTGGATACGAATTGTAAAACTATGCTATCATTGTATTTGATATATCGTATGAATTTAGTTAACCTAACGTGTTTGATTGAAAATTAGTATTGCGCACTATAATAGTATACTATTATTATTATTAATGTATATAATCGATATTAATATTCTAGTATTACACCATTACTATTATTATATTTTCGTATTGTATTATTACAATATTATCAATATTTGATATTTTTGTAAAAAGGATATTCTTAATATAAGCTACGTATAGCTTATGAATGTTCTGCCGTCTATTAATTCAATATTCAAGAACATAAATATTCATTAATTCATTCATTAATTCTATAACGAAATACGTATACTATTGTCGCGATATATAACGGATATTACGCAATTTAATATTTATTTGTGTTGTCAACATCAACATTTTGAAAAATTTATATTTTTAAATTTAGTTTAATTTAGAATAATATGTAAATAAAAAATTAATTATTATATATTTATAAATAAAAGTAAGTTTACTATTCATATTACACACACACACATATATATATATATATATATATATATATATATATATATATATCATCCATATACATATTCTATACGATACTACTACTATAGAATATTATAATAGTAATATACTTACTACTACTACTACTACTACTACTACTACTACTACTACTACTACTACTACTACTACTACTACTACTACTACTATTACAACTACTACTACTACTACTACTACTACTACATATTCTAATAAAATATTTATATTCTAAAATTGAGATTTGTATGTTTAGAAATATTACCCATGTTTGAATAATATATATTTTATATAAATATTCAAATTAACAATATGGCTTGTATTCTGATTCAATAAATAATTGAACTTCATCGTAAAGTTAAGTTTAATACAGTGAATTATAATATTACATAATGTATACATAATATCGATATTATGTATAGATCTCTTCAACATTCCTACTAGATCATACTTAACGTAAATTATACATCCGTTTAATCCGTTTAATATTAAATTTATTTATGTAATAGTAGTATAATAGTGTATTTATTGCAGTATTAGAATAACACATCAATAATAGTTTTCAAGTTAATAATTAATTCTTATTTTTATGACAACAATTAAAATAATGTGTTATTATTAATTACATTATCACCACCAAATATTTATTTTATTATTGATATACATTTATTTTAAAGATATATTCAAATTCTTCACTTAAATAATTACATATATTTATTTCATTACATAATACAATTACTCTTTAACAATGTGAACTCTACATATATGTATATATATATATATATATATATATATATATATATATGTTCTATTTATAGAATGGACGAAATTGTGACATATCCTGATATGGTACTGGACTTAGATTTCATTATCAGAAACGAAGGCGTCAATTATATTGTATGTAATATGTATTAAAGGATCGCGATACAGATATATATAACCTATACCCTATAATCTATAACCTCACATCGTTATCAGTGTATATAGTTCCTAGTACTTATCGACGTTTACTTATATCTAGAGCACTCATCATAACAACAAGTCCGACGTATTATGTTCGCACGTTAACGCCCCAAATCTAATGTTACATTTTAACATCATATATGATGAGTAATATATTACTCTATAAAAACATTAATTTTAAAGTAGGCCCCTCCCCTAATATATTCCCTGACACGCCCCTTTTATTTTTGAAACATAACTAATCCGTGGCCTTTGGAAATTGTATCCTATACATCAGAAATAACGGTTTCTTAACGTTTTCTCAGTGACAGCGTTTCCTATAAGTGAACACCACTTCGCTTACTAACCCCATCCTACCCCGCCCACATTTCTGCCCACTCCAGACACACCGGCTGATCATAAGTTCCGTCAGCGGCTACATCCGGGACTTTATACTGGCTGAAGGTGACTCCGTTCATGAGATCAGCTTCAATGGAAAATTTCCTAACGAACATTTCCGCCAGGTGATGCGGTTTATCTACACCGGCAGTATTGTGTTTACTAAGGATAATATAGACTCGATTCAATATATCGCCACCTATCTTAAGGTATGTATATTACTATTATTTAGATTACTTCTATAGTCTGTGTCTGTGTATCTAGGAGGACGTCGTCTGCTCTCGATATCAGTTATATTCGGAATACGAGGGAATAACTTATCATCCGTGTTTTAATAAAATGATAGAGGGCAGGCACTCCTGATTTATTTATAAGTAAACACAAATTACTCCACGACATAGTTCAATAAGGATATTCTATATAATTATTCAACATATAAATAAAATTATAAATACTATTCGCGAATAATTCTCCTGTCCTTATGTCCTAACAATGTAATTGATATAGAACCTACTAACATTCTATTATGTGCTATTATTATAAATTGAATACGATACATTTAATATATATATATATATATATATATATATATTACATTGACCCTTTATTTATTTCTATAACATATGTTATCGTAAACGTAATATGCAAACTCTATACGTTCTACTATATATTTGTTTAAATATAAAACCAACAGCAATAAACAACTTATTAACTTTGTGTATATAACCAATACCTCTCTCTCTCACTCAGATCCCTAGCGTCTTGGAGAGTTGTAAGGAATACCTCGACCAGTGTGAAATGTAGTATGACGTAATTACTCTACAGAATATCTAGCGAAGGTCTGCGTGATATCATCAAAGCTGTGACAAGCATACCTGCAGGCATGTCATCTACTGAATGTAATTAGAAATTACGTAATAATAAAATTAAATCTTAAAAAACAAAATCTTATAATATTTAACTTATTTACATATAATAAAGATAATGATTTACTTATATAGAATATTAGTAATGATTACAACATAATTATATATTTATTTCAATAATGTATGTCCTATAGAAAACTTCTAATAAATTCACTTGTGTATGGCACTATACCTAGACTCCATCTTGAATACTGAAGACCCGATGAAGTAGGTGTAATATAACTTTACACGGGTAGTTTCCTACCCTTCTACCTGAGAGAACCTCTTAAGTACATTCCATAGTACCTACGTAGTACTAAGACCTACTAGCGTTCCTTTTATATTGTAACATCCCAGAATGCAATAGCATGTTCTAAGTGACCTCGTTAGTGACGTAATCGTAACCTACAATAATAATAATACTATGTATTGAACCACGCAATGTTAATAAGTCATATACTTATACTTATAAATAAGCTTGACGGATCCGGGACAATAAGATACACATATATTGTAAGTACAACACATATATTGAATTTTAATTTCTTTTATTTAGTTATTGTAAATATAAGAGAACAAATAATAAATACCCACATTTTGTAAGTACAGAAGATGATAATAATATTTGTAATGTATGTTTATTTAAAGGTGCAAGCTCGGGTTGGGGTTTACCATGTTAATTCTAACTCTAGCTAAAATGCTAAGGATACTAAATTAATAAAGATAATGAAGTACTTTTTTATTGTATTCGATAGATATTATTCTAATAAATAAAAGTATTGACTTTATATAAATATAATTTATTTAAAATGATGTAAAAGAAATAATTTAAAATAGTTTAAATATTTTTTATATTTTTTTATTAAAAATGTGAAGTTTATTATAATTTATTTAAAAAATATAAAGTTTAATATAATATCCTGTCAATATTAATATAGTATTACATGTTATTTATATATAGTAAAAATTTCATATAATAATATTAATAATCAAAGAAGTAGTAGGCTTTTACATATGCTTACTAAGTTCAAAAAGTAAAAACTGGAGAAAATGACATTCAATTTTTTTTTAAATAAATAGTCTTGTCAATTTTTATATGATTTTTAATTCGATTGATATCGTAAAACACTTTATAATGATAGAAATACTCAAATATAATTTAAAATATTTTACAATGTGATAAATAGATAAGATAATGAACATGGACAATACGTATTAAAAAAAATAAAAATATTATACATATTTTAACGTCAGCTTGCATCCTTAATAGATGTTTTAATTTTGTTGTTAGTAGATTTATTATTATTCCATTGTTTAATTATTATAAATACTTTAGAGTCCTTATTGATAATTTATTTATTTAAGCAAATACATAGCCGAAAATATAATCGAAAGTATAAAGTATAAATATTTGCTAACGATAACATACGTTATATAAATAAACAAAGAATAATACGAAATTAAAAAATTAAAGAAATTAAAACGTTTTACAGTTACCGTAAGTTTATTATTGCTAGTGTATTATTGCTTATTATAGCTTATTGCTAGTATTATTAAATTATAAACTTAAATGTATTATTATAATGTTAGTTTAATCTTTGAATTTTAAATAAATATATGTTTTATAACAGGAGGAACTCATGATTTATTGTGGAATAGTATGCATTAAGTTTTATTAGTATTTAATGTCAGGAAGTTTATTGATTATTTATTTAAGCAAATACATAGCTGAAAATATAATCGAAAGTATAAAGTATAAATATTTGCTAACGATAACATACGTTATAGAAATAAACAAAGAATAATACGAAATTAAAACGTTTTACAGTTAGGTAAAGTAAAAAATAACGTAAAATAAACGAAAACCGTAAAACCGTAAAAATAAACGAAAAACAATAGAAATTAGAAATAAATCGTATAATAAAAATAAACGAAAAATGATAAAAATAGAAATAAAAGATAGCGTAAAAATAATAGAAATCTTCTTATCTTTGTACCCTATATTAGTAATAAATTATTAGTTATATAGTTTAATATTTAAATGATAAATGTATATATTATAAATATATTATAAACAGAACATGTCAAAAATCAATTAAACCAATATTAGAATGAAACAAACAATAATGTAATACATACCGAAATATGTAATAATAGGAGGTGGTACATTATTAATTTTATATTTTAATTGTATAATACATTTGAAACATATATATATATATATAAACGGAACACGCTAACAATAAAATAAACCAATATACATATACACAAACAGAACACGTTAATAACAAAACAAACCAATAATATTACGAAACAAACAATATAATACTTATCACTATAATCTGAAATAATAGAAAATTATTAAAATTATATTTTAGAATTATAATACATTTGAAACATATAAACAAAATACATATAAAACAAAAATATAATACCGAACAAACAAAAATAAAACAATATTTCCCACTTTATCTGTAATAATAATGAATTATTAATATTATATTATAGTATATTTGAAATATTGATATAAAAACCCAAATTTTCTATAACAAAAACAATTTTTTCTAAAAAAAAACCCAGAAGAGATAATGCAATAATTAAGATACAAAATGAAACACAAATCAATATAAAATTATAAATTTCTGTTAAAAAAAGTTGTTTGTCAAAACAGATTTTGTTTATTTTATTTTTAAAAGATGAAATAGATACATATTTTATTATATCATTATTTAATGAATTCCATATAGTAACTGATCTAATATTAATTATATTTGTAATTGTATTATCATAATTATGTAGTACATTTAATTTTTTACAAATACCTCTAGTTCTACAATTATTCGAAATGTTAAGAATATCAGATATATTTATATCTGTATAATTATTTGAAATTTAAAAATTTTTGGGTAGATCTATTTTTAATCTTTTAAGTTCAAGTGATTATAATTTAAAATATTCCAATCTCTCTTTATATGATTCATAATTAATATCTGATGAATTTGTATATCCTACGAATCTTGTAATTAATGTTCTAGTAAATAATCTTTTCACTCTTTCAATTTGGTCTATGAGACTATGAAATTTACTAACCTTTGAAAAAGGTGACCAAATTATGGATGCATATTCTAAAATTGGTCTGTAATCAATTTTATATGCATTTAATAATTCTCTAGGGGATTTTGTAGTAATGCATCTAAAAATTGAATTCAAAGAAAAATAAGCTTTTTTACAAATATAATCAATATGTTTATTAAATACAAAGTTATTCTCAAATGTTATTTCTAAATCTTTATAAAAAATAACGTTTTCTAATTGAATATTATTTATAAAATATTTTGATGGAGTAACCTTCCCTAAAGTCATAACTGCACATTTTTATAATGAAATATTTAATTGCCATTTATTTGCCCATTTTGAAAATAAATTTAAACTATTTGTAAAAGAAATCTTTCACTCTCAGATGCGTAAGAAAAATATATTTTTGTATCATCGGCAAATAAATAAATATGAATTTTTGAAGAGAATACTAAGAAGATCATTAATATATAATAACAATAAAATTGGACCTAAAAACGATCCTTGTGGTACTCCAGATTTTACAATAGAATTATTTGAAAAATAATTTTCAACCCGTGTAATTTGAGATCTATTCGATAATAAATTATAGAACCATTTTATTAATTTATTAGATATACCATATGATTTTAATTTATATAATAGTTTTTCATGAGAAACAACATCAAAAGCTTTTGCAAAATCAATATATATTATATCTACATATTTTATTATTCAATTCATTATACAAAAATTTTAAATATTTTGTTAATTATAATTCTGTTGATTTTCCACTTATAAAATCATATTGATTTTATAATAAATTATTAGATTTTAAATACAAAATTAATTGTTTAGAAATAATACATTCTAATATATGTTATTGAAATAGGCCTATAGTTATTTGAATTTGATGGTTCACTCTTTTTAAAAATTAGTGTGGTTATAGATTTTTTTCAAATTTTCGGTATATTACCAGATAATAAAGATGAATTAAAAAAATATATAAAGGCCTACATAATTCATTAGATAATAATTTTAATATAGAAGATGGTATCCCATCAGTTCCGAAAGTATGTGTAATTTTTAATCTATTTAAAAATATTTTAATTATTTCAAGATTTAAATCAATATTATCAAATTTTTGATTAGTTAAATTATAAATTTCGGGTAAATTTCCATTATCATTTTGTTGAATTGAACTAAAATATGAATTTAATGTATTTGCTTTGTCGAGATCTGAAAATAAAATATTATTATTTGATAAATCAATTAGAGATACTTCAAATTTTAAATTTTTTCTTTTTTTCATAATTTTTTAAAACTTTAATTTATTTTGTGAATTAATTGCATTAATCTCTCTCATAAAATTTAAACATTCTAATTCTCTGGATACATTTTTTGTATCTTCTTTCCAATTATATTTATATTGCAAATTTGTTTTAGATTTTCGAAATAAATTGTTTTCTTTCTTCTTCAGTTTCAATATATACTTCGGAAGTACTTGTTTTATTGTATTATTTATATTAGAAAATGTGATATAAATAATTTATTTAGAACATTATTAAAATATTCTACTTTTTGATCGATATTATAATCATTTAAATTTAGATATTCCCAATTAAATCTAGAAAGGTGATATTTAATCAATTTTACATTAGCATTATTGAAATCAAAATTGTTTAATTATAATATCTTTTTAAATGAGTAGGTTTTATTTCCTATTTTACAATATGTACATTAAATGAAACAGAATAGTGGTCACTTATATTTTTGTATAATCCGAAATAGTCTCCAATATTTATATTATATTATATACCTAGTAATTTTGTTCATTAGTAAAAAGTATATCAATTATATTAGTAGGAGTTGTATATATTACGAGTTGGCTTATTTATTAATTGTATAAATGAATTTTTAATAATCGAATCGTAAAGTAATGCATAACTTTTTGGGTAATTAGGAAATGTATATTCTTTCCAATTAAAATTCGGTAAATTAAAATCTCCTATAATTATAGAAGAATTATAATTTTGTTAGGTTATATCAAATAATTTACATATCTGTTCATGAGATACTTAATTACAATTTGTAGGTCTATAAACACATATAATATTAAATGAAATTTTTGAATTAATTTTTAAATGTATATATTGAACATCTATGTGTGAAATAAAATTTCTTACAGGACATAAACTAGATTTACAAAATATCGCAACACCTCCTCTATGAATTAATTTATCGTATCTAAATAGTGTATAATTTTTTCCACCGATTAAATATAGAGAATCTCTATCATCTACTGTTAAGAATGTTTCAACTAAACATATAATGTCATATTTATTAGATGAAAGTAAAAATTCCAAAAAATTCATTTTATTTCTAATACTACGAGCATTAGCATAATATATGTTTAAATTGTTATTTTTAATATGTTCATCTTTATCGCCGGTTAGTCATCTATAACCTGTAGTTTTATTTTTATTTTGACTAATAATGGAATTTTTATAAGTAATATACGGCAATTTCCACAGATTAAAATTATCTTCACAAATTGACATACCTATTCCAGTCAATTTTTTATAATATACTATTTATAATATATCTAAGCTCATAGGAATTACTTCTAGAATTATAAATACATTTGATAATGTTGTTACTTTTAATTAATTTATTTGTAACTACATGGTATAATATATGATGTCGTTCTAGTGATATTTCATTTAAAGATGTTCTAATGAATCAATTTTGTAGATCTCGTAATTTACATAATCGGTTAACATTTGATAAAATAATTTTTTTTAAGACAACATTATCTAAAATTAATTTTATTTTTTTAATTGATAATTGAACTATTGATAATACACACGATTTATTAATATCTACTGTTTTACAATAATATTTACTAAGTATTTAAAGAAATTAGTTTTATCATTATTAGGAATATTTATATTGTGAATAATTATTTCATTATTGCAATCTATATTATTTTTAATAGAATTTACTGATTTTATTAAATTATATGTATAGATATCATAAGTGGTTACAGTAGAGGTTACATTAGCGGTTACGTTAGCGTATGTATTTTTTAACAACAATCATATCACTTATTTCAGTGATTTTTGATAATAACATATTTAATTTTGTTTCTGTGCAATTTATTAAATTATTAATATTACTTTTGTCAATAATAGTAGACGATGGTAATGCGTTATTTAAAATAGGTAGATTTATTGGTGTATTATCATTATTATTATTTATATATGTATTACATTTAAATATAAAATGTTGTGATCTAAATAACTGAATAGCATATTTTGGTAGTGATTAATTTGACCAATTTGTTTTCATAATTTGTGCTTTATATATTAATGATGGTATTTATTACCACATGAACATATTATATAATTTTCATAATTAATTCCTAAGTTACATGTACTGCAATATATTTTTAATGTAATAACTATATTACAATTATTTAGTTTTAGAAATTATATATTATATGTATTTTTAACAAACTGTTTCCCTATGATTTTAAATTGAACAATTGCCGAATTCGATTTTTCTTATAAATTTCAAATAAATTAGCGTTTCGATGTTTTAATTTTCTTATTTTAGAAATAAATTTTAAAACGTTATCCTTACTGAAATTACTACGTAAATATTTATCAATTTTCCGTATAATATAGATAACCAGTTATCCGAATGTATGTCGAAATTAATCAGATTTAAAGAAATTTAGTTTTTTTTCATTTATAAAATTGTTAATTAAGTATTTATAACGGTCAATAATGATATTGTAAATATGTGTAAGGGTTACATTCAAGTTATACGGTATATTGTCGGTATATAATCATGTAACGTCGGTGTATGTGTGGTATTGTATATCATATGTGATTAATATAGTCGTAATATCAGATGAATAAAGTGAGAAAATAGAGGTTCAATGAAGCTACCTTGGGGTATACCTACATTATGCTAGTATTCGGGTGTAGGTAAGCATTACTTGAATATATCATTTTGTTAAAAAAAAAATCAATAATTTAATTAAGTTCATATTGATTCCTGTATATTTTTTTTAATTAATACAAAGTTATGATTGATATTTTAATATAGTTTTTTTAGTTACAGTAAAATTAATTTTCAATGAGTTTTGTAAGAAATGGAAGGTTTGAAATGTGTCTATATAAATGTTTCTATATATAGTTAACTGTAGTAGAATATTCTCGATTATTTAACCGTGATGTGTTTAGTATTGCAGTTATAATGAAATAAGTAACATGAAACCATTAGCTGCCAATAAATTTAAATTAGCTCTTGATTTATTCGCTCCATTATGTGTTCGTAAATCTCATACCAAACCCTGGTATCCTTGGTTTAACTCTGATTTACATAACCTCAGACTTATGTATCGTCGGAATAATAAACGCTGGTCTCTTTCCCACTCTCCCTCTGATCTTATCTCTCTCAAGAGTTCTAGATGTAATTATCGATGCAAGCTATCCTATGCCTAATCATCTTATTATATCAATCTCTTATCTGATCTTAATCCAAACTCTAAGAAGGCTTTCGACCTGTCTTTTTCCATTATTGGAAAACATAAAAAGAAATCCCTCCCTGAACGAGATAATATGACTCTATATTATGACTCTATGTGCATACTTTGCACAGTTCTTCCAGGATAAAGTAAAAAAGATAATCGATCATCTCCCTAACTGCCTTCCTATCAGTTCTGATCAAATTATTGCTTATCCTCATCACTGGTCCTGTTTTGAATCGCCCTCTCCCTCCTTCATACTCCATTTAATACAGCGATCTAAATCTAACTCTCCCATAGACCCCATTCCACTCCTCCTTCTCAAGAACATTGCTCCCACTTTGATCCTACACTTTTGTGACATTATTCGTACGTCCCTATTTACCTCTGTGGTTCCTGATTCTATGAAGTTAGCCTACATTACTCCAATCCTCAAGAAGTCCTCACTTGATACTTCCATTCTTTCAAATTACAGACCAATTTCTCAATTGTCTACTATTTCGAAAGTACTTGAACGGGTTGTTTCCAGTCAACTCACCTCATATTTGGTATCAAACTCTATTGCTGACAAATTCCAAAGTGCGTATCTTCCCCTTAGAGGTACAGAGACAGCTCTAACTAAGATTATTAACGACATAGCTATTTCAATTGACTCCAACTCCCCTACTTATTTAGTACTTCTTGACCTTTCGTCAGCATTTGACACTGTTAACCATGCTATTCTTAGTAATAGACTAAATTCTATTGGAATTCATGGCCAAGTTCATAACTGGCTGATGTCATTTGTTTCGAATAGATCGTATTCTATTAGGATTAATAACTCGTCCTCTTCTCAATTCACTCAAGCTCATGGTGTCCCTCAGGGGTCAGTTCTCGGGCCAATTCTTTTCATTATCTACATTCTCCCCATCCAAGCCATTATTTCCAAATATCCTCTCGTTAAATATCATCTATATGCTGATGATCTCCAACTGTATACCTCATTCCCACCCCATACTGATCATATTCACATAGAGTCATCTCTTTCATCATGCCTGGCTGATTTACGTTCTTGGTTCTCTGTGAATTCCCTCTCTCTCAATATTACTAAAACTGATTCTATAATATTTTCTAAATCCAATACATTTTTCCAACTTACCTCTCCTGATCTCCTTTCAATTCCCACCTCCTCAATAGTTACCACGCTTGGCATTAGGCTATCTTCTAACCTCGACTTCTCATCCCAAATTTCCACTATTATACAAAAGGCCCAATACTTCATCTATAACATTTCTAAAGTACGAAGAAAGCTTACTCTCTCTGTCACTCTTAATCTAATTAATACTCTAGTATTTAGTCGCATCAGATATTGTATGTCACTATACACATCCATATCCATCCGACTCCTAAGGAAATTAGAATCTATACAACGTCGATCCGTGCGTCTCCTCTACTGCCTGAGAAAAGATGATCATACGTCAATAACACCGCTAATGAAGACCCTCGGGTGGCTTCCTGCTAGAAAATTGGCCGAATACCAACTTCTCTGTTTGACCCATAAAGTCGTTTATACTGGAGAATCTGAATATCTAGCTGATCTGATTAAACCATTCTCTACAAGAGTTCAAAGATCAGCTAACCGTTACCAGATACACGCACCTTCAGCGCACTCGACTACTGGTCTTCTGGCGTTCTCGGTGTCTGCTCCTCACTACTGGAATCGACTGCCTCTATTCATTAGATCATGTTCGAATCTAATCAGATTTAGAAAACTAATGTATGTATTATTGTCTAAATAATCTCACCTTTGTTATACTTGAGTTATATTTACTATTTTTCATTTAATTCGACGACAATGAATTATATTAATTCTGGAGTCACAAAAAAATAAATATTATTATTAGTAGTAGTAGTAGTAGTAGTAGTAGTAGTAGTAGTAGTAGTAGTAGTAGTAGTAGTAGTAGTAGTAGTAGTAGTAGTAGTAGTAGTAGTAGTAGTAGTAGTAGTAGTAGTAGTAGTAGTAGTAGTAGTATTAGTAGTAGTAGTAGTAGTAGTAGTAGTAGTAGTAATAGTAGTAGTAGTAGTAGTAGTTGTAGTAGTAGTAGTAGTAGTATTGTAGTAGTAGTAGTAGTAGTAGTAGTAGTAGTAGTAGTAGTAGTAGTAGTAGTAGTAGTAGTAGTAGTAGTAGTAGTAGTAGTAGTAGTAGTAGTAGTAGTAGTAGTAGTATAAATCTTCTGATCCACAATCAGCTTGACTAAATGTGTCTACTAAGTCCTACCACCCTACAATTTCATTAATAAATGCTCGTTCCGTTAAGGCAAATTTGATTTTCATTCTTGATTTTATTAATGAATTTAATCATGACATCATAGCATTAACGGAAACATGGTTTAATGAAAACGACTGTGCAGTCATTTCTTCATTAAAATCAACAGATTATAGTTTTATTCAAGCTAATCGTGTGTGTGGTCGTACGGGTGGTGGAGTAGGTATACTGTATAAAAAAAGTATTGAACTTGTCAATTCAAGATTATTTGACTTACCTAATAGTGAATGTTTAATTTCAAACATTATAAATTAAATTTTTGCAATAATTTTAAATTAATTGTAATTTATAGACCTCCAAGTAATGCTTATTCTTCTTTCATTGATTGTTTTTTTGAACTTGATTCCCACATCTCTCTTACTAATACCGTTATTTTAGGAGATTTCAATTTTCATATTGGATCTGATAATACTGCTGCTCTCTCTTTTAATAATATTTTACAATCTTTATCTTTAACTCAACATGTATCTGAAAGGACACATATATCTAATAATATTCTTGATTTAATTATCAGTTCTAGTTTTCATCTAAATTATTTAACAATTCTTCCAATTAAATTTCTTATTTCTGATCATTATGCTGTTTCATTCATTCTGAACGTTAATATTAACTGCAATTCAAATCGAACGATTAGCTACAGAAATATTCGCAATATTTATTATGAATCTTTTAGTACTGATATCAAGTATCATACTAGCTCCAATTTCAACAATATATCTATATCTTTTTTAGATCAAATTCTTACTTTTCTACTGAATGAATATGCTCCTTCTAAAAATAAAGTAGTTAGTGATCGTACTAATGAATGGTTCTCGAATGATAATTTATATATCAAACGCCAAAT
>OZ025242.1:20495591-20528091 GCA_964019155.1 Osedax fenrisi
GAAAATACTAGTAAAATGAATTGGTCCAACGAACCACTCATTATACCTACTACAAATCTCGATACATGGACGAAAAGCTATGATGATTATATTACTAATGCTTTTAAAAGTACAATTTCACCTGAACAAACTACTTCTACGGATACCGCGAAATGACTATACTACGATAAATATATTACGTGTTCTTTAATTAATATACGATCAATACACTCTAACATTGATTTATTAAATGATTTTAACCATGAATTTAATCATGATATAATTGCCCTAACGGAAACTTGGCTTAATGAATATTCTGAATATATCATTCCACAGATTACCAATAATATATATAACTTCAAACATATACCACGTCAAGAATTAAGGAGAGGAGGCGGTGTAGGTATTCTATATAAAAAATCTCTTAAACTAACCAGCTTTACAAAATATATACTACCTGGATCTGAATGTAGCATAGCTATATTCAATATTCACTCCAATAAAATTATACGCTTTATTATTATATATCGACCACCATCAAATAATTACATATCTTTTCTCAATGATCTCAATGACTTATTAGCTACTACACAATTAGATAATATTATATTACTAGGCGATTTTAATTTTCATGTTAATTTAAATGATACACCTTCAAGTAATCTAATCTCACTTACAGACTCACACTCACTACATCAACATATAAATAAGCCCACACACATAGGAGGCAATACATTAGATTTAATTTTTACTTCTATATATTCCACACAAATACTAAAAGTACTTAATATTAAATATCTCATTACAGACCATTTTGCTCTAATATTTAATATCAATATTCCAAAATCAAAAATTAACACACAATTAATTAATTATAGAAAACTTACTAATATCGACCACGAACTTCTCTCCAATAGTATTATAGAAATTAATCATGATAACATATCGGCGATAGAACTAAATGATCATCTATCATATATACTAAATAAATATGCTCCCATTAGAGTTAAATGCATAAATAGTCGTACAAATAAATGGTTTAACTCTGATACTTTATTAGCCAAACAGGAAATGAGGAAAACTGAAAGATATTTTTCAAAATATCCATCAGAATCTTCCTTAGAATCCCTACTCAAGGCTAAGAGTTATTTTAAAAAATCTATAGAAATAGCTAAGAATAAATACTACTATACTGAAATAAATCAATCAACCTCTAATCAAAAACATCTCTATGGGATAACTAATTCTTTACTAGGAAAATCAAAAGAAAGAGTCCTTCCAGATATTCCAGATAATATACTATGCAATAATTTTTCCAAATATTTTGTAGATAAAATAAATATTCTATGTAGTACATTTAACAATAATCAACATAATATACACAATATATCAATAGACCACTCGACTTTAATTAATCAATACCTCACAGAATTCCAACCCCCTTCCAATAATCTAATTCAAACATTATTAGCAAATTCTAACTCTACATCCCCACAAGATCCATTACCACTTCCTTTAATGAAAATAATAGCACCGTCAATATCCATTCCCTTAACTACAATTTTTAAAAACTCACTAACTACTGGAATAGTTCCCCCTGAATATAAACATGCAATAATTACACCCATACTTAAAAAACATAAACATGACATAAATGACTTGAAAAACTATCGCCCAATATCACAACTTCCTACTATATCTAAATTACTAGAACGAGTAGTTACTATACAATTGAAAGATTTTTTATATTCTAACAATTTAATAGATAACTACCAAAGTGCATACAGAACAAATCATAGCACCGAGACAACCGTAATTGATGTCTTAGATAGTATTATTACATCCCTTGATAATAATAATCATACACAACTACTTCTTCTCGACCTTTCAGCAGATTTTGACACTCTAGACCACGATATTCTAAAACATAGATTGATTGAAATAGGAATAATAAATACAGATCTAGATTGGATGATGTCCTTTGTATCTAACCGTACGTTTACTGTAAAAATAGGAAAGGAATATTCTAATTATAACTCATTTGATACAGGTGTTCCTCAAGGATCTGTACTTGGGCCACTACTATTTATCATATATATTATACCACTTTCTAATGTTATCAGACAGTTTAAGCATGTTAAGTACCATTTATATGCAGATGACATTCTACTATATACTGAATTATCAAAATATAATTCTGAATTTGATAATGAATTATCGAATTGTGCCAATGCTATTTACGCCTGGCTTACCGATAATAAACTATCGCTAAATACTGATAAATCTGAATTGTTGAATATTCCCAATAACTATTCCAACTTTCCACAGATATGCATCAATAATAATGAAATAACCCCAAGCACGTCAATCAGATACTTAGGGGTCATAATCGATGACAACGTAAATATGAATCGACATGTAAGTAGCATGTGTAAAAAAGCTAACTACGAACTGTACAAAATACGCAAGATAGGTCATTACTTAAATAAAAGAGCTACAACAATTCTAACTAATTCATTGGTGTTCTCCTCTTTAGATTACTGTAATTCGCTCCTAATTGGTCTACCGAAATCTACTTTACTTCCTATCGATAGAATTATTAGATCGGCAGTTAGGAATATCTATCGACCACCAAGACACGACCACTCAAGTATTACTCTGAAAATGAAAGAAAGCAGAATCTTGAATGCATCAGACCGTGCTGAACAAAGAATAATGAATATCACTCATCGAACGTTGACTCATAATCAGCCTACGTATATTAGATCACATCTAAAATTCGTAGTTCATAATAGATCATTACGATCTAATATTGATACTCGACAACTTAAAGTCACTATACCAAAGCTGAAACGTACCGCGAAACGGGCATATTATTATATTGCTCCAACTAAATGGAATGCTTTACCACTAAATTGTCGTCTCGTTATAAACCCTGTTGCGTTCAAAATACGTGTTAAACAGTATTTAATCGATAGAAATTAAATTGTTTATTCATTTCTAGTTGTTGTCTTTCATACACTTATCAGAACACTAATGTGTTATGAAATGAGTGTTTAAATAAAACGTTTTGATTTGATTGATTTGATTTGATTTAGTAGTAGTAGTAGTAGTAGTAGTAGTAGTAGTAGTAGTAGTAGTAGTAGTAGTAGTAGTAGTAGTAGTAGTAGTAGTAGTAGTAGTAGTAGTAGTAGTAGTAGTAGTAGTAGTAGTAGTAGTAGTAGTAGCAGTAGTATTAGTAGTAGTAGTAGTAGTAGTAGTAGTAGTAGTAGTAGTAGTAGTAGTAGTAGTAGTAGTAGTAGTAGTAGTAGTAGTAGTAGTAGTAGTAGTAGTAGTAGTAGTAGTAGTAGTAGTAGTAGTAGTAGTAGTAGTAGTAGTAGTAGTAGTAGTAGTAGTAGTAGTAGTAGTAGTAGTAGTAGTAGTAGTAGTAGTAGTAGTAGTAGTAGTAGTAGTAGTAGTAGTAGTAGTAGTAGTAGTAGTAGTAGTAGTAGTAGTAGTAGTAGTAGTAGTAGTAGTAGTAGTAGTAGTAGTAGTAGTAGTAGTAGTAGTAGTAGTAGTAGTAGTAGTAGTAGTAGTAGTAGTAGTAGTAGTAGTAGTAGTAGTAGTAGTAGTAGTAGTAGTAGTAGTAGTAGTAGTAGTAGTAGTAGTAGTAGTAGTAGTAGTAGTAGTAGTAGTAGTAGTAGTAGTAGTAGTAGTAGTAGTAGTAGTAGTAGTAGTAGTAGTAGTAGTAGTAGTAGTAGTAGTAGTAGTAGTAGTAGTAGTAGTAGTAGTAGTAGTAGTAGTAGTAGTAGTAGTAGTAGTAGTAGTAGTAGTAGTAGTAGTAGTAGTAGTAGTAGTAGTAGTAGTAGTAGTAGTAGTAGTAGTAGTAGTAGTAGTAGTAGTAGTAGTAGTAGTAGTAGTAGTAGTAGTAGTAGTAGTAGTAGTAGTAGTAGTAGTAGTAGTAGTAGTAGTAGTAGTAGTAGTAGTAGTAGTAGTAGTAGTAGTAGTAGTAGTAGTAGTAGTAGTAGTAGTAGTAGTAGTAGTAGTAGTAGTAGTAGTAGTAGTAGTAGTAGTAGTAGTAGTAGTAGTAGTAGTAGTAGTAGTAGTAGTAGTAGTAGTAGTAGTAGTAGTAGTAGTAGTAGTAGTAGTAGTAGTAGTAGTAGTAGTAGTAGTAGTAGTAGTAGTAGTAGTAGTAGTAGTAGTAGTAGTAGTAGTAGTAGTAGTAGTAGTAGTAGTAGTAGTAGTAGTAGTAGTAGTAGTAGTAGTAGTAGTAGTAGTAGTAGTAGTAGTAGTAGTAGTAGTAGTAGTAGTAGTAGTAGTAGTAGTAGTAGTAGTAGTAGTAGTAGTAGTAGTAGTAGTAGTAGTAGTAGTAGTAGTAGTAGTAGTAGTAGTAGTAGTAGTAGTAGTAGTAGTAGTAGTAGTAGTAGTAGTAGTAGTAGTAGTAGTAGTAGTAGTAGTAGTAGTAGTAGTAGTAGTAGTAGTAGTAGTAGTAGTAGTAGTAGTAGTAGTAGTAGTAGTAGTAGTAGTAGTAGTAGTAGTAGTAGTAGTAGTAGTAGTAGTAGTAGTAGTAGTAGTAGTAGTAGTAGTAGTAGTAGTAGTAGTAGTAGTAGTAGTAGTAGTAGTAGTAGTAGTAGTAGTAGTAGTAGTAGTAGTAGTAGTAGTAGTAGTAGTAGTAGTAGTAGTAGTAGTAGTAGTAGTAGTAGTAGTAGTAGTAGTAGTAGTAGTAGTAGTAGTAGTAGTAGTAGTAGTAGTAGTAGTAGTAGTAGTAGTAGTAGTAGTAGTAGTAGTAGTAGTAGTAGTAGTAGTAGTAGTAGTAGTAGTAGTAGTAGTAGTAGTAGTAGTAGTAGTAGTAGTAGTAGTAGTAGTAGTAGTAGTAGTAGTAGTAGGAGTAGTAGTAGTAGTAGTAGTAGTAGTAGTAGTAGTAGTACCGCACCATGGAAGTTAACATTTCTCCCCAGTGATCACGTATCCGATATTACATAGGACGTGTCCTACGCCTCGCCGCCGTATGTCCTCCTGCCGTGCTACTAGTAGTTGTTACGTAATCTCGTTAGCTCTTAATCGACTAGCGACCGTATCCGCAACTACTACAGTGGTAACCATTACTACTGGCTCCAGAACGATGAGTGGGCGGTAGGGTGGGCGAGGTAGCTGCTAGACGTGGGGGTTTGCTTCTACTCTACAGATAGATACCGAGTCCTAATCGAATAACTCGTTGGCGGGAGTGGGGCCGCACGCCACGCGCGAGCTGTTACTCCCACCTAAGACACGCCCCCTAGATGTGTGAGAGAGTGGCTCGCCCCTCCCCCCGCGTAACCGACGCGGCGATGGTCAGTGCTGTGGTCAGTACGAGCGAGCATGAAGCCGATGTGCCCGTCGTTATCGTACCCTAGCCACCGACTTCCGGTCAAGACGAGTGTCCGCCGCCGCAGCAGCGCCCCCTCGCGATGAAGTGCGGAACTAAACTTTTGAACGTAGCCGCTCTAGTAGCCGGCCTGTCGTCTTGCGGAATGTTGTTCATGGCTTCCGTAGCAGACTTCTGGTTGTTTACCTATGAACCTATCCTCGTTAGTAACAGCAGTGTACGCGCCTATGTGTATGTGGGTGTACGAATGTGCATGTGTATTGATAGGGGACAACTATATAAATAGTAATTATTATTATTTAGACTTTTAAGCTCTTTAAAATGAACAAATCATACAACTAAAATATAAATAAGAAAAGAAATCGAAATTATTTCTAATAAATTATTATTGATTGATTGATTGATTGATAATTTATTTAAGCAAATACATAACCGAAAATATAATCGAAAATATAAATTATAAATATTATTATTATTTATAATTAAAATGATATACATTATTATTATTATTATTATTATTATATATCAACACGTGTATGTGTGTTCAAATGCATTGGTAGTTTACTTATACACACATATAATACGATAGACTGTTGTCTCTATTTGTTAGAATTAAAGTTAACAACAATCAACAAACATATATATATATATTATTATTTATTTTGGTGGAGTCTATTTATTCCATTCGTGAACTTAAATAAATGTGTAACTCATAACTGAAGGGTTCTATAGATAAGGCAACACGACGTAGAGTACAACTATAGTATCGCCTGGAAGCCGCTGTCGTGTCCGAGCTGCAGTGTTATGAAGGCGCTTGACGAGCTCCGCGCGCATGCGTTATATTGCCTTATGCCCCGGTAGGGATCCCAGTATCCCCTACATGTGTTAAGGATATGAAAGTGGGGGTGAATTTCAAATATAATTATGTTGTTTTTCAATTGTAAATGAACTAAAATCTAATAAAATACATTTACTGATTTATAATAAATAAATATGATTATATGATATGATAATAAATAATAAGAATAAATAGGATTTTTTTGTAGGAAAAAATTTAAAAGTGGGGGCAAAAAATAATAGTTATTGATAAATGACCCCAAAATACCCCTTACAAATACACTGCCTTCTAAGCGCATACCCTCTCCCGGACACATACATTAAGTATTAACATAATATTTAGAATCGATCTTATATATTAATGTATAAAAACAATCGGCTATTGTTAAAACTCAGATGTATTAATATTATAACCGTTTCGAATGGACTATTTGGTCATAAGTGAAAATATTCATCTAAATTCCTGAATGATAACAAAGGACTGCACCAAAATAACAATAACAATTATTATTGTTATTGTTATTGTTATTTTTGTGGAATCCTCTTATATATATTATAGTATATATATATATATATATATATATATATATATATATATATATATATATATATTTAAATATAAAATTAAATATGAATGTATATGAATACCTCAATACATAGTGAGGACCACATCTGTAGATACACGTGTAAACAGTACTGCAGTAGCATACCTACTGCAGTACTGGACTTGTTTAACTCGCAGTTATATGTAATATAATCAACGAATGCAATAACGGTAGAATAGCGGATGTATACGTGTGAACTATAGCAACAGACATGCGCGTGTTCTCGTCTGTGATACATGTATTCCGGTCATTAGGACATGGACATGAGGACATGAGGACCAGTCTATTGAATAGTAATTGAAGTATTCGTTTACTTAATTACTTAATTACTTATGTTAATGTTCTTAGTTACTTACTATATTACTAACTTAATTACTTATGTATTACTTTAATTACTTCATTTCTTACTTACTTATGTACTTATTTACTTAGATACTTAACATATTACATACTGAATTACTTTCTTACTTACCTACGTGTGTGTGTGCGCGCGTGTGTACGTCATCGATATAAAGAAAGTGGATAAGCAATTGACGCACGCAATGCATGTAAAAGATAGACACGTGAATGACACTTTTATCGATAAATTAACAAAATGGTATCAGTGATTTTGATTGGATATTAGTCATATTATATATGTCAAATATTGAAACAGTAGTATTTTCGTCGAAATAGATTGAAGTGACTTCTATCTATTTCAATGGATTTAAATTATAAATATCAATAAAATAGTATTATAACTTCAATTTAAATACACAAAATTACGAGGAATGTTGATATTATGTATTTTAAATATATAATTTTATTTTTAGTATAGATAGTACATTAAAATTGGTAGTGATTATCAATATATATATGATAAATACATATTATTATAAATAAAAAGTAGTGGGCCAGATAGTGGGTTTCGACTGCAGCGCTCGTAGCGGATAGTGCCATACACTACATTCAATTGCTTATCCACTTTCTTTATATCGATGGGGTACGTATGCTGACACACGTCATCATATGGCCAGAGGTAGGGTACGTAGGCGGTTCGAGGTGTTTAATTTAGGTCTATCTACAGACGTCACGTGCACGTGCGTGCGTGTAAGCGTGTGTTTGTGGGCGTGGCTTCCCGGTGTGCGCTCCAGTCTACGTACGAGAGCGTGTGTGTGCATAATTACAATTATGTAATTCCCCAGTCTGCGTCACTAGATGTGATCTGTTCTGCCGGTATAACGCATACACAGTGCCTGTATACACGGTACATAAGCGTAGTGTGCGCATAGGTTGTGTGTCCTACGTACCCGTGTAGACGCGCGCATGTCTACAGCGACGAACGCGCGTGTATTTACCGCATTATTGATATTGATGATCTAATTGTATCGGCAGATATCGCGTCACTAGCTATATAATGATGAAGTGCGTAAATGTAAGTGATGTTTAATTAAATTAAACTGTATATATATATATATATATATATATATATATATATATATATATATATATATGTATAAATATAAATGTGTATATATATTATAGATATATATATATATATATATATATATATATATATATTATATAATATATATAATATTATATATAATATATATAATATTATATATAATAGATATAAATATGTATGTATGATGTACATATTATGTGATTATCTGTTAGCTCAATTGTTACATAACATCGATGACGTTTATTTTCCATTATCGCCCATTTATTTCGGAATAATTTATTTCGATCCTAGTGGAAATTAGCTCTCCTGTCTCGGTGCCGCCATCGTTCCCTAGCCCCCTCCCCGTAGCCCCCTCCCCCATGCATCCCTCCCCCCTCCCCCCTTCCCTCCCTCCCTTCCCTCCCTCCCCCTTCCCACCAGCCCGAGGGCATCCTAAACGTATTACCGGCGATAATTACTCGTAATCAAGAACTTTACGCGATGACGTCATCGTCGCGACGCAATACTTGTGACGATATGACGTAACGTACCGTAGCGCCCCCCCCCCACCCGATGATGATGTAATATCACTGGGTGTGATGGTCGTCCGCAAGTGTTGCGCAATACAGCCGAATACAACCGCTTCAATACAGCTATAGTCTGAGTTATAACACTGTACTGTAGACAGTAGACTATAGTAGACTATAGTAGACATTAGACAGTATACAGTAGACAGTGTACTACAGCTACTTGTACTAGTATACTGTATACAGTAGACAGTGGACTACAGTATAATGTATACATTATGTCTATAGACACACGTTTATTCTTAAACATGGTTAATACCTCTACATTAAATAGATACATACTTTAAATCGTCTAACTTACTTCATGACCTGTACTTTAATACACTCAGACTATGTATTTGTATTATATATTGTTTATGTGTATGTAGCCATATATTTATTATTATTATTAATACTACTACTACTACTACTACTACTACTACTACTACTACTACCACTACTACTAATACTACTACTACTACTACTACTACTACTACTATACTATTCTATTACGCAATACGAAGACTACGCGTATGACGTAATACTCTGCACGTGACACAACACCACAATGTGACGTAATCAGCTGACTATATGACGCAATAACCGCCGAATTGCACGACTTATATGCAACGTTATATAATTAGAGATAGAGATAGACGCTGGATCGGTGAACACATGGACATGACTAAGGAGCAAGACCATGTCGTGTTTACACCGCCGGCGAGATGGGGAGGCAAAACGCGCGTATAATCCAGTATAATCGCGAATTTTAGCACATTTTAACCACGTTATTTAGATCGAATGTATTAAACTATCTAAAAGGGGTTTCACACCAACTCGAACGCGATTATTAACTCGAACTATTAGAGGTTAAAGTTTAACTCTAACTAGTAGAGATTAAAGTGTAACTATGTTATTTAAATCTCCGTAAAAGGGGTTTTACGCCTAATTATTAGCGTTAATAATCACGTTCGAGTTGGTGCATTTTAGATATTTGCGAATATTCGCAAATGCGTTATTCGAACGCGAATATTCCGATGTATACCTACTATAGTATGGCCCCTCCTCGGCCTAACGTGTTGTTCGCTTACGTTATGTTTCTATGAGCGTTCCCTATATTCGTGTAATAAGCAATCTATAGCAATGCTATATAGTTATTCGAAACTATTTCTGAAATTCTATTTCTATAAGCTCTCCGAATGTCTATGATTTATAGCATCATTTAGCATCACATTCATTGTATCACTTTCATTGTATTTATAATGAAATAAATATGTATATCTACCTATAGGTACCTATAAGATATATCTTATCTATAACATGTGTACGATAGCTTCAAACTTATAATGCATATGTGTGTGTGGTATATGTATGTAATATACGGGTACTACCTATGTACTAGAATAATAGGGGACATGAATAAGTAATATGAACGGGAATAAGGAGTGTGAACGGGAATAAGGAGTAGAAACGGGAATTAGGAATTAGAACGGGAATAAGGAGTGGGAACGGGGAAAATCAGTGGGAACGGGAATAAGGAGTAGAAACGGGAATAAAAAATGTGAACTGGAATATGAAATTGGAATGGTAATAAGTAATATGAACCGAAATAAGGAATGGGAACAGGAATAAGGAGTGTGAACGGGAATAAGTAATATGAACGGGAATAAGGAGTGGGAACGGGAATAAGATATGTGAACGGGAATTAGGAATTAGAACGGGAATAAGGAGAGGGAACGGGGAAAATTAGTGGGAACGGGAATAAGGATAGAAACGGGAATAAAAAATGTGAACTGGAATATGAAATTGGAATGGTAATAAGTAATATGAACCGAAATAAGGAATGGGAACAGGAATAAGGAGTGTGAACGGGAATAAGTAATATGAACGGGAATAAGGAGTGTGAACGGGAATAAGGAGTAGAAACGTGAATTAGGAATTAGAACGGGAATAAGGAGTGGGAACGGGGAAAATCAGTGGGAACGGGAATAAGGAGTAGAAACGGGAATAAAAAATGTGAACTGGAATATGAAATTGGAATGGTATTAAGTAATATGAACCGAAATAAGGAATGGGAACAGGAATAAGGAGTGTGAACGGGAATAAGTAATATGAACGGGAATAAGGAGTGGGAACGGGAATAAGATATGTGAACGGGAATTAGGAATTAGAACGGGAATAAGGAGAGGGAACGGGGAAAATTAGTGGGAACGGGAATAAGGATAGAAACGGGAATAAAAAATGTGAACTGGAATATGAAATTGGAATGGTAATAAGTAATATGAACCGAAATAAGGAATGGGAACAGGAATAAGGAGTGTGAACGGGAATAAGTAATATGAACGGGAATAAGGAGTGGGAACGGGAATAAGGAATGGGAACAGGAATAAGGAGTGGGAACGGGAATAAGGAATTAGAACGGGATTAATGAGTGGGAACGGGAATAATAATTGGGAACGGGAATTAGGAATTGGAACGGGAATAAGGAATGGGAACAAGAATAAGGAGTGGGAACGGGAATAAGGAATGGGAACAGGAATAAGGAGTGGGAACGGGAATAAGGAATGGGAACGGAGACATAAAGTATAATGTATATCACAAAAGAATAACACGAACGGTGGTATGTGAACATATGACAACTAGAGTGTGGCAACTATAGTAGGTGTATAGTATGTAGCGAGGTACATTCTTAGGTTGACACGTGATTATAATGATGTTGAAGGTTATGTAATATACATAAGTTGTTTGACATAATACATCAACGTGTCACATTTACTATCATCTCTACCTAAACTATATAATATATTATATTATACTTTATTATAGTATATATATATATATATATATATAATTTAAATGAGTTATAATTACTGTGGCGACATTTATTATTCTCCATGTTTAGATTACGTTGCGGAAATACCATTGCAGAGAATTGTTACCACGTAATGTAATGTCATCTGGTGTGGATATCCAATAACAATAGACCGATAACAATGCGCTACGTGGCGGGTTCTTATGATACAATCACCCGCGGCTAAGGAATTAGGCATAATTAGCGTATTGGTTTGAACAGTTCTCCGCCGTCTATTGTCTACATATTAATACGCTATGGCAAATAACGATAATAGACTATACGTGATATATAATATACTGTATACAATGTATGTACACGTATATATATATATATATATATATATATATATATATATATATATATAAATAAATAAATAAATAAATCAGATTTATTATTTCATGTTGTAAAGCATGAAATAATGGAGAAGTTAATAAACAAATGAATTTGTTTTTGCGAGGACTTCCCCAATCATCATATTCTAGATAAGTTAGATTCTCATGAGTAAAAAATGTAAATATAAATAATTAAAATGTAAAGAATAAAAAATATGTATCAATAAGTCAAGTTAAAATAAATGATGTAAAGAATAAAAAATATGTATCAATAAGTCAAGTTTAAAATAGATGATGTAAAGAATAAAAAAATATGTATCAATAAGTCAAGTTTAAAAATAAATATGTAAAGTTATATAAAAAATCACAGAAACGAGTTGAGTTCTGATTACCAAACTATAAATGAAATGAAATAACTAACCAAACAAAAATACAACATAAAAACTAAAATTAAAAAACTGAAAGATATAATAAATAGTAAAAAAAAAGTACCCGTAAAAAAAAGAAAAAAATTAGATAATTATTGATTACAATCAATTGTTTAATTATTTTTCATATTTTGATAAAAGATGTTTTTTTTAAATTTTTTAAAGTTTTTTATATAAATTTTTGTAAATAATAAATTATTTAAACATAAATTATTCCATGATGTAGGGCCTTTAAATGATAATGAATTATGATGACGGCTTGATTTTATATAAGTTAATTTAAAATTATGAAAAGTATTTTTGTATATATTATTATATGTAGGAAATAATAATGAAATTCTGCTTGGGCATTTCTTTAAATGTACATTATGCATGAATAAAATATTTTTATAAATTATTAAATCTTTAAATTTTAATATATTAGAACTTAAAAATAAATTGTTAGTATTAGTCAAAATAAAAATATTATTGACAATTTTAAAGATGTTTTTATTTACAATTCGAATAGCCTTTTTTTGTAGAGTTGAAATGCATTGAAGGTTATTATTAAAATTATTTCCCCAAATTTCTAAACAATACATGATATGAGGCAAAAACAAGGAATTATAAAGTAGCTTTAAAATATATATATAGGTAAATAGCTTAGCTTTCTTAATATATAAATAACATGTGATAATTTCAATTGTATTTTCCTTATATGTTCTTTAAAATTTAAATTATTATCTATAATAACACCAAGAAAAGTATAACTAGATACTAAGCATATATTAGTTGAATTAATAGATATAGCTTTAATAATATGAGCATCCTTGTAAGGTAATAATTTTGTTTTATCAATATTTAATATTAATCTATTATTAGTGAACCATTCATGTAAATTTAAAATAACTAAATTTAAACTATTACATAGAATCTTAAGATAATAATTATTACTTGGTTCACTAATGCTAACCGAAGTATCGTCAGCAAAAAGTATAAGATTAAAATTAATATTTAAATTATGTAAGGCCATATGGATATCATTTATATATAAAATAAAAAGTAAGGGTCCTAAAATGGATTCCTGTGGTACCCCAACATTAATGATATTTCTTTCAGAAAGTTCATTATCTATTCTAGTTGATAACATTCGATCTTTCAGATAGCTCTCAATTAAACGATTAGAAGTGCCCCTAAAACCATAATATTTTAACTTGTTTAATAGAATCTTATGATCTACAAGATCGAATGCCTTTTTAGATCTAGAAATAATGAGGCTACTTTATTATTCCTTTCTAAGTTAGATTCAATAAAATTATAGTGATCATATAGTGCGTGCGAAGTTGAAGAATTTCTAATAAAACCATATTGTTTAGCATATAATAAATTATGTTTGTCGATAAAATGTAGAAATCTATTATAAATTATTTTCTCTAAAATCTTTGAAAATTGAGATAATAAGGAAATCGGTCTATAGTTATTAATATCATCTAGTTTTCCTTTTTTTAAAAGGGGGTTATTACTGATATTTTCATATTATCTGGAATAGTAGAGTCACAAATTATTAAGTTAAAAATGTAAGTTAGTGGATCTAAAATAAAATTAAAAACAATTTTGATTATATTCATGTCAATGTTACAAAAATCTAATGAAGATTTAGATTTACAATCCCCAATAGCTGTCAAAATATCATTAGCAGATATAGGTGAAAAATAAAATGTATTTTTTTGAGGATTTTTTAAATATCTCTCGTGGGATGATCTATTTTCACTATTAACTATTGGTAAGTACTTATCTTGTAGATCAGTAGCTATTGAACTAAAAAACTTATTAAATGCACTTTTTCTTTCACAATTACTAAATATATTATTACCATAACAGATATTATCGGGAATGGTATTATATTTTTTATGATCAGTTAATTTCTTAATTTTAACCCACATATCTGAACAATTATTGTTACAAAAAAATTGTTTATAAGCTGTATTCTTTTGTCTACGTATTATAGCATTTACCTTGTTTCTATATATCTTATATCTATTAATACTTACTGTATTTTTCAAAGTAAGATAATCTCGATATAATTTATTTTTTTTTTTAATAGCATTTTTAATTTTATTATTAATCCATATAATACTATTATTATTAATTTTTTTTTTATTATTATTAATCGTATGTGAAATAAATGGGCAATTTTTATCATATAGATTACTGAAAGTTTCTAGAAAAACATTAAACGCTTTATTAACATCACTGCTGATTTTCATTGTAGACCAATCATATGCAGCTAGATCATTAGTAAAATTAATAATATTTTGCGTAGACACATTTCTTTTTAATAAATAATTAGTTTTGATAGGCTGATTACGATTGATAGGTGAATAATTAGAAGAAAAATTAAAAAATAAAGGTAAATGGTCTGATATATCTGCTGAAAGAGTACCGGATACAGATTCTGGAACAAATAAAGTATTAATAAAAAAATTATCAATTTGAGTGGATATTTTATTAGTAATTCGTGTTGGTGTGTCAGAAAGTCTACTAATTAATCCTAATTGATTTAAAATATTAAAAAATGCATGAGAATCTAACTTATCTAATAAATTTATATTAAAATCACCACAAAAAATTAAATTAGAAAAATTAAAATTAGAAAAATGTTTATAAATAAAATCATAAAACAATTGTTTATTATAATTTGGTCGTCTATATAATAAACATATATGTATATAATTATAAGAAATATTATAAAATTTGAGTTTAAAAGTCATCATATCAATATCATCAGGTATTTGATCAGTTAACTCTTCTACGATAGATGCCTCCAAACTTTTATCAACTAATGCTAATACTCCACCACCTCGCTTCTTTTTCTTACATAAACGATTTAACTGAAATACATTATATGTAGGAAAATAAATTGAAGGATTATCATGATTTGTTAACCAAGTTTCCGTTAAAAGTATTATATTGAATTTATTGTGTATACAACTAAGATATTCCGTAAGAAGGTTAATATTTTTATTAAAACTACATATATTTAAAAGAAATATTGATATATCATCTCTCTTTGTAACATTTGAATTATAAGAATCAATAGATAATAACTTATAATTCATTATGTAAAAATATAAAAATGTAAATATAAAAAATATAAAATAAATGTATAATAAGGAAATAAAAAAAACAGAAGAACAAAATATAGACGGAACAAAATAAAAACGGAAAATTACGAAGTCAACAACACAAAATAAAATAAAAGAAAAGAACAAAATAAAACGGAAAATTTATATATATTTATCAAGTAAAACAATATCGGTTATGGCTATTTGTGAACCTGAATTATCCTTATCGATACTTATATAAACTGAATTTTTATATATCCAAGTTTTATGGATTTTTTTAGATTTTACCAATCCTCGTGCTTTATAAAAAATATTATTAGTAACAGAATTTACGTAAGGAAATATATTATAGTATTTTTATTAGTAAAATCAATATTTTCAATATTATCTGTTATAATTTCATCCGTGTTCGACTTAAAAATATAATATATTATTATTATCAAAATTGCTTTCTAATTCAGAAATATTTTTATGGATTTGTGCTGGAAGTACCTTAATTGAATCGGAATTTTTACCTAATTCAGATTTAACTACTTCCCCTAGCCTTTCGTTATCACGTTTAAGATCTTGTATTAAACTAGTTTGAAAATTAACTATTTCAGTTAACTTATCTACTTTACTAGTTAGATTATTAAATAAAGATATTAATTTTTCATTCGATAATGGGGCCATATAAATTTTTGGTATATGTATGTATAAAGTAATTTATTAAATACATATATATATATATATATATATAAATTATATATAGGTTATATATATATTATATATTATATAGATCATATATCAAAGAACATAAAGATAATATATATTTTAAAAAGTTATGCAATATTATGTAATAATAGAATATATAAGAATTAATACATATAGAATTTATAAATAATTAACATTTATAAATATGCATATAATACAATTTATTTGAATTCTAAGATAAATTATATGAAGTCAAAACTATATAAATTCAATGTAAAATGAATGAATAGAAGAAAAAAAAAAATTACCAATCAATAAATGTATGAAAAGAAACTGTGAATAGAAATATACAGGTATAATACAACTATGTATTATTCAGTGATGTTAGAGAAGTATGTAAACATACTAAAATAAAAAATGCATATAAATGCAATAATTATTAACAGAAAATTAAAATAATAAGTTTATCATGAGCAGTATATGTTTATGGAAATTATGTATAAATTACACATTAAGAGCACTTATCTGTTGGTCCGATTATTTGGATAAACGTTATCAATAAATGAATTAATGTTGACAGAAGTAAACAGGAAGTTGAATAAAAAGAATATATATATATATATATATATATATATATATACAGTGTACATCACACATAAACGTATAGTTGTAAATGTCGTTAAAATGTATACTAGGCTAGTTATACGTATCGTTTTTATGTTTTGTGTAATATATAATAGGATACATTATATTAATATATATATATATATATATATATATATATATATATATATATATATATATATATATATATATATATATATATACTCTATAATAATGATGATCTACATACATGCATTTATAAGTCATATATTATGAATAACCGGCAACTGTATACGGCAGTTATAATTGAAAGTGCTAAAAAAAAGAACATCTCCCGACACCGTAACTACGATGCGTGACGTGTGCGTGTGCGTGTGCGCGTGTGCGTGTGCGTATGTGTGTGTGTGTGTGCGTATCGTATAGCTTACACCGGTGCTACATTAAACATAGACACATCATTAATATACACGTGTTATGTAAGCGTATTACGAATGTACATAACATACATTTGTTTTCCGTGTTCGTGTTGTGTAAGTATGGTTGCAGTGCGTCGAGTGTATCGATTAGTGTACGGCGTACATTGTACGCGTGCGTTGTCGGTAATACACTGTAGTTTACTGTGTACGCGTGCGTTGTGTAAGCGTATACGCTCTATAGATGTAGACTATAGTTTAAAGTGCACTGTATACATGTATTACGTAAAGTGTGAGTCGTACCGATGTGTATTCTGTTTGCGATATAACTACTTGGTGCCTGATACATGTATCGCTTGAAAGTAACTCTTCCGTATTCATTATGTAACGTATAATGTTATACATGTGTGTGTACTGTACAGTGTACATAGGCTATATATATATAGACTGGGCCTCTCGCAGGTATTTATAATATGTATAAGCCTACGACTTCTTGAGGGGTCCATTTGTATTCGTTATTTGTATTGTATTCGTTTATATATACGTAATTTCAATAAAAAAAACATATATATATATTATATATATTTGCTATTTATTTATTGCTTTTGTAGATTAACTTATAATACAATGCCGCCAAAGAGCGCATACCACATTAGTAACATTACAGGCGACTGTAATACTTTTAAATAATAGTAATAGTAATAAATTGTCTATTTAGACACTAATAAATTGGGAAGCAATTTTCAAAACTGCCTGTGTGGCTCAGTGGCTAAGGCGTCAGACACACAAGCAGTAGGACACGGGTTCGACCCGTATATGCCCGTAAATGGTTCTTAAATTATTATTTATAAGTGATATTATATACTGGTGTATAAATAAATAGCTTTAACATGAGAGCGGCTTCGAAGTGACATTAAAGACATACGGTTATAAATGAAAACTTCATCTAAGTTCCAGGATATAATGAAAGGACTCCACCTAAATAACAATAAAAACAATAACAACAATATGTGGGAAGTTTAAATTAATATAGGGGGAAGTCTCCTATTACCGACCCCTAAATGATTATTTGTAATAACTTATAACTTATAACTTGACATTGAATAATGTGGCTATTTTAAATTTTTGATATAATTATATTTACAAGAAAAAACAAAGGGGTCGGTAATCGGATACATGTACCTAATATCGACCCCCTTCTCCTATTACCGACCCCTACAATAATCGTGATATAAATAATTGTAGTATTATAATATCCAATACAAATAGTAGATATACATAAATATAATTAATTATAACATTCATGCAATTTATTTTGTATTGAATTTATGTTTTAATAGTAATATTAAATTTAAATTTAAACTTTATAGTAATTATATTAAAATTGTGTATATTATTATTTAATATTTATTTATTAATCAATATGTATATAATCAACTGTAATCATGAATCCTAAATCTATATCAATGATACACAATCAACTTACGACATATTTTAAAGTAAAATACGGATCTATTTTGATTGGATATTATAAATAATATGGGGTCGGTATTAGGGTAATTTAGGGGGTCGGTAATACGAAAATCATATGGGTTGCTATAATTAAGATATATTGGTTAATAGTTATACAAATTAAATTATTTTAATAATATTTATAAACATTTTATTGATCTACAATATTATGCGCAGTATTAAGTTTTCTTTTAAATAATAAAGTATTTACAAAAAATTTAAAAAAAGTTATTATTCTAATATTTAAAAAGTAAAAACAGAATATTACATTTTATCAAATAACAATTGTAGGATTAAATATTTTTTTAAATAAAATACTTATTCATATTTATCATTAAATTACTAACAGTTCGTGTATATATTATTTTTTGATATCTCTTATAGTTACTGAGATACGAGAGGGGGTCGGTATTAGGAGGGGGTCGGTAATCGGGGACTTTCCCCTATATATATACATACTAAAAATACAGAAATTATTTAAAATACCACACTAATATACAACTACCAAAGATACTGCATAGTCGGACTATACTTCGGACAATCTTATTATTAATAAGTATTGATATTCTTATTATTATATATATATTATTTAATTTTATATTATATTATTTAGAATTAATATTAGAATTGATTTTCTATGTATAATTAATACAACCTATTTATAAATGATATGTATGCTATATATATAGAGTCATACTGATTCATATAAAGATGTAATGATGTATATGTATTATTCTCAATATTAGGTAGATAGTACGTCATGAAAACATTGCTATAGCATATATATATATATATATATATATATATATATATATATATATATACAGAGATGGGCAGTATCGCCGATATATTATCGGCGATACATTATCGCCGATACTTTATTATCTAATATCACTATATATTATAGAAATTATTAAAGTATCGATATCTGTATCTATTAAAGCTAAAATTGTATCTAATATAGGTATATATTATAAAATGTTCGGCATTATGCAATATGTCCGGAAGACCTAAATCCGCAGAAGTAATTAAATATTGTATAGGTTATGAATTAAAATTACCTTGTATAACCCGTAGGAATTCTTTTATGACTCATTAAAAGTATTATCCTTGAATAAGGATAAATTACCAAAACTCATGATGGAGCTAAAATTACCTCTATTTAATATAAATGATATATTATTTTTAGAAGAATATTTAATGTGCGTCGAACCCATTGCTGTGACTTTAGATAAACTGCAAGGTGAATTCGGTATATATTATGGTGTTTTACTTCCAACATTATTTGCCACCGAAAAGTATGTAGAAAAACGTTATCATAATACGAATATAGAATTATGTAAACCTTTGGTAAAAGTGATCGATGATGGTCTTAAGAAGAGATTTTATTCAATTTTAAATTTAGTAGATGCTGACTTTGCAATAATTGCAACGTCTATCCATCCATATTTCAAATTGAAATGGATAACAATTAATAAAGAATTTAATAACGAACACATTCATTTAAAAGTTAAAGGTTTTCTAAATAAAGCATTACTTTCTATAGATAAACATACAGTCAATGAAGATAACAATGAAGATATTGATGACGAGAACAATTTTTTTCAATTTGAAAAAAATGAAAATATTTATAAAGAAAATCCACTTGCTTTATTTCTAAAATTGGATAATAACAGCATAGAACAAATTCATAGTAATGATTTAATTAAACAAATATTTATTAAATTTAATACACCATTGCCTTATTCTGCACCTGTAGAGAGGCTTTGTTCATATTATGGGCAAATCAATAACCCGAAAAGAGGTCGTTTGGCAGATTTAAATTTTAGCAATCTGGTAATATTAAAATCCAATTCTCATTTATTTTAATTTGTATTATATTATTATTATTATTTTATATTCATTATATTATTATTATTTCGTTTATATTGTAGGTTTATCCTATATATTTATACTTTGCTATGCTTATATATTTGATCTAAATGAATTTAGTATAATTTACTATAATGCTTTTATAATAAAATACATTTAAAATGTCTATAATTGATATATAAATGTATTTATAATTTATTTTATAAAAAAGTATCTAAATACATGTATCGGTAACAGTATCTATTATAAAGTTTCTAAAAATATCAGTAGCAATATCTATTATATAAATTATCCAAAATATTTTATCAGTATCTAATATAGATTTTTTTTGAAATTTGCCCATATCTGTATATATATATATATATATATATATATATATATATATATACGTATATATATAGTACTATATATCACTGAGATTGTTTTGTATCTAATCAGATATGTTTATTTGTTTCTACTGGTAATGGTACAAGTATGTTTAGAATTCAATAATGATAATATTATCGAATTCGTCCGAAAAAATAAAAACTCGAAAATTAATATAATATATAGTTTATTCATGAATTGAAAATGTAATATTCTCTATTAAGAAATATTCATTATTATAAATTTATAAATTGTTTTATTTCATTCATTAATATTTAGGATACATAGAAAAATAGTAATAAAACCTATACAAAAAATAAAACCTAAAAATAGTATATATAGGTATAGTATAGGCATAGTATTCTATTATAATATAGTATTTTATTTTATTTACAATTAATTGTATCACATATTTAGGAAATACATTATAAGTAATAGTATTCATATGCATGTAAGTTTGTGTGTATGTGATATTGGTATTCATTTAGTGTATAATATATTACTTTAATATTTAATATGTAATATTATAATTATTTATAAAAACTCGGGATAAATCGGAAAATCGAATAAATATTTATAATCTAGAAAATGACTTTTATTAGACCTACAATTTATCGATTTATCAACAACATTTATTTATTAAATAGTGGTTTAAAATAGATTAGTATTCAGAATATAGAATTGATGGTATATATATATATATGCGTATACTATATCAAAATTATTTACAACGGAAATAAATATTCTCGAAATAAAGAGATACGTGACCTACAAAAGTCCTTAGCTACACATGTCCTTCGAGTGTTCGAATCCCCTGATAACGGCCGTTACCATATATAGGCATCAGTAGTAGTAGATTCTAGATCTTACTAGATACACAGGGTGAAGACAGACCGAGAGCGCGTGTTATGTATGCACGTTGTACAGTTTGCCCAAGCGCGGGGAAGGGCGGGAGACTATAGTTCCATATAGCCGACTAATACGATCTCCGTACGGCAGTAGTAGTAACTACTACAATCATCTCCTTTGTTCATGTGTGTGAGTGTGAATCACCACTGTATATGTATGTATATGCAGTTATAGTAATTGTTAGTATCTTAATTATAGTAGTTGTTATTACTACTACTACTACTACTACTACTACTGATGTACGGAAATCGTATTAGTATCGTATAGTATAGTATAGATCGTATAGTATTTATAATCTAAATATATATATATATATAATCGCAAATAATTGAATAAATACTACACTTAATATATGTTTAAAACCAACATTATTAAACAAAAATTATTACAATGAAAATTATAAGACAGTAAAATTAATCTGATACATTATTTAATAACAATAATAAATGTTTGTTAATTGATTGATTTTTTTTTATTTAAGCAAATATATAGTTGAAAGCATAACGTTGCGATGTGTTAGCGTTAATATTAACGTTATTGAAATACACGAATAATCAGCCGACATTAACAAAATCAAGAAGTTAAAACGTATTACAGTAACTTTAAGATATAGTAACTATATTTCAGTTACTATAAATGAAAAATAATCTAAAATAGAAATTGAATACATTGTTTGTAAAATTAAATATTCATAATATCAGTCCATATATGGACATACAGTGAAAGCCACTTACTTCGACAGCCACGATAATTCGGCTTCATCGACATTTCGAGATTTTTTTGTCGGATTTACATCTATTTACATGTAAATTAATCCGCGTACATCGACAATCCACTTATATCGATAATTCGGCATTAGCGACATATTTATAAGGTAATATTTGGAATTGAATCCACTTATATCGACAAATTTTATTATAAAACAAATTATTTACAAATTGTAATTTGTATGAAAAGTATTCCCATAGTATTCATTGTTATTCCACATACTACTCAATATCGTCAGTATATATATATATATATATATATATATAAATAACTTGATCTTTAATATCTTACGTAATTGGTCAATATACGCCTACAAATATGTATCATATATAATATAATATGCTATAATATAATATATCATATATGATAAAATATAATATATAATATATTATATAAACATATTGCATATTTTATATTATACACTATCAGTATTAATACTAGGTATATTAATACTCCTATATTCTATTTATGTCAAATAAAATTAATTATAATATTATAGTTTTATAATACTAAAGTACGCGAGAGATACAACGTTTGTACTCATTTGTTGATACATAGTTTTTATCATATACAAATATCAAAACATTAACATAAGTAAAAAGTAGGAAAGTAACACTGAACTATATAATCCGTAGTCATATATTATTGTGTCAGTAGTGTATAGTACCCTTAATTACTGGCGTCACTATTACGTACTAACACCTATGACTCATTGTGTAGGTATATATTTATATTCAATTTATATGTCAATATCATGTTATCCATTATAAGTAATACAATATATAGTTCAATATATTGTATTATAGTACCATATGGCACGGTAATACTATAAACTATTATATAATATATAAATACATTGCATGGATCAACTCTCTTTATCGAGTACAAGTTGGTGGTGCATTGCATCACCAGATGCAGGTATATGAGCTCAATTGTAATTAACAATTCGTAGAGTAGATTTTAGTCATAATATTAATAGTATCAAAGGTATTGGCGTAACTTGCTAACATGTCGCATCACGAATTGTTACGTCATTAGTTTCCATTATGTTTTTTTATTTTTTCTATATCATATGTTATATTTAATAAAGAAATTCATTATTATACAATATGTCTAAATATCATCATATTATCTATTATACATCATTGTATTTCGAATATGTAATTACTAGTTTAAACCATAGTATACTATAGTATGCAATAATTTAAAAATAAGATATAACTATTTAACTATATAACAAAAACTATCAAAAACATAAATAATAAAATAGACAAATATTCTTATAAATATAGAGATCGTGAATCAAATAAGCCGATCCTGCCCATCATCGACTATACTGTATTCTATATAGGTTAAGTATAATCTATACTTTATAGTTAAGTATAATATATACTATATAGTATACCATACTATATATTATATATTCTACTATACTATAATATACTATATGCATTTAAGTAATACCTTTTAATATATTCTTTGATTTAATTGCGATAGGTGTGTAAATAATTAGTTATTAAATATTAATAATATTAATATTATTTAATAAACATGTAATTAAACCTTTTTAGTTATTATATTATATGCATATATTATATTATTACATACCATTAATTATAAATAAACTAATGCGTTATACATCATTAGGGCTACGCCCCTATCGCTCATATCGACAATCCGCCTATATCGACATTTTTGGAGCTTACACAACCATTTCGATGTAAGCGGCTTTCACTGTATATGGATATATCCTTACGTTATTTTAATATTTATTTTTAATAACTTAAATTAAGGGAAAGTAACTGAATACGGTCAGTGCCTGAATACGGACACTATCGGTATCTCAGAAACCATGAATCCTACAACAAATATGTAATGAATAAAATATTCATAATTATATAAATAGTCTAAAAAAATATTTTTTATTTTTTAATTATTCAAAATATTGCTGATATATCCAATGAACTGATTTTTGTATTACGTTTTTAAATGTATTAAAAAAATGTCAACTCAAAACCTTCTCAAGAATATACAAATGTATCGATATAAAATATAACACTATATTATTAAAATATAAAGCATTCTAAAATTATATATATTATTTTTATATTTGTTATCAAATATTCATTAAGTTATAAGCATATATCTAGAGGTCATATAAGTCCCTAATACGGACACTCTATATGTCTTAATACGGAAACCCTATAACCAATAAGCGCGCAGCGTATGAACTATTCTTATTTAAATAAAAATCGCGTGCATTATAATATTAATACCAATTAAGCTAAATCTAAAAATTTATTATTTAGATACTTAAAGTGTATTATTATTTAAAAAATAATAAATATAAATAAATTATTAACTAATTAAATTAGAATAAATTGTTCATAACATTAATTATAAATAATGTAATTATAATTTGTCTGATTGTTTCATCAATAATATATAGTTTATCTAGTGGTATATAGGGTGTCCGTATTATAACGCAGGGTGTCCGTATTCGGACATGGGTACCGAATACGGACACCCCCGTTATCTACGGAATTCAAAGATTAAATATAATTTTAAAATCACAATAATATCTATAATCATATAATATTAATATATTGTAATTTTTGAATATAAATAATGAGTCATAAAATGTTAAGACTATTTATTGTTAAAGTTTCCGTATTATATTACTTTCCCCTACTTAATATACTGTACTACATTATTGATTATATATTTTAATATGTACTATATATTACAAACGAAACATGTTCAAAATGAAATAAACTAATAATAAATTGATATTGATTATTGATTAGTGATTATCATAACAATTGTATATGATTAATTTTAAATGTTGATAATATATTAAAGTCGACAAATGTATATAAAACTATTAATAATATTCCAAAACAAACAAATAATAATATAATACAGAATACTTTAAAATCTGTAATAATAATAAATTATATGTTAATGAAATCGTAGTAAATTAAAAAGTCACATATACTATGATGAAACAAAACTAATAGGAGAATAATATTGCTTCCATAAAATAAAAATAAAAAATACTAAGACATAAATGAATCAAATTATTTGTAAACATTTAAACAGTACAGATTATCTAATGAATTCGATATATTAAAATATGTATTATATTTTAGTTGCATTAACATAATAATATATTATATTTAATTTTGCACTGCACACTTCTAGATGTATAATTATCCGAAAAGTTAACGATATCTGTATAATTATATTAGTATAATTATATCTGTATAATTATATATGTATAATTATATCTATATAATAATGTTAGTATTAAAAATGGTGGTTAATTCTATTTTTAATCTCTTAATTTCAAGTTATTATATTATAAAATATTCCAATCTCTCTCTTTATATATAATATATAATTAATATTTGATAACGTTGCAATCCTACACGTATTATATGTGCATTATATACGTATTCATAAAGAGGTGTGTATGTATGTGTATATGTGTGGGTGTGTGTATGTATGTGTGTGTGTATGTATGTGTGTTTGTGTGTGTGTGTGTGTGTGTGTGTGTGATTACTTTAATCTTGTAGTAAATGTGTGCGAGATATTCGATTAAAATAGCTATTGTTCTGAATAGAGTTAGTGATTGGTCAACATGTATCCCCGTCTAATCAACTAGCCGCACACATACGCGCGCACACACATACGCACACACATACGCACACACTCTATGTCTATTTCTCTCTATCTCTACAGTACGGGCGAGCGCGTGTTGCGCTCAGATATGCGCATATCTATGTCCCCCGAGAGATGGGCTGCTGCTGCTGCTGTGCGTATATGTGTGTGAGTGTGTGTGTGCGTGTACGTGTGTGTGTGTTTGTGTGTCTGATATCCCGCTAGTACTAGTAGCACGTGTGTGTGTGCGTACGTGTGTGCGTACCGTGCCGGTGAATACTCGGAACTCTGCGCGGCAGTTTTTATGTTTACATTTGCTAGGCATTATTGCTGTGTAAAGAAATTCGTAACTCTATTTCTGGTCACTAGGGAAGTTACTTCTGGTTGTTAGGGAAGTTACTTCTGGTTGTTAGGGACGCTATCGTTTAATAAAATGCAAGCATAGATGGAGGATCTTTAAAAAATCATTAACGTATTGGTCGTATCTTAATTACAAAAAAATTACAGAAAATTACACGATAAACAATGTGGTAATAAAAAATACATAAAATAGTTACAATAATAATAATAATAATAATAATAATAATAATAATAATAATAATAATAATAATAATAATAATAATAATAATAATAATAATAATAATAATAATAATAATAATAATAATAATAATAATAATAATAATAATAATAATAATAATAATAATAATAATAATAATAATAATAATAATAATAATAATAATAATAATAATAATAATAATAATAATAATAATAATAATAATAATAGCATGATAATATAAATATAATACGATTATATTTGCATACGGACAATCCGGACAAATGAGTATACGTACCCTTTAACAACATCCGCCTTACGCTGGTGTCCTTCGGCATACCACGTGATCACTTTGGTGACACCACGTGATGTTTCGCTATCGCATACTTAATGTAGGTTTATGGCATCGATATAAAGAAAGTTGATAAGCAATTGACGCACGCAATGCATGTAAAAGATAGACATGTGAATGACACTTTTATCGATAAATTAACAAAATGGTATCAGTGATTTTGATTGGATATTAGTCATATTATATATGTCAAATATTGAAACAGTAGTCTTTTCGTCGACATAGATTGAAGTGACTTCTATCTATTTCAATGGATTTAAATTATAAATATCAATAAAATCAATAAAATAGTATTATAACTTCAATTTAAATACACAAAATTACGAGGAATGTTGATATTATGTATTTTAAATATATAATTTTATTTTTAGTATAGATAGTACATTAACATTGGTAGTGATTATCAATATATACATGATAAATACATATTATTATAAATAAAAAGTAGTGGGCCAGATAGTGGGTTTCGACTGCAGCGCTCGTAGCGGATAGTGCCATACACTACATTCAATTGCTTATCCACTTTCTTTATATCGATGGTTTAGGGGTGTAGGGTATTGTATAGAGATATAGGGTTACATATATAGATGTAAGGTTATATATATATATATATATATATATATAATATATATTATATATATATGTAGGTTCATGTACAGGGTATACCCTATATTATATATAACCTATATATAAATATATAATTAATTTGTATTATATAAATGTATTGTATAAGGTATACCCTTACCAACTATATACAGTTCCGTCAATACTTACACTCATCGGATAGCATTAGCATTGAAAGCTAGGTTTAAGGGGGCGTGCGACGTTGCCAATAAATATATTAATAATATAATTCACAATGATAACAGATAGGATAAATAGGCGTATTACTATGTAATATGGTTCAAATTAATTGGAGTATTACTGTGTAATATGGTTCAATTTCTTATCTACAATAGCTAATGACCTACTTTTTTCTCTATATGTAGCTAATAAATATGGCTTTATATGCAATAAAACAAAATTCTATATAAATATATACAAGTAGTTTATAAATGTATAATAATATATATATATACATATATAATTATAAATTATTAGATATTATTCTAAATAATGTCATATATATATTTTATTTTTAATAAATTTATAAATTTCATTTTATTGTTTAAATATGTTTCAAATGCAGATGGTTTTATCAAAAAATATTCAATAATACAAAATATATTAATGTTTTAGTATTATTACTTATCATAAAAAAAAGTTACTGAGTAAATTGATGTTGAAAAATAAAGTAATATTTTTTTTTATATTTACAAGCTAAATATATATTTCAAAATTTTTTAAAATCGATCTTATATTCATAAAATGGAATGAATTTATAATTCCTAATATTTTACAAGAATAATTATTTTATTTATTTACAAAGTATTTAGAATATGACAGACTATAGTAGGTGTCATAAAACATCGAATTTTGATAGTTATATTGCAAATTTCTTAACGATTTTTTTTGTAAATGAAAGATAATTATCTTTCAAAATTCAAAATTAACTATCAAAATTCGAAAATTATAATTAATTATATAATATAATCATTAAATAAAATAATATTGATTTATAATTTAGTTTAATAAAACGAACGTCGCACGTGCCTCCCCCCTTAAATGTTCCTATGATCCGGTCACGTGGTATGTATCACGTGTAAGTGAGGTGTAAGTGGGGTGTAAGTGGGGTGTAAATCCAGGGTGTAAATAGCATAGATCTAAAGAGATTCTCTATAGCTCTATGGTAAATAGCTACACGGTTCTCAAGCCTCGATTGTTAATCCTTTAGAACCCATGCATGTAAGCGTTTATCCCTCAGTCGGCTTATAATATCACGATGTTATAAATCCGCCAGGTGGAAATAGTATTTATAAAAATTCAACCAATCGTATTACTCCACAAATATAAATAAAAAATCACGAAATTTGATTAAATATCCGCGATATAAATAAAGTCAACTCTCGGTAAGTCGGACTACGGATAAGTCGGACTTCTCGATAAGTCGGACACATTTAGTTGGTTTGGTTGGATTTGTATCTAGTTCCATGTTTAATTATTCGGATAAGTCGGATAAGTTGGATTGGATAAGTCGGACTTTTATATAAGTCGGACACATATTATAGTCATGTTTATTATTTGTATACTGGATAAGTCGAATGTTTATAAATTGTCAGAAATGTTTACTTTAAATAATTAATATTATAATTTTAGTAAGTAATATTATTGAATACAACATTTTATGTTGCTGATTGTTGCATAATTCCATATTTCGGTAACCATTTAACTCGCGCTGCATTTCATGTCCTATTTGCATGATATTCTTAATCTCGGATAAGTCGGACATCTCGATAAGTCGGACACTTTTCCCAGTCCCTCGCGAGTTCGACTTATCGGGAGTTGACTGTATATGAATTTTTGAAATTCAATATACCTAATTATCGTTATAACTACTGATTTATTATGAAATATAGCTTAGTAGGCTATAGTCTATATATATATATATACTCGGTATAGGTAACACTTTGTATGGTTAGTAATGTAAGTGTGTATATGTGTCTTTATTATAATATATTATGTTTATATAATAGAGTGTGATATAAACATCTATAGGATATATAATCTATATTATAGATATGTAAGAATGTATGTTTATAGAGTTTTTATGAAAAAACAACTTTTTAAATTATATTTCAACACATATTTGTGTTCTAAATATATTTAAACCCATTGGATGTTATCGATCGAATACATTACTATTATTAATACATATTAAACTTTTTATTGTTATTTTAGATATTTTAGAATGATAAAAAACGAAATTGATTATATTTTTTTCTAGTTCATTTTTAAAATGATATATATAAGATTCATACTTACGAATCTATAGATTAACATAATTTCTAATTCGATATTTAATATATTTATTATAGAATATAAAGTACAAATGATATTAATACATTTATATAACACTATATTCCGAAACATAATATAGATAATATAGAAAATATTTTATAAAAAAATTCTTCATTATCAAACTAGCGTTTAAATGTTGAACTATATATTTCTCGTAATGAATACATACATACATTGTACAGCATCATATTATTCTTTAGCGATGCTTTACATATTATATACATATATATATATATATATATATATATATAAATTATAGTGCACACACACACATATACACTGTTAAAAATATTTCTCCTTTAAAACCTTTAATGAATGCTGAAGCGGTGTAAAAGGTTTATGACGCGCATTACGAGTTATTTTATTCATCTATGCACTAAAGGTTTTGGGAACCTTTATTTAAAACCTTTAATGATCTCATCAATTCGATTAAAGGTTATATGTACCTTTACTGGTCTCATAAATTCGATTAAAGGTTATGTGTACCTTTACTGGTCTCCTAAATGCGAGTAAAGGTTATGTGTACCTTTACTGGTCTCCTAAATTCTAGTAAAGGTTATGTGTACCCATCAAACAACAATAGTAATTGTATGTTATAACATAGGAGACCAGTAAATGTACACATAACCTTTACTCGCATTTAGGAGACCAGTAAAGGTACACATAACCTTTAATCGAATTTATGAGACCAGTAAAGGTACATATAACCTTTAATCGAATTGATGAGATCATTAAAGGTTTTAAATAAAGGTTCCCAAAACCTTTAGTGTTTAATTATAATTAAATATTATTAAGTTTATATAATTTTTTTATTATAGAAATAATAAAATATTATACTTTTTAATTATTTTGAAATATTGATTTAATTTGTATCTATGCAAATTAATTAATAATTATTATTTTACTTTTATATTTAAGTTTATATACTGTTTTTAATAAATAAAATATTATTTTAAAAACTAAAATTATTTAAGTAATCCTATATTTTACTACATTATCATAATCTAATTCGGGTGACTCATGAACTATAATGTTAATCATAATTACATTGATAATACAATTGGAAATCATGTTGAACTAATTGCCCAATATTGAATATATAGCAATTGCATATTGATTAAATATTATATTCAATATTAAAATGATTTAGTATTGAATTTAAGTTTTAAATCTAACTTAAATGAAATTATATAATATATTATAATATATAAGTTATTATTTTGATATGATACTACTTACTATGTTAAGATACTAATATTTATTTTAATTTAATTTATTTTTATTTATTTACACTAATATTTATATATTTGCATAAAACCTTTAGTACCTTTTCAAATATCAGTAAAGGTTATGAAAACCTTTAATACTATATTTGCATAAAACCTTTAGTGCTTTTTAAACATCAGTAAAGGTTATGAAAACCTTTAATCCTCTATCTGCATAAAACCTTTAGTGATTTTCAAACACCAGTAAAGGTTATGAAAACCTTTAGTGCTCGCTAAACGAATGCGAAAGATACATGAAACCTTCACACATAGGTCGAGTTTCGTAAGGTTTTCTCAGCTAGTCACTAAAGGTTATTTTCTAACAGTGTATAATATTAATATAAATTATAATAATAATTATTATTTATTAGAATTTAAAAAAAATATGAATACATTTCGCCGTCTCTTTTCCGCTAAAAGGCCTAACAAGTGTCTACACACACTGTATACACACACAGTGTGAATTGTTGTCCCCCAGTCATGTATAATACGATACTTTTAGCGTAGCGTTATGAATTCGACGCCACGCAATTATTAACGCCGCGGCGGTCGTCGTCGCTAAATACAAGCGATATTACGTAATAGCATCACGTGACCTCACACGTGACGATAACAATGCATTCATTACGCAACACTCTCGAACGCACGCGCACACACATACGCACATACGCACGCACACACAGAGACACCACGACGACAACGGGACCGTTATTACTAGCTGGCAACGCGTGAATCTTCATTCGGGTCTGTGGAGAGCTTGTATCTTCTACGAAAGTGGTTACTGCTGCCGCTTACCTCGTTTACTGTTACTACTACTTCTACTACTACTACTACTACTACTTCTACTGATGTTGCTGCTACTACTACTACAACTACTACTACCACTACTACTACTACTACTACTACTACTAATACTACTACTACTACTACTACTACTACTACTACTACTACTACTACTACTACTACTACTACTACTACTACTACTACTACTAATACTACTACTACTACTTCTACTACTACTACTACTACTACTACTACTACTACTACTACTACTACTACTACTACTACCACTACTACTACTACTACTACCACTACTAC
>OZ025242.1:20533091-20575591 GCA_964019155.1 Osedax fenrisi
TAATATTTGAAATATTTGCATGTATTATTTTGTAAAAATAATAAACTAATTATATTACTGATAGCATGATATAATTGCAATTATATATATATATATATATATTACTATGATATAAAATGATAAGAACAATAATATAGTATTATCTATATCTACTCACATATAATGATATACCACTGGTTCATATATATACTACATGGTATATACTAGGCATGCCTGAAACCAATATACCGAGTAACAAGTATAACCTATATATAGATTACTTGATACACTGCAAGTCACGTGTTCACTTCATTGTACACCGATAGTAGAATATATAGTAATATTAGTGTGTAAGTATGCAAATAGTCTGCATATTATTTAAATACAAATAATAGAGAGATAGATAGTTATATATATATAAAAAACTATATATATATATATATTTGAATATATTTATATTAATATTTATTTTAATATGTAGCCTATTTATTCTATAGATTGGTATTTAATACTTAGTATAATCTATTACATGAGGCACGCACATAACATTGATAACATTGATAAGCGGCCGCTCCCGAGACGTTGCGTAATACACGCTGATGTTACGCAATAGTAGGCGATGTTACGCAATAGTAGGCGATGTTACGCAATAGTAGGCGATGTTACGCAATAGCTCTCCGTCAATAAGACGCTGCGGGAGGAGGAGGAGGAGGAGGAGGAGGAGGAGAAGGAGAACAAGAATAATAAGAAGAAGAAGCTATAATCAATAGCGATCGATAGCCACGAACGCGTCTATAGGCATCTATATATAGATAGGGCATTGGCTAAGTTGCGGAGAGATGTATAGTTGACCTTTAACCCATCGCCTCCCCAATAGTAATGTGGGCGTGTCCGGTGGATGCTCGACTGGGTACCGATATGTGCACGCGCGTATGTGTGCGTATGTCATATGTATATATATGTATGTATTTGTATATATATATATATATATATATATATCTATATATATATATATATATATTGGTGTGGATAAATCAACTCCTATAGGATAGGGATATTTCCAGCGGGTCCCCCAGTGGTGAATGAATAGGGGAATTCGTCCACCAGATATGGAGGACAGCTGCGAATATCTAAATAAACAGTCCCGATCCAAATTCAGAGAAATTCAGAGACCTAAATTGTCCTTCGGCAAGTCCAATAGGACTATAGTGCTCTGTCGCCATCGAATTGCAGGGTTACGGATACATGCTTATGGAGTGGCGTCCGCACATTCTCGAGTAGCTAACGAAAGAAAACCATGACAAAACAATCGACAACATATCCATCCCGCATCGCTCGTCACGCATAACAATGAGCGCATTCTGCAATATCATCTCAGGTTGCAGTCGAAAAGTCAGCGACTGAGAATAATAATAAGAAAAATAAAAATAAAAATAAAAAGCCCCAACTTATAAATGCTAGTAAGAAGACCACGATAAGCACATACAACACTCAAACACTGAAAATAAGTATGGAAAATACCGTAATTAATAGACTCAGCAGTAATAACAGGTCAATATGTAGTATGTATACAAGAGCACAGGTTCATACATGAAGATACTCTAATAAAATAACATACATTTGATAAATGGAAACTTATAACCTGCTCGGCATGGAGGAATAACCGTAATGCCACCTCATGAGGTATTGGAATCCTCGTGAGCTTAAACGCTTATAATACAATAACAAGAGTTGAAAAGATAACTTCACGAATAATGACAATACAATTCCGTGGTAACCCTCAGACTACAATAATATCATGTTACAGCCCAACGAAAGTCAGTAATGAAATAGAGACAGAAGATTTCTATACAGATCTCACAGCAATAATGAGACAGGTGCCAAAACATAACCTACTTTTAATCGCTGGTGATTTTAACGCTCATCTCGGTCAAGATGACTGTTTCAAATACTCTTTTCACGAGACCACAAATCGAAATTACAATATTCTTAACAATTTTCTACATGAAAATAAATTGATATGCTTAAACACGCAATTCCAGAAAATATCAGGTCAAACCTGGACTCATACTTCACCAAATAACTTCAAATAACATATTGATTTCATAATCATTATCTCAAAGTGGAAAAATAGTGCAAATAACTCAAGAGCATATAATTCATTCATCAGTTTAGCCTCGTTTCATCGCATCGTATCAGCAAATATAAAGCTGAATCTAATAATCTAATTAGAAAAAATATCAAAAAAGAAAGTAAAACTAAGCTATACGATTGGTCGACCTCAAAATACTAAAATTAAAAACACTTTCATTACCGAAGTGAAAAATAGATATTCAGCTCTAATTCTTCAAGACGAATCAACAACATTATTATCTGCTAACTCTATATATGAAAATTGTGTATTAGTGTGCATAGACATTGATGGCAAAGTGATTCAATTAAAGCCTACACAAAAGAAACGCAAACCCTGGGAAACGCATGAAGTGTGTAAAACCGTGCATCTCTACAACAGCCAATGACCGACAATATTAGAAATGTTGTACAAGCTCAGAATATGCTTGTCAATTCCTACGAAGAAGAACAGACACTATATATTCAGAACAAGATTTAATGAAATTAATAATGCAGTTAGCAATACAAAATCGGCGTTAGCATGAAAAGCAGGTCGAAAGTACATGAAGTAAGCGGTCGAAAGAAATCAAATAAGGGCAAAATAAAGGCTACCAGTGACATTGAACGCATCCAGAAGTGGCATAATCACTTTAGCGAGCTTCTTGGATCAACAATAGAACAAGAATAACCGAACTCCAACAACAACATACATACTGAATATGAATCAAAACTAAAAATTCTTGACATAAAGACAGGACCATTCAAACTGGAACAACTATTAAAATAAACACAAAGTGTATACAACTGCAAGGCTACCGGACAAGATGAAATACCTGTCGAAATATGAAAAATAAATAAATTGCAGGACTTCCTACTTGATTCGTGTAATAATGTATATATGCAAAAACCAATAGAAAGCTGGACAAAATGAAGCATACTACTATTCCCGAAAAAAGGAGATTTATCATTAACAACAAACTACAGAGGAATCACTTTAACAGCAATACCGGCGAAGATATTTAATCTGATGCTACTAAACAGAATCCGTCCGCATGTCGATCATTTATTAAGGAAAACCAAAACTGGTTTCGAACAAATAGGTCGACACCAGGATAGATTCTAACAGTTCGACGTATCCTAGAGGGAGTTAAATCCACAAATATACTACTGTCTCTATTATTCATAGATTTCTCCAAAGCCTTTGACTCTATACATCGCAAAGACATGAATCATATCCTATAGGATATGATATAATCTAGTATGGAATATCAGAAGAAATCACTAACGCAATAATGATGCTATACATAATATAAATCACACGATGGAGACACGTACTTTTTCAAGATCACGACTGGCGTACTACAAGGTGATACCCTAACTCCATTTCTATTCATTGTATGCCTCGACTACGTATTAAAGAAATCATTGGATATAAACTAAAATCTTGGTTTTACACTCTCACGAGCTGCATTAAATAAATCATGGATTCAAATGCTAATGAACGAAATACTCTACAACGGTATACCCAATATATCAGCTACAATCAAAGAGCATAGCATGAGATTCGCCAGACACTGCTGGGAAAGCAAGAACGAATTGGCCAGTGACCTATAACTTTGATATCCAAATCACGCGAAAATATCAAGAGGTAGGCCTGCAAAAACCTATATCGATCAACTATCAAGTGATACAGGATGCGAAAGAGAAGAAATGTCGAATGCAATGCAAGATCGAGATGGTTGGATAGAACGAATCATGAAATGCCGAGCAAGCTCGACCTGGTAAAGTTAGGTAACATATATATATATATATATATATATATATATATGTATATAAGACTCGTGGTGTCAGGCTACTCTTCCAATCCGTGAAGGTGGTCTAGGGAGTATGTATGCATGCAACATAGCTCTAGCAAAGCAATACTTTTTATTTAAAATGTATCAATGTCATTAGATATAGAGGGTATTTTGAAAGATTCAATTTCTAAGATTGTATCTTTGGGTTGTTTAAATGCTAATGAAATTCTATATCAACGAATTTGCTTACAGAAGAAATTATGTACTCCTATTTATTTTAAAATTAAATGTAACCTACTTAACCGCTCCACTACTCGAAATAAAGCTAGAATACTTTCGCTATCGGGAGATCATGGTTACTTGTCATTACAAATCCCTCAATATAACAGTCTTTTAATTTCACAGAATTTATAGTACTTCTTAGATATATGTTGGGCCTACCTCTCTATAGCATATATCGTACATGTCCAGCTTGCAACAAAAATTTACTTTATATTTATGGAGACCATAGTCTGATATGTGGAGCTGGGAGTTAACGTAATAATAGGCATAGTTATGTACGATATACTATATAGTATAGATTCTATACCATATAATGAATTCAGAAGGTTTATACCCATCTTTGGAAATAGCTAATTTGATCCCAGGTTCTATTCGAAGACCTGGAGATATTTCAGTAAATAACTGGTCTTTAAGAAAATCTAAAAATATGTCTAAATCATCTCTCCGTTGCATAACACTACTATTTTAAGTGCAGCAATTGAGGTTGGTTTTGCAGATGGTGAGTGTGAAAAATATAAAGATGAGAAGGTATTATTTTTCTCCCTTTCGTTGCTGAAACATTTGGTACTAGGGTCAAATTGCTAAAGATATAATTAGCTATATTTCTAAATGATAGGCTAATAAGCATATGAAAAATAGAGATAAATCCATAAACTGGACTTATCAAAAAATGTCTGTAGCCATGCACTGAGGAAATGCTAATATTATAATTTCGAGAAGCCCGATCGTTGAATTTTATAGTTAATTTATTTTAATATTTTATTCATTTTTTATTAGTTTTCGTTTATTTTATTTTATTCATTTTTATTTTAATATTTTATTCATTTTTGTATTATTAGTTTGCGTTTATTATATGTTATTTAGATTGGCTCAATACGATGACATATATATATATAACATCGTATATATATATAATCTTATTATTTACTGATAATATGCTTACTAAAGTATCTGTAGATACTAAGCCTGCACTATGGTTAAGCAACTACATATATCCTCCCCCTCCCCATACATTCCCATGCACCACGTGATTTCCACTACACGTGACTTTTAGCTATACGCATGCGCACTCGCTACTCTCACGATGTCCTTCGTTATGTTCTTCATCGATACGGCTCTTATGGACCGAAGTACAACTGGGCGGTGCGCTAAACTCTGTTACATCATCGATATAAAGAAAGTGGAATAGCAATTGACACACGCACTTCGTGTGAAAGATAGATACTCGAATGGCACTTTTATAGATAAATTAACAAACGGCATCATGGATTTGATTGGATATTAGTCATATTATATATGTCAAATATAAAAACAGTAGGTGTTTTCGTCGAAATAGATAAAAGTGACTTTTATCTATATCTAAGCATTTAGATTATCCATATCAATAAATAGTATTATATCTTCAATTTAAATACACACAATTATGAGGAAGGTTGATATTGATATGTATTTTAAATATCTAATTTTATATTAGTACAGATATTATATTAAAATCTATTGTAATTATTTATTGTATAAATAAATAATAATAACGAAACATTTAGTAGGTATTTAGTGGTGGGCTGCGACTGCAGCGCCTCTATCGCAAAGTGGCATACACTACATCCTATTGTTTATCCACTTTCTCCCTATATCGATGTGTCACACACTGGTGGCTGTTCACGATAAGTACACGGCGACCTGTGTGTATGTGTCATACGTACGTAGAACTTTAAATGATGATATTACATATTATCTTCTTTTCTAAAATATGCATCTTATGCAGCTGCAATTGTTCAATACGCTACAGCAGTTGCGAAAGTTTTCCAATTGCACTAATCGTGTTGGTGTAGTGTATTATTATATAAGTCGATAGAGTTGACTGTATAGTGTACAGTGTATACACAGTGTGATCGTATAGCATTATTAACAATAGCTATGCAAACCTTCATTGGCGTATACGATATCGTTATCACTACTGTTACGGGTTACCACGCTGTTAAAAATAATGACTATAAAAAACAACTAGTTTTCGTTAATTACGAGGTAAAGGTTTTTATATATATAAAAACTTTAGTTCATTAAAGCAAAACTAAAGGGTTTTGGTAAACTTTTACCTTTTTAGTAAATTACAACTAAAGGGTTTTTGAAAACCTTTTGATTAAATAATAACTAAAGGTTTATAACCCTTTACTTACTACTTAGTCCCGTGATATAGGCATCGTAGGGGGAGAACATAACAATGTTTTTATTAACTTTTTCCTTTTTCCTTTTAACGATCTTTTGCAATAACTAAAAGTTGCTGAAGAGGGAGATTAGAGTATTCAAAAATATCATTTAACCAATTTTTCTTTGGTCTTCCTCTTTTTCTATTACCTTCGACATAGCCTTGAAGAATTGTTTTGGAAATTGAATCGTGTCGAGTTATATGTCCGAATTTTTTCATTTTCCTTCGCATGATTATATCAAGAAGAGGTACATACGAGCCGACTTTCTCATTTATTAAATTATTGACCAATAAATTCGTCTTTCTTTCTTTATAGCTTATATTCAAGAGACGCCTGTGAGCTTTTGACTCAAAACATCTGATATTCTTCTTTGATTCTTCTAGTAGAGTCCATGTTTCCCATCCATAAAGCAATGTTGACAGAACTAATGAGTTGTATAATCTAAATTTAAGTTTGAATTCGATTTCTCTGCTACGCCAGATCTTTTCCAGTTTTACTAGTGCTGAAACTGCCGTAGCTAATCTTATATGAATTTCAATTTTTGAGTTGCCGGAATTCGTAAGCATTGCTCCGAGTTATTTAAAATGTTCCACATTTTCAATCTGTTTATTGTACATATAAATAATTGGTGTTGGACCTTCTACATTGACAAGAATTTTGCATTTATCATGATTAATTTCCATGCCATATGCTGTCGATGTTTTTTCTAGTGCATCAGTTATAGTTTGTAGTTCACTTTCGGAACCTGCTATAAGATCAATATCGTCTGCAAATCTCAGGTTATTGAATTTTCTGCCTCCTATAGATATACTAGATGGTTGGTTTTTTACATAGTCCAGCATTATTTTTTCCAGGAATATATTGAACAGAACAGGCGATAATAAACACCCTTGCCTCACACCTACTGTTGTATTAAACTTTATTCCAATATTAATATTTATCCAATAATAATTATTATTTAGCAGTACGCTGCTTTTAGAAGAAATATAGAGTTATTTATTATATTGAATTATATCATTGCCTATTCCAAAAGAAGACATCACATGCCCTAAACCCTATACATTTTATTAAATGCTAACTAGAGTGGTTCGAAACCTTTAGTTATACCTCTAGTTGTACTAAAGGTTTTATATATTGCAATACAAGTCAAGCCTCTCCACAAATAGCTTATTTACTATCGAACATATAGGCTATATATATATATATACTATTTACAATATTACTTACTATATATTATTAAATAATAACTAAATGTTTTGAAACCTTTACTTTTTATTAAATAATAACTAAAAGGTTTCAAACCCTTTAGTTATAACTATAATTTTAGATATAAATTGTTGTTTAATCTATTAGTTAATATATAATTAAAACCAAATGTATTTTTGATATATTACATTTTTGTAAATATTTAAAACATATTTTGTAAGTAAAATTAATTAATATATACTTTATAAGTTACAAATATTGTTCTATATTTACATATTATTAATTTTATATGCAAATATATATTTTGTTTTAAATTGTATTTTTTTATAACAGTATAATTTCACATATAAATATTATTTAAAAGGCAATTATTTCTTGTCTGGCACGGATGTTATGTTTAATATATTATGTTCGCTAATATGATAATAAAGTTTATTTGTTATCAAGAAACGTTTACAGCTTAAGTTATGCTGTATTTTTTAAATCATACAGTTATATTTATAAAAATAATTATTTATAATTACAATATATATATATACATATATATATATATCATAGCTATTTAAATTTTGTATAATTTAATTTGAGATAAATTGCATTCACCAATATATCAAAACCATGTAGTTAATTTTATATCAAAAACCTTTAACTCAAATAAGTTCAAAACTCTTTATTTAATAAAATGTAAAAAAACCTTTAGTTCAAATTAGTTAAAACCCTCTAGTTAATATTCTATCAAAAACTTTTAATTCAAATAAGAATAGAACCATTTAGTTAATATTGATCACAACTAGTTATATTCATGTTATATTCATGTTTCACTAAAACTTTCACTAAAGGGTCGAAAACCCTTCACTCACAGGACCACTTACTAAAGGTTTATTCAGCGAAATCTAAAGGGTTATTTTTAACAGTGCACCCCCGGGTTATCACTACTGTTACGTCACGCGCATATCACGTGACGTAGTGATGCAGTTAGGATTACGCTAAGATAATTCTTACGGATAGAGCTAAGGATTGTTCTAGGATAATTATACGCGACTATTATTGCCATCGTGCAGAAGTTAAAGCGCCGATCTCACGCGCAATATCACATCACGTATAGTGTTCTGATTGGTTAGTAGGATGTATGTCCACCACGGCGGCGTTATGTCCTTGTAGAGGCGGATTATCGAGGTAGGCAGCGTGAACCGCCCTGCAAGATGAGAATCCTGCGTACACCCGCACACCGCACACCGCACACCGCGAACACGGTTTACTACCGCTCCGGAGAGTGATTTGCCCACACCACACCCACACTACACCACACCAGCTATCGCAGCCACTGCCGACTCGTTCATAATAGATGAGATATCGAGCCTAGTCGCTATTTGAGGCTAGTCGCTATGCGTAGCTAGTCATTATATGTAGCTAGTCGCTATTTGTAGCTAGCTAAGCGGGTGTCCGGTTAGCTAGCCGACCTAGCGGAAGTGACACACATGCGCAGTCATAATTTACATATATATATATATATATATATATATATACATATATATATATGTGTATATATATATATATATATATATATATATATATATATATATATATATATATATATACTCACTAGAGTGTTAAGTATCGCTCGTTTGTTAGTATACGATACTTTTTGCACTCAGAGTCCGACTCGCGCTCCTCACTGTAACTCCCCTACAATTAGTTATGCCGCCCACTACACGCCTTCACTGGGTGACTAGCAATATAGTAGTACCGTTAGTATCAGTAAAGCTATTTTAATGAATGAGTGAATGAATTTAATTTATAGACAATATAATTATAAATGTGAAAAATATACATATTTGTTTTTTTTTGGAATTTTCCTATCTATTCCCATGTTAAATTTTGTGTAAAGTGAACATGCCCTCGCACAGCCAATATTGACCTAAATCAAAAAAAAATGTTGGGTATTCTCAATACTAAAATGTTGATGAATCATGTGAAGCATCCGAATCCATCATCGACATCATGTTTAAAATCACTCTTAACGCACGTTACCACTAATATATTAGTACAATAACATTCATATATGAACACATATTCGACATCATATTCAACAAATTCATATATGAACAATAACAAAATAACAACAACAACAACAACTACTACTACAACAATAATACTATAGTTATTAGAATGTACTCAAGGAAGCAGCATCACACACACACACACACACACACTACTTTCGGCGATCCCACTCTCGTTCCGGAGCGAGTGCGGTATACCATTACCACACCACATTTCATTTGTATAACCGCACTTATATTTAACTTATATACCTATATTTAGCTTATATACCTATATTTAGCTTATATACCTATATTTAGCTTATATACCTATATTTAGCTTATATACCTATATTTAGCTTATATACCTATATTTAGCTTATATACCTATATTTAGCTTATATACCTATATTTAGCTTATATACCTATGTTTAGCTTATATACCTATATTTAGCTTATATACCTATATTTAGCTTATATACCTATATTTAGCTTATATACCTATATTTAGCTTATATACCTATATTTAGCTCCCAATATATACAATAATTAAAATAAAAACCAAAATACGAAATAACTCAAATGAAATTAAAACAAGGAAAATAACAATAAATAATACTAAAAGACTTATTAATGCACTGAAAAATACGAATTGGGATTCGGTCCTCGAAGAAAATGATGCTGAAAACTCATACAACAAATTTCATACCATATATATACATCAATAATTAACCAATTTATCCCACTACTTACAAATAAAATATCTTCAAATATTCTTTCAAAAAATTGGATAACAAATAAAATAAAAAGAGACATTAATAAAAAGTATAAACTATATAAACTTTACTTAGATAATAAAAATGAAATCAACTTATATAACTACAAACAATTAAGAAATCAATTAACCTTAAATATTAAAAAAGCAAAGCAATCATATATAGATAGTAAAATAAAAAATAGTATATCTACTAAAGAAAATTGGAATTTAATAAATAACCTCATAAATAAACAGCAAATTAAACAATCTCCAAATTATATAATAGATGAATTCGAAAATAAATTCAATAATGATAAACAAATAGCAAATGCATTTAACTCTTATTTTATAAATACAAGTCAATCCATAAATAATCAATTCACCTCTCCCATAAATAACATCAACCCAATTAACATTACACCAATATCTAAATCAATATATCTTCATCCCACATCAACACATGAGATAAATTCTATTATACAAAATAATAAATCAAAGACTTCTCTAGACACTGATTATCTAAACATGAAATTGTTAAAATTTTCAAAAGATTACATTGACCTTCCATTAAGCCATATTTTTAATCTATGTTTATCGTCAGGAACTTTTCCCTTAAAAATGAAACTATCCTCCATTAAACCAATTCATAAAAAAAATAATATCAATATTATATCTAACTATAGACCAATATCAATGTTAAGTCAACTATCGAAAATACTAGAAAAAATAATATATAATAGACTAATGCAATTCATACAAAATAATAACATAATAAATACTACTCAATATGGTTTCCTTAAAAAACATAATACCACTCAAGCTACACTAGATATTTACAACCATATAATGGAAAATAAAAAAGAAAATAAAACAATAAATACATTATTTTTAGATTTAAGTAAAGCCTTTGATACTATTGATCATTCTATTATAATTAGCAAATTAGATAAATATGGAATTAGAGGGATTCCTCTTAAACTGATAAAAAACTATTTACATAATATAACTCAACTAGTTAAAGTAAACATTACAGAATCTGATATTATAACTAATGATATCGGTGTACCCCAAGGCTCCATACTAGGCCCTTTACTATTCATAATTTATGTCAATGATCTACCATTATATTTAGAAGATAATAATGTAAAATTTACAGTATATGCATATGCTGCTATAACTTTTACAGCAGATAATAATATAGAACTAACAAATTTAATTAAAAAAACCTTAATAAAAATAGAAAAATGGTATAAATATAATAAGTTAAAACTCAATATTAGTAAAACAGAAATGATAAATTTCAACTCAAATAAATATCCAAACAATATTATTTCATTAGATGATACATTAATAAATAACGTAAATAATTATAAATATCTTGGTATAATTCTTGATAGCAAACTTGATTTTAAAAATCATATTATTAAATTAAATAACAAACTCTCCCAAATTCAATTTTTAATCTCAAAATTGAGCAAATTCATTAAAACAAATTCATTGATAATTATATATAATAGTATTTTCCTACCATACTTAAACTATGGAAATATACTTTGGGGAAATACATTCTCAAATAATACCCTAAATACAACAAGTATTCAAAAAAAAACCTTAAGAATAATAAATAAAAGAAAATTTCGAGATCATACAAAAGAATTATTCACATCAAATAAAATACTTAGATTAGATAAGCTAACATATTATAATACACTAATATATATGCATAAACAATATTATAATCAATTACCAACAAATTTAACTAAAATACACAACAAAAATAATAATAAATATACTCTACGAAAAAATAAAACGTATACTATACCAATTTCAAAATCAACAAGAACAATAAATAGTTTACTGATAAAAGGTCCAAAACTTTGGAACTTACTTCCAACAAATATACAAAATATAAAAAATGAAAATTTGTTCAAGAAAATAGTAAAAAATATGTTAATCAATGATGAATTATACTATAGATAAATTAAAAAATTAATGAATTTAAAATTAATTTAATAAAATTAACATATTAAAAAAAACTAAAAAAAAAAATTAAAAAAAAATCTATATCAAATATATATGTATGTATGGATTATTTTTGTTATTATTATTTTGATTTTGATTTTTGTTAATGTCAAATTTTGTCTATCTACTTTATTTTATTTATTTATTATTATCTTTTATGTAAATACGAAATATATAGCTAACTATTATGATTAAACAATCACTGTTCCTGTCCCATGTATGAATAAATCACTGGCAACAACCCGAAAAGATCAAGGTCTTATTTTGAAGCCATTTGGAAACGAAGAAAGAAACGAAAAAGAATAATAAATGAAAAAAAAGAACGAAATTAATGAATCCAATAAAATATATCTATCTATCTATCTATCTATATATATATATATATATATATATATATATATGTTATAAAGTCAAAGTTGTAGATATATCGATTAATGTAATATACACTTAAATGCATTTAGCATTACGTAACAGAAATCGATATATCTACATACAACTTTAAACTAGATTTCGGTGTCTCGCTCTGGGTTAAATGCATATATGTCTATAGCCATAGCCAATGCAAGTGTTTGTTTTTCTGGTATGTTATATTTGTATCGTCTGTAAAGTATATTTCGTTATTTGTCTATAGAATAAATTCTACTCGGTGAGATTGCCTCATTTTTCGTTCTGCATCTCATCAGGTAGGTACTATTATTATTATTATTATTATTATGTTCAACAAGTCTTTGTTTCGATTAATAAACTGTATCAGAACATTCACTTTATTACAATTGGCGCTGCGAACAGGATGATATATATATACGTATACATATATATATATCATCGATATAAAGAAAGTGGATAAGCAATTGAATGTAGTGTATGGCACTATCCGCTACGGGCGCTGAAGTCGAAACCCACTATCTGGCCCACTACTTTTTATTTATAATACTATTTATTTATACATATATATATTGATAATTACTACCAATGTTAATGTACTATCTATACTACAAATAAAATTATATATTTAAAATACATAATATCAACATTCCTCGTAATTTTGTGTATTTAAATTGAAGTTATAATACTGTTTTATTGATTTTATTGATATTTATAATTTAAATCCATTGATATAGATAGAAGTTACTTTAATCTATTTCGACGAAAAGACTACTGTTTTAAGATTTGACATATATAATATGACTAATATCCAATCAAAATCACTGATACCATTTTGTCAATTTATCGATAAAAGTGTCATTCACGTATCTATCTTTAACATGCATTGCGTGCGTCAATTGCTTATCCACTTTCTTTATATCGATGATATATATACGAAACGTTCGATATACAAACGTCCGCCATTCTTTATAGACGATACAGTTTATATACACGTTTACGTTGAAACAATGGCGGATAAATAAGACGACGATTTATGTTGCATCTCCTACGCAGTAATCCTCTCTCTCTCTCTATCTCTCTCTCCCCCTAATACCGACTATCCTATTGACTATCGCTGACCTTGACCTAATATTGAGCGACGGCCATTGATCGCGATGCTACAGTGCGCAGTCTAGCGAATACTTCGTCACGCGTGTCTATATTTAGAATACCACTTATCTGAAGACTTTATCGCAATTAACCATTCATATTTTATATAATACTATATTTATATTCGATATGCTATCGATATTCATATTATACGTAATATTTAAAGTGAAACGTGATCTAGAAAGTGAAACTAGATTAAGTTAATAAGACGATATCGGAACACGTGTTGCATAACTATTAGGTTACGTCACATTGTATACAATGTAAACAATATATATATATACGTTGTATACATGTAAATGATGTACAGAGCATAATTTACTTTAATATATGTACTATAATACATATATATATATGCCACGTATGTTGTTAAATAAGTAAACTAGTGAGATGTACTGGTATGTTACTCCACCTAGCGGTATAACTAACACACGGAAATAGTATGTGGAATATGCGATAAGGTTATTTGTTTTGTTTAGATTAAAATATAGTCAAGATGATAATCCGAAGAGAAGTTTGACTAATATTTAGTGAATCATTATTATCATTGGATCATATATGTAGTAATTGGATCATATACTATATTAAATCATCGTTAAACCTATTATCGTCAATATTATTCACTAAGAACACTGTAGTCTTCTCTAGCTAGACACAAATATGTCATACTTTATTTTCAACGCAGTCACCGATATATTAATAATCTTAAAAGAGCTATTCGAGAACTACTGTCGACATCTGGCGGTGGCAATATTGGTTATTTCGAGTGGTGTTAGTCACGTGACCGCTAATTTGTAGTCACCGCCCACTAATTTAATTTACGACCAGATGTCATATCTACTCTGGTTTCCCGAGAATTACTACCACCACTCCACACACGTGCGCACACACACACTTTAGTTTCGCCGCTAAACCAATTACGTAACGATATATCGCCCAATACCGCGCATGCGCCCTATTATCGTGTCCAATAAGCGCCCAGACAAATAGAGCACGACGCTCGTAAATACGTTTATTCGGGTAATAATTGCACTTAGTTAAAACCGATAAACTATTTCGAGATCGATGGAGAAAAAGAGAATACATTTTTTAATGTGTAATTTGAAGAATATAAGGGGACACTACAGTATACATTATACTATACAGATATATCTAAGTCAATGTGGGTTACGATACTGCGAAAATAGTTAATTTTGATGACGATAAAAGTAAAGAAATTATGCGATGTATATACGTTTATATACGTATATATATATATATATATATATATATATATATATATATGTATATATATACGTTTATATACGCATATATGCGCGTTATGCGCGCAAGGTGTATGCACGAGTCGAGTGGTATGCGGTAATCACATACGCGCGCATATCCGCACGAGGAGGACCACGCCCGTTTAGGGGTAAGGCTAAATGCGTCCGTTATCCGGACCCCGGTCAATTCGGTACCAAGTGATCTAGCGATGAATACGATCAAAACACGCAACTCAATATACTCATACACTGATAATAAAACATAAATTATATGTACACAGACCCTGATATATATATATATATATATATATATATATATATATATATATATATATATATGAGTGTACAATGTGTGCATAGCGTCCTGCGCATAATATATACATATAGTCTACTTACAGCTTTATCTAATACGAATGTAAACAGACCGTAGGATAAGCGATAGGCTGAAGTGTACGCACTTCTCGACAGAGGCGCTGCGGTCAGTCAAGTCCTACGTCATTACTAGAACTATTACTACAAATACTAGTCGTACTATAGTCAGTACTGGGCAGGATCGCGATCGTTGATCGGCGATCCGATCCGGATCGGGATCGGGATCGGCAAATGATCGGGTAACGAATGGAGGATCGGGATCGGGATCGCATAACAAAATAAATAGAGGATCGGGATCGGGATCGCCGATTCAGGAAAAAAGAAGCGGTACCCATCACTGGCTATAGTATAGTATACTTAATTAAGGCTATGATTTATTGATATTAATATAGAGAGAAACGCGCGCATTCGCGTTAAATAAGCTACAAGTCCCGTGGTCGACTCCTTTAAATAACTGTGAGGGCCCCCGGAAAATACAATACAAATATACATTTTTTTTTCTTGTATTTTGATTTATCATTTTTAAGTTCTTGATAAACACAAGAGAAAAACAAGAACTGCCTGGAGTCGAACTCGGGACCTTTGACGTACTAGCTTTTGGTTGTCCCACTGAGCCATATACCCCGGACTTATAACATGTATAAGTCTATGACTTTTTGAGGGGTCCATTTGTATCCTCCATTTGTATTGTATACAATCGAATATAAAATCGAATATATTCGATATATATATATCATAATATATAATAAATAATATATATATATAAGATTTCAATAAATATAATTATTATGATATACCTATACATCGCGTGTATCGGCTGCTTACCCTGCCATATGTAGGTTATTCCTCACCTAGTACGCAACATCCGAAACCCCCCGTGTTATAATATAACTAACGGGTACCCCACCTAGTGGGTCATATAGGAGTGATACTCAGTTGACTTAGTGGGTCTTATAGAAGTGGTACCGAGTGATAAACTATATTATATATAATAAAATAGAAATGACTACTATAATAGGCAGCCATCACACTATACTGTCCTTGAATATACATAAATATACTACAAATCTTCATATAGTGATCACTATCCCGGAATGTCATACAACTCATTACCTCGGATACATTTACTACTGTAGTAGTATACCCAGTAAACAACAACATACAAATATGAACATATGAACATACTAATATGAACATATTATGAACATACAAATATGAACATATTATTAACATACAAATATGAACACTAGTAGGTATATACTAGTAGGTATACCTACTATAGTAGCATACTACTATAGTAGTATACTACTGTAGTATACTATAACTACTACTAATACTACATTATACAATACCTTAATGATTACGCGACGACTACTTTTACACTGTATCGTGTACACTAAATATGACGTAATACCCCACAACCACAAGTATGACGCAATACCCCACAACCACAAGTATGACGCAATACTCCACTACCGCACGTATGACGCAATACCCCACAACCTCACATATGACGCAATACGCTACAAACACAAGTATGACGCAATAATCCACAACATCACGTATGACGCAATACGCTACAACCACAAGTATGACGCAATACTCGACTACCTCACGTATGACGCAATACTCGACTACCGCACGTATTACATCATCGCCTACAGACGTTCAGATGCCCCCGCAGTGTACTAACATAGGTTACAACCAGGCGTGGGATCATATCGACGGCAGCGACACCACCAACTCTATACTCAGTTAGTACAAGCGCGCGCTCGTGTATGTGTGCGTGTATGTGTGTGTGTGCGTGTGTGAGCGAGTGTGTGTGAGTGAGTATGTGTGTGTGTTCGCGGGTGTGTTTACGTGAGTGTGTGCGACGCACTGTGCGTGTAGAGTAATATATCTATGTGCAATAGGAGTTATATATAACTATATATTATTATTATTATTATTATTATTTATTTTAACACCGTTTAAATATAATAAATATTAACAATAGTTTAACAACTATTAATAGTGTATGCTCTCTCTATATATCAATAGAGGAATCGTAACTCTATAATAAGAGTCGTCACTTAATAAATAAGTTGTTAGCTTAGCTTTAAAACTATATAACTGCTCGTACGAAGTTAACCTCGCTAGTTAAACACACCCACACGACCCCCACGACGTTCACCCCGCGACGGGGGTAGTTAGCCTAGTTGCGTAACACCGTCATCACTTATGACCAGGGTGAGTTCAATTCGGCCTTTTGACGAAAAGGCCGAATTTTGCCGAATATAAGGATTTTCAAATGCCGAAAATAAGCTAAATTCTGCCTTTTTTTAAAAACGTTATTTATCCTATCTTAAATCATTAAAAGTAATAAAATAAAATACTTAATGGTAATATGTATATTATATATATATATAATACTACAAGTAAAAGCAAATTTTGATACAATATTAGTAATGTAAGTAAGCAAATTCGTCATTATTGAAGATTAAGGGAATTATAATAAGATTTTATAATACGATTTTATACTAATAACAAAATGCCTGATATGCTCCTATTAAACTTTCCTATTTCTGAGAAGCATACAATCGAAGTTTTATTTACGTCAATATCACAAGTATTAGAGGTTAGAGTATGTAAAGACTGTAAATATAAAAGTATTAGAATAACAACGATGTTGAAAAAAAAATATGAAAGGACATATTAATGGTTTTTATAAATAATATTTATTATTAAATTGTTTATATATTATTATTATTCAAGGTGTATCAAGTAGAATACAAAGAGCTTCCTTGCCAGAATTAATAAGGGTCTGGTATGGAGATCATCAACTAGACTTGGCGTTACAGATTTGTTAAACAAATTCGATGTCAATGAAATTTGTGCCTACTTTAATCAAATTAATCGGATTGTTAAGGAGGCAATTCAATTTAATAACTAAAATTAGATCAAAATGCCCCAAGTTAATAAAATTATAATTATATAAGCATTATTTATGTTAATCATTTTAACCAAATAGTGGAATAGCGCGCTCTCTAAATAACCGCGTCGAGCACCGCACGAGAGCCCCGGTCAACGGACACTGGTCATCCTTCTAGCGGCCGCAACACCATCTGGCCGTACGGGGGCAGCACTAGTTCGTAGTGCACGCGATGACGTCACTATCGAGTTGCGGAATGTTTCGCGCACTAAATCTAAAAATAGCGCAACATTCTCATCTTCAGTGTGTCGAGAAGTGACGCTGTATTTACAACAAGTATCGGATATGGTTCGGTAGTTAATAATTATTAATTATTAATACAACTGTTCAGAACGGGTAAATATAAAATGTCGTGATGCATAACTATGTAGCCATATCATATACCATATATATATATATATATATATATATATATATATATATGTGTGACATTCTACGGTAAACAATTGGCAATCTAATTATATGTGAGTACGCAGAATTTATGTTGATGTTGATCTCTTTATTTGTGGTAGTTGTGGGATGTTAATAAACACATCACGGTTAATAGCGTTACAGGTCGGTCATGCATACCCCTAGTTAACCCCCTAGTTAACCCCCTAGCTAACCCCCTCGCTAACCCCCTAGCTAACACCCTAGCTAACACCCTAGTTAACCCCCTCGCTAACCCCCTAGCTAACCCCCTCGCTACCCCCGTAGGAGGAATAAGAAGGTCCACCCCTCTGATAATGGTGGGGCTGGCGATACTGCTAGTGGCTCTGGTACTTAGCACCCTGGGTAACACTAAAGAGGACGCTAAGACCCTCATAGGGGCAGTGCTGTACATCTTCGCCGGTAGGTGCGCGCGTTAAACGGGGTCATATGTTAGACCGGTAAGGTCACTTCGTTCCTAATTGATATCGAAAATAAACATATATATCCTTATGTTATTTAGACTATTTTGAATGAGCTACATTATCAAAGTTTGAATAAAACGTGAAATAAAAAACTTGAATTTAGAAGTAAATATTTCCCGCTTCACCCTATGCTTGTAGTATTCGCAGACTATGAAAAGTTATTGTTTTATTTTAAATTTAAATTAATGATATTATTAAACCTCTCTACAGTGGTTGTCCCACGTGACCCTGAGTAAACGTGTACGTGGGTGTACGTGGGCGCCACCCGATTATGTAATAACGTTACCGGATGTTGTTATATCCGATGACGTAATACAATAATTAGGACGCATCCTTGACCTTGATCTATATTAATAATATATACACACACACACATATATATATATATATATATATATATATATATGTTGGTGTTATATACTGTATTTGTATACTATGGCATTACTTTGAAATACAATCTGTAAAGTGTAAGTTACGAAAGGAATGTACACAATAAAAAGCCTGTAAGAAAACATTTATAATTATTAAAATATAAAAATAAAGAAAATCTACTACTACTACTAATCATTACGGTTCTGACATTCGTTAAGGGATAGTCAGTAAAGTATATTCGTAATAGTAGGGTATGTGATAGCTAATTATATATATATAAACTATAGTTAATCTAATATGATTAATCTGATTTTAAAAAGTTATTGTTAACATTATAAACTTTATAATTATTATATATGTCGTAGTTTAACGATTAACAAAAAGTATTAAAAGTAATAAAAGTAATATATGAAAGAGTTATTGAATGTAGAAAACTTGAATATTCATTTATTAAAGATTACATTAAATATAATATGTAATTCGTATTTGTTTTCTTTCGAAAATAACTAATATAATCCATATAGTGAAACGTATATATATATATATATATATAATATATATATATAATATAAAAATATACATAATATATCGTATAAGAACTATATATAGTATATGTACAATAGTAATAATTACACCGTACAATGTACGGTAGCGTACTATAAGGGGCGTGTATACACGCTTAACCACGCCCATAACCCCTCCCCCTCCGCCAGCCCTGTTCCTCGGTCTGGGCATGATCTTCTACATATCGGCGGTAAACGATGAGGTGTCACGGTTGAAAGCGCCCGAAAGTGACAAGGAACCTCTGTTCGTGTACGCGTACGGATGGGCGGTACTCTGTGCGGGCGCTTCGTTCGTAGCAGCCATGATCGCCGGTAGGTGCACATACTATGTAGGACATACTGTAGGACATAGTGTACGGACATATTGTAAGAACATAGTGTAAGGACATACTGAACGGACATACTGTAAGGACATAATGTAAGGACATACTGTAAGGACATACTGTAATGACGTGTGTGTAAACCATCGTTCTTTTTTATTATCACAATATTGTTTCATGTCAGTTTGTTTGTATTTAACACTCAATAAACTATCTATCTCTCTCTCTATATATATATATATATATATATATATGTATATATATATACATACTAGTATACTAGTATATATTACTACTACTGTTACTACTAATAACACCCCGTTATACCCTATACCATCGCTTCGACCACCCACACACTCCTCATGTCCTTACTTAGCCGTCACCGACATCTCCATATACCTGCGGAGATTTGCCCTTCTCGAGGACATGGCCAGGATAATCCCAGGCCTTAACTACGGCCTCAACGATGGCGGTGGTGGTGGTGGCGGCGGTGGAACCTCGAACGGTACCGGTGCTGGCTCCAAGGCGGGCCTGTTCTCCGGGTCGTCCACTTCCACGTCCTGTCAACTAGTCGACCAATCACAGCACGACCTACCGCACGACGCGCTAGACGCCACTAAACATCGTTAGTGAAGCGTACTTTTACGTGCGCGTGGGTGCGTTTGGGTGCGTTTAGCGTTGCAAATCCTTATATAAACGCACTTATAGATGCGTATGGTACACTACCAGTATAGGTCGGATGACTAAGGCATCAAAAACGCGGGCAGTGAAGCTGATCCTATTGAAATAGGTATTTAAATAATACGTATAAGTGATCATATATGGTTGTCAAAATAGATCGGCTATCGTTAAAACCATGTATATATTAACACGAAAACCGCTTCGAAAGAACATTTGAGCCATTTTTATAACTTAAAACTATTAAGTTACTGTATGGGATGAAAGGACTCCACCAAAATAACAAATAATGATACAAATAACAACGATATTCACGAAAGATCAACAAATCCTATACTAAATAGACAAAATCCGGGCTTGGTATAGGTTTGTGTTTCTCTTGTGTTAATAATATGTGTTACTGAACACATATGTGTTAAATATGTCTTGATTACAATATCTACTATTTCGGTGTATATCTTTTGTCCAGTCATCTGATTATACGTCATTATAGAGAGAGGTATCTTTATAACACTGAGGTATCATATCGTAGAGATGTAGACCGATATTGTTAACCTATAGGTAATAATGGGAGATCCCATTGTTATCATAGGTTGCAGCGTTTGAACCTCGGGTGTTCGAGTTTATTTTATGTAAAGTATTCTAATCAATCTTGTATTAAGTCGACATATATCTTCAGTCGGAAGTAAGTCCATTAACATACTATGTATATATATATATATATATATATATATATATATATATATCTACGATGCAAATATAGTACCTGACTATCAGATTCTGATATATACACACTATACAAGAAAACAACCCATTTAATGTAGCTTTAAATTATTTAATTATGGCAATAATATAATTTATTTCTTAAACTGTATATATATATATATATATATATATATATATATATATATATATATATGCAGTAGATGTAAAACTCTTTATTTATAAATATATCAATGATCGGGATTAAGGTATAGGTTAGATCGATAACCTGTGGTTAGATCGATAAACGATTAATTAGAATAATTATTATTGATTTAGTAGGATTAGTAATACATCTTATCAGATATTGTATACCAAGGGTGGTAGTAATTAGTAGTATACTACTATAGTAGGATACTACTATAGTATGATACTACTACTACTACTACTACTACTACCTATAGGTTACAGTATCACCACCAGGGTGTTTACGTTTTTATCCTGTTTTATAAAATGTTATATATTCTAATATGAATACTAGGTATACACACCCTTACAAGTATACCCAGTATATATATAGGACGCCGTCCTAAGGACTGTATATACATCCTATAGGTCTATACGATATTTGTGGACGGAATCATTCCATAGTATACTATATGCTATAACACATTAAGTGATCGTGGGAATCTAGGCTACTATGTTTGCGCCAGCCTACTTTGGAATCAACTTCATCCATCCCTCTAAACCATCAATAGGCAACCTACATCAACGATACCCTTCAAACATGCACTAAATAAATACCTCCTTTTTCACGATATCTGAACTTCAAATATATTAGTTTTGCCACGTCGTACTAATTATTACTTGTATGTATAGTCTTTTATATATTATTCACACTATATTTATTTTATAATTGAATTAGTGCTTAAATAAAATCATCATCATCATCATCAACTCGTTAATTGATATGTAAATCACTATAGTGCATACGAACAAGACGGGAGTATATTAATTAATTAATAATTATATAAATATATATTTAAATAATATATATATATATATATATATATATATATATATATATATATATATAGGATATATCCTATAGGACATGTATATACGTTATTGGACATAAATTACGGAATTTGACGTGATTACGAGATTCTGTGATGACTTTTCGTCGCAGATCAGAATCACCATTGTTTCTGTGTATAAGTAAGACGACATGTAATACTATTTATCATCGTAGATATTCACCGTGTGAACCCGCGGTGTTTTCTTTATCGACATCTATTATATTTGTAAAATCTCTAATTAACGCAACAGCTACAATTCAACTTGCCTAATGCGATTAACAAACTAAGTAACATATAGTTGAACACCGGCCTACTTCCTTAATAAACCTACTTGAAATGTACACGATAAAGTGACGCCCCAATTTACCGTCAACCATTCCCCCTCTCCTCTCCTCTCCTCTCCTCTCCTCTCCTCTCCTCTCCTCTCCTCTCCTCTCCTCTCCTCTCCTCTCCTCTCCTCTCCTCTCCTCTCCTCTCCTCTCCTCTCCTCTCCTCTCCTCTCCTCTCCTCTCCTCTCCTCTCCTCTCCTCTCCTCTCCTCTCCTCTCCTCTCCTCTCCTCTCCTCTCCTCTCCTCTCCTCTCCTCTCCTCTCCTCTCCTCTCCTCTCCTCACCCCTCCTCACCCCTAATCACCCCTACCGACAGATGTGGAGTGCATTAGGACCGGTTCGACAGCGATAACATCCGGTATACGAGCGGTCAGCATTGACCGGTCACCGAAGCGTTACTCGAGAAGAACAGCGCCCCCTAACGGGGTGTCTTCGCTACCTCGAGAACTCGCCACCTCCACGATGATCATGTAACGGGGGCGTCGAGGTCGAGCTCCACACCCCCGTTAACACCCCTCGGACACCCCTCGGACCTGGCGTCACACGGCTCCAACGATTATTTACGTAATAGTGTATATACTCGTATTATTATTCTCATTATTATTATTATATTTTCCGAACGAGAGAATATACGATCATATGCAAACCATAGCGCTCCTATAGGTGACGTCATTCACGTACACCGACATCGCGTACGCACGCATACACGCGCGCGCGCACATACGCACGCCATCGATGTAAATGTAATTGTAACTTTTATTTACATCGATGACTCACGCGCACACAATACGTACACTTATCCGTACGTAATAGCCGTTGTTATCGCAGACTTATCGATTACTTCGATACTTATCACGCGTGCTCTCGCGTAATCTCGCCCTCAAGGACGTGTACTCTCCGATAGGGGGCGCTCGCTATCGTGTTACTCCGTGAAGGACATGCGCAGACACCACCACCGCAGCAGCAGCCGTACTACTACAAATGGCATGTCCTTGCTACTACGTTACTATCGGATACAAGGCGGACAACAACGTGACGGCGTTACTTCTCACGTGACATCGAGCTAACTTCCGGCCCGTCGTAGTAGTTATCCCGTAATCTGACGAGCGTGATTTCTCGAGATTCGGCGAGAAGCGATGCGTCATACAGCCACGGTATACACACACACACGTCGCACGTACGCGTTTACCTGTGTATGTACAAATACACGTGTCTGCGTTTAGTGTGCAACTTGTCTACCTGTAGTGTGCACACACACACTCACACTCACACTCACATACTCTCACACACTCACTCATACTCACTCATACTCTCACACACTCACTCATACTCACTCATACTATCACACACACACTCACACACACACTCGTGTCTACCCTTAATGTGTATACTGTAATGTACATCATTCGGCATGCCTGCGCGCTACCAGTGTGTATAGATATAGTATATTAACTATAGTTCATATACTATATTTATATATACTATATAATATATATATTTTATATATTTCTATAGATATATATATATATACATCATATAGAAATATCCGTAGGGACAGCTATGGATATCAATAAGGAAATATATCAATTACAATAAATAAAGTATCTTTACTTAACTTGTGATATTTCTGTATAGATCCTACGTGTGTTTGCCACGTATATCAATGCAGCATCTACCGAAGGACAATTGTCCATCGATGTATTTAATCCAATCATAAGTGTCGAAATCGTGCCACGTAGGAGGCCCTACGACGTCATAGGGGGCAATATAGATTGTACACTATATTCATATATGTTATTTAGTAATATATAATAGGATATGACTCAATTAAAGTAATTGTATATATATATATATATATATATATATATATATATATATATATATATATGTATATTTAGTATTCATCAGTAACTATTCAGCACAATATTAGTACACAGTAGTTATTCATATATGAATCATTTTCTCTTATAAAATAGGTAGGTTAAATGTTAATTGTTAATTTAGATTAATTGTTATGTAATTATTAGATTAAGATTTACAACATAACATAACACTGCATCAATGGACATACATATACATCCTATAGGACATACATTGCATGTACTTGATTGTAATGACTCGCTGTGGCAGAGTAAACAAGCACTTAAAGCTTCGAAAGTAAAAACAAATTATACGACGCAAACAAAAAAACGGAACATAAATGAATAAATAAAATAACTAATAATAACGAAAAATAAGGAATAATTACACCTATTTTAAAGTGAGTACTGTTTATAAATATGTATAACAATAGTGATCAGGGATATGTAGTGGCCCATAGAATATAAATATTTTTAATAGAGATTTAAATGATTTATTAGATATAGTAGAGCATATTATCTATCTATATATATATATATATATATATATATATATATATAGATAAGATGCCTATGAATATTGGTGGAAGCCTACGTTCAGATGGAGAAGGTAACACGTGACGTAACGGAGAGAGAGGTAGGTAGGGATGATTATGAAGGGAAGTTGAAATTAAAGAACAGATATGTGGTGAAGATAGTTGTGAGTTATGAGAAGAACTTTAAATATAACTCTAAATGTAATCCGTATACCGTATACCGTATCCGTATACCGATTCGGCTATAGCTAATGCAATTTCATTAAATGTGTAGGAATGTATATTTGAGAGAAACGATCATTTTTAAAAATTATAGTAGGTACCTAATTAACGCATTCTGTAGTATGCCTATAGGTGTCCTGATACCTGATTCTTGATACCTAGGTATCTTGATACCCAAGCTGATACTTTATACATATAGATATCCTATTTGTACATTTTTAATTTGATAGTCATATAAGGAGAAAATAGAATATTACAGTTATAAAAAAGAGGTAATATAAAAGATGTGGCGAGAGTTATAGATATACGTGAGGGTATGGAGTTATAATGGATTATATGCAAAGAGTTAATATGAAATTTTAGAGTGAAGAAGATTTTAGATGTTGCGATGAAAATATAGAGTTTGAGAGCCGTCGAAATAAATACCAAGATATTTAACATTATCAGAATATAGGATATTTATTGTTATTTTTATTTGGTGGAGTCCTTTCATCCCATCCAGGAACTTAGATGAAGTTTTCACTTATAACCATATATGGCTCTAATGTCCCTTCGAAGCCGCTATCATGTTAAGGCATCCAGGGTTTTAACGAGAGCCGATCATTTATTTATACACAATTATATAAGATCACTTCTAAATAATATTGTAAGACCCATTTTATAAAATTAATTAATGGTCCGGACGAGGGTCTAACCCGTGTCCTACTGCTTATATGTCTGACGCCTTAGTCACTGAGCCACACAGGCAGTTTATATCATGATTGTTAACTATGATGTGGGACTGTTAATGGGCTAGCCTATTAAACCAAAATCAGATAATGTTGGATAATTTTAGATAAATCAAAGATAATTTGAGAACATGTTACCAACTCAATAAATACAGATAAAGTGAGAACATGTTACCAACTCAATAAATACAGATAAAGTGAGAACATGTTACCAAATCAATAAATACAGATAAAGTGAGATATGCTGAGAACAATTATCTATAGCTAGATAAACATATTATCTGCAGAATTTATTTTAAAGTTGTTCTAATATATTCAACAAATCGATCATTTGGAAAATCAATAAAACCGACAACGTGGAGGATATTTTAAATGGATATATATATATACAAGAAGATATAGGACATTTAGGGGAAAGTCTCCGATTACCGACCCCTACATGATTATTATTAATAACTTATTCAATATTAAATATATTTATTTGAAATTTTGTAATTAGAGTAATATTAGGGCAATGAATAATGTGACTATTTTATATTTTTGATATCATTATATTTACAAGAATAAATAGGGGGTCGGTAATCAGATACATGTACCTAATACCGACCCCCTAAAATAATTATGATATAAATAAGTGTAGTATTATAATATCCAATAAAAATAGTAGATATACATAAATATAATTAATTATAACATTCACGCAATTTATTTTGTATTGAATTTATGTTTTAATAGTAATATTAAATTTTAATTTAAACTTGATAGTAATTAGGCCTATTGACCTATATTAAAATAGTGTATATTAATATTTAATATTTATTTATTAATCAGTATGTATATAATCAACTGGAATCCTAAATCTATATCAATGATACACAAACAACTTACGTCATATTTTAAAGTAAAATACGGATATATTTTGAATGGATATTATAAATCACATGGGGTCGGTATTAGGGTAATTTAGGGGGTCGATAATAGGAAAATAATATTGGTTGCTATAATTAAGATATATTGGTTAATAGTTATTCAAATTATTTTTATAATAGTTATAAACATTTTATTGATCTACAATATTATGCGCAGTATTTAGTTTTCTTTTAAATAATAAAGTATTTACAAAGATTTAAAAAAAGTTATTATTCAAATATTTAAAAAGTAAAAACAGAATTTTACATTTTATCAAATACAAATGTTATGATTAAATATGATTTAAAACAAAATACGTATTCATATTTATCATTAAATTACTAACAGTTCGTGTATATATTATTTGTTGATATCTCTTATAGTTACTGAGATACGAGAGGGGGTCGGTATTAGGAGGGGGTCGGTAATAGGGGTCTTTCCCCTATATACCTACCTTCTATTGAATTAATTTAATTATTATTATATAGAATATAGAACAATAGAATATTATAATTTCAAAGCCAATTGGGGTATATAGAGTATACATAATATACTATTCTAGATATATAAATAGAACATTTAAAATTAAATATATTATATTTAATTTATTATTACTATTTTAAATCGCTAATATATTTATGATCAAATCCGCCGCCTGTCCTAAATAAATAAAATCAGGCTAATGTGATTCTCATAAATATCCTTGTCTATAATATTCCAGGTAATTCAGTTACTCTCTTTCGTGTAAACCAGATTTATAGATATATCTCTTCCATTTTTACGTTTGGTCACTACAACAAGACCTCCTATAACCGAGGTTATAGGAGGTCTTGACTATAGTGTGTTTAGAATTATAGAGTATTAAGGTAACTAATGATAGGTACCTACTATGGGCGCCAGAACAGGGGGGGTTTGGGGGGTTGCAACCCCCCCTGGCAAAATAATGGAGGGGTTTTGATACCTAAAACCCCCCCTGCCATTTAGGTCAAATGAATAATTTTTCTTATGATTATTCTCTATAATGTGCGATGGAATCCAAGATATAACTTTGGAAAACCAGGAATCGATTGTGTTTAGATACATTGATGAAAATCTAAAAGTACAAGAAAAATGTATAGGATTTTATTCATCTACATCAAGTACTAGCGAATCTATTGCAAATATTCTGAAAGACACCATTATTCGTCTCGGTCTATCCATGTCTAATTTACGTGGACAATGTTATGATGGAGCGTCTAATATGTCAGCTTTATACAAAGGAACACATGCCCTGATACAAAAAGAACAACCTTTGGCATATTACATAGGTCGTTCTACATTGTAGTTCTCATCGCCTAAATCTTTTTTGTAAATCTGTTGCTAAATGTAAAGCTTTACTTGATTCTCTATCAATTGTAAATGATATCGGTGTTCTTTTTAGCAAATCTGGAAAATGTAGCAATTTATACCAATCTATTGATAATGATAAAACCAGATTCAAATAAATGTGTCCTACAAGATGGACATTCAGATGTAAGGCTATATCATCAGTCTTAAATAACTATTTAGATATTATAAATGCATTAGAAAAACTGACAATGGCAAGCGGAAATAGTACTGAACTAATTGCCAAAGCATATTCATATAAGAATACTCTACTAGAAACATCTACATGTATTTCATTAAATATAGCATTTGATATATTCACTGTATTAGAAAAATTGGTTAGTGTTACCTATAGCTTATACTAATTATTCTTGATTACAGAAATATATATTTATATTACTTATATTAATTTATATTTATATTAAAAATATAAGTTATAAAATATATTTCATTAGATAAGTGTAATTGGATCAAAGGCTACTATCAATGAGGATGTTTTTACTCATTAATGTGTTAATCGACACAGTAGGAACAAACGAATGAATTATCAAATTTATTTAGAAAATATTTTAAAATAATCTGAAAATCTATATTTGCTACCATTACGTAATCCTAGAAAACGTAAAATTCTATTAAAAGTTTGTATCATATATTAATATATATATATATATAATCTTATTTATTTGTCATTATAAATATTGTTAGACTTGTTAAGGGCCAGCGCAACACCCTGAGTTTAAAATGGCGGAGATAGGAAAATCATGTAATACTAAAAATAGATTCAATCTATGTATACTCCAAAATATCAACTAATTTTTGTATATATTATATAACTAATATTTATCTACAAATATAACTAGCGACTATGAGATTTAGATTATTAAAATTATATAAAAATGGACTAACATAATAGCTATTTCTAGAAGAAAAAAATATGTAAGAAATGTCAATAAAATATAAAAAATATTATATATCATTGAATAATGTATTAGTTTTATATAGTTATATCTGAAGAGTGACATAATATTAATATACTGTGAAAATTTCATGTCATTTGAATAAGTATTTCTATAATTTAAAGTGGTTCAAACATAGATTGTAACAGTTTGTTTTTAATTCAGAGTAATTCACGTTTTAAAAATTAGAGATTAGAAAAAATCATCATATTTATATGAACTATTTTTCAGCTCGTATTTATAAATGCTTATTTATGTCACTTTTAAGTATTTTTATGCACTGTGCGATATACCATTATAAAGAGAAATAATCAAATATTATGATTATTATATAAAAAATATTTAAAAAAAAAAATTGTATTTTTAAAATCAGGGTGTTGCGATGGCAATGGAAAAGAAAACAATGTTTATTACAACATCAATGATATCAATATTATACTGAGGTTGTACACAAATAATCTATTTATTTAATATTTTTTTAATAATAAAACATTAGAAAAGAACACATTGAAATATATGATATCCTTATTACTGAATTAAATCAAAGATTTTTGAAAAATAATCAAAGTATAATTTCATATGAAAAATTATTATCGTAATTATTAAATAAAAATATAATTGATTATGCTAAAGTAAGTATACTTAATTAAGGATATTTATTTATCTGAAAAATTAATAAAAAATATATATATATATTATATATATATTTTATATTATATTTTATTAATTTTTCAGATAAATAAATATACTGAATTGTGTTCAAGTGTTCAAGTGTTCAAGCTTTAAAACTCGAACTACCTATGTTCAAGAACCATTTCAATTCTCAATCTTTAAAAGATTATAATCAATGCAGTAGAGAATATGATCAATGCAAAAGATTGCCTAAAAGAATTATTTGTAGGTATGTATACCTACTAGTGATGTAAATGATGTACAAATCTAAAGCATGATGCAGTCTGAGTCTCAGTTACCTAAAGTCTCAACTCGCCTCGGGCTCGTTTTATTTGAGTCTCGGCTCGGCTCGGGCTCGTTTTTTTCCGAAAATGAAAGTCTCGGCTCGGCATCAATACCAAAAGTCTCGGCTCGGCATCAAAAATCTCGGTATTTTGTATACCAATAGATGAAATTTACATTATTATTCACTGAATCGCGAAGTTGGCGCAGATTATTTTTTTAAATTGATGTAAATGTGAAATATATAAACATTATTATTAAAATGTAATTTCAAAAAAACATCATTTCGGCTGGGTATTATTTTGTAAAAGTTTCAATTCGGCTCGGGCTTGTTTATCTAGAGTCTCGGTTCGGCTCGGGCTCGTTTGGCTAGAGTCTCGGCTCGGCTCGGGCTCGTTTTTATTCCCGAAAATGAAAGTCTCGGCTAGGCATCAAAAACCAAAAGTCTCGGCTCAGCATCAAAAGCTCGGCATCATTTACAACACTAGTATGTATTAATACACACACACATATATATATATATGAACTGCCTGTGTGGCTCAGTGGCTAAGGCGTCAGACACACAAGCAATAGGACACGGGTTCGAGCCTCGTCCGGACCATTAATTAATTTTTATAAAATGGGTCTTAAAATATTATTTAGAAGTGATCTTATATAATTGTGTATAAATAAATGATCGGCTCTCGTTAAAACCATGGATGCATTAACATGAGAGCGGCTTCGAAGGGACATTTGTGGTTATAAATAAGTCTATAAATAAAATATATATGATATAAGTGAAAACTTCATCTAAGTTCCTGGATGGGATGAAAGGACTCCATCAAATAAAAATAACAAAAAAATAACAATATAATATATAAATATATATATATATATATATATATATATATATTATATAATATTTATATATAGAATATATATGTATATATATATATATATATATATATATATTATCTTATATATCCTATTAATTTAATATTAATTATTTTTATAGAAACAACAAAATTAATCAATTTATTGATGGTACAACCAAGTACGTCAGTGTCCTGTGAGAGAATCTTTTCTATGTTAATGTTAATGTTAAGAAGATTGAAGATGTGGTTAAGGTCACAAATCACGCAACAAGAATAAATATATTGGCTATCTGCAATGAACATCAGGATATATTAGATTATATTGACAACAATAAATTTATAAAAGATTTTGCCAAAGAAATAATTTTAGAAAAAATGTTATAAGTATATATATAAATTTATTGTTGTCAATATAATCTAATATATCCTGATGTTCATTGCAGATAGCCAATATATTTATTCTTGTTGCGTGATTTGTGACCTTAACCACATCTTCAATCTTCTTAACATTAACATTATATACTATAGGATAACATAATAAATATATAAACTATTTTAGGATTTATTCTTGTTATAATATACATATTTATTTAAAATATTCTAGATATGTTCATTATGGGATTCATATGTTATTAATTAACTCAGTATAATTATAATTATATGTTTTAACATTTAAAATAAATCATAATTTGTACTTTATTATATGTTACAAGATATATTTTAAAATAATGACATTCTAGTATTTAGTTGATAAATTATACTTATTATCTTAAAACCCCCCTGGGAAAAACTATAGTTTAGGAACTATAGTTCCGGCGGCTATAGTACCTACCTACTATATATATATATATATATATATATATATATATATATTCGTAATGACACATAAGAATACCAGTGAACTCGGACCACTTTTGAAATAAAATTAGGATCACTTTTTAAGAAGATTCGGACCAATTTAAAATAACTATATATAGTATACTTCTATAATATGGGTTAACGCATAAAAGTGGTCCAAGTTTTCTTCAAAAGTGGTCCGAGTTTACTGGTACCCACACATAATAGTTGCTGAGAGTCGAGTGGCACCCGCTTCACATTTCTTATTTTATACATTTTGTGTTGCTACTTCTTTACAGATCCCATGTGCGTAATGTTAACTACCTTTAGGGGCGCTGCAACAGGGGGACATGGGGATACACCCCCCCCCACTTTAAAATCTAGGGGTATCTCCTATGTATTGGTCCCCCCCCCACTTTAAAATCTAGGGGGATCTCCTATGTATTGGTCCCCCCCCCACTTTTACCACAACATTTATTTTAATTGGTTGGTCCCCCCTACATATAAAATCGTTCCATCCCAGCAAACAGTAAGAGCAGCATAATAGCAGCATAATGGCAGCATAATAGCAGCATAACAGCAGCATAATAGAGTGACAAATTAATAGCAGCATAATAGCAGCATAATATACATTTAATAGCAGCATAATAGCACAATGTAAACATTTGAGGCTCTAGCATATGCTGTTATGCTGCTATTATGCTGCTCTTACTATTTGCTGGGATCGCCCTTACCTACCTCGAGAAGTATAATTTGATATATGTAATATGGGTATTTAGGATTGAGTAGGTATACCTAACTATAGTTAATGTTAATAATTAAGGTAGTGTCATCAGAAGGGATTGTTGTTATATCAAAGATCATAGATATGTTACAATCACTTTGTCAGCTGTGTAAGAGCATGCTGGATACCCCCAAATATCCGTCAATAATCATCATTACATTTAATAATCATACATTGCATAACTATCTAAATACCCTACACAATATGTATATTATTAAATATTCTATATTTAGGTTTTACAATTATTTAAAATATATTATTAATATTACAACACATATCTATCGAACAAATATCTTACCTATATGTAATTGTAAATATAATTCTTAATAGACTACACATTGTGTAGTACACAACTAATATAACTCTCGTATTGTATGTAGAATTAACTAGATATTCTCGGATATATAAATAACATAATTATGTTATATTTAAATAACTGTATATATATATATATATATATATATATATAAATGAATATCCTAAATACTGACACACATTTCAAAGTAAGTTAGATTCATATACATTAGGTCCATTATTAATTAACTGCGACAACAACAGTGCATATGATATATTGATGATTGTGAAGACCTTTAGGGGGAATAATCATATTACTATTATAAACTAGAAAACTAACAGAAAACATATAAATTCTACTAATAACTATTATTATTACTATTATTACTATTATAAACTAGAAAACTAACAGAACACAAACTACAATTCTACTAATAACTATTATTATTACTATTATTACTATTATAAACTAGAAAACTAACAGAACACAAACTACAATTCTACTAATAACTATTATTATTACTATTATTACTATTATAAACTAGAAAACTAACAGAACACAAACTACAATTCTACTAATAACTATTATTATTACTATTATTACTATTATAAACTAGAAAACTAACAGAACACAAACTACAATTCTACGAATAACTATTATTATTACTATTATTACTATTATAAACTAGAAAACTAACAGAACACAAACTACAATTCTACTAATAACTATTATTATTACTATTATTACTATTATAAACTAGAAAACTAACAGAACACAAACTACAATTCTACTAATAACTATTATTATTACTATTATTACTATTATAAACTAGAAAACTAACAGAACACAAACTACAATTCTACTAATAACTATTATTATTACTATTATTACTATTATAAACTAGAAAACTAACAGAACACAAACTACAATTCTACTAATAACTATTATTATTACTATTATTACTATTATAAACTAGAAAACTAAACAGAACACAAACTACAATTCTACTAATAACTATTATTATTACTATTATTACTATTATAAACTAGAAAACTAACAGAACACAAACTACAATTCTACTAATAACTATTATTATTACTATTATTACTATTATAAACTAGAAAACTAACAGAACACAAACTACAATTCTACTAATAACTATTATTATTACTATTATTACTATTATAAACTAGAAAACTAACAGAACACAAACTACAATTCTACTAATAACTATTATTATTACTATTATTACTATTATAAACTAGAAAACTAACAGAACACAAACTACAATTCTACTAATAACTATTATTATTACTAGCATTTAGGCTACTAGTATATATTATTACTTGATAGACCCATGCTACTAGTGCGAAATTCAAACAGATATTTAGTAAAACTTACTGTTTAATCAGGCACAAGGTAATATATATAAAGATATATAAATATAATAAATAAGATAGATGGAATAATATCAATTTAAACTAGATATTTACAAACAATTAAATATCTATATATTTACTTATAATTAAGTATATATTAATTGTTTGTAATTTGTGTTTATACACTCAATTTATCATCTCAAGAGATGTGATATAATGTGGGTATCTCTTATTGCCAATATCGACAGCATTCAACTTAGGCCATCATAGGCATAGGCAGTATTGGCCAACTATTAAGGGGATGTCACACACCTTGTTTTGGTGAAAATAATTTTGTATTTAACATTTTTTTTATTTCATAATACTATTCTATGATTTGTTTTTTAATATCTGTAAACAAATTATTTATGAAAACAGACTAGACATAACATAAAAAATGATTCATTATATATGATATATAATGTATTCATATATTCAATTGCTGTTTTCTCAGAATAATTATTTCGCACTAGGTATGTGCAAAGATTTTCCGAAGGAAAGATATAACACTTACGCGAAATCGTGTAATTCGAATTTGTATACAAAATACCCTGGTTCCATCTATAGCGGGTTACTTTTAGGAACTATGCGTTGTTTATAATGTAAATTCGTATTTAACTATACACTTTTAAAATGTTAAATAATATGCTTTAAATTAATATTTATATGATGAAAACTAAGTGTTCATTACTAATATATAACAAACAAATATGATATGTATGTTTTAAATGTTATAAGTATATATTTAGTGAGAAAAAGCTAATTTATATTGCATGTAATTTAATAGAGCAATTAAAACATTGTTGTATGCAAACAGAGCCGAACCTAAATCTATTTCAGTGATTTCGATACTACTGCTAGCAGCGGTTGGGGCTATTACTAAATTACGTTGCATGCATAGGGAGTGTTATATCTTTGCTTCGCAAAATCTTTGGTATGTGTGTATAAAAGAACACTTATAAAAAACTATTATATGTATTCTACTAATTATTTTGCATATATAAATAACATATATATCAATACTAATACTGAAGACATTTTCTAAATTTGTATATGTATAATTGCAAAAAATAACAATTTCTATAGAAATTCCGTAAATTAAAATGTGTGCATATATGTTATAAATATGTTATAAAATGTACGTAGCATGTGTATACATTTAATGAATAGAATACAAAAAAATTAGCTCAATTCAATGAATAGAATTATGCAAACGTAGATTTCTACTCATTATTTGCTATTTCTATATATAGAAAGGCGGGCGTGTATGAGTGAAATTAGTCACAATAATTATTCTGAGTAAATTGATTCTAAATATTTATAATATAATTATGAAAAATTTATGAAATATATATACAGATAACTTATTAATTATGTTATTATAAATAAAGATCCCTTTATTAATATTGATTATTTAAATGTACATATATATAATATTATTTATTTTAGTTTTTAATATTTTAAAAACGATCTTATATTAATTAAATTATGATGTTTATTAAATTTAAGTAATTTAAAAAAAAATTATTATTACTATTTATTTAAATGATATACTTTTAAGTCTATATTATATTTTACGTAAAAAAATTATTTATATATCATTTTAAAGATAATAGTCTTAATATGTTAATATTATATAATAAAAAATGTGAAACACTTATTTAACTTACCCTTAAATATAATCTTCACTCGCACTAGCCTTCACTACATATATTATATATAAATATAATCTATAAAGTGGTTACTTCAAAGTGAAGTATCACTGGTATCGCAGCACTGCAACACACTTGACATAACTTAATACATCTGGTAGAGAAACCATAAAATGATCTCTTAACGTTAAAGTATATCAGGCTCACGTTTTATTTAGTGCTAAAAACTCATTTATTTTATAGCTCCCCATATTCGCTTTATAATATAATATTCTAAATCCGATTGGTTAATAAAATAAGTAGAAACACGTTCTTGTCTGATTATTGTTCTACATAAGTGTCATCAAGGTCGCGATATTAAACAATAACATTGCGGTGCGTCAATCATTTTCTAATTTTGTTTATAATTTATTAATATGGTCGTATATAAAAGAACGGCAAGAGCACGATTAAAACACTGAAAAGAATGATGTTGAGTGAGGGGTGGGGTGGGGCTGGGGGTGAGACCATCCAGAGAAACGGTTCGAAAGTCGTGAATAATGATGCGGCTACGAAATACTAAAATAATGAGAGAGTGTGATGGGGTGGGGTGGGGAGAGCGGGCTGGGTTTAAGTAGGGGGGGGGTGGGGTGGGGTACGGAACTTTACATGTCACCTCGTCCGTATTGCTACGAATACATTGGGAGAGAGAGGGGTCGTCACGCATGTAGTGGGGGTGCGGGGGTGTTAGAACTATGTTCTAATGAGAGAGAGGGGGGGGAACCATTCCACGTCGCTGCTGCTGCAGGGACAGATTGTTCCGGTAACGTAACAATTTACCATCTCCGCTCAATGGTAAATATTCGGCTAGGAAATCCTAGACGATATCTATACAGTCGGACAACTGGCTTGATGAGATCGCTCACTCGTATCGGCTATTTATCTCGAAGAGGCTGACGACGACGATGATGATGATGCGGGGGCGGCGGCGGTGTTAGAGGAGGAGGAGGAGCTAGTAGCGATGTCGGGCATGGACGAGCGCTGTTCGTCGATGCGGTTCGACTGTAGGCGTTGAATGAGCTGAAAGAAGGCGTCTTCGCTAGCTACACAGGCTGCCGGCATCGACTCGCTGCTAGAGCTGGACGGTAGGGACGATCTCTGGTCTTCTATGCGTGATCCCTGTGTAGCGGGGGGGGGGGGGGTTAGGGCGGGGTTAGGGTGGCGACGCTTTAAAAGATGATCTATTTAATCAATTTTAATTAAATATACGCGACGGTGTAAATTCACAAATAAATAATTGTTATCAATTTTTATTACGAGATGTTATAAACATACGATATGTTAAACACTTAGATTGATATAAGCACGAAGTTGTTAAGAGAAGTATTACTATCAAAATAAGCTTTTTAAAATACAATATTTAATTGTAAAATAAAGAGAATAATATAATAAATTATTTGTTTCGAAAATGATTTTTGGCTTCCATTTATGGTTGCAATAATTTGATAAATTGTTGATTCTTTTTAAAATTGTGGATATCTAAATAAAGCTTGTTTATATATACATTGCACTCTATATACATTCACAAATGATGCATAATAAATGTTACATAACATCGTTATGATATTCATAATATAGCCCATAGTACATCTCATAATAGCGAAGTTAAGAGTTTATAGTAGACGAATATTTTAGAATAAATGTTTAATAATATATTTACATCCACTGCTGGGCATACCAAAATTAAATGTCCACAAATAAATGTGTTTCTATGAATATTAACAATAATAACTGTACTATAGTATTCAGTATCCTGATAATAGCTGTACCTGTATTCAGTACGATATCAGTTAACACCGGTTCAGTGATCACTTAATGTAGTAAGGTATACGTGAACGTGTGATGGGTACTAATACACAGGCGAATATAAACAAATCTCCGAGGATTGTTATCGTGAATTAAAATAAGCACGCATGCGTTGGTGTAAGATTGCGATCGAATATCGGAACATACGTAATGAATACGTGAATACATAATCAATACCGGTACAACGACTGCACGATACAGTGAGGGGGGGTACAACGACTGAGAGGGGATACACACCGCGTAATCGTAATAGAGGAGTTATTCAATGATATTGTGTGGAATCCTTTCTCGAAAGCATATTGCTATTAAAGGGTTCCTCGTTTACTCATTATATAACTATATTATATTGTATACATCGGCCGTGTGTATTAATTATTAATTTATATTATACAAGTAAAATAAATATAATTCATTCATTCTTTCATATTACGTAATGTTATGTAATTTAGTGTCTGTGAACGGAGCAGCAGTAGCAGCAGCGTCGAGAGAGAGGCTTCCGGAATAGAATACAAAGAGTGCTTGTTATCGCGCTCCACCGTTATTCAGTGCAGCGTCGTCATGTATTATTAATGGTTAAAACACGCGCGCGCGCCGAACTGGTCTATATTATTGTGATATAACTGATCTATATCGTTGATTTAACGGGGCGGCATGTATTATCAAATCGTTGATCTCTATTCATGCTGTATTGTCATCGGTCGCTAATGTTTTAGGTTATATTGTAACCAATCTAATAGTTCGATATAGAGAAGCGTTATTGAGCTATTGACTTTATTTCGATTTACATTTTCTTACTTTTATATTCGTGCATATTACCGCATATTGTGCATTTATACATATATATATGAATTTTATGATATTATTTTTATATATTAGATTTTAATAGATATTTATATATTAGTTATTAGTTTTATTAGATATTCTTAATATTTATATTGGTTTTATAATTAAGTGTAAATTTTTATTATAAATTACAAATAAATATGGCGAATTCTACAAAAATAAAACACAGTAATAATGTCTAAAGCTTCAAGATTGCACAAATATTGGAAGTGAAGAGAGTAATAAATTAATGTTTACGACTTAACAATAACTTGGATAAATATGCCTTCACTAGAGGCTACTTGTAGGCATGTGTATGCTATTACATGCATTTTATAAATTGTATTTTATTTCGACATTTCACATTGATTTTACATTATACTATATGTATTCATATATATATATGTGTATTAGCATTATATTAGTCATTATATTATTAAGTATTATTCATTATATAGTTTATAATGTCTATCTAAATAATAAATACAATAGAATTATCAAAACATAAATATTAATTTTCATTACAAAATTCAAATGCATTTATTTCGAAATAATAATTCCCACATTCACTAGTGTATGTAAAACAATATCCAAAGTAATTTGTGATATATTCTAATAATGTGTTGTTATATAAAAAGAAGATATGCAGTACATATATCTGAAGCACGGCATGCTTTCTTGTAGTGTATGTATATAGCATCGATATAAAGAAAGTGGATAAGTAATAGGTTGTAGTGTTTGGCAATTTGCGATAGAGGCGCTGCAGTCGAAACCTATTACTAAATACTTACTAAATTTTAAATTAATATTATTTATTTATACATTTATATTAATAATTACTACCAATTTTAATATACTATCTATACTAAAAATAAAATTATATATTTAAAATACATTATATCAACATTCCTCGTAATTTTGTGTATTTAAATTGAAGATATCAGACTATTTTATTGATATTTATAATCTAAATACATTGATATAGATAGAAGTCACTTTAGCGAATCTATTTCGACGAAAAGCCTACTGTTTTAATATTTGATAAAAATAATATGACTAATATCCTACTAATATCCAATCAAAATCACTGATGCCATTTTGTTAATTTATCGATAAAAGTGTCATTCAAGTATCTATATTTTACATGCATTGCTTGCGTCAATTGTTTATCCACTTTCTTTATATCGATGGTATATAGTGGTATAAACATAGATAAGTAAAAAAGTTAATTTACTAATTATTTAGAAAAAAATAAATATGCAATTTCAATTATATTTTACAGATAATATAACATTTGATTCTCTCAAATCTCTCGGTACGGGCATAGAACAATCTAGATTTTGAACATACGAAAATGTTGGCGATATTCCAATTATTTATCCCAAAGTAGAATTTATAGTACTGGTAATTATTTCCTATCAATAAGTAAACGCACAAAATCGAGTTATAGCGATGGCACGGTTAATCCTGGTTAAAGGAATTCATCAATTCTCTCATTTCAGTAGTAGAATTAATAATAAAGAGAATAATAATATGTTAAAATAGCGATTTCGTATAAATACTCGTAATGAATTAAACAGGGGCCGGTATCGTTACCAGCTGTCACCTCGATGATCCAATAACTGACACTAACCTGACATCTGACAATCATGTCAACGAATGACTCATCGTCCATCGATCGATGACTCAGCAGATTTGTGTTCTCTCGTCTCTCGGCACTTTCATCTAGACCTTTACGAGAAGGTTATAGGGAGCACATTAATAACAACGAATAGCTATAATGTTTAGGTTAGAATTACTCAAAGACACATGTAATTGTGAAAAGGATGGGAGCAATTTAATCGAATCATTAGTAGAATACTTTTAAATAATTTGCTTTTAATTATTATTACATATATATATATATATATATATATATATTATTTTATTTATAATTGTTTTCTTTAAATTCGTGTTTATATTTCGACTACAATTTTATTAAAATAATTAAATACTTGTTTAATATTTTTAAGTAAATAGTTTAGATAATATAATAATTATATATGAAATAATTTAAGTTAGATAACAAAATTAATATATAGAGAGGGTTATATGATTTAAAATATGAGATAATAAATTACTATGTTTATAGGAAGAATGATTTTTAAGTCAACTTTTATTATTTTTATTATTATTATTTGAGATAATAAATAAATGTTACTAAATATATTTATAATTAATAATATTATTTCTACAAATGCTACTACAGGTGCTATTAATATTATCATTATTAATATTGTGTTAATTGATAAATTCAACATATAGGCTCAATTTTTATTTATGTTTTCTTCATATTAAACTTAAACTATATTCAAAGTCACGTACAGATTTAGCATAGAACTTAAGTGCCTGTGTGGCTCTGCTGGCTAAGGCGTCAGACACACAAGCAGTAGGACACGGGTTCGAGCCTCGTCCGGAACATTAAAATAAGTCTTAAAATAATATTTAGAAGTGATCTTATATAATTGTGTATAAATAAATGATTGAGTCTCGTTAAAACCATGGATGCCTTAACATGAGAGCGGCTTCGAAGGTACATTAGAGCCATATATGGTTATAAGTGAAAACTTCATCTAAGTTCCTGGATGGGATGAAAGGACTCCACCAAAATAATAAAAAGTCACATATAAATGTAGCATACAAAACCACCACAGCAATATCCCTCTACTAGCGTGTTAACGTACGTCTAATACACTCTAGAGGCATGATTAATTTAGAGGCATGATTAATTCACTATGTTTTTTATTTTGTATATATTCTATTTTTCCTTTTTTATTCGTTCATCCGCGTTTCACGTCTCATTATATGTACTTACTCGTTACCCCTAACCCTAATCCGCATACCCATATCATTCGTACATATAATAAACTCTCTAGTGTTGTTGAAGGTCGTACGGGGGGCTGAGTTAGAGGTCACTAACCGGGGAAGTCACTCCTCTGATCGTTCATG
>OZ025242.1:20578091-20743091 GCA_964019155.1 Osedax fenrisi
GATGCAGCATAGGCAGTTTGCCGGGATGCTTGTCAGACAGGGAGAGGTCAGTAGATACACTGGCGGCCTTGCGCATCTTAAACAGAGGTCGTAGCTTCTGACCGGTCAACTTGAATGACCTTGACTTGAGTTGGTTGAACAGGGTATTCTGTTTGGGGGACAGCTTCAAAAGGTTCAAGTTCTCCATTGATGTACGGCGCACTCTGCTGCAGGACTTCTACAGTGGGGGTATAGGTGTAAGTGTGGGGTATAGGTGTGGGTATAGGTGTAGGGGTGTGTGGGTATAGGTGTAGGGGTGTGGGTGTGTGGATATAGGTGTGTGGGTATAGGTGTGTGGGTGTGTAGGTGTGAGTGTGTAGGTGTTGGTGGGTGGGTATGGGTGTAGGTGTGTGGGTGTGGGTATGTGTGTGGGTGTGTGGGTATAGGTGTAGGTGTGTATAGGTGTAGGTGTAGGTATGGGTGTAGGTGTGTGGGTGTGTGTGTGTGTAGGTGTGGGTGTGTGTGTGTAGGTGTGTGGGTGTGTGGGTGTGTGTGTGTGTAGGTATATGTGTAGATGTATAGTACATATATACACCAACATATATTTTCTGAAGTAAGATATAATGTTATCGAGGAAATAAGAATACTGGAAATATATGCAAGTGCAATATGTTATAGTGAGGTTAGTAAAGTAAGTTAGTTTTGTAGAAATGGGGGTGTGGCTGGGTGCATCATGAGACATGCATCATGAGACGTGCATCATGTAAAGCATCGCTACAGGGTATCGATACACTAAATACATTATATTACATAATACATAATGTAGTAGAGATACAAGTGCTGGTTGTCTACATGAGATACTGTAGTGCAATTATGTTATAACAATTATGTAATATTAATTGTACATCATTACTATTGATAGCATGACCTTATGTGTATGTGTGTGTATGTGTGTGTATGTGTGTGTATGTATGTGTGTAGCTGTGCATAAGTTGTGCATTGTATCAGCAAACTGTGACCATGAATTATATTTCAGTGGAAGGAAATATCTATAAATAATTAGTAGTATTCAAAATGTGATAAATTTTAAAATACAATTTTAAAATGAATATTAAATCAATTAATAGAATGTTCTATTTATATGTCCAGCTCAACATATAAATATGTTTAAATACCATATGATGGGTATATATAAGGGGTATATATATGGGTATATACAAGGGTGTATCACATATATCATGTTCACATGTAATTAGGTAGGTGTATTCAAAGTAATGTACAGAAATATATATTCATATATATATATATATATATTCATTGAATTGACTCAGTTTTTTATGTTATTTTACAAGGATATATACTCTATGTATAACAATGTAATTGAAGCATATTTATAATATATAGTGTCATATATATATATATATATATATATATATAAATAGATATAAAAAAGAGGGCTCATTATATTATGATATATGTATAGATTTGTATGTTCACAATGAAAATATCTTTCTATTTTAGTATTTATATATATATATATATTCATTTATATAGCACAGAAATAGTATTATAGCTATAATATTTGTTTCTCTTTATCTATGCATGGTTAAAGTGACATTATTATTTTAGTGATTAAAGTTTTACATACAAATATAATATTTCATAATATTGTTAATAATTAATTTTCTTTAATAAATAAATCTCTTTCGTTAGTTTGTAAGATCACATGATACAGTATATGTATTCCAAAGATAATATAAAATATATATATGTTTTTTTTATTTGTCAATATATAATTATAATTTATAAAGCATTACAAAATAATATACATTATTTAGTCATGTAGATTTCATAATGCACTAAATATTTATATATTTATTTTATAACATACTCTCAAAATCGTGTTTATATAATGTCTTATGACAAGTTCTCATTGATAACACTGGTTGTGTTATAGTTGATAGCTACTAAAACATAGTATAAAGTTATATTATACAATAAAAAACAAATAAAATTTGAATCACGATTGCATTGAACAATAAATATAATAAATAATGATACTTTTGATAATGTAGTTTTCTAAGTGAAATAACTCAATAAAAACCCAAAATGTCTCCCATTACATAGTTGTAATACAAAGCTTCCGGAACATAAAGTTCACACCTACTTGCTATTAGTAAGCGCAGTAATCATATAAAAATAGCCAAGAATAAAGATATCCATTAAAAAGTGAAATTATAAATTAATTGTAATTAACTTAAAAATATGCAAATATATATATATATATAATTATGAGGTGGGAGGCAGGGGTATAATGAAGGAGAGCTAAAGAGAGAGAGAGTATGAAACACACAAACCATATCTATATTAGACTTATTCTTGACTAGAGCAGCCTCCCTCGCTTTAGTACAGCTGTCGGCGCAATCGACATCGCATTCTGACATGGTGGTGTCGCATGCCATCATGGTGTCACCCGTCAGAGTGTCACCGTCCGCATTGGTGGCGATGATGTCCAGTATGGCGGAGAGGTCAGAGAGGTTCTTCTGGGCGGTCGCAATACCCGTATGGTCATCTATCTCGCGAGAGATCAGCATGTGCTTGACGGCAAACTGGTGAGCCACCTGGAGGTGGCAGTGGTACTAATGGTTACTACTAGGGGGCGTTACTGGTGGTGGTGGTGGTAGTGTTAACAGTTACTACTAGAGTGCGCTGATGGTGGTGGTGGTAGTGTTAACAGCTACCGTTACAATGGTGGAGGTAGTAGTGTAAGTGTAAAGCTGTGAATGGCGGAGGCGGAAGTAGTAATGCTAACTATCGCCACTAGGGCGGTGTTAGTGGTATTAGTAATGTACATCATGTGATCTATCACCACGCCTATAATAATGTTGCTGCAGCCACCGATGTATTTATTAGTTCCTATAGGGGGCAGTAGGGGGAGCTGTAGGGGCTAGGGGAGAGTGGAGTAGGGGGGGTAGGTAGAGCTATGGGGGCTAGGGAGGGAGTAGGGGGAGCTGTGGGGGCAGTAGGGGGAGCTGTGGTATGATAAGTGTGGGGCTATGGGGGGAGAAGGGAGTAGGGGAGCTGTGGGGGATAGGGGGGAGTATGGGGGCTGTGGTATGATTATTGTGGGCCTAGGGGGGAGTAGGGGGGCTGTGGGGGCTATGGGGGGAGTAGGGCGAGCTATGGTAGGATAAGTGTGGGGCTAGGGAGGAGTATAGGGAGCTGTGGGGGCTAGCGGGGGGAGAGGAGAGTATGCTATCAATCACTACCGATGATGCAATATAACGCTGATGATGACATCATTGTAGCTAGTACACACATGCACACACACACACACGCACGCACACACACACAGGCAGACAGTGTACTGTGTGGGTACAACGGCAGTATTCATTACACAGTGATTTAGGTAGGTAATTTACTGCACTCGGTAGGGAACCTACATCATGATTTCTAGGTTAATTGTCGGTGTGTATATCTACGCGTGCGTGTATCAGTATCAGTGTCAGTGTGTGTGGTGTGTGTATCAGTGTGTGTGTGTGTGTATGTGTGTGTGGGTGTGGTCTACACGTATTTAATGAAGTGTTGTTGTATTAACTAGTGTGTGTATGCAATTCTAATAGATATGCAATGCTAATAGATATGGATTAGCATGTACTCCTATAATTAACATAATTCATATTTAAATATAGATAATCACATAACTTGTTTTAATTAGTAGACACTAATATATTCATTATTATAATTCTGTGGACAAATATGCACACAATTAAATGATTGTTATTTAATATCTGTAAAAAAAATTATCATTTAAATCGATATAGAAATAACATAAAAAGCATCTTTTATAACACAGCATGTAAAATAAATAGTCATCAATTATTCTAATCTAAATGCCTATTTTGTAAATCTTATTTTATACTATATTATATCTTATATAATAACGATTTTAAAAACCATATTATTTATTTTATTTTATTTATATCATTATTGGAATTATCATTGTATCATGCGATATTATAAACCAATTAAATAGCTGGAATCATTTGATATGATTTTCTCTATATTTCATTTTGCGTTTTATATTTTACAAGTTAAGTTATTATTTACATTTACATTTATATTATTGACATTTATTTATAGTAGACTTATATAAACATTAGTTTTGCCTATGTTTTACATATACGAATCAGTACCTCCTTAATGGACATATTAGAAATGATGAGATAATGATTGTTATTCTCAAGTTAGACATTATCGGCTGAAGTAATGATAGCAAGATATATTGGGGAAGGTTATAGTAGTCCACAATGGTACTAGGTATGTGTATTATGGGGTGAAGTAATGATAGCAAGTTATACTGGGGAGGGGTATAGTATTCTACAATGGTACTAGGTATGTGTATTATGGGGTGAAGTAATGATAGCAAGATATATTGGGGAGGGGTATAGTAGTCCACAATGGTACTAGGTATGTGTATTATCGGGTGAAGTAATGATAGCAAGTTATACTGGGGAGGGGTATAGTATTCTACAATGGTACTAGGTATGTGTATTATGGGTACCAGTCATTTCGTACCTAGACAATTCGTAACAATTTGTTAAAATCGTACCATATATATATATAAGTAAAATTGATTTTGTTGTGATACAAATTGACTGGTATTCGGTTTTACTTTGTAACGACCTTGTACTCTCCTTTAGCGGTGAACGCGGCGCCAAGACTCCAACAGGCACGACCTTCACCCTTACGATCGTGTATCTCCTGCACTATCTTCAGGTGCTGAATGTGGAAGTTAATGGCTTCCTTGTAGTTCTTGAGCAGGGTGAACGTGTTTCCTATACTGTAGCATGCCTGGGGGGAGGGTAGAGGAGGGGGTAAGAGAGGGGTAGGGGAGATGTAGGGGTGGAGTAAAGTGAACTTGTTACCTATATTGTAGCATGCCTGGGGGGAGGGTAGAGGAGGGGGTGAGAGAGGGATAGGGTAGTGGTAACAGAGGGGTAGATATATAGAGGGTAACTCTTACAATACACGCAGTGTTCACTTGTAATGCTAATATATATATATATATATATATATATATATTCTTATATATTAACTTATCTATATTATTGTTTAGTTCATTATTTTATAGAGTACTTATTATTTATTTTAGTTATTTATTTATAAATAATTAATTCAGGTGTTTCATAATTATATGGCAAGTTCAAACAATGTATTCGATCTACGTGAACAGGAAGTCAAATAATATTTTATTATCTTTTATTTATATAGTTTATTTAGACTCGCTTTAAAATGTAGGGTAATTGTGTCTAAGCTTTAGCTTCTACAATAACCCTGGTGTATACCTAAATAGCTGATAATACACACACACACACACACTGAGATGTTAATGAGGTAACTAGAATCGCAGTCAATCACTACAGACTACACATATTCATTATTTTGTTGTCTGTCTAGAATTTACTACTGTTAATTGAAAATGTGTGTGTGTATGTGTGTGAATGCATTATATATATATATATATATATATATATATATATATAGGATATGATAAAAGAGAACGTTATGTGATAACTATGCAATGAATGTTTAGTGAATCTAAATTCCTGCCGGGAATAATGCCATGCTCTAATAGGGGAAATCTAGAGTAGCATGTATGTGTGCGCGTGTGTATTATAATACTAATATAATGTTGATTTAAACACTTAGTAATAATAGTAATATAACACTTGCCTAAAGTTCTCAGCGTTCAACTGTTATATGTTATAATAATTCTAACAATATCTATATGAAGAGATGTTTCGTTTATGTATGTATGTATATGTGTACATATACACACACACGTATACAATGTATACATACTCTAGTAATCAGTGGATACACAAGAGAGAGCCTCAGCAGCACACACACACACACACACAAACACTTGATGTTATTATGAATCTCCATGGTTACGTGGCACTAAACACACACACACATTAATTAGCAATAAAGATAGAATAAGGGGAACCAATAGTTGTTGTACTACTATTGCTACTGCTACTACTACTACTACTGCCACTACTACTGCTACTGCTACTACTTCTACTGCTACTACTACTACTTCTACTGATACTGCTACTGCTACCGATACCACTACCACTACTACTACCATCACATTTACCCCTATATATTATATATATGTATAATTATTAAAATACAATTCCATTTTTATTATTTATATAATGAAGTAAATTTGTTTTTCCATTTCTTAGCATTCTTAGACACAGAGTTTTTAATTGTTGTTGCTTTCATTTTCAGGTTCTTTAAAATTTTCTTAATTTTATACGTTGTATTTTGATCTGCGTTATAGATGTATTCGTCTTCATACTGACTTACGATAGATTGTGTAGCCGACATTGTAGTATATATGTGTGTGGTGTTGTTTAGGTTGTGTTTTTAATGAATACTTTCAGTTCAGTTTTGTTATATTTGCCTAAATTATTAAAAATTTAACAAATTTTAATAACAAACTAAATTTAGAATAAAATTTGATTAAAATACATACAATAATGTTATATTAATATGGTATTTACTACTACTACTACTACTACTACTACTACTACTACTACTACTACTACTACTACTACTACTACTACTACTACTACTACTACTACTACTGCTACTGCTACTGCCACTGCCACTGCTACTACTACTACTACTTCTACTGCTACTACTGCTACTGCTACTGCTACTGCCACTGCCACTGCTACCGCTACCACTACTACTACCATCACATTTACCCCTATATATAATATATATGTATAATTATTAAAATACAATTCCATTTTTATTATTTATTTAATGAAGTAAATTTGTTTTTCCATTTCTTAGCATTCTTAGACACAGAGTTTTTAATTGTTGTTGCTTTGATTTTCAGGTTCTTTAAAATTTTCTTAATTTTATACGTTGTATTTTGATCTGCGTTATAGATGTATTCGTCTTCATACTGACTTACGATAGATTGTGTAGCCGACATTGTAGTATATATGTGTGTGGTGTTGTTTAGGTTGTGTTTTTAATGAATACTTTCAGTTCAGTTTTGTTATATTTGCCTAAATTATTAAAAATTTAACAAATTTTAATAACAAACTAAATTTAGAATAAAATTTGATTAAAATACATACAATAATGTTATATTAATATGGTATTTACTACTACTACTACTACTACTACTACTACTACTACTACTACTGCTACTACTACTGCTACTGCTACTACTACTACTACTACTGCTACTGCTACTGCTACTGCTACTGCTACTGCTACTGCTACTGCTACTGCTACTGCCGCTGCCGCTGCCGCTGCCGCTGCCGCTGCCGCTACCACTACCACTACCACTACCACTACCACTACCACTACCACTACCACTACCACTACTACTACTACTACTACTACTACTACTACTACTACTACTACTACTACTGCCATTACCATAATAAATGAAGGTGAGACGTGAGCAGGGAGGTTGAGATGATGTAGGGAGGCTGTGATAGTATACTTGTGATAAGTCACGCCTACATCGCAGGTTTAATCTCAGCCGATGGCAGATGTTATTCTTTTATTATTGCGACTATAATTATTTATTCTATTTTATTTCTTATCTAGTTGGAGCGTTAATTTTAACTACGGATTTCTGTGATTCACCATTATCATCATCATCATCATCATCATCATCATCACCATCACATTCTCATATTCTTATAAAGACAAAATGGCAGGGTTGAGATTTAACATTGACTGTGTACAGTGCCTTTTTCAAGGATTTGAAAGTGGGGGGCAAATTCAAAAAATAACTATTTTATTTTCATTCGTATATGAAAAACAATCTAATGAAATATATCTTCTGATTTATAATAAATAAATAAGATTATGATAATTGATTATAAAAAAATCTGATTTTTTATGGGAAAATAATAATATTGGGGGGCATTTGCCCACAAAATACCCCTTAAAAAGGGTATTGCTATATTCGGAGGATTGACTATAAATAGAGTCTCTGTTTGACTGTAGTAACACACACGCATACACACACACACACACACACACATACACACACACACATACACACACACACACACACACTATCTACATAACGAATAAGCTGTTGCTGTACGGTTGTGAACACATATAGTGACCTATTACCATAGATTTGTATTTTACCTAGATCGTTATTGCTATATCTTGCTAATGTAAAATACTTCAACATACGTGGTGCTTCGATTTAGGTAACATAAGATGGCCGACCATCATATGACACATGCATTTAATAACAAATATTCAAACCAATAATATTGATTTTTTTTTATAAAGTGCATTTCAATTATATCAAAATAAACATTTATATTTATTTATATTATATATTTATACTGCAATGTAATTGCAACATTTAATTTGATTAAATAATACTTTATATGTAATGGTCGGCCATCTTAAGATACCTAAATCGAATCTCCATGCATGTTGAAGAAAAATCACGTGACTACCAATCTAGGTAAACTATAAATCTATGCCTATTAATAAATATCTGGACTGTAATCAATCTAGGGACTGTAATCAATCTAGTGATAAGGGCTGATAAGGAGATCAGATAGTTCTGTGGTTATAGTTTGCAAATAGAAATGTTGTTATTAATTTGAAATAAATCCCTAATAAACATCACTAGCAGACTCGGCGCCACGACAGCTCTAATATAGATCACGCGGTCGCTATAAATAGATGCGCGCTATAAATAGCCCACCGTTGTCTTACCTCGGCTTCGAGACTCGATTCTTCGATTAGTTTCGCCAGCTCCAGACACCTCTTGTAATGGTTCAGCGCTATCTCGTAATTACCTAAGTAAGGCGTAGTAGTGGTAGAGTTAGTGGTGATGGTGACCAGTCAATTAGGGACAGGGGGGCGGGGGGTAAAGAATTACTAGGTTGGTGGGGGTAATGAGTCACACATCTAGTGAGTGATTAACGACGAGTCATCGAAGAGACATTAATCATCATCATCATCATGGCGGGCAGTGTACTTAGGGTAGTATCATTAATTATACATTTATATATAAACTATATATATGTACACTAGCTAGTGTGTACATACACGTATGTATCAGTAGCCAGCAGTAGCAGCGGCCACTGTATACATTGTATACAGCAGTGTAAACAATAGACTAGCCACTAGGGGTCAGCACTAGCTTAGTGGTGTAGCGCTAGTAACCAGGACAGTTGGACACTCTAGAGGTGTACAGATGTACAAGTGGACTGTCCACCTGTCCTCGACGTAGGCGAGGACAGTCTAGTTAGCGCGGTATAGGTCGGCTACGTTGAATAATGACACCCTGTTAACTACAACCCACACGACGTGATTATAACTAGTAATAAAGTCACATGTGGCGAAAATAGAATTAAGTAGGTAGGTGTGACAGTTCTATAAATAGTTTTATATGTATTTAATAGGCGTAATAGCGGTCTACTAAACGTGTATTAACTGTTTTTTATTTATTTATTCAATATTTAACAGTATGATAGATATTATATAGATCTATGACGATGGCCATTTTATAGAATATAAAAGATAATATTTAAAGAATTATTGAATGACTTAATTATGTTTGAAATTGTTTAAAATAATTATTCTGAGTAAATTGATTCTAAATATTTACAATATAATTATGAAAAATGTATGAAATATATAAACAGAAATTAACTTATCACATTATGAAATGTAGATATAATATTCTTATGTTTAGACTTTAAAATTATAAAAAGGACCTTATATTCATTAAATTATGATTATTAAATGAAATTATTTTTTATTATATTATTACTATAATTTAGTTAAAAAAATCACTTTTAAAAGTGTTTGTAAAAGAAATACTTTTAAAAGTATGGACATAGATAGGGGGAGGGAGGGCACGGTGCTTTACAGTATATTACATAACATGGGGCTAATGGGGGCAATACAATGGGGTTATTACGGGGCTGTATGTGTGGGCTGGTAATATGGTGAACTATTGAAGACGTGATCTTTACATGATTGATACATGACATTTTAATATTGAAGCTAATGTCAATGTTGATATTAATGTTGATATAGGCTTACAATGTATACATTGTACATGATATAGATGACATTAAGGGGAGGTACGTCCTTCGCTCATGCAATGTAAATAGATAGTCAAAATGTCTTAAGGTAAATGGTAATGTCTTAAGGTAAATTCAATTACACAAATTTAATACTAGGTAATCACATCAGTTTTTTTTTATTACATATCCATTCATTCAAATATGTATAGTATATGTTTATAAATGTGTTTTTGTACTTATCATTGATAATAAAATAAAAAATAAAAATTAATAATTTTGAGTAAAACAAAAATAATTATATTATGTATTGTCTACTTAAATTGAAAATTGTAATTCATTATTTCCATTATTCATCTCGAGATATTGTATATAATAATATATATACTATAAAACATTTTTATATATTAAATTTCTTATTTATTTATATATTTATTATATATTTTCTGATAATACTCGTATTATAGTTACATAGCTTTAGTACAAATTAAATTGTAAACAAACAAAGACTATTTGATGTTTATAAATGTATTTAAATTTTAAAAATTGATAAATAAATCACAAAGTTATACAGCATTTATTTAACCGATTACTTAGTAATTATTATTGGTAATTTAAATTATATATTGGTACCTTCAATAAAGTACTCGTTTTATTTACTTATATGACGATTGAGGTATACTTTATAGATCAAATGATAGATAAATATTTTATTTCTAACATAATAATTTAAATTATTTTTTTTTTGAAAATAATAATTCCGAAGTACCTTTTAACGAAGTACCTCTCCTTAAGGGTATATCTACTGACTGTTCACTCATCATGCTAACACGAGCCAAACACCAGGTCTACGCTAGTACCGCCACTAACCTAGGAAGATGTTCGCATTGCCCAGATTGGTGTGAGCCCTTCTCTGAGCGGGGGTGTCCGTAGTCGCTAGGGCGATCTGCAGTCTTTGTTCGTGGTTACGGATGGCGGTCTGGAAGTTACACAAAAGGTAGTGCGTGTTTCCGAGGTTACCGTACGTGCGACCTGCGTGTCAACGGTGGGGTCAACAGCGCGGGGTCAACGTGGTTAATACGTGTGATATTATCGCGGTATTATATTATTCGAACGAAAATAGCAACATTTATTTAAATAAAAATAGTATAATTTATTGAAGAAAACAATTAAAAATACCTACCGAAAACAATCACTTACCATAAACCCAACCAACAGCTGTGAATATTGTATACTTATGTATTTCAATAGGTTAACTTATGTAATATTATCTATTATATGTATATAATATATAACCTATGCATAAGATGAGATACATTTATTATTTTAATTATAATAAAAAAACAATACGGATTTTATATGGAGTGGACAAGTAAAATAGTTAATTAAACTTTCGAGGTGTTCAGCCATATACACACACACATATATATATAGGATTTATAAAGATAAAGATTATTAACGTCTGTAACCTATCTAATATTGATGCCGTACAACAAAAATATACACAATACATCGTAAAACAATGATTGTATTTTAAATTCAACAAATCTATTTATTTAATTTGTTAATTCGTAACGTCGTATAACGTTGAACTGAACCGCGGCACGCGTATCTCCCCTTAATAGGGCGTAAGATATAGACAGTTAGTAGGTCGACACCGGTTTAACCTTTATACCCCGGACCAATCAAATATCTCGGTCATCAACTAAATCTAATAGTATTATTATATTCTAGGTTATATATATATATATAGGTAGCCTGAATACGCATCATTAAACTAGATTATTTTACGATGACAGATTGAACGTGACAGATTGCACCCGTAGTGACGGTACTACTAGGCAGCAGGTAGAATAACGTGTCGTGATACACTGTTAAGTACAGAGAGACGTGTGTTTAAGTACAGAGAGACGTACGTTTAAGTACAGAGAGTCGTATGTTTACTGTGAAGTGTGTATGATGAGCTCGAGGGATGGGCTATTGGAATACGTATTTGTATCGTAATGCGCTGATTTTGTGTATTTAATAATAATAATAATAATAATTATGATAGATATTTATTAGAAGTTTTAAATTGTACATTTTTTTTCGTACGAAATATATAATTATTTATGTTATTATTTCCTCTAAACGGCTTCGGATTAAGATCAATATCTTTTCTAGGCTGTCGCCCGAATTATTTGTATTTGTATTTGAATAATTATTCGGCGATGTATTTGAATTTGATAAAGTGTATTTGACCCCAACCCTGATGATGAGTGACCTTGAGGAGTGGATATCACCCGATGTCGCAGACCTAACAACTTACTGGGGCGATATGGAGCTCTACGTATACATACTCGTGTACAACTGCGACAGGCGAACACAACAGTGTAAGCGGGATTCCCTATCATCTCTCTATCTCTCTCTCTGTCTATCTCTTTTGAAATTATGTATCGACTTATATAGTTATTATGTCATATATAATTTAATAATACATATTTATTAAGGGAAATTAGTGTTGTCCAGTGATTGAATTTTAAACGATTATAAGTATATATATATATATATATATATATGAATATAAGTATATATATATATATGATTATAAGTATATATATATATGATTATAAGTATATATATATATATATATAATATAAAAATAAATCACCAGCCAACACTAATTACCCTTAATCCTTTGCATTCGAGGATCTTATAATTACATGTCGCCCAGTTGCGAGAGTTTGTGTTTATTATTAAAATATATACGCACGTTTTTAATAAATGAAAATCTGGATATACATATAAAAAATGTTCTATTACAAGTTATAATTTTTTGGATTAGAATATAATATAGTTTATTAATCTGGAAAATAATTAGTAATTAATTAATTATTCAAAATATTATAATCAATTAAAAAGTAACAATTATAATTAATTCTTTAAAATAAAATAAATATATTTCAAACCTAAATTAATGTATATAATACTAATATTTTGTATATACAATTAGTCATATAAAGTGGTAACAATATATAAACCAACAATAAACTGAAGAAATTATATAAATTGAGATTTATGGGATAATTTACAAGTAATAGCACACAAATAATATAACATATTTTTTCTATTATTAGATTTTTAAAATAAAAAGTAATGCCATAATTCTGTACTATCGGTGTAAATAATATTGTAACGTATACTTCCACCAATTTTAACTAAGTTATGAAACTTATTTTTTTAAATTATATCATAAAGAAAACATTTCACTATATAAATTTGATACATTTATATAATAAAATGCACTAATATATGATATGTAGTATCATAAAAGTTTCTCAACAGAAATCAACAGCTGGGACACAAAGGGTAATAAATATGTATTATTAAATTATATACAACATAATAACTATATAAGTCAATACATGATTTAAAAATATATAAATCATATATATATAAATCTATTACCAGACAACCCTTATAGTATATATATATATATATACACATTAGATTAATAATGGTGTGTGATTAATATACGTTTTTATTAGAGAATTAATTATGATATCTCAGATTTATGTTCATACACACACACACACACACGCACCTTCATACACATATGCACATATATCTATACACTAAGGTGTACAACTGGAGATCTAGAATAAAGCATCATTCACTATATGTAAAGCCTTCTGTGTTGTTAATGGTGATTCATTAACACAGAATGAGTCACTATTGATAATGAGTTGTGAATTGATGATGAGTCACGAATTGTTAAATATAGGTAATGGTCATCATCATCATAATCAGATCACACCATGTGACCACACTGATTAGCATCATCTGAGAGTCTTTGCTAATAATAATAATACTAGTGGTACACTGTGTATTGATTCTTAATTAATTAATAATTAATCTACCTGACTAACCACTCGCTAACAAACATTAGGACATGGGTGTGTGTGTATGTGTGTGTGTCAGGTAGATAGATGTATAGAGTGTTCAGTAAAAACTGCAGAGGAGATTACTATTGTACAGTACCCAGTACAGCATTATCTACACACTACACACACCTGGGAACACACCTGCGCATACACACACCCCCACACACACCGCCACAAACACCGCCACACACTATGATGCTAATTATGATCAGTTAACACAAGGATACCTAGAAGTGAACTCTGCACACAGTTCAGCGTTAATTAGCGGCGGCCATTGTTAATCGCTACACACCTATTGACGTATGTGTGTGTTTGTGTGTGTAATATTGACCTAGAGGACATAGCCTTGTAGGCACCGGGTACACGTATACCTGTAGCTGCTGTACCTGATGATGTTGTTATTGTTGGCTGGTTAGGCTGAGCATTGCAATAATAGGAGGTAATTGTCTCGATAAGCAACACTGCTTCTATAATTATACCGGCATTGCCTAAATCTGATAATAATAATAATAATAACAATCACTATGAGAGTGTAATGTTTATTACAGATTACAACATGTTGAGGGGGTGTGTCTATATTAAGCAATGACATCATCTAGTGGTGTAACGGTGTGATGGTGGTGGTGGTAGTAGTAGTAGTAGTGGTAGTAGTAGTAGTAGTAGTAGTAGTAGTGGTAGTAGTGGTAGTAGTAGTAGTAGTAGTAGTGGTAGTAGTAGTAGTAGTAGTAGTAGTAGTAGTAGTAGTAGTAGTAGTAGTAGTAGTAGTAGTAGTAGTAGTAGTAGTAGTAGTAGTAGTAGTAGTAGTAGTAGTAGTAGTAGTAGTAGTAGTAGTAGTAGTAGTAGTAGTAGTAGTAGTAGTAGTAGTAGTAGTAGTAGTAGTAGTAGTAGTAGTAGTAGTAGTAGTAGTAGTAGTAGTAGTAGTAGTAGTAGTAGTAGTAGTAGTAGTAGTAGTAGTAGTAGTAGTAGTAGTAGTAGTAGTAGTAGTAGTAGTAGTAGTAGTAGTAGTAGTAGTAGTAGTAGTAGTAGTAGTAGTAGTAGTAGTAGTAGTAGTAGTAGTAGTAGTAGTAGTAGTAGTAGTAGTAGTAGTAGTAGTAGTAGAAGTAGTAGTAGTGGTAGTAGTGGTGGTGACGATGATGTTATGAAGTGATTGCAGCGGCTAATGGATGAGTCACTCGTACAAACACTACACACACACACACACACACACACACACACACACACACACACACACACAGCTGCTAGGCATCACGTATAGGTGGCACCACCACTTATCACCGGTGCAAGGACGGGCCATGCCCGAATACACTTAACAACGATGATAAGCAACGACTTAACAAAGATGATAGAAGTGAACAGCTGGAATACGTTACGCAGAGTTCAATATCTAATTGGACGATTCGTAATCTTGAAGATGTTTCGATAAAGTCTACAAGTTTAGTATAACCCGAATTTTATATTTTTAAACATCGCATAAATCGGGTTAAATAATTCCGGTCATCCGAAAGTATTGTTCAACCATCGAGATAAGGCTTATTCTAAACAAGTGTAATATCGGATAAGTTAGGGCGGGACGGGGGGTGCTTGTGACATGGACAGACCACCGCTGTGGCTATTACATGTCCGTATGTCCACCTGACCACCTGTCCTGCACACACTCTGACACATCTCTTTAGCCTCACTCACTCAGAAACACGCACAGGTATAACAATCTATATATAGGCCGTCCGGTAACTAACCCACAAACGACTACAAATCAATACGAAGAAGCCGCCGACCACCACCGCCCTAGCAGCAATTAGCGGTGATAACGCGCGCTGATTAGGCTAGTCGGGTTACGTAATGATTTCTCATTAACACCTTTGATTAGTGAACACACACTAAGCATGGATGTGTTAATACTAAAGTGGCTGTCACGCACTGATCTAGGATCGAACATTGGTCCACTAAATTATCCATCTTTTATAATTCATTTAATCTAAATTTAATTTAATATGAATTTAATGTAATTCATTTAAATTAAATTTATTTTACAGATTTTCATTGATATAAAATTTTATTTTATTGGTATTTTATGGCTATATATACATCTGAAGAGCTAATGAAAAACCTAATTCACTCAAGTTCAATGCTAGCATTTTGAAAGTATAATTTTCTTATGTTAGTAATTTATAAATAATACTTGCAATACTTGTTTAATACTTATATTGTAATGTATAATCTATGAATACTTGTCCTCTATTTATTATTTCTTAAATTTGATTTCTATGATTAGAAATATATCATTGAACTGTTAAACTTGAAAATAATTCTATATTATTTATATTATAAAGAATAAATGTACAGCGTTAAGTGTGCTTCATACTTTTAAATAAGCTAGTGTGTTTCATAGGTTAAATAACAGTTTTGTAATAATACTATGTAAACAAATAGTAACTATTATAATACATGGTAAAGAGGTCAGACTATGTGTATATTGCAGATATATATATTGTTGGTGTTGATCGTATGATCTGAGGCTAGCCAATCGGTGAGTGCGATAAGTTGGACACTACATCATCAGACTGGTGAACGAAGCTAAAACTGCGTAAACTATGACTACTACCACTAGATGGCTATGTGTGCACTCGCTATCTCGTTAAGATCGTAAGTATTATCATTCACTATACTATATGTGTGTGTGTGAGTGTGTGTGTGTGTATGTGTGTGTGTGTGTATGTATGTATGTATGTATGTATGTGTGTGTATGTGTGTGTGTGTGTATGTGTGTTTGTGTAGCAAGGTATCAATAAGCTTTAGCCTCTATCCATACCCATGTGTAACGACCCACATCTGATGAGAATAATAATACTACTATACATGTGTGTGTGTGTGTGTGTGTGTGTGTGTGTGTGTGTGTGTGTTTGTGAGTGTGTGTGTGTGTGTGTGTGTGAGTGTGTGTGTGTGTGTGTGTTATATTAGCTGACCAATGAGATGAATACCTTTAGCGACGTTGTTGTCTAGTTCGACGAGAGTGTCGAGGGCTTCGAGGTTGCTCTCGTAGTAGAATACTGCATTCTGGAGAATGTTCGCGATATCCTCGCTGAACTTTGTGATGTTAGAGTTCACGGTCGGGTTCTTGGCTATCATCATCTTACCCTTCATCTTACCCTTACCGTGGTAGGCGTTGGCTGTGAGACGGGGTGGGGGTGTAAGTGGGGTAATCGTTGGGGGGGTGGGGGAGGGGGTTTTAGTGAGGCGGGCATTGGGGGGTAGAGGGTGTTAGTGGGGTGAGCATTAATGGGGTGGTGGGGGTATTAGTAAGGAATGGGGGAGGGTATTGGGGGACTGGGGTGTTATAGGGTACATGGTGAATATGTATGGGGGTAAAGTAAGCTGGTTCATGAGATTTATAAATACTACACATGTAACACACGCCTGTTGTAAGTTGTATATTTAATTTTAATAAATCTGAATTTAGTTTTTGTATGAATCAATGATTAGGCTATCAGGAACACATTGAACATAGCAGATCGATAGCTCATTTATAATGAAGGCGTGGATACCAAATAAATAAATGTGTATTTTTAATATTTATAAGATAGAATTTATAAATTATTTAATAGAGCATCTATGTTATGTATATATATAGGATATAGATAGTTATTATGTAATAAAAAAGATTGATGGTAGTAAATCATAAATTCGGGGAAATATATATAAATTTCTAGGAATATAGCATGTAGCATGTATACTATTTATGCAGGTGTGTGCCTGGTATCTTAACACAAAACATCAACACTTATTTAATTTCAACCTACACACTAAGCTCATGTATTTAGTGATCCGGCTTAGAGAGAAGCAATGCGCGTGTGTGTGTGCTTATTAGGGGCGCAGCAACTGGGGCGATATCTCCCCCCACTTTAAAATCTAGGGGGACTTCCTATGTATTGGTCACCGCCCCCACTTTTACCACACAATTTATTTTGATCGGTTGGTCACCCCTACATCCAGCGCCCCTAGTGGTTATGGATCAAGTATACTATAGGGCTCACCTAGATTGTACAGCGCCCTGGTTTCGCCGATCTTGTTGGAGACTTCGCGAGACAGGTCGAGCTGTATCTTGAAGCACGATATAGCCTCGTCGTAGCGGTTGATCAGTTTCAGCGTGTGACCTACAACGGGGACGGAGGTCATGGGTCACACTCGATATAGGTGAGCGTGAGTCATGCGCGATATAAATGGGCGTGAGTCATGAATTATTAAATGTGACGCCAGTGGAAAATGAACTATTGATTTTAGTTGTAATTTGTAAAACGTGATACTCGTTAATGTCGTATAGGTAAGTAGTAGTAGTAGTAGTATTAGTAGTAGTAGTAGTAGTAGTAGTAGTAGTAGTAGTAGTAGTAGTAGTAGTAGTAGTAGTAGTAGTAGTAGTAGTAGTAGTAGTAGTAGTAGTAGTAGTAGTAGTAGTAGTAGTAGTAGTAGTAGTAGTAGTAGTAGTAGTAGTAGTAGTAGTAGTAGTAGTAGTAGTAGTAGTAGTAGTAGTAGTAGTAGTAGTAGTAGTAGTAGTAGTAGTAGTAGTAGTAGTAGTAGTAGTAGTAGTAGTAGTAGTAGTAGTAGTAGTAGTAGTAGTAGTAGTAGTAGTAGTAGTAGTAGTAGTAGTAGTAGTAGTAGTAGTAGTAGTAGTAGTAGTAGTAGTAGTAGTAGTAGTAGTAGTAGTAGTAGTAGTAGTAGTAGTAGTAGTAGTAGTAGTAGTAGTAGTAGTAGTAGTAGTAGTAGTAGTAGTAGTAGTAGTAGTAGTAGTAGTAGTAGTAGTATTAGTAGTAGTAGTAGTAGTAGTAGTAGTAGTAGTAGTAGTAGTAGTAGTAGTAGTAGTAGTAGTGGTGGTGGTGGTGGCGGTGGTGGTGGTGGTGGTGGCGGTGGTGGTGGTGGTATACATATAATTATGACTAATGGCTGAATCAATTTGTAGCATAAACAATAATGAAATACTTATATAACACACATACACACACACACACACATATGTATATACTAATAAGCTATTGATTGTGTACGCACTACTTTACATGTGTAGAGTTACACTGCTAGTAGGGCGGTGTGCACCTACTTATGGTGTGCACACACACACTTGTAAGGTATACGCCCGCACACACACACACACACACACACACACACACTCGTGTGAAGGACACATCAATGTCATTACCTCATATATTACATCACAAGAGGAACGTTACGCTGTAGCAGTATAACTAGTTATATAGACCAGCAGTTACAGAATAGATGGTAACCACACCATATAAGCAGAACTAGACCAAAGATTTCAGAAACATCAGCTCTATATATCTCCCGTCGACTAAGTAATTACTAGACTGCGAGCCAGGTGGCAGCAGTGGTATCGACTAGCGAAGTTAATCACAGGCGAGATTAACGCTTCTAATACTATTTTAACTAAATCAATACATCGATGTATGAATTTCTTTCTAAATCAATATTTACTAATCTATTAATAGACTAGGAATGTGTATATTATTCACGCGCGTATCACGTTTAGAGGTCGCGACATCTACTCTCCGCCTCCTATGGGTGCGATGAAGAGGGCGAGGAAGAGATAGCGATAGAGAGAGAAATAGATAATCAGAGTTTTTCTGATTGACCTTCGGGTCAGAGTTCACGACCTACATTTTGTATATGTGTCTAATTCGCTACCGATACATAACACTCTATCTGTAGTAGACATCGGTGCGTCGTAATCGAACACCGGTAGTGACACCTAGTGGACGATATAGGTATGAATCATACCGTATGATGTATTGATAGTGGTCGACAAAATGGCTGGCTGGCTGGCTGGCTGAAATAAAAACCTCCGTACATAATGATTAAGTACTTATTAAGTACTTTTTAGGAGGATTACGTAATTATGTTATGTAATATATAAGTGATCTAAGCTGAATACTACTGGTAACACTGATTATGTAACAATGATTATATAACACTGATTATGTAACAATGCTAGTATTGATAGAGTACGGGTAGCACTTGGTAGGTAGCCCAGTATATCATGATATCATACAGCTAAACACAGACTGCTCCACACAATACCTAGTGTGTATAGATATAATACGTAGAAAGAGAGTGTGTCGTGGGGTGTGTGAATATGTACTGTCATGTGATCTGATGGGTGGGGTCTAGAATAGAGCTGATATCGCGGAGGAATACCAGTCACTTAGTCAGAAAGTCAGCTCGTCCGCTAAATAAAATCACTTCGTTCGCTAAATAAAGTTACGTCGTCCGCTATTTTTAAGCGAGTCACTTCGTCCGCAAATTTAAAAAGTTTATAAATATACTCATCAGAAATATAATTATGAATGAATATAATTATATTATTTAATATAATTATTATTATTAGTTAACGGTATATATATATATATATAAATGAATTCTATGTGCTATTTTGATAAGTAGGCAATTAACTTAATTATTAGTATAGTTTCATAATGGTAAATACCTTTCATCATGGCTTAAGCCTCATGTTAACTCCATAGGTTCATTAATTAGTTATTTTAACACACGCAAAGGGTTAATAGTTTGTTAGTAATGTAGGTGTATAAGTTTATAGATATTATATTGGTTTTTTAATCAATTAAAAAATGTAAGTTATTTCGTTTAGGGAAATTAATATGTGTGGCTATACTGAACATACTGTTCTACCATGGCCTCCTTTAGCTTCAGAAACTAAAGGAGGCCATGGTTCTATTGGAGCTGATGATGGTAATATAGAATTATATTGAATACATAATTTTTGTATTGCTGGGAATGAATTTAAAATAGCTATATAAGATGATGTATTATGGATGTAATGCATAATATCTAATTCTAAATTTTGTTCTATTATTAGTATAAATATAACATATAATGGAAACTAATGACATAATAATTCGTGATTCGACATGTATGCAAGTTGCGCTCATACCGTTGATGTTATTTATAGTATGACCAAAATCTATATTTAGAATTGTTAATTATAATTGAGCTCACATACCCATGCATCTGGTGAAGTACCGCTCCACCGATTTGTACTCGATTTACAGGGAATAGAACCATGCAATGTATTTATATATTATATAATATGTTATAGTATTATAGTGCCATACGGAACTATAATACAATATATGTAACTATACATATATTATTACTTATAAGTAATATTTATATATAATGGATATACATGATAGGTATAGATTGAGATATAGGTATACCTACATTAAATATATACACAATTATGATCGAGGTCTGGTAAGGAACTTATAATCGGGATCGGGTAACGTACTACAGTGAGTGATCGATGGATCATCACGAGTATCAGATAACGCACTGAGGATCAGGGAAATTATCGGGAATCCATATCGAGATGGCCGATTCAAAAAAAGGATCGGTGTCCATCACTGTATATATATATATTGTAACCGAATTTAGTCTAAAATTAGCATTTCAACGTATGGGATATTTAACATAGGAGAATAATAATCTTATAAGAGAAATAATAACTTTAACTTTAAAATAAATATAAATAACAATAAAAATATAAAATAAGAAAAATTCTAAATAAATTATATTATAAAAGTTTAGAATTTGAAAGTATGGACAGTTTTGTAATATAAATTATATCCAGTTTCGTTAAATATCTTCCTGTTTAATAAATTATAAACTAATATTTTAGTATCTTTATAAGCTTTTTAAATTTTCGGACGAAGTGACTTGCTTAAAAATATCGGACGAAGTGACTTTATTTATCGGACGAGGTGACTTTATTTAACGGACGAGGTGACTTTTTGATTTGGGACGAAGTGACTGGTTACCTCGTAGAGTTTAGCAAATGATGCAATTCGTAGGTTTTAGGAACAATATATTTTAAAAAAATATAATTTATAATTTAAAAGTAACATTGTTTGATAACATTTTTATATAATATGATTAAATACTATATATATATATATATATATTAAATTAATCGAGTTATATTTGTATTTAGCCATTACCGCCAGCCGTCGCTAGTGGTAACAAGCGAGATCACAGATATCCCCTAGCCATTACCCGCAGCGGTAGTAAACGCGACTAACCGAGGTTTCCACTCGCCTTAGCCTGCGCCAGTAGATTGCCGACCTTCTGAGCGAGGTTAAGGTCGTGCTTGTGATAGTCTAGGGCGTGGGCGTAGTCCCCGACGTAGAAGTAGGCGTTACCGAGCTGACTGTAGATGGCGCTCATCATCGCAGAGTCCTGGGTGCCGATATCAACCGCGGCTTCGAGGAACTCGATGCCAGACTTCATGTCACCTAGTTTACATCTGATCGGGGATGGGGGGGGGCGTGGGGTGTGAGGGTAATGCTTGAAGAACATATAATAAATAATCTATTAATAATTAGTGGAGAGAGAGAGAGAGAGAAGGGGGAAAGGTCTCTTGACATTAACGTCGTAACGCGACATTCAAATCATGCTATTTCGTTGTGGTAATATGATATCAATAACGGAGCCCCCCTCGATAACATTAAACATGTATAAACACTTCAACTCAAATATATATATGCTACACGATACTTACAATATTAGATATATACAATATACATGCATATATTGATATATATATTCCGATATATAATTGAAACCTTTAGGAGGACATTTTTTTTAACTAGCATTTCTTTATAAAATTCAATATAAACATCAGATCGAACAATGTTTTATCAATTAATTTATATAATTATAATTATAGATTCATATAACAATAAATTATGAATTTGTATAATATTTAAATTTACTTTCATTTAGATTAAATATATAAATGAAATATTGAAAAAAGCATTAACCATTTTATTAAAAATATAAATATATAAATTAAGATGTATTTCAAAATTAATTGTTGCCAATAAATATATAATATAATATATGACATTAATATAATATTGATTATATTATAATAAGCTTTATAAATAATCATATTATAATCATTAATTTAAAATGAGTTGTTGCATAGATATTAACTTCAATTGTTTACTCACGTCCATTACCTCTCAACCCCCTTACCCCAACCCTACCCTTATCTTTCAACACTTCGCTTACCTCAACCCTTCCCTTACCTCAACCCTTCCCTTACCTCAACCATTCCCTTACCTCAACCCTACCCTTACCTCTTAACCCTTCCCTTACCTCAACCCTTCCCTTACCCCAACCCTTCCCTTACCTCTCAACTATTCAATCTAGGGGAAAATAAAGTTTTTAATAAAACATAAGCAGTTATCCTGTCCTCGATTAAAGTTTAAATAAATGTATTGGTAGTACTACTAGCGATATTAAAAATTTTAAAAATGTATGTATATAATTATAAAAAGTATCGTATAGTATTGCTTGGGTTTCTATACAATTCAATAAAATATATCTGTTATCACAGATATACGATATATTTAATATTCTTTTGTTAAATATACCAAAATGACTCATTACTGGTTACTCGTTTATAATGAGTCATTACACATTAGTACTGTGTAATGTGACATTACGTATACACTCAATGGTAGCAAGGATAGGACGTCTTTTTTCTGTTGATTTATAATTGATCAAGTTCTTAATAAACACAAGAGAAAACAATAATTAAATAGATTTATACAGGGGAAATCTCGCTCTCCATGGAGACATACATATCTCCTGATTGTTGTTATCGTATTGCATCATTATACAGGAGCACGAATTTGAATTCGATACAAAAATCAATGCAAAAACATTTTAAAAAATGATTTCACTATGATTATATTTAATTCATAATATAATTTAATATACATACTATTATTTGAAATATCAACGTAAATAATATAAAAAAGCATCGTTCAATTCTAACTTAGTTTATAAATAAATGTGTATTTTTAACAACATATTAATATAGAAATACAATTTATGAATGTATATACGAAGGCATTTTTATTTGTCAGATAAATATATATCCTTGATATCTTTGATTGAAACATTTATCATTGAAATATTATTAAATATACCAATGAAAAGTATATATTACGGAGTATAAAAAGTAACCATTCAGAGATAGCGATCGGACAACGTCCTGTCCTTGGTGGCCAATAATCTCGGATGTCTTAAGTATTAAATACTCATTATACTACTGCATTAATAACAGTATATATATATTAAATATATTCTTATATTTTAATACCATTATAAAATTATTATAATAATGAGTATACATTACAGTATTATACATTGAATATATTAAATATAGCCATATAATTATTATTAATTTTAAATTAAATGTATTATAATAATATTAAGGGGCAACGAAACTTCGGTTACTTTACAAGTAAAAGATAGGTGAAAATGGGTCTACTATAATCGCATCATCACTAAAGATTTCATTTTTTTTTTTTAATTGTGTATGTATTATGTAGATAGTATTCATATATATAAAAGTTGGTTTATGGACATTACGCGGTATTTGATTACGCGGTATACCAATGCGCGGTATTATAAATGCATTTTACCAATTCGCGGTATTTTTATAATATAAAATATGTGAATAATCTATAAATTATATTTAAGCAAATTTACACAATAATATAATGTATAGAATAGATCTTAATTACTTAAATATAATACTATTACCAAACATATAAAATGCGTACTTATATATTAATATTATCAATGATAATGTAAATAAACAATAAATACGTTTTAAAATTTGAATTATTTGTATTCTATTTATATATTTAGATAATACATATAACATTGATATCATGATTGTAACGTTATTCAATTATTGTAATACTATATTATATTCTACAAATGCGTACTTATATATTAAGATTATCAATGATAATGTAAATAAACATTAATAAATACGTTTTTAAATTACAATTTGCATTATTTTCATTCTATTTAGATAAGTAATATAACATTGATATTATGATTGTAACGGTATTAACTTATTTAAATAGTATGCTATATTATACAAATGCGTACGTATGTTATAATATTATCATTAATACTGTAAATAAATAAGGTGAATTTAATATATAGCATCACAGATTATTTGTAGGAGGGGGTTGATGCATGAGTTGGAACGGTTTTCAAAATGTTACTAGCAATTGAGGCGGGCACATAAGGTATAGATTATATGTTTATATTCAGTGAATATTATTCACACATCAATATGTATCATACACCATATGAATCATACAGTGCATGATACATCTATTGATAAAATGAATTTACTAATTAGAATAAACACACATATATATACAACACCCATGTGTATACACACACACATATATATATATATATATATATATATATATATATATATATATATATATATATATATATATATATATATATATATATATATACGTGTGTGTATGCATGTGTGTATATATATATATATATATATGTATGTATGTATGTATGTATGTATGTGTGTGTGTGTGTTTGTGTGTGTGTGTGTGTGTGTGTGTTATAAATATCGGTTGTTTCTATGCGCGATCGCCAACTGCCTCAAATGCTGGTAACATTTTAAAAACCGTTCCCAACTCATGCAGCAACCTTGTAGGATCTTATAGCATTATGATGATTATTACAATTTTATATAATTAATATTTTTATTTGATTATAATAATAATTATTTTAATATCGTTACGATAATCGTATTATATTATCTTAATATAACTTATTAACTATTTGTAAACTTTAATTATTTATTTTATTATTATAAATAATATTTAATATATTGGTTATAAATAAGTATACTAATATTTGTAATTATATTATACACAAATATTTAGTTTACATTTAATTTAAAATTATAATTATTATTATAATACTATTTTGTATTTACTAATAATTACTGAAATAATCCATTTTACACTAAATTAGTTTGATTATTTAATATTCATTTGCCAACTCATTTTATACAGTAGTACTTATTGTGTACAGTGTCAAACTGTATATGAAATGTTCACTATAGTTATTTTATAATTATATATATATATATATATACATATATTTGGTAATTAAAAACAACTATTATTTATTAACTAATGCATTCTAAGAATACATTATAAGCTTTAGTGCATTTATTGTTATATATACACAATTAATATTACCAAATCAAACTACAATAGAAATACATTACATAACTAAAAAATACACTAGTCTAATATTAAATACTTGATCAAACATAGACCTATTATTGATTGCAATTAGCTCTACTTGAATAATAAATGAAAGAGATAATAAATGCATTTCTGTAATTGGTAGGTGTATAAATGCTTTATTCCTATTGGTTTATTTTCCATTCCATGACAGTGGGATAGTGTATATAAAGACAGTAATGATCACATTAGTTTATACATTTAATTAGTAATTTAATTTCAATCTGGTGTCAACTTGTATACATTGTAAATTGTACGTGAAATCGAGACAGGAAGCACTCAGTTGTGATGGTTGTAATAGATGGCAGCATAGAAAATGTAATACAGGGGTTAGTAGAGTTATGTATAGAGAGGCCGTACGTAAGAGGGAAGAAATAGATTGGAAATGTATAAATTGTTGTGAGGTAGAAGTAGAGTTAGAAGTAGAGCATGATGTAGAAGGTGATAATTGTGTAGAGGTAGAAGTAGAGAATGATGTTGAGGTAGAAGTAGAGAATGATGTAGAGGTAGAAGTAGAGAATGATGTAGAGGTAGAAGTAGAAAATTATATAGAAGTAGAGAATGATGTAGATGTAGAAGTAGAGAATGATGTAGAGGTAGAAGTAGAAAATTATTTAGAGGTAGAAGGTGAGAATTATATAGAAGTAGAGAATGATATAGAGGTAGAAGTAGAAAATTATATAGAAGTAGAGAATGATGTAGAGGTAGAAGTAGAGAATGATGTAGAGGTAGAAGTAGAGAATGATGTAGAGGTAGAAGTAGAGAATGATGTAGAGGTAGAAGTAGAAAATTATGTAGATGTAGAAGGTGATAATTATGTAGAGGTAGATAATGATGTAGATGTAGAATATGAGCATGATGTAGAGGTTGAAGTAGAGAATTATGTAGATGTAGAAGTAGAGAATGATATAAAGGAAGAAGGAAGATTTACGGTAGTTGAATTCAGGAAAAAATATAGTATCCGACATAGGGGCAAAGTATTCTTTTGTGGTTAGTAAAATACTTTTTATATATATAATTTTATATTTAAATATCCTACATTTTTTACTAAACTACAAATTATGTTTTTAATCATATATCATATTTCAATATATCTTGTATATATATATATATACAAGAAATATTCTTCAGTGTGAATATTCATTTAAATTATATTTTTAAACAGAGAGAAAATTCTAATGGTATATTGTTTTATACATGTACACTTAGAAATAGAAAATTTCGCTGCAATGCAAAACTATATAAAATGGGAGGTATATATTATAGATACCATCCTCTACTAAAATCAAAAAGTATTGTTGAACATATATGCCAATCAAACATTTCAACATATATAAAGAATATAGTGACTGAAAAAGTAAGTCTATATATATATATATATATATATATATATATATATATATATATATATATATATATATAAATACATTTTTAAATTGTACTATAGGCGGTGCATGCTCCCAACCACAAGAGTACTGCTGATGAAGTGGATTGTGTTTTACTAGAAATTCATAATAAAAATACTATTTTACCTAGTAGAAGCAATATGATTAGAAATATTAATAGGAAAAGAGCTTCAACTAGAAAGCCTATACCAAAAAAAAATGTTCCCAATTTTATGGTTTGTATTAATAATTTATTAATATATATATATATTATATGATATATATCTTTATAATTAAATATTAATATTATTTATAATTAAGTATTGTATTATATAGTCAAGCGACGAGCATATATCTGCTAGTTTTCTCATCGGTGATCATTATGGTGAAGATGCTGGAAGAGTTATATTATTTTCCACGCATGAGCAGTTAAGAATTCTAAGCACTATTACAGAAATATACGTTGACGGAACTTTTAAGGTTAGATCTTTATACATATAGGTATCTTAATAAAAATATATATAATATTTCTATCATAGATATGTCGGGATCCATTTTATCAATTATTTAGTATACATGGATTTATAGAAGAAGGTACTAATATTAAGCAAGTCCCTCTCGTCTATGCATTTTTGACTAAAAAAAAACAAAGCTCATACCAGATGGTTTAGTTTGATATAATATTGCCTTTAATACTTAATTTATATATATATATATATATTCAGGTTTTTGAATTACTAAAATGTGAATTATCAAGATTGGACTTGGTGTTAACTGTAAAAGTAGTAATTTCAGATTTTGAAAAAGGTTTTTTTTATTTTATATATATATAATTGATGATATATGTTAATATTAATATACTTATATTAGCTATTTGGTGTGCAATACGTATGGAATTAACGGCGGACATATTTGGTTGCGCTTTCCACATGAACCAGGCTATTTTGAGGAAGATCGGTGAAATTGGTCTTAAAATATCATACCAACAAGATGCAGGTTATTTTAAAATATTTATGTATATAGGTTATTAAGGTTACTATTAATGTTACTATGTATTAATATATGGTTGATTTACGCAGATTTTCGTAAAATGGTAAAAATGATGTTTGCTCTCGCCTATCTACCAAATGACCGCATCATTTTAGGATATCAATATATTGTAAATTCTTATTCTGTATCAACGAATAACAAAGTTAAAGAGTTATTTAAGTTAGTAATATTTTTTCTACAAATTATTAAATATTTATACTTAAATAATATTTTAGTTATTTTGAAAACACATGGATAAATTCCATATATTTCGGACATTAGTCAGTATATCGAAGGATGATAAGGACGAATAATGATTTAGAGGGATGGCATTATAGAATGAATACTAAGTATGTATTTATTTATATATGTAATTAAGTATACAACTATTTTAATATAATAATATATATAATGACATATATACATTTTTTTTATAATTTGTATCTTACATGTTACTAGTACTATATTTAGATGGTACATTATATATATATATATATATATATATAATACTATTTACTTTCAGAATAACCAAACGAGATGGATTATATGACATTATTGGATATCTAAAAGAGGAAGCTGATCGTATAGATATACAGGTAATTAAATGGAACTAAATTAACATTTTGTTGTAACTAATAATGTATTTATATTAAGGTAGCATTGTTATTGGAAGGCCCGATAAGAATAAGAAGAAAGAAGTGCGAACTACGGGACACGCGAATACAGAAACTATGGGATTCTCTAGACCAAAATAATGTGACATTATCACAATTTCTTATAGATTGTTCAAGAATTACGTAATTATTAATATTAATATGTATTCCATGTACATAATAATTGTTAACAATAATAAAATATTATTAAATTGGTAAATACTTCTTATTTATTTAACTATTTGAGATCACTTCATAAAAATATCCTATAAATATATCATGTTATGCATTCTTCCCACTGTTGAAATGGAAAATATTGGCTATGCTATATCGACTGTCTTATTTAAATAATACAACTTTCTTTATATAAACTCTTCCTGGTGGCTTATATTAATACAAAATGTCAACATTCTTTAGAAATAGACTAGTATAATTAATAATAATTATTAAATACTATCTTATACAATTTATAAATAAATAGTAAGATATATTAAAATCCGGATTAAAATATGATAATTATCATTAATAATAAAATAAAAATTATTTAATAATGCTATATTTTAAATTCACCTTATTTATTTACAGTATTAATGATAATATTATAACATACGTATTTGTATAATATAGCATACATATTTAAATAAGTTAATACCGTTACAATCATAATATCAATGTTATATTACTTATCTAAATAGAATGAAAATAATGCAAATTGTAATTTAAAAACGTATTTATTAATGTTTATTACCATTATCATTGATAATCTTAATATATAAGTACGCATTTGTATAATATAATATAGTATTACAATAATTGAATAACGTTACAATCATGATATCAATGTTATATGTATTATCTAAATATATAAATAAAATACAAATAATTCAAATTTTAAAACGTATTTACTGTTTATTTACATTATCATTGATAATATTAATATATAAGTACGCATTTTATATGTTTGGTAATAGTTACTATTATAGTATTATATTTAAGTAATTAAGATCTATTCTATACATTATAATATTGTGTAAATTTGCTTAAATATAATGTATAGATTATTCACATATTTTATAAAAATACCGCGAATTGGTAAAATGCATTTATAATACCGCGGATGTGTATACCGCGTAATTAAGAAACGTATTTTTAATACCGCGCATTGGTATACCGCGTAATCAAATACCGCGTAATGTCCTGACACCATAAAAGTTATATAGTGCCGCTATTATTAGATGATAGCTATATGAAGATAAAGAGTATATACTGGATTTTACTAATACAAATATTAAAAATACTAAAATATACATGTGTTTGTGATATTAACATAATAATTATACATGAATCTCGAAGAAGGCAGCCGATTATTATTATTAGAATTTCAGAATTCAATTTTTATTTTATGTTTGTTTGATTTCTTTGGTTTAGTTTTATATTTCTGTTTTTTTTTAGCTTCATTATATCACCAAGTGAGCTTATAAAATGACTTTTAATGACTTATAAAATATCATTATTTAGATGAATTCAATTTTGATATTTTAAAATAAAACTAAAATAAAAAAAATAAACGAAAGTTTCGCCGCCCATTAAATATAATTAATCTAGTGAATTCGATATTTATTATGTATATATTAAATTATATTGAATTTATTAATATACTTAGTAATATAATATTACTAACAATCTCTCTCCTTTAAGTACTAATTCTATGATATCAGATGATTCTTTATTTTGTTCATCTATATTGTCCATGATAAATGAGTTTTAATTGTATTTGATAATGTAGGTACGCGAATGAGATTCAATAATGTCCTATTTTTTGGTTGGATTTTACACATATGATGAAATACATTATACGATTTTTTTCGAAAATGAGCAGATTTGATTTTATCGTAAATTACTTATTAATCAATAAATTTAAAAATAAATAACAAACTATAAAGCCTAAAGGTTATATATAAACATCCCTTTAAACGCCTGTCCAATCAGCGATAAGCTTCTATTGTTCATTATGAATGTGATGGTATGCTATTTCGTATCATGTCGATTTCGTGCCAGTCGATCTCGTACCGTAATTAATGATAAGTACCACAGATGTGGATCTCGTACCAAAACCAGGTGATATCGTACCACGCAAATATATATATATATATTTACGGATTGATATGTTGGGGTTTTACAGGGGAGTAAGTAGAATCAGATGTATTTTCTATCCGTAAACATATTAGCTGTCCCCTATGTACTGTCCTTATTAATTCACTTATAATTTCTCGTATTACTAATGATAGTTTTTGAGGTATTTAGTAGACGATTGTTGGAGAGAATCCCGTATTTAATGGAGAATACTCATGTAATTAGCCTAGGGTAATTAGTTTTGAATTATTTCAAATATAGCGAGGAAGGAGTAGAATTGGATATATCGTCAGCCTATATATATATATATATATATATATATATATATATATATATATATTATATAATATATATGTGATAGAAAACAAAAGGACATTAGGATATATTATATAATTATATATTAATATACCCAAAGATACTACGAAGTAGTCCTGTGACGTCCTTCCTCCGTCCTTCGTACAAACGTCCTTCGGACGATCTTTGATATACCTTATAGGTTTTATATATATTGATAATAAAAGTGGTCCTTGGACGAAACCTTGTGGGACACAATATTTTAGAGCAGAGGTCAGAGGATAAATCACATAATTTAACATAGGATGACCTTTTTAGGATGTAGGAGTTAAACCATTTGAGGGCACTACCATTAATGCCATCTCATTTTTGAGATAAAGATATCGTGGCGAAGAGAATCAATTGCGCAATATAGATCAAGGAGAACCATTTTACAACATAATGAGGGAGAAACTTTGGTATATATATTGTTTAAGATTTGAAGCAGTTTAGTTTCAGTTAAGAGACCTCTGTGAAATGCACTTTGCATGACATCATAGTATGAGCGAGGACAATGTCCTTGGTATGAGTTTAGTGACATAAACCTATTTATTTGATACACAATGATTCCTTCAAGAATTTTACTGATAAAAGGAAGTTGGGAGATAGTATGTTAATTACATATGAGATTTGGGTTGGAAGAAGTTTTTTAAGATGTGAGTGATGATAGCATGCTTAAAATAGGGAGGCAGTAATGGGCATGATCGGGATCGGTAAGAAAGAGAGGATTGAGATCGGGATCAGCAAAGGATCAGGTAACGAATAGAGAATCGGAATCGGGAAAAGGATCGCATAAGAGAATAAATAGAAGATCGGGATTTGGATCACCGATCCGTAAAAAAGGATCGGTCCCCATGATTGCATATACGCGTATATCGCGATACTTTAATATTATTATATTTATTTATATTTGTTAACATTATTATATAATATAATTTATATTTATATGATTATGATAAACAATTAATTGTTAAAAATAATGATTACATTTATATAAATAAGTTATATATTAGTTATATATTAACACAATACTTTACTTTTTACATTTTTTGGTTTATGGACTGCATCAGTGCGTGAGTAATCGGCCGTCCGTGGGAGGGAATTATTGAGTGGGAGGGAAAGCAAGGGAGAAGTACTAAGTCTTAATGTGGCGTTTAGAGGAGGGAGTTGATGTGTTTGTTCGTAGGTGATTGGGTAGGGAATTCCAGTGGTAAGGGACAGAGAGGGCAAAGGTGCGTATATTGGAAGAGTGGAGTTTGTGTAGATGGGGAGTGGTAAGGATAAAGGTATTGGAGGAACGGGTCTGGAGTGGCGTGATGGGTGTGTGTAGATGTAGGAGGGAGGCAAGGTAGTCAGGGGAGTTGTGGTGAATAGCTTTGTGGATGGTCAGGGAGAGTTTGTACTTTATGCGGTAGGGGACTGGCAGCCAGTGTAGTTGTTTTAGGAGAGGTGTAATGGAGTCAGAATAACGACGGGGAAGTAAGTGGACACAGCGAACTACAGCGTTTTGGAGTCGCTGTAGTTTGAAGAGTTTGTATTCAGGGAGGTTAAAGAGTAGGGAGTTGCAATAGTCGAATAGGGGGATGATGTAGGAGGAGGCAATGGTAATAGCGATGGGGAGGGGAATGGAATGCCGGATTAAGCGGAAGCAGTGTAGGTGGTAGTAGATGGATTTGTTCATATGTATAATATGGGAGTCAAGGGAAAGGGTGGTATCAAGATGGAAGCCAAGGATTTGGACATGTTGAGAGTAGGGGAGTGAGGTGTTGTCGAGTGAGATGGAGGTGGTTCAGGGAGGGTGGAGGATCGTAGGGGTAAGTGGAGAAAAATAGCTTCCTTTTAGTGGGGTAAGCCATTGGTGTATGGACTTGATACATGAGGAGAGTCGTTCAGGGGCATAAGTAGGGGAGTATGTGCAGTTAAGATATAGTTGAAGGCATGTCGCCGGCATAAGTATGGAAGGAGATGTCGGGGTAGTCAGTGAATATGTCAAACATGGGGAGGAGGTAAATATTGAAGAGGAGTGAGCCAAGGACAGATCCCTGGGGGACACCGTGGGTTATGGAGCGGGAGGGGGAAGAGTGTGTATTAATCCTGACTGAGGAAGAGCGGTTGATAATGTAGAAGGTGAACCAGCTGGTTGAGGGCAATGCCGGTGATACCGATGGCGGAGAGTCTGTGTATTAGGACATTGTGGTCAAGGGTGTCGAAAGCGGAGGACATGTCGAGAAGGACGAGTATGGTGCCACGGTTGTTGTTAAGGCCGGAGAGTAGGTCGGAGGTAATGAGGGTTAGGGTGGATTCAGTAGATGTGTGGGGGAGGTATGCGCTTTGGAAGATGTTGGGGATTTTATTGGTTGTAAGGTATGTGATAAGTTGGGAGGAGATAACACGTTCAAGGATCTTACAGTGGATTGAGAGGTTAGAGATGGGTTGGTAGTTGGAGGGAGACAGAGAATCAAGTTGGGGATTTTTAAGTATAGGGGTGATGACTGATTTTTTGAAATCGGGAGGGACGGAGCCGGAAGAAAGTGAACCGCAGATTATTTTATGAAGATGGATTGCAACAGTGTTAATTATCTGCTTTAGTATTGGGGGGGGAAGAGGGTCAAAGGATGAGGTTGAGGAGGTAGATTTTAGAAGGGAGATGATTTGATCAAGTGGGGGAGGTTGCAATTTTTCAAGGGAGAAGGGAAAGGTGATGGGAGTGGTGGGAATGACAGAGGTGGGAAGGGTGAAAAGGGTGGTGGAAAGTTTGCCGTTGAAAGAGTTGTCGAATAGGAGTGGTAGATCTTCAGGGGTGACAGTGGGGAGATGTGCTTTAAGTGAACAACCAAGCAGTTGAGCAGAAAGTATATGTATATAGACTATAGACTTACTGTCATTAAGGATTTTTTCAAATTTGTGGGTGATGTGAAAAGCTTTGGCGGTAGAAATAGCTTTTCGGTGGAGATTTTGTATATTATTGTAGTAGGCAAGTGAAGTAGGGGATGGATGTTTGAGATAAGATTTTGTGGCTTTGCGAATGATTCGCTTTTGTTTCAATAGGGATATAGTATACCAGGAAGAGTAAGGGCGTATAATGGAGGTTTTAGTGAATAAGGGGGCGTATTTATCGAGGGTGGATGAGAGAGAAGTATGGAGTTCAACAGACGTTGAGGTTGGAAGGGAAGAAAGATCGTATATAAAATCAGAAATGGGGAGGCTGTGAAGTTTACATAAGATTCTGGTAGTGAGGGGTCTGGTGGGTTTGGAGTGACTAAGGGTAAGGAATATGAGGAAGTGGTCGGAGTAGAGTGGTCCGATGGAATGGGCAGTGACAATTTTATTAGTTTTGGGGGAAAATATTAGGTCTAAAGTGTTACCATGTACATGGGTGGGGAAGGTGACGTGTTGTACAAGGTTGAATGAGGTGAGCAGTTTATTTAAGGACTGGATCATAGGTGGGTTTGGTATTGTAATATAATATATATAATTAGACACGCCCACATTATTAGTGATAAACACTTCACTTGTATCTTAGCAGTCAAACCAATAGCACTTACGTTAATCTATAATAGATAATACTATATACCCCAAACCACGAAGAATCATCTGCAGAGTACTCTGGCAGATATCTTGAAGCTACCCAAAGGTAATACATCCTACATATAATAGTATACCCAATACATATATTATATATATATTATACATTATATATTTAGGATAAGATTATCATAATCTTAATATATAAGTTATAACTCTATAGACGAACCAATTGATATATAATAACATATTACATGGTGACAGCGGTTGTTCTTTAACTAGATAGTTAAATAGTGATATTAGTTACGTGGTATTAAGATTTGGGATTAAAATCATAATTATAAGGCAAGCTTATTATTAGATTCGACATACATTAAGTACAGTGTACTTAGATTATTACATAACAAGTTGTTATTGTAAATTAATTAAAAATTAATTAGAAAAAAAAAAAAAAAAAAAAAAAACTAATTAAAAATTAATTAAATATATAAAAATATACATTGTATATTTATTACATAATAAGTTACTGGATATTATTAATTGTTTATTTTAATAGTGTATATAACTATCTTATGGGTAATTAATTTAATACCATAGAATAGGTTGTTTAATATATATATAAATATATTTATATTCACACAGAATTTACAGAAATAACATAATATTAGTACATTTATTATAAAAATGAGTGAATGTAGAATCCCAGAAATATTAATCGTAGATAAAATCAGAGGGGCCGAAATATATAAAAGATGGATACAATCTTATGAAATTTATGAAAATGCTAGAGAATTGGAAAACAAATCAGAAAAGTCACAAGTCGGTATATTTCTAAATACAATAGGATCAGATGGCGTAGATATATACAATTCATTTGAAGATGAAACTATCGAAGTAATGATAGATGAAAAAAAAACAAAATCCTCTGGTAAGAAAAACTTAGAGTGGATAAAAGAAAAGTTTAAAGCGTATTTCATTCCAAAAAGAAACTTGACATATGAAAGATATGTATTTTTTAAACGTGATCAATTTGAAAGCGAGAATATTGAATGCTACTATGCTGAATTACGAAAACTGGCTATGACTTGCGAATTCAAAGATTTGAAAGATTCATTGATCAAAGATAGAATCATCATAGGCATGATTGACAATAATTTACGCCAGAGATTCCTATAAGAAGTTAAAGGTAAAGAAATTACAGCCGAAGAGGTAGTCCAAGCTACAAAAATAAAAGAAACAAGCAATAACCAAATGCAGAAAATCAATAATAAAGAATACGAAAATATTGATTATATTAACAAAAAAATCAATAAATATAAGAATAACGAAACTTATAATAAACCAAGCCAAAAGTTTAATAAAAAAAAATGCGGCAGATGTGATCGAATACATGAACCAAGGTCATGTAAAGCATTCAACACAAAATGCAATATCTGTAACAAGTTAGGACACTGGGCAAAGTGTTGTAAATCAAGGAGTGATAACTACAATCAGCGAACATACGAAACAAATGAAATTTGTTGTTCAAAAATAGACGAAAATTTTATATTTTTAGGCGAAATTAAAACTAACACTGAACAAAATAAATGGATAAAAGATTTAACAGTAAATTGTGAACAATTCGAAAAAGTTATTAAGTTTAAGATAGATACAGGCGCAAGCGTATCCGTAATGCCATATAATAAGTTATTACCAATTTTAAAGAAGACTAATATAATATTAAGAGGACCAAATAATACTGAAATTAATGCTAAGGGATACTTAGAAGCATTGATTACATATAAAGGTAAAACAATAAAAGAGGACATATTCATTTTAGAAAAACAAATGACAGGTTTACTCTCGAGAAAGGCATCAATAGAATTGGATATTGTCAAATTAGTAGATGCGCTAGATTGCCAGCTGGATCCTAAATTATTTGATGGATTAGGAAGTATTAATAGGAAATACAAAATTGAAATAAAAGAGGGAATAAAACCATATTCAATTAATGTACCAAGACCAGTTCCAGTACATCAACAAACGGAAGTCCAAAACGAACTACAGAAAATGATCGAATTAGGAGTAATCGAAGAAGCATGTGGTCCCACAGAATGGTGTAGCCCAATGGTTATTGCAAAGAAAGGAAACGGTAAAATAAGAATTTTCACAGATTTAACGAAGTTAAATTCAGCAGTGAAACGAGAGATACATCCTATGGCAACGGTCGAGGGTAGTCTAAGTAAAATCAAAGGAAACATTTTTTCAAAATTGGATGCAAATTCAGGGTTTTGGCAAATTCCATTAGAAAAAAAATGCTGGGCATTGACAACATTCCTAACGCCATGGGGGAGGTATTATTATAAAAAATTACCGTTTGGCTTAACCTCAGCTCCCGAAATATTTTGTAAAGAAATATCTAAAATCTTAAAAGACTGCAAGGGGCTAATCGTACACGTGGATGACGTATTAGTAATGGGAATGGATGCAGACGAACATGATAGAAATCTAAAAACAGTACTCAATAAAATAGTAGAATCAGGATTGACATTAAATAAAAATAAATGTGTATTCCGTAAAGAAGAAGTAGATTTCTTAGGGTTTAAAATTACCAGTAAAGGAATTAAAGCTGGACAATAAGTCCAAGGAATCATAGATATTCCAACACCAACTAGCGTAAAAAGTGTCAGGAGTTTTCTTGGGATGATAAACCAATTTTCTCGATTTAACCCAAATATATCCGAATACAGTGCTCCATTAAGAGAATTGCTTAGGAAAGATTGTTCTTGGATTTGGGATACGAAGCAAGAAGAAAGTTTCAGAATATTGAAAGAAGAGTTACAGAATACGAAGACATTATCGTATTTCGATGTTAACAAGAAAACAATATTGACAACAGACGCATCGGATCACGGTATAGGTGCGATACTAACACAAGAAGACGAAAACGGAAACCGAAAAATGATTGGAGCAGCCAGTAGATCCCTAAGTGATACTGAGAAAAGATACGCAACTATAGAGAAGGAAGCGTTGGGCGTAGTATGGGCTCTTGAAAGATTTAACTATTATATAGTAGGTGCACCCATATACGTAGAAACTGATCATAAACCTTTAATAACTCTATTAGGAAGCAAAGAAATAGAGAAGGTGCCTATAAGAATCCAAAGGTACAGAATACGATTGATGAGATATGCCGTAAACATGAAATATATACCCGGTAAAAACAATATCATTGCCGATACATTATCAAGATACCCTTCGAAAGATACAGGGTGCGACCTATTAGAAATCGAAACCGAAGAGATGGCAAGTAGTGTTTTCGTACCTGGGGAATCATGTAAAATACAATCTATAATCAAAGCTCAGAATAATGATCCAGAGATAACATGGTTGAAGAAGAAGATTATTGAAGGATGGACAAAATCAGATTTGAAACATAATTTAGGTCGAAAATATTATAATAGCCAACAATATTTATCAACGATTCAAGGTTGCTTAACGTACCAGAATAGAGCTATTATACCTGTCAGTATGAGAAAAGAAATGTTAAGAAATATCCATATAGGACACTTAGGAATCACGAAATGTCTAGAAAGGGCAAAAAAGAGTGTGTTTTGGTTTGGTATCTCAAACGATATCGACAAGGAAATAAGGGAATGTATAAACTGCAATATAAATGCAAGGACTCAACGAGAACCTGTAAAGATAGTACCAGTACCTTCCAAAGCTTGGGAAACAGTAGGCTCAGACTTATTTCAATTCAAGCAACAAAAATACATTATAGTGGTGGATTATTATTCCCGATATATTGAAACGATGTTATTGAAAGACATGAGATCGATCACAATAATGTCGTCATTAAAATCAATATTTGCACGACACGGTATTCCTGAGAACATGATCTCAGATAACGGAACTCAATACAGCAGCGAAGAATTCAAAGAATTTTCCAAAACATACAAGTTTAAACATTTAACATCATCACCAAAATATCCAAAAGGCAACGGAGTAGCTGAAAGAGCTATACAAACGCTAAAGCAGATCATGGAGAAATCTGAAGACCCATATTTAGGTCTATTGTCATATCGAAATACACCATTATCTTTCGGTAGATCCCCAGCTGAGTTGTTAATGAATCGTAGATTAAATACGACATTACCAGATCTACTAAATCAAAATATGATGCTCGAAAAAGATCATGTTGAATTCAAAAAGAAGGTCATGGAGAAGAAACTCAAGGAAAAACAGTACAGCGACAACAAACTATCAAAAACTAAAAGAAGATTGGCACTGGATGAAGATGTCTATATTAAAGACATGGACAGAATGGGAACCGTAATACAATTCGATGATAACAATGAAAGAACGTACACAATAAAATCAAATGACAACACAATCAGGCGTAATAGGATAGATCTAGTACCAGTTGAAAAAAACACAATTGTTACAAGATCAGGTAGGGAGGTTAGACCACCTCAACGCTTGATTGAGCAATGAGGAGCCATATGCCTCATGGGATTTAAGGTGTAGAAATTTTAGATTAAAAATTTGGTATAAGGGTGTAATATAATATGTAACAAAATATATAATTAGACACGCCCACATTATTAGTGATAAACACTTCACTTGTGATTATTTAAGGTGTATAAATTTTAGATTACAAATTTGGTATAAGGGTGTAATATAATATATATAATTAGACACGCCCACATTATTAGTGATAAACACTTCACTTGTATCTTAGCAGTCAAACCAATAGCACTTACGTTAATCTATAATAGATAATACTATATACCCCAAACCACGAAGAATCATCTGCAGAGTACTCTGGCAGATATCTTGAAGCTACCCAAAGGTAATACATCCTACATATAATAGTATACCCAATACATATATTATATATATATTATACATTATATATTTAGGATAAGATTATCATAATCTTAATATATAAGTTATAACTCTATAGACGAACCAATTGATATATAATAACATATTACAGGTATGTTGAAATCACTATAGTGATATATATATATAGTGACTATATTATAGTCTACATGATACATTCAATAAATGTATTTAATTAATTGGACTTATTATTGAAATATAATACAATATATTAATAATACATATTATTTACAATTATTAACAATATATAATACATATTATATTTACATATGTATTATTTAGAATTATTAAATACATCGTATTAATTAAATATATAAATAATATCGGGATCGGGTAAGATACTTAGGATCTGGATCGGAAAATGATCGGGTAACGAATGCAGGATCGGGATCGGGAAAAGGATCGCATAATAGAATAAATAGAGGATCGGGTAAATTCGCAGATTAATTCCGATCTAGTAAAAAAAATGATCGGTGCCCATAACTGGGGGTAGGGTAATACTACATTGGAGAGAGAAGATGAGAATGTAGTATGCAAATAAAGGGATATATATACCCCATTGGATATAAGCGAGACTTTTAAAAGTATAAATATCAATAGGGTCAGATGGAGATGAGGAAGTGTATTTTAAAATGAGTTCGTAAATGTCAGATATTGAGGGAGTAGTAAAGGTAGATAGATAATTATCAATTGGTTTACTGATTACTATACAAGGGATGCCGTATTTTTGAAGTTTAGATGATTGAGCAGATAGATAAGATTTAAGTTAGAGAATACATTACAGCTGTAACACTAGTGTTTATTTTTAGGAATATTTGGTAGGTTTAAAGTGGATCAGACGCAATAAGTTTTCTATATGACTCATATATAATATGAGGCACATGTGGCATGAAGATTGGAGGAAAGACTATGGATATTATTTATATATTAACATATTTTGCTGTACTGATATATGATTTGTAGAATTTTAAATGATTAGTAAAAGACAAAATGTATTCAGGAGAAGGAATTCGACGATATAATCTTTCAGTTTTACATAGAGTCGCTTGAGTTTAACAATATCAGATGAAAACAATGGAAAATGAATATGAAGAGAACTATTAATAGATTGAAGATGGTCATATTTGTCAAGTATAAGGGTGAGAATGGAGTCATGTGATTCAGGGGATATGGGTAAGGATACAAGAATTGATACAACTTCAGAGGAGAATAAAAGAATATTAATATATTTAATTTTTATATAACGAATGGATTTATTGGATAAATAAGGAAGTAGATGGAAGATAATTGTAAAGGTTATAATGAAATGTTCTGTAAGAAGATCATATTTGGTACAATTAATTAAACAATTATATAAATAAATGTATATAGCTTGGTACGAGATCACTTGAAATCTGTGCTACGATATCAATTGGTAATTTATTGTCAGTTAATTTCGTGTCATTTATTTTTCTATAAAAGGAATGCCTCTTGGTGATATCGATACACTCTTAATACGTAATATATTGAATGTATGACACTTGAATTAATGCATAACAACTTTTTAGGAAATATAAGTCTATAGTCTATAGACTATAGTTATAACTTTTATTTACCGTATTCCAAATTCATATAATATACAGGATTCGATACTTAACATAATAAATGACGGCCACCTACATAAATATATACTACTCTTGGGATACTTCATACACTTATTATTATTACTAATACTATCGGTATTATTTAATTATAATTATATAATTTATTATTTTTAATTAATTAATGTATACATATTATATTGCAATACTTTTAAGATATTTATATGTATATATATATATATGTATATGTATATATATATATATATATATATATATATATATATATATATACATATATATATAACTCAGAAGGGTGTTATTGAAAAATCAATTAAGCAAATATATTTGAGCTTATGACCTCTTCATCATATAGTTAGTGTTCCTAAAACTAAAACGGAGGTAAACGGTATAAAAATATCTATAATAATTAAACAAAATAAAAATTGATAAAATATGTAAATAGAATTTTGTGATAAAAACAGTTAAAAGTAGAGAATAAGATAATAAACTAAAGATACAATATAAAATGCTAAGTAAAATAATAAAACGCTTTAAAAACAGTTGAAGAATTTCGATAAAATTCTTCCCGAACCTTCTATTGATTCTTTAATACTGGCGGTCTTCAATATTTTCCAGGTATTTGTAGGAAAATTCATCTCTGTCTTGAGAATTTGGTTTCCAGAGTACCAAGAGCCCAAAGAACCAACACAGAAGGGAATTACATATCCGAGGTGGCGATACTTTTCTATCTTCCTGTTAGCGGCAGATTCCATATTTGTAATCGAGTCGTAGGGAATTGTGATGTCGACAAAATAACATGAGTTGTTATATTTGATAACAAGATCCGGTTTTAAGTTATCTAATGAGATGTAGCTAGTATCATACTCAATATCGCATTCATCTAGGAACTTAGTTAGTACTCCAAGGACAGCATCATGTCTTTATGTCATCATTTTTAGTGATGCAGTACACATATTCAATATGTGCATCGTCGTTTCATCCTTGGAGTAGCATTGCCTACATTTTTTATCTGTTGAGCCTGGAAAAGCTTTTACTGGAAGAGTCTGAGTTCTAGCCATGTGCCAATAGTTCCAGGATTTGAAAGATAGTGTCGATTCTTGTGATATTAGCTTAGTGATTACTTTAGAATTTGCATCCTGGGATAAACACTCAGCTACACTGCCTTGTAACGGAAGTTCCATGAATTTTCTGCTCCATTGCTTTCTCAGCGCAAGTCGCATGCTTTTTACAACCTTAGCAGGAGTGGAGCAGATATCATCGATGGCTATGATTATGTTCCCATCGGATATATCAATGCGAGCTCCAAGGTGTGTTGCTGCATGTCGAGTGCGCGTCCAAAGATTAGCACCTTTGCTATAAAATCTATAACTATATAACCCATGCGTTTGGCTACCGGATAGAAATTCAGTGAGTGGTATTTCATGATCATGTCCGATAGCACAATTGAGGGTATTTGATAGTTGGCGATTAGCATTTGAGGATATCATATTATCCCTAGAAGATAGTAATTGCGTTGCTTTAGAGATTGTCCAAATATCTACTTCTTGGCTGATTTTACCAATCCCCAGGCCGCCAATATGTCTGTCAGCATAGAAGAATGGACTAGCAACATTGTCAGGAGTATTAGTATTGTATCTTAGGAACTGCTTTATAGATTTATCCAGATCGTAGATACTTTCCTTCATGACTCGTCCAGATGAGAGCTCATGGGATAGAGAGGGGATTAAGTGACTTCTTAAAACTTCTATTTTTTGCCATGGAGTTAGTCCAGAGTCTGAAAGTTGATTAAGTTGAGCAGGTATATCAGTAGTAACATTAAACAAGAACTTAGATCCAATTGGTATACCCAAGAATCTTTCAAATTCGCCAATATGAAGAGTTTTAATAAATTCTTGACCCAACATAAACTGTCGATCCTCAATAACCCCCTTGTTGAAAGAAATGCTAGTGCATTTTCTAGGATTGAACTTGAGGCCGATACTACTAGAAACTTCGAGTATTCCATCTAGTGTCGACATCATTTCCTCATGAGATCCAGTGATTATTGCTAAATCATCTGCGTAAGCTGTAAGTTTAGCTTTAGATCCGAATAGATCATAACCAGCTATTTCAGTTGCTTTTCTTATGATAGGTTCAGAAGCAAGATTAAAAATAATTGGTGATAAACAATCTTACTCCGGAAGTTGGTTGGACCATAAAATCTTTGTATTCACATATTGTATTAGTATACATGTCTTTCAATATGGTCGAGGTATGAGCAGACAAAGGAAGTGATTCAAATAACTTATTTAATGTCGAGTGTGGTAACGAACCAAATGCGTTAGCCAAATCAAGCCATACAATGTGTAGATCATCGTGCCTTTTCTTCGCTTCTGTAATGGCTGATTCGAGTAGGAAAGTATGTTCTTGTATCCCTTTCAATCCGGGTAAAAAGCCTTTTTGTTGAGAGGATATCCATTCATTTGACACAGCGACCTTAATTATTCAGTTGGATAGTATCCCAGAGTATATCTTATACATAGTAGGAAGTAGGCTGATGGGACGGAAATTAGAAGGTAAGTCAGTGCTACCTTTCTTATGTATAAGAATAGTCTTGCTGATTTTCCAACACGCAGGTATTCCAATTCTGTGCACAGCTTTGAATATTGTTTCAAGTAATAGTGCTTTTTTGTCCAGTAGTTTAAGGTGTAAATACTCAATTTTGTCTTTTCCTGGAGAGGTATTTTTAGCCTTCTTAAGCTTTTTCATTGTATGTATATATATATATATATATACATTGAACAAATGTATACATTGAATAGTTATTACTAGAATTTACCTATTGATGTTATAAAATCCTTATGGGACCCATAGTTTGCTTAAGAGATGTATACAAATGATATTTAATATACCATATTCTAATAGATTTTCGACTAGTTATTATCTAAACAAATTAAATGTTACTAATCAAATTATGGTTAGGAGTGTATTCAAGAATTAATTACAGATTTTATGTTTAATTAAAAAATTAATTATTTCTGGAGAACCTACCTATTTATCAATGTACTATCAGAGAAAATAACTGGTTATTTTAGATGAAACTAGAAAAGGGTCGATGTAGACTGCAAATTATAAAGAGATCTTTCAGGATGTCCGCTGCCAGGATGTGTAACAAGCTACTTCTGGTATTAAGTGCTCCTTCCATTTTTATCTTCCACAAAATACTGAAGAAACATCTTTTATTTTAATTATTTTGTTTACTTTAGAGAATTTGTTATACTATTATTTAAGTATGTAATAAACTAGTATTATTATTAAGCTGGGCTTGCTGTTACGGATAAAGGGGACTGGAATTGATTTGTTGTTGAAACTAGTGACAACATTTCTTTACGATTCATGAGTCACGAGACTAAAAGTAAGTAATTAAGAGTTACACACCTATATAAATACTTATAAAGTACACTGTATAATATATACATTGTACTTTATAAGTATCACTTTGTCATTCATCAATCATTTATCGAATAGTAATAGGATTAAATTATATTGTTATTTGGTGGAGACCTTCCATCCAGGAACTTAGATGAAGTTTTCACTTATAACCATATGGCTCTAATGTCCCTTCGAAGCCGCTGTCATGTTAAGGCATCCATGGTTTTAACGATAGCTGATATTTATTTATACACAATTATATAATATCACTTCTAAATATTATTTTAAGACCTATTTTATGGCCCGGACGGGGATCGAACTCACGTCCTACTGCTTGTGTGTCTGACGCTTTATCCAACTTAGCCACACGGGCAGTATATAACTATAACAAATTTATTTCATGTATATTAATTTGAAAATCTATAACCCAATTAATTATTAAGTATCGCTCAATGATGCATTCAAATACAAATATAATTAATATAATATATACTTTATATTTATATAATTTTCATAATATTCTTACTATATTAAATTATTAATTACATGTTTGTTTTATTTACTTAATAATTATCTATAACCCAATTAATTATTAAGTATCGCTCAATGATGCATTCAAATACAAATATAATTAATATAATATATACTTTATATTTATATAATTTTCATAATATTCTTACTATATTAAATTATTAATTACATGTTTGTTTTATTTACTTAATAATTATTTTGAATTAGATCAAATTTAAAATATTCTCAAATACAAACAAGAATATATCAAAATACAGCAATAAAAATACTTTTCCAAATTAATTAAATACAAATATTCATATATACTATCAAATATAAAATATACGTACACTAGTACATACAAATATATTTTAATACTAAATCGGATATTGATAATTATTAAATTACAAATTATAATAATGTAGTTAATACAATCAAATATCTTATGTAATCTTATTTAATTATAAATTCAATAGCAAATAAAAATACATTTCTGATTAATGACTCAAATACAAATATACTAAATCTAATTTTGATAATGTACCAAGAAACTAAAATACGAAAAACTAAAGTAGTATGCAAATGTTGTATTAACAACATAGTAAAACTTGGTACTTTGTGATCAACCTTCCACCGATAATTCCAACTTGTTTAATTTTCACCAAAAACATCGATTATAGTATTTACTCTTGCCAAATATAATTTATATAATTGAAGCCCAGAATAAAAATATAGTTATACTCAACTTGTATTCAATAAATGGTAAGACAAGATTTTAATATATAAAATAATTTTATTTATTTATTAATATCGTTAATACATCATTATTTCCATCATCTTAATCAATATCATCACTAAGTCTTGCATCTCTAACATCAGCAGCATTTCTATTATCTTCGGCATCTTCATCGCATCTGTTCTCGCATATTACCTATTGGACAATTACCATCCGTTAATGATTATCAACTCTATTCCATAATAGAATAACATTACATTATTTATATATATATATATATATAGGGTATAAAACCTGTGCAAAGTATCATAATATATAAAAATGTAAAATATTGCAGATAATGTAGGTATGGCTACTGGCAATGCAGATTATAATTTAATTATAAATATTTATGTGTAAATATATATGAAAAAAGGCATATATTACAAATTTAACGCATTAAATATTTAATATTTCTGTGGGAAAACTGACCTAATGACTAAAAGATTACTACCTCTTATTGTAAAGATGTTCGGAGCAGTTATAGTTATGTACAAGTGTAATCACTTCTGTAGGGTTACATTTGTATCCATGGCATATACATATATATATTAACATCTAAAGGGTGTCCCACTACAAGTATTTCCGGCAACTTGCCGGAAATGTTGTAACTTTAAAACGATATTCAATCAATTAACTACAATTTTACTAGGTTTCAACCCCCTTCCTTTCGGAAAATCTTGTAGTTGCATACACCCCCTTAAGACATCCAATTAGCTATACATTCACATATAAATTAAAACTATTATAATACGTTTTTATTCCATTCTATATGTATATAAAGAAAACAGAGATTTTGGATTGTTTGAATATTGATGATGAAGTTCAGTATTTGTTATGATGACATTATCACTGAATAACTATGTCATTGAATACATTCTCAATGTGTGCAGATCGTTAAAATGAATTGCACATCTATAAAAATAGCAGTCTAACCAATTTTAATGTCTATGGTCTAAAGCTCATTTATAAAATCATCGAAAGGTCATTACTAAGTTAGTCTCTGACATTGATATGGTTTTTATTAATTATTATTTCTAAAGTATTTGCTAGGTACATTGTATATTGCTAAAATGGATGTTAAGTACATCTCAAAGTATGGTTGCTAAGGGCAGTAATACAACACCACGATTGCTATGGTGGTTGCCAAGGTGGTTGCTAAGGGCAGTAGTACAACACCACGGTTGCTAAGGTGGTTTCTAAAGGCAGTAATACAACACCACAATTGCTATGGTGGTTGCTAAGGTGGTTGCTAAAGGCAGTAATACAACACCACGGTTGTTATGGTGGTTGCTAAGGTGGTTGCTAAGGGCAGTAGTACAACACCACCATTGCTAAGGTGGTTGCTAAGGTGGTTGCTAAGGGCAGTAGTACAACACCACCATTATACTAGACAACGTACACACATACTAACCTATGTATGCTGATCACGGATCAAAGCGTAGTCGTATCGGTGGCAGGTTAGGCTGGTGAGGATCACTGATCAATTAACCTCTGTGTAACATTCAAGGTCGGTGAATGCTCTGTGTAATAGTAACACAGTATACCAGTAATAACAACAGCGGCGTTCAGCCTAACAAACCGGGCCCTATTTTTATGCAAATATCGAATGCCATATATTGTTAGTTGTTTGAATATTTACTAAACACAAGGCAAGTAATTTGAAAACAAATAATTCGAAGCAGCCGATTGCTATACAAATTTGGGCCCGATTTTTTAACGTGAACGCTTTTTCAATAATATATAAATAGTGACAAATTAATTATAATCAAATTAAGATAATATAATTATAGACAAGTTAAAATATTTAAATATATAATAATTTTGATTCTCGAGAATTTCAAATATGGAAAATATAGTTGTCTAGAAAATGATATATTTTTGATTTGGAAATATTCGATATATAGAACTAATGATATATATAACATAGAATAGTATTCGAGATATTCAAATAGGCGTAGATATACTTGTGGTGAAACCTGTCTCTCTGTGAGAGATCATATCCAGTACTTCGAATGATCTTCTCGTCACACTTGTATTCATCAGCGTTGTTATGTTGAACTGTCTAAGGCAGCGGAGGTCAATATAGAAGTCAATAGGGGATAATAGAGAATAATTATATGCAGGTATCTATAGGAATACCACTATAGACCACCAAACCTACTATACATCTTCACACTATATACAATAATTATAGAAATAATATATAGATTATGGTGGGGCATATAAGACTTTGTTATGGGTAGTTTCTGAATTACTAATCACAACGAGATATTATTATATTTGATAATATAATATGCTATTGAACACAAATCCTCAATGACATAGTTTACATCACTACATTCGATATAGTCTACCGGGTGGTCTAGGAGTGGATATAACGGTTAAGGCGTGGATATAGGGATGCTATTGAACTCTAACCTCTTGTTGATATGCAGTAGACCGACGTGTTTATTGACATATTTGCCGAAACATAAAGAAGTGACAACGAAGCTGGTCTGGCGAGTAACGCAGAATTCCTATTGAATGCATATATCTATAATTTATATATAGTTACACACACTGAATATTCAAGTGTAGTTATCCGAGAATTTGTTTAAATATGACATCATTACAATATACAATAAATATTTATATCATTTGATAATTATTTTACATACGTATAATGATAATAAATATTTAACTTATATTATTTAACTTATAGCCATAATAATATTATCTATATACTATATGTTACATAGTATAGCTAAAATCTGAGTGAAAATATAATTATTTACATCGAAGTTGATTTTCTAATAAATTTACTTTTGTCAAACCTACCATCAGTAAAATTCATAAAAAAACCTCATTAATTAGGATGAATACAAAATATATTATACTAAATGATATATTAAAAAAATTATTTTCCAACATAATGCGGGGTTCACTCACTAACCTAGCAGTACGAAATAGATCCAGTTATCCAGTTGGCCAGTTGACGGATCTCTTCAAAAGTGACTCGATAGTGATGTTATCTAGTTGCACGTCCCTCTCATTACAGCCGTAGCCTCTCATTAGGTAGTAGTCGGTGGTATTCATGTAAATGCGGATTATAATGATTGAGTAGTGGTGCGAGATTATGATAACAGATGGAGGAGATAAGGGTAATGGGCGATAAGTGACTTTAAATATCTATAAGTAGGCTTCTCTAAATTCATACATAAATGCACTTATTCTACATCAACAATATACACATTAAATGTATAATATAAAATAAATAACAACTAAAGGGCAGATAACTTAGGTGACCTCCGAAATTGTGAACATTATATTTTTTTCAAATTATTCAAATAGCGAGAGTAATGATATAATAAGTTATTGAACATACCTAATATTATAACCTAATATTAATAGATTGTAATTTTTGAATACAAATATTGAGTCACAAAATGTTGAGACCATTTATTGTTAGTGTCCGTATTGGGTTACTTTCCCCTACAAATCAATGCAACAAATCTTTTAAAATTAATTATTACATTAGGATCATATTAAAATCATAATATTATTTAATATTATTTAATACATATTATATTTAGAATGATGAAATACATAAAATAGAAAAAACATCTTTCAATTTAAACTACTGTTACAACTGAAAATTATATATTTCTGAGTAAAACTTCACCATTAAATATATATTAAGCAGGTAACCTATCCTTTATAATAATAATAATGTTAACATATCTAAATATACAATAGTATAATATTACAATACTATTATAAATTTTATTTTATATTGTAAATAAATCAAAATGTTACATTAACTTTTTAAACTTTTTAAACTATTATAATATATGGTAGATTATATATTAAATTATGTATATAACATATATTTAGCACTATATATGTATAATAATACATATACATATTTTTATTTAGGATGAAAGTAGATAAAACAGAGTGCAGATTCTTCAAGGAGGGATATTGTATGTTTGACAAATTGTGTAGGTAGTTTACTAATTCACTAGAGATATTCAATTGTATTAATAATATATATGTAGCAATTAGGTATTATAATATTATATTCTCAGAAAGATACATGATCGATAAAAATATGTATCTTTACAATTACAGTTTTCAGATAAATATTCTTCATAAAATATAATTATAATTATACCCATAGTGGTTATCAGTACATATATTAATACTTGTATGTTAACTACAATTCATATCAAAACAGGTGCTAGGCTGGAGAAAAACCGAGAAGAACGCGAGAACAGCAGAAAAGAAAGCCAGAGAGAGGCACGATATGGCCGTGTCATTAAGGATAATCAAGGTCGTACCTCCACACAAATGACCACAATGTCCGGCCTATCCTACTACCGCATACACTTGCATGTGAACGAAGTACTATACCCGTCCACTGTAGCGGTCAAACAAGAACAAGTAGTGGTCAAGAAGATGGAGGAAGAAATGTCGAGAAAGTAGAGGATACTCCCAGTATGCGATATATCTGTTCTAAGTGTTATAAGACCATAAAGTCATTAATGAATCGTATCATTAAAGATCACAAAAATAACCAAGGAAGTGAGTATCTTAGAAAAATAAATAACCTCGCGTTGAAAGTGCTGCACTGCCAGGAAGTAGTGACTTAGAGCATCTAGATATATATATCATGCAACAAAGTAATACAATCTGTAACAGACCCGCCGCTACCCGCTACAATGAACTGCTAGATATTAGGTTACAGGTTCTTTCAATATTTTTGTCACATGTTTTTTTTTACATATTTTTACATATTAAATTATCATAGAATACTATAAAATTAAATTCAAAATTCCCTCGACTACTGCTAGGTTATATGGAACAGCTAATGATGGACAATGGATACTCCAATAGCGATGGTAACGATATATTTATAGATAAGAGTGAGAGAAGCTACAACTTATAGTATTGTCGTACAATATATTTATCAAGGGTAAACTTCTAAGCTTGCATTACATATGAATAACATATATACTATTTCTACATTAGCGGACTTATAACTTATACAATTATAATAATAATGTAGGAGATATAATGGAGTTATAACAAAGATTGAACATCCTTAAAAGTAGAATCGCTCAATTATTAATGTTTACTTGTTAACTTATGTTGTCATGGTTTTGGAGGAATATTTTAATGTCATGACAGATATCAATAAGATCTGCAGAGATAATAGTATTACGAAATCACAAAGTACAATCGCCAGAGATAATTGGAAGTGACGAGTATTTAATATCGGGAGATGGACAAATGAAGTTAGTGAATATTAGTTATATTATAAATTATATTTTATACTTATACATACTAGAGGGTGTCCGACGTTACCCGTTAGTGATAAAATTTGATTTTAACATTAAGAGGTGCGTTTTCAATAAAAAAAGTGAATCTATTTTAATATATGACAATCATGAAATACGAACATTTAAATCGAATGGCGATATCATTAATATTACAAAATTAAATGGGAATTCTAATTTCAAGATGGTTTAGTCAGACAATTGAGAGAAATTAATTTTAACGGACGTTCTGTTGTTTTATAGTTTGATAGAAAATTAAGGAAATTTGATGAATTGGAACATTTAAAGCAAGCGAGTTTCGCCAATTATTATTATATACAGGAAAAATTATATTAAAATATATATTAAATGCCGAATATTATATTATAACTTTATATGTTTAAATATTTCCATTTCAATTTACTGTTCATATATATCAAATAATAAAATATATTTAGATTTTAAACATTCGTTAGTAGTATATTTCGCTAAGGAAGGTGAACGTTTATTTGGATCTAGATTCTGTGATTATAATGTATTATACATGTAAATTAGTTATTACATTTAATACATGATACACAAAAAAATACATTAAAAAATATATAATTACATCATATTTTTTAGTATTTATATAATATTATATAAATAGTATATTATAATCAAAATAATATTTATCCGTAAACCGAAAAATTTACAGGAGATTTAAAAAATGGTTTGGAATATATAAAGTCTATTAAAGCAAATTATTAATCGAATGGAAGAGAATTTTAGGATTCAACCAATAGATAAGAAAACTACCAGTAATCTATTTATTACAAGGAAACTGTCAAATGGTATAAATAATAATTTCGTTAAAAATGGTATAAAGGATATAATATTTGCATTATTTTGTCACGTGTTTTTTTATATATATATTAAATTATCATAGTATTCAATACAATTAAATACTTGTTATTGAACTACATCAAATAAATTAATTATATAAAGGTTATACATTGGTTTTTCTCAATGAAAATAATTTATAAAAATAATAGTGTTAAATTTAATTTTAACATTTAGAGGTGCGTTTTCAATAAAAAAAGTGAATCTATTTTAATATATGACAATCATGAAATACGAACATTTAAATCGAATGGCGATATCATTAATATTACAAAATTAAATGGGAATTCTAATTTCAAGATGGTTTAGCCAGAGAATTGAGAGAAATTAATTTTAACGGACGTTCTGTTGTTTTACAGTTTGATAGAAAATTAAGGACATTTGATGAATTGGAACATTTTAAGGCAAGCGAGTTTCGACAATTATTATTATATATAGGAAAAATTATATATAAATATATATTAAATGCCGAATATAATATTATAACTTTATATGTTTAAATATTTCCATTTCAATTTACTATTTAGATTTTGCACATTCGTTAGTAATATATTTCGTTAAGGAAGGTGAAAGTTTATTTGGATCTAGATTCTGTGCTTATAATACATTATACATTAACATTCGTTATTAAATTTAAGACTAGATGTGCAAAATTTAGGAGATTTAAATGAAAATTCTGTCTTTAAATTTGAAAATTACATGCAGTTTATAAAATTATTTTTTAAATTTAAATTATATTTTTTTTAAATATATTATATAATATCTTAATAATTGTAGTTTCTAAAATTAATATATAATTATATCATATTTTAATTTTTTTAATACAGTATTTATAAAATATTATACAATATTATAATCAAAATAATATTAGTGAATTTAGTTCGCATAGGAGTACGGTTATAGGGTTGATCATAATGGTGAATATAATGATATTATAGTTGAAAAAAGTATAGGTTTTTTTTTTAATCTATCTCATTTTAGTACTGTATTGTAGTGATTGAATATTTACGATCTTTGATAATTATAAAAGCAATTTTAAAAATAATGATCACTAATAACGATCCCAAATGTAACCTGTACAATCACATGCGTCTGCACACTGGTCAGTACTATATATACAGTCTGCGTTCGCTATATACCGATAACAGAAACCACCTCACCGAAAATTTAGAGTTGCACATGAACATACTACCAGTATGCGATATCTGTTCTAAGTGTTATAAGACCATAAAGTCATTAATGGGTCATATCATTAAAGATCACAAAAATAAACTTGGAAGTGAGTATCTTAGAAAAATAACAAAATAAATTTATTTAATTTTATTAAAATATTAATATAATTAAAATATATAAATTATATTTTTAGATCAAATTTAACTATACAATAAAAACTTTTAAAAGTATATCATTTAATTATAATATAAATTTCATTTAAGATGAAAGTCACAACATGGTGCAGAGTCTTCAAGGAAGGATATTGTATGTTCGGAAAATTGTGTAGGTAAGTTTACTAATTCACTAGAGATATTCAATTGTATTAATAATATATATGTAGCAATTAAGTATTATAATATTATATTCTCAGAAAGATACATGATCGATAAAATATGTATCTTTACAATTACAGTTTTCAGATAAATATTCTTCATAAAATATAATTATAATTATACCCATAGTGGTTATCAGTATATACTAATACTTGTATGTTAACTACAATTCATATCAAAACAGGTGCTAGGCTGGAGAAAAGCCGAGAAGAACGCGAGAACAGCAGAGAAGAAAGCCAGAGAGAGGCACGATATGGCCGTGTCATTAAGGATAATCAAGGTCGTACCTCCACACAAGTGACCACAATGTCCGGCCTATCCTACTACCGCATACACTTGCATGTGAACGAAGTGCTATACCCGTCCACTGTAGCGGTCAAACAAGAACAAGTAGTGGTCAAGAAGATGGAGGAAGAAATGTCGAGAAAGTAGAGGATACTCCCAGTATGCGATATCTGTTCTAAGTGTTATAAGACCATAAAGTCATTAATGAATCGTATCATTAAAGATCACAAAAATAACCAAGGAAGTGAGTATCTTAGAAAAATAAATAACCTCGCGTTGAAAGTGCTGCACTGCCAGAAAGTAGTGACTTAGAGCATCTAGATATATATATCATGCAACAAAGTAATACAATCTGTAACAGACCCGCCGCTACCCGCTACAATGAACTGCTAGATATTAGGTTACAGGTTCTTTCAATATTTTTGTCACATGTTTTTTTTTACATATTTTTACATATTAAATTATCATAGAATACTATAAAATTAAATTCAAAATTCCCTCGACTACTGCTAGGTTATATGGAACAGCTAATGATGGACAATGGATACTCCAATAGCGATGGTAACGATATATTTATAGATAAGAGTGAGAGAAGCTACAACTTATAGTATTGTCGTACAATATATTTATCAAGGGTAAACTTCTAAGCTTGCATTACATATGAATAACATATATACTATTTCTACATTAGCGGACTTATAACTTATACAATTATAATAATAATGTAGGAGATATAATGGAGTTATAACAAAGATTGAACATCCTTAAAAGTAGAATCGCTCAATTATTAATGTTTACTTGTTAACTTATGTTGTCATGGTTTTGGAGGAATATTTTAATGTCATGACAGATATCAATAAGATCTGCAGAGATAATAGTATTACGAAATCACAAAGTACAATCGCCAGAGATAATTGGAAGTGACGAGTATTTAATATCGGGAGATGGACAAATGAAGTTAGTGAATATTAGTTATATTATAAATTACACTTTTATACTTATACATACTAGAGGGTGTCCGACGTTACCCGTTAGTGATAAAATTTGATTTTAACATTAAGAGGTGCGTTTTCAATAAAAAAAGTGAATCTATTTTAATATATGACAATCATGAAATACGAACATTTAAATCGAATGGCGATATCATTAATATTACAAAATTAAATGGGAATTCTAATTTCAAGATGGTTTAGTCAGACAATTGAGAGAAATTAATTTTAACGGACGTTCTGTTGTTTTATAGTTTGATAGAAAATTAAGGAAATTTGATGAATTGGAACATTTAAGGCAAGCGAGTTTCGCCAATTATTATTATATACAGGACAAATTATATTAAAATATATATTAAATGCCGAATATTATATTATAACTTTATATGTTTAAATATTTCCATTTCAATTTACTGTTCATATATATCAAATAATAAAATATATTTAGATTTTAAACATTCGTTAGTAGTATATTTCGCTAAGGAAGGTGAACGTTTATTTGGATCTAGATTCTGTGATTATAATGTATTATACATGTAAATTAGTTATTACATTTAATACATGATACACAAAAAAATACATTAAAAATATATAATTACATCATATTTTTTAGCATTTATATAATATTATATAAATAGTATATTATAATCAAAATAATATTTATCCGTAAACCGAAAAATTTACAGGAGATTTAAAAAATGGTTTGGAATATATAAAGTCTATTAAAGCAAATTATTAATCGAATGGAAGAGAATTTTAGGATTCAACCAATAGATAAGAAAACTACCAGTAATCTATTTATTACAAGGAAACTGTCAAATGGTATAAATAATAATTTCGTTAAAAATGGTATAAAGGATATAATATTTGCATTATTTTGTCACGTGTTTTTTTATATATATATTAAATTATCATAGTATTCTATAAAATTAAATACTTGTTATTGAACTACATCAAATAAATTAATTGTATAAAGGTTATACATTGGTTTTTATCAATGAAAATAATTTATAAAAATAATAGTGTTAAAATTTAATTTTAACATTAAGAGGTGCGTTTTCAATAAAAAAAGTGAATCTATTTTAATATATGACAATCATGAAATACGAATATTTAAATCGAATGGCGATATCATTAATATTACAAAATTAAATGGGAATTCTAATTTCAAGATGGTTTAGACAGAGAATTGAGAGAAATTAATTTTAACGGACGTTCTGTTGTTTTACAGTTTGATAGAAAATTAAGGACATTTGATGAATTGGAACATTTTAAGGCAAGCGAGTTTCGACAATTATTATTATTAATAGGAAAAATTATATATAAATATATATTAAATGCCGAATATAATATTATAACTTTATATGTTTAAATATTTCCATTTCAATTTACTGTTCATATATATCAAAGAATAAAATATATTTAGATTTTGCACATTCGTTAGTAATATATTTCGTTAAGGAAGGTGAAAGTTTATTTGGATCTAGATTCTGTGCTTATAATACATTATACATTAACATTCGTTATTAAATTTAAGACTAGATGTGCAAAATTTAGGAGATTTAAATGAAAATTCTGTCTTTAAATTTGAAAATTACATGCAGTTTATAAAATTATTTTTTAAATTTAAATTATATTTTTTTTAAATATATTATATAATATCTTAATAATTGTAGTTTCTAAAATTAATATATAATTATATCATATTTTAATTTTTTTAATACAGTATTTATAAAATATTATACAATATTATAATCAAAATAATATTAGTGAATTTAGTTCGCATAGGAGTACGGTTATAGGGTTGATCATAATGGTGAATATAATGATATTATAGTTGAAAAAAGTATAGGTTTTTTTTTTAATCTATCTCATTTTAGTACTGTATTGTAGTGATTGAATATTTACGATCTTTGATAATTATAAAAGCAATTTTAAAAATAATGATCACTAATAACGATCCCAAATGTAACCTGTACAATCACATGCGTCTGCACACTGGTCAGTACTATATATACAGTCTGCGTTCGCTATATACCGATAACAGAAACCACCTCACCGAAAATTTAGAGTTGCACATGAACATACTACCAGTATGCGATATCTGTTCTAAGTGTTATAAGACCATAAAGTCATTAATGGGTCATATCATTAAAGATCACAAAAATAAACTTGGAAGTGAGTATCTTAGAAAAATAAAAAAATAAATTTATTTAATTTTATTAAAATATTAATATAATTAAAATATATAAATTATATTTCTAGATCAAATTTAACTATACAATAAAAACTTTTAAAAGTATATCATTTAATTATAATATAAATTTCATTTAAGATGAAAGTCACAACATGGTGCAGAGTCTTCAAGGAAGGATATTGTATGTTCGGAAAATTGTGTAGGTAAGTTTACTAATTCACTAGAGATATTCAATTGTATTAATAATATATATGTAGCAATTAAGTATTATAATATTATATTCTCAGAAAGATACATGACCGATACAAATATGTATCTTTACAATTACAGTTTTCAGATAAATATTCTTCATAAAATATAATTATAATTATACCCATAGTGGTTATCAGTATATACTAATACTTGTATGTTAACTACAATTCATATCAAAACAGGTGCTAGGCTGGAGAAAAGCCGAGAAGAACGCGAGAACAGCAGAGAAGAAAGCCAGAGAGAGGCACGATATGGCCGTGTCATTAAGGATAATCAAGGTCGTACCTGCACACAAATGACCACAATGTCCGGCCTATCCTACTACCGCATACACTTGCGTGTGAACGAAGTACTATACCCGTCCACTGTAGCGGTCAAACAAGAACAAGTAGTGGTCAAGAAGATGGAGGAAGAAATGTCGAGAAAGTAGAGGTTAAGTAGAGGATACTCCCGGTATGCGATATCTGTTCTAAGTGTTATAAGACCATAAAGTCATTAATGAATCGTATCATTAAAGATCACAAAAATAACCAAGGAAGTGAGTATCTTAGAAAAATAAATAACCTCGCGTTGAAAGTGCTGCACTGCCAGAAAGTAGTGACTTAGAGCATCTAGATATATATATCATGCAACAAAGTAATACAATCTGTAACAGACCCGCCTCTACCCGCTACAATGAACTGCTAGATATTAGGTTACAGATTCTTTCAATATTTTTGTCACGTGTTTTTTTTACATATTTTTACATATAAAATTATTATAGAATTCCATAAAATTAAATTCAAAATTCCCTCGACTACTGCTAGGTTATATGGAACAGCTAATGATAGACAATGGATACTCCAATAGCGATGGTAACGATATATTTACAGATAAGAGTTAGATAAGCTACAACTTCTAGTATTGTCGTACAATTTATTTATCAAGGGTAAACTTCTAAGCTTGCATTACATATGAATAACATATATACTATTTCTACATTAGCGGACTTATAACTTATAAAATTATAATAATAATGTAGGAGATAAAATGGAGTTATAACAAAGATTGAACATCCTTAAAAATAGAATGGCTCAATTATTAATGTTTACTTATTTGACTTATGTTGTCATGGTTTTGGAGGAATATTTTAATGTCATGACAGATATCAATAAGATCTGCAGAGATAATAGTATTACGAAATCACAAAGTACAATCGCCAGAGATAATTGGAAGTGACGAGTATTTAATATCGGGAGATGGACAAATGAAGTTAGTGAATATAAGTTATATTATAAATTACACTTTTAAACTTATACATACTAGAGGGTGTCCGACGTTACCCGTTAGTGATAAAATTTGATTTTAAGATTAAGAGGTGTTTTTTCAATAAAAAAAGTGAATCTATTTTAATCAATGACAATCATGAAATAAGAATATATAAATCGAATGGCTATATCATTAATATTACAAAATTAAATGGGAATTCTAATTTCAAGATGGTTTAGTCAGACAATTGAGAGAAATTAATTTTAACGGACTTTCTGTTGTTTTATAGTTTGATAGAAAATTAAGGAAATTTGATGAATTGGAACATTTTAAGGCAAGCGAGTTTCGCCAATTATTATTATATACAGGAAAAATTATATTAAAATATATATTAAATGCCGAATATTATATTATAACTTTATATGTTTAAATATTTCCATTTCAATTTACTGTTCATATATATAAAATAATAAAATATATTTAGATTTTGCACATTCGTTAGTGGTATATTTCGCTAAGGAAGGTGAACGTTTATTTGGATCTAGATTCTGTGATTATAATGTATTATACATGTAAATTAGTTATTACATAATTATTAATACATGATACATAAAAAAATACATTAAAAAATATATAATTACATCATATTTTTTAGTATTTATATAATATTATATAAATAGTATATTATAATCAAAATAATATTTATCCGTAAACCGAAAAATTTACAGGAGATTCAAAAAATGGTTTGGAATATATAAAGTCTATTAAAGCAAATTATTAATCGAATGGAAGAGAATTTTAGGATTCAACCAATAGATAAGAAAACTACCAGTAATCTATTTATTACAAGGAAACTGTCAAATGGTATAAATAATAATTTCGTTAAAAATGGTATAAAGGATATAATATTTGCATTATTTTGTCACGTGTTTTTTTATATATATATTAAATTATCATAGTATTCTATACAATTAAATACTTGTTATTGAACTACATCAAATAAATTAATTGTATAAAGGTTATACATTGATTTTTCTCAATGAAAATAATTTATAAAAATAATAGTGTTAAAATTTAATTTTAACATTAAGAGGTGCGTTTTCAATAAAAAAAGTGAATCTATTTTAATATATGACAATCATGAAATACGAATATTTAAATCGAATGGCGATATCATTAATATTACAAAATTAAATGGGAATTCTAATTTCAAGATGGTTTAGCCAGAGAATTGAGAGAAATTAATTTTAACGGACGTTCTGTTGTTTTACAGTTTGATAGAAAATTAAGGAAATTTGATGAATTGGAACATTTAAGGCAAGCGAGTTTCGCCAATTATTATTATATACAGGAAAAATTATATATAAATATATATTAAATGCCGAATATTATTTTATAACTTTATATGTTTAAATATTTCCATTTCAATTTACTGTTCATATATATCAAAGAATAAAATATATTTAGATTTTGCACATTCGTTAGTAATATATTTCGTTAAGGAAGATGAAAGTTTATTTGGATCTAGATTCTGTGCTTATAATACATTATACATTAACATTCGTTATTAAATTTAAGACTAGATGTGGAAAATTTAGGAGATTTAAATGAAAATTCTGTCTTTAAATTTGAAAATTACATGCAGTTTATAAAATTATTTTTTAAATTTAAATTATATTTTTTTTAAATATATTATATAATATCTTAATAATTGTAGTTTCTAAAATTAATATATAATTATATCATATTTTAATTTTTTTAATACAGTATTTATAAAATATTATACAATATTATAATCAAAATAATATTAGTGAATTTAGTTCGCATAGGAGTACGGTTATAGGGTTGATCATAATGGTGAATATAATGATATTATAGTTGAAAAAAGTATAGGTTTTTTTTTTAATCTATCTCATTTTAGTACTGTATTGTAGTGATTGAATATTTACGATCTTTGATAATTATAAAAAGCAATTTTAAAAATAATGATCACTAATAACGATCCCAAATGTAACCTGTACACCCACATGCGTCTGCACACTGGTCAGTACTACATATACAGTCTGCGTTCGCTATATACCGATAACAGAAACCACCTCACCGAAAATTTAGAGTTGCACATGAACATACTACCAGTATGCGATATCTGTTCTAAGTGTTATAAGACCATAAAGTCATTAATGATCATTAAAGATCACAAAAATAAACTTGGAAGTGAGTATCTTAGAAAAATAACAAAATAAATTTATTTAATTTTATTAAAATATTAATATAATTAAAATATATAAATTATATTTTTAGATCAAATTTAACTATACAATAAAAACTTTTAAAAGTATATCATTTAATTATAATATAAATTTCATTTAAGATGAAAGTCACAACATGGTGCAGAGTCTTCAAGGAAGGATATTGTATGTTCGGAAAATTGTGTAGGTAAGTTTACTAATTCACTAGAGATATTCAATTGTATTAATAATATATATGTAGCAATTAAGTATTATAATATTATATTCTCAGAAAGATACATGATCGATAAAAATATGTATCTTTACAATTACAGTTTTCAGATAAATATTCTTCATAAAATATAATTATAATTAAACCCATAGTAGTTATCAGTACATATACTAATACTTGTATGATAACTACAATTCATATCAAAACAGGCGCTAGGCTGTAGAAAACGAGAAAAGACGAGAGAACATGAGACCAGCCGAGAAGAAAGCAAGAGAGAGGCACGATATGGCCGTGTCATTAAGGATAATCAAGGTCGTACCTGCACACAAATGACCACAATGTCCGGCCTATCCTACTACCGCATACACTTGAGTGTGAACGAAGTGCTATACCCGTCCACTGTAGCGGTCAAACAAGACCGAGTAGTGGTCAAGAAGAAGGAGGAAGACGTGTCGAGAAAGTAGAGGATACTACCAGTATGCGATATCTGTTCTAAGTGTTATAAGACCATAAAGTCATTAATGAATCGTATCATTAAAGATCACAAAAATAACCAAGGAAGTGAGTATCTTAGAAAAATAAATAACCTCGCGTTGAAAGTGCTGCACTGCCAGAAAGTAGTGACTTAGAGCATCTAGATATATATATATCATGCAACAAAGTAATACAATCTGTAACAGACCCGACGCTACCCGCTACAATGAACTGCTAGATATTAGGTTACAGATTCTTTCAATATTGTTGTCACGTGTTTTTTTTACATATTTTTACATATAAAATTATTATAGAATTCCATAAAATTAAATTCAAAATTCCCTCGACTACTGCTAGGTTATATGGAACAGCTAATGATAGACAATGGATACTCCAATAGCGATGGTAACGATATATTTATAGATAAGAGTGAGAGAAGCTACAACTTCTAGTATTGGTGTACAATATATTAATCAAGGGTAAACTTCTAAGCTTGCATTACATATGAATAACATATATACTATTTCTACATTAGCGGACTTATAACTTATAAAATTATAATAATAATGTAGGAGATATAATGGAGTTATAACAAAGATTGAACATCCTTAAAAATAGAATGGCTCAATTATTAATGTTTACTTATTTGACTTATGTTGTCATGGTTTTGGAGGAATATTTTAATGTCATGACAGATATCAATAAGATCTGCAGAGATAATAGTATTACGAAATCACAAAGTACAATCGCCAGAGATAATTGGAAGTGACGAGTATTTAATATCGGGAGATGGACAAATGAAGTTAGTGAATATAAGTTATATTATAAATTACACTTTTAAACTTATACATACTAGAGGGTGTCCGACGTTACCCGTTAGTGATAAAATTTGATTTTAAGATTAAGAGGTGTTTTTTCAATAAAAAAAGTGAATCTATTTTAATCAATGACAATCATGAAATAAGAATATATAAATCGAATGGCTATATCATTAATATTACAAAATTAAATGGGAATTCTAATTTCAAGATGGTTTAGTCAGACAATTGAGAGAAATTAATTTTAACGGACTTTCTGTTGTTTTATAGTTTGATAGAAAATTAAGGAAATTTGATGAATTGGAACATTTTAAGGCAAGCGAGTTTCGCCAATTATTATTATATACAGGAAAAATTATATTAAAATATATATTAAATGCCGAATATTATATTATAACTTTATATGTTTAAATATTTCCATTTCAATTTACTGTTCATATATATAAAATAATAAAATATATTTAGATTTTGCACATTCGTTAGTGGTATATTTCGCTAAGGAAGGTGAACGTTTATTTGGATCTAGATTCTGTGATTATAATGTATTATACATGTAAATTAGTTATTACATAATTATTAATACATGATACATAAAAAAATACATTAAAAAATATATAATTACATCATATTTTTTAGTATTTATATAATATTATATAAATAGTATATTATAATCAAAATAATATTTATCCGTAAACCGAAAAATTTACAGGAGATTCAAAAAATGGTTTGGAATATATAAAGTCTATTAAAGCAAATTATTAATCGAATGGAAGAGAATTTTAGGATTCAACCAATAGATAAGAAAACTACCAGTAATCTATTTATTACAAGGAAACTGTCAAATGGTATAAATAATAATTTCGTTAAAAATGGTATAAAGGATATAATATTTGCATTATTTTGTCACGTGTTTTTTTATATATATATTAAATTATCATAGTATTCTATACAATTAAATACTTGTTATTGAACTACATCAAATAAATTAATTGTATAAAGGTTATACATTGATTTTTCTCAATGAAAATAATTTATAAAAATAATAGTGTTAAAATTTAATTTTAACATTAAGAGGTGCGTTTTCAATAAAAAAAGTGAATCTATTTTAATATATGACAATCATGAAATACGAATATTTAAATCGAATGGCGATATCATTAATATTACAAAATTAAATGGGAATTCTAATTTCAAGATGGTTTAGCCAGAGAATTGAGAGAAATTAATTTTAACGGACGTTCTGTTGTTTTACAGTTTGATAGAAAATTAAGGAAATTTGATGAATTGGAACATTTAAGGCAAGCGAGTTTCGCCAATTATTATTATATACAGGAAAAATTATATATAAATATATATTAAATGCCGAATATTATTTTATAACTTTATATGTTTAAATATTTCCATTTCAATTTACTGTTCATATATATCAAAGAATAAAATATATTTAGATTTTGCACATTCGTTAGTAATATATTTCGTTAAGGAAGATGAAAGTTTATTTGGATCTAGATTCTGTGCTTATAATACATTATACATTAACATTCGTTATTAAATTTAAGACTAGATGTGGAAAATTTAGGAGATTTAAATGAAAATTCTGTCTTTAAATTTGAAAATTACATGCAGTTTATAAAATTATTTTTTAAATTTAAATTATATTTTTTTTAAATATATTATATAATATCTTAATAATTGTAGTTTCTAAAATTAATATATAATTATATCATATTTTAATTTTTTTAATACAGTATTTATAAAATATTATACAATATTATAATCAAAATAATATTAGTGAATTTAGTTCGCATAGGAGTACGGTTATAGGGTTGATCATAATGGTGAATATAATGATATTATAGTTGAAAAAAGTATAGGTTTTTTTTTTAATCTATCTCATTTTAGTACTGTATTGTAGTGATTGAATATTTACGATCTTTGATAATTATAAAAAGCAATTTTAAAAATAATGATCACTAATAACGATCCCAAATGTAACCTGTACACCCACATGCGTCTGCACACTGGTCAGTACTACATATACAGTCTGCGTTCGCTATATACCGATAACAGAAACCACCTCACCGAAAATTTAGAGTTGCACATGAACATACTACCAGTATGCGATATCTGTTCTAAGTGTTATAAGACCATAAAGTCATTAATGATCATTAAAGATCACAAAAATAAACTTGGAAGTGAGTATCTTAGAAAAATAACAAAATAAATTTATTTAATTTTATTAAAATATTAATATAATTAAAATATATAAATTATATTTTTAGATCAAATTTAACTATACAATAAAAACTTTTAAAAGTATATCATTTAATTATAATATAAATTTCATTTAAGATGAAAGTCACAACATGGTGCAGAGTCTTCAAGGAAGGATATTGTATGTTCGGAAAATTGTGTAGGTAAGTTTACTAATTCACTAGAGATATTCAATTGTATTAATAATATATATGTAGCAATTAAGTATTATAATATTATATTCTCAGAAAGATACATGATCGATAAAAATATGTATCTTTACAATTACAGTTTTCAGATAAATATTCTTCATAAAATATAATTATAATTAAACCCATAGTAGTTATCAGTACATATACTAATACTTGTATGATAACTACAATTCATATCAAAACAGGCGCTAGGCTGTAGAAAACGAGAAAAGACGAGAGAACATGAGACCAGCCGAGAAGAAAGCAAGAGAGAGGCACGATATGGCCGTGTCATTAAGGATAATCAAGGTCGTACCTGCACACAAATGACCACAATGTCCGGCCTATCCTACTACCGCATACACTTGTGTGTGAACGAAGTGCTATACCCGTCCACTGTAGCGGTCAAACAAGACCGAGTAGTGGTCAAGAAGAAGGAGGAAGACGTGTCGAGAAAGTAGAGGATACTACCAGTATGCGATATCTGTTCTAAGTGTTATAAGACCATAAAGTCATTAATGAATCGTATCATTAAAGATCACAAAAATAACCAAGGAAGTGAGTATCTTAGAAAAATAAATAACCTCGCGTTGAAAGTGCTGCACTGCCAGAAAGTAGTGACTTAGAGCATCTAGATATATATATATCATGCAACAAAGTAATACAATCTGTAACAGACCCGACGCTACCCGCTACAATGAACTGCTAGATATTAGGTTACAGATTCTTTCAATATTGTTGTCACGTGTTTTTTTTACATATTTTTACATATAAAATTATTATAGAATTCCATAAAATTAAATTCAAAATTCCCTCGACTACTGCTAGGTTATATGGAACAGCTAATGATAGACAATGGATACTCCAATAGCGATGGTAACGATATATTTATAGATAAGAGTGAGAGAAGCTACAACTTCTAGTATTGGTGTACAATATATTAATCAAGGGTAAACTTCTAAGCTTGCATTACATATGAATAACATATATACTATTTCTACATTAGCGGACTTATAACTTATACAATTATAATAATAATGTAGGAGATATAATGGAGTTATAACAAAGATTGAACATCCTTAAAAGTAGAATCGCTCAATTATTAATGTTTACTTGTTATTTATATGTTATTTCTTATATTATATGTAGCATTTAGGAATTATAATATTATATTCTCAGAAAGATACATGATCGATAACAATATGTATCTTTACAATTATTTTTAGATAAATATTCTTCATAAAATATAATTATAATTAAGGTTTTTTTTATATATAATCATTTATATACTTTTATGTACTATTTTGAATGCATTTAATATTAGTATCAAAATTATTAAGGGCCGGTGTCTTATTTGAAAATTACCCCCAGTTAAAAAATACCCTTTTTAAAAAATAAGGACATAAAAGTCCTTAATATATTTATTAAATATTAATAATATTAAATTTGAAATTAATTAAGGACGACATGTCCTTAATATATTTTGAAAACGTAATTTGAAATAAAATCAGATTAACATATATCTAATATATTGATATTTTAAAATGGTAACATTTTATAATTATATTATCGATATATTAATCTAATTAAATTATACGGATTAGTTATATTTATATACAAAAATACATAACTTAATATGTACATATTCAAAATAATATATACAAAATAATATTAATATCATATCATTATATGATATGTTAAACATAGGCTGAGATAGTGAATATTTTATTTAGTATACACGAATTAGGCTGCTTAATAATAGTACGTTTAGACTTGTTCCCATATGTAAATACAGTAGTGGGTGATTGACGGGCGAGTCTTATTATTATATAGTGTTTATTTAATAAATAAATCTGTAAACATGTCAAATCTAATTTATATACTATATGATATAGTAATGAACTTTAATTGTAGATATTTGCAGTTATATATTATTATTAGAATATATTATATTATTGATATAGTTTTTAAATTAATCATAATTCTGAAATATAATTATAATATCAAATTAAATACTCCTTATTATAATGTAAATAATGAATTTCATATTTACGGTTAGTTAATAATTTAAAGAAATATTATGTATATAACTACTGAATGCATTATATTAATAATGTTTATATAATTTATATAGTTAACTATATTTACTGGCTAATATATAAGTATAATGGAACGTTATAACAATATAAATATATTTTTATTAAACAAATTTGTTACATATGCAACATATATATTATATATGGTCGCTATGGACTAATGGCAATTTTATTTTAATATTTATATATATTAAATAAATAGTATTTCAATATGCAGTATTCCTAATGCTACTTGTATATATTATAATAATCATATAATATTTAAATATATATATATATATTCACTGAATAATATCAATCTATATTTATATTTAAATAATTACTAAATACTATATTAAATATGTGTTAATATATATATATATATATATATATATATATATATATATATATATATATATATATATATATATATATATATATTTATATAAATAAATACAAGAATATAATCTATAAGTTAATTATATTAACAAAGCGTAAAGTTACAATAAAACGTAAAGTTATAACAAAGCGTAAAGTTACAATAAAGCGTAAAGTTATAACAAAGCGTAGTTATAACAAAGCGTAAAGTTATAGTAAAGCATAAAGTTATAACAAAGCGTAAATTTATAGTAAAGCTTAAAGTTATAACAAAGCGTAAAGTTATAACAAAGCGTAAAGTTATAACAAAGCGTAAAGTTATAGTAAAGCGTAAAGTTATAACAAAGCGTAAAGTTATAGTAAAGCATAAAGTTATAACAAAGCTAAAGTTATAACAAAGCGTAAAGTTACAATAAAGCGTAAAGTTATAACAAAGCGTAGTTATAACAAAGCGTAAAGTATAGAAATATATATAGATATATAAACACATATAATATGATATTAGTAAATATTTAAATAAATAGACTGTGGTTCTACAAAAGTAGAATCAGATTGAGAAGCGTGCGCTGCCTTTTACATTTTTTATATTTAAATTTGTACAAAGTTTTATTGTGCAGTTCAAATTTATTGCATTTCTCTACTTAATTCTACTTTTGTAGAACAGCAGCCATAGATGGATATTATTCATTGGATATATATATATATATATATATTATATGATTGTTATAATATTATATACAATAAGCATTAGAAAATATCTAAATATTATTCATTTAATATATATACATGTTAAAATAAAATTGACATTAGTCCATTGCAACCATAGAGTATATGTTCTTTTATCTATAATTAATATATTTGTTTAATATAGATATAGTTATATAGCTATAAAATTATAATTATAATTATATATTATCCAGTAACTAAATTAAATATATTTTATTATAAATATAATGCATTCACTGGTTATATAAGTAATATTTCTTAATATTATTAACTAACAGTAAATATGAAATTCATTATTTACATTATAATAAGAAGTATTTAATTTTATATTATAAGTATATTTCAGATTTTTGATTAATTTAAAACTATATCAATAATAAAATATATGCACATAATACTATATAACTGCAAAGATCTATAATTAAAGTACATTACTATAGGAAAATATAAGTGATCTTGACATGTTGATAGAATTTATTTATTAAATAAATACTATGCAATAAGATAACTCGCTCTTCCTTCACCCGCTGTGTATAACATATACACCTGTATTATACAGGCTGTATACTAATACATATATATATATATGAATAAATATTTGTGTCCATTTATTTTACAAAATATATTAAAAACATTAAATGTACTTATTAATATTCAAATATATATATATAACTTATTCTAAAATCGTATTAAATATTTAAAATTTCATAGATAACAATTTTATAATAATATTCGATTACATATTTGTAAATATGATTGATTTTAAAAATTAATACAATAGAGAATTATGTGTTTTATATTAATTTCAAACTGCTTATGAAAACTTCTGATACTTGTACTTAAATTAATTTACAAAGATAATAGAATATATAAGGGGTATTTTTTACATAAGGGTAATTTTCAAATACGACACCGGCGCAACAGGGGATTTATTTAAATGGTATCATAGGATATTTATTTATAATTATTGTTTTAAAAGCACCATAACTTGTGAAATACGTAAAATAATAACTACATTTGTTTTGTATCCTGTAAAATACATTTAGAGCTATATATATAGTATAAATTAATTTTTTTTATAGTATAATAGTATGAGTATAGTATAATATAAGTATAAGTATAATACCAAGAGAATGGGACCTACATATCACCAATTTGTAAAATAATAAATATTCCAGAATTTCCATAATTATTATAATATATTATATATAATCCGATATTATTTTACAGATTTATAACTATATCTGAAGAGTATACTAATTTAAATAAATAATGAAAGTTTCATAGTATGATCAAGTAGTTCTAAAGTTATGGAGTTTAAAATATACAAAATTAATTTTAAAATGGAATAGAGATATTTGTGTTTTGAAATAAAATTAAAAAAAAAATTAAATTATATTTTATTTAAAATTTGTATTGAATATATATAGCACCATAAATTTAGAAATACATATAATAACTAACTTTTTTTTGTATCTTGTACAATACAGTTAGAGGTTATAGTCTAAATTTAAATTTTTTTGATAAATATAAGACTAAGATATTGTAACCTACACTATTAGTAATTAATTAATTTTTTAAATAATTGTAATCGCTTATCATTTATAAATGCACATGTTAGGTACTTATATTTACTTTTGTGCATCATATTATATATCATTTAAAGGGAATTAATCAAATTTTATGATTTTTATATAATATAATTTTTTATATATAATATATTTATTTCAAAATCCCTTGTTGCGCCGGACCTTAATGATAGTATAGAGTCTATACTATGTATTATACGGAGCATATCATACATAATATAACAAATATAACACATTTAACTCAAAAAATATAATATTAATTATGTTTATATTTTATATGAAATTTATTCATATTGTAATAGATCAAATAGTTATATATAAATTATATATCATATTGTTAATCAAATTACATTAGTTTAATGCCCTGGGTTTTTAATGTTTAGAATATATTTATACATATATATTATGGAATATTTTACAAACTAATTATAATATATATATTAAAAAAAGCATTCATAATAATATTATAAATTATAATATTATTATTTAATATTAATTTTTTATGATTTATATTTGTTATGATTATATTATAATATTTGGAACCAATAAAATCTAATAAACTCAATAAAACTCAATAAAACTCAATAAAACTCAAAAAAACTATACAGGTTAGGCAAAAACTAAAAAATACAAATATGTTATTGGGGTTTTGCTGAAGTTGTTGGTTTTGTTCATATAATCATTAAATAATATAAAAATACTGATTGTTAAAAGTATAATTTGTTATATACCTCACAAAATATTCATAAAATATATATATATATATATAATTTCATAAACGCACCTTGTTTTGGTGAAAATATTTGTTATTTATAAAAAATGTATTTCTTAATACTACTCTATGATATGTTTTTTAATATCTATAAACAAGTTATTCAACAGTCTAGAAATGACATAAAAAGTGGCTTATATATATTTATTATATATAATATTTTCATAAATAATAAAATTCTGTTTTCTCTAAATGAAGAATTCACACTAACAGTGCATGTATTAAACAAAATTGCTTTTAGGCTATTTATATAAAAACTATTATAATTAGCTATATTATTATTTTGTGTGTATTATATAAAGAATATCTGTTTATATATTTCAATAGAGATATCTTTGATAAATATTAGTATCTAATAATAGTAAACATATAATTTATATAGAATAAATGACAATAAATAAATAAAATATAAATTATATATATAATAAATATTATAAATATATGTCTGCAATATGAATACAATACAAAAAAACAGATTTATTCAATGAATAGAATTCTCTGAGCCTAATTATTAATAGATCATATGCAGCCTATCTATTTACATGGTAAACTGTGAAATAGTTGGCGCTGTGATATCCACTTAAAATAACCATTTTTATATCTAAAAAAATTTTATAAATATATTACAAAATATAATACAAATTATATTAATAAATTATCTACAATATTTAAAAACAAAATATATGTATACCGAGCTATTTATTTATATGTAAATATATCTTTTCATATGTAAATATATTAATTTTCTGTACACAATTATCATTTATAAGTATATATGATTAGCTTAATAATTCAGTTAAAATTATATTATTTATTAATCCTTAGTTAACTATTAGTTTTATATTACATACAATTATACACCCTCGTGAACTTTCATTAAGTACAATATTTAGAATATTTTATCATCTAATTGTAATTTACAATTTTTATTTTATAATTGCGTGCACGATTATATAGTAGCTTATAGGCTACTATATAATCTTTTAGTCTTCTATATCTTTTAGTCAATAAAATAGTTCCATTTAGATTAATAAAAGAGTGTATATTATTTTTCAATAAACGCTTATTTAATCAATTCATAATATCAAATTATCTTATAAAACTTATTCCCGTGGGGTGATTGTATAATTAAACATTAAATATACTGTAATTGAGTATTATTTTCGCTGGTCGATTATAGCCATAAATAAGTATAAAATTGATGCAACAATCAAGAATGTTCAAGATAATTTGCGCTTATTCACAACTATTTGCTAATAATTATTGTTGTTTATATATAAAATATATTAGAATTTTACGAATATTCGCGACTCTGGCATCAGATTTAATTAGGTAAAACAAATTAACTACGTAAGCGGACACTGGAATGAGTCATACCTTTAGAATGTGAGGTGGTTTCTATCTTGTTAATTGAGGAGTCCCAGTAGTCTATTCGCGGACTTTTGGATTTGCTTCAGGAGAATTGGCACCTTGTGAATGTGATGTGTGAGCTTACAATCTTGAACAAGGTGTATTATTGTTTAAACATAAATAGCACTTACATGAATATTAATTGTATACGCTGTTAAAAACTAGGGTATAGTGAATTCAATTTATATAAGGTATATATGGTCAAAATATGACCAACATTTGAAATATAACTTACACAGGGTACACGGCTGTTAAATGAACTATGGGACATTATATATATATTTATTAGGGTAGAGTTATGTTATATATTAGGGTATATTTGTATTAAATTTACTAGGGTACAGTATTTATATATATATATATATTCACTATGGTATATATATATATATATATATATATATATATATATATATATATTATAATATATATATATTATTATAGTATATATAGTACATGACTGCTAAATTCACTAGGGTTAACTATACACATACACACATATAATAGAAATTATATTTCTACTAATTAAATAGTTTAAATTTACTCCAGTTACTGCTATAGTTGACCTGGGGTAATATTATAATAACATATTTAATATATTAAATCTATATTAAAAATCTCAATACAAATAATTGAGTATAGCCTCGAATCGCCTTTTGATCATGAAACATGTATAGTAGTGCTGTAAGTGAACTCGGCGAGTTCGAACTAGTATCAAACTTTTAAAAAAAACTTGGTTTAGAACTTTACAAATGTTGAACTTATGACTTTCAAACTTCGAACTTTGAATTCAAGTATCAAACTTTCGTAATTCAAACTTTTATACAATTATAGATCTAGTCTATACATATATATACCCTCAGTTTTATATACTACATAGATATACTATTAGTAACACTTTTATTAGTAACGTTTTTAATAATAGATTAAAGTTAATTACACTTTAGATATTTAAATCTATAATGTATAATTAGCTCCCAACAAACGAGCGCAGTTATTATATATAGAAATTATTTTAGTCAGTTTTCATGCGACCATCTATAATTATATGTTTACATAATCACTCTTAATGTTATACAAAATTTAAATATTATATTTCAATATTTAATATACAACACAATAATAATTATTTCAAATCTATTTATAAAATTAATTAATTTAACTTATTAATAGTTAAATTTATTATATAAAACGCTAAAGGAATATTTGTATTGGTAATAATTATTAATATTATAATACATTATTTAATAATAATTAAATAAACTTTAATATAATACTATAATTATACTGGTAATAATTATTAATATTATAATAAATTATTTAATAATAATTAAATAAACTTTAATATAATACTATAATTTTATGTTTATATGATAAATATTAATGTTGTAAAAACGTACAAATCTACAACACTAATCTCAAGTTAAACTTTGTTTACAAATTGAATATATTATATATTATATAGGTTAAATAATTTGGATACACTCCATCTTGGCAGCCGATTTCAAGTTGGGCGTGACTAATTATATATATATATGTGCTTTTATAGGATCAAGCGGGATTTAATGCAGCTAAAAAAACCTGCAAATATTAAAACTAAACCCAACCAAACCAAACCAGTGAAAATAATTATTTTAACTAACACCCAACATATTAATAAACACGCCCAACTTGAACTATGAAATATATCGGCCGCCAAGATGAGCATTCACGAATAATTTGATATATGCACGAAATATAGGAAGTTCAACCCCTTGGATATATATTATGAATCTCTACACATATATCGTGTATAAAAAAACTGCCAGTTTAACTTGTGTTTATATTATATAATTATTATATTATATTATAATGTATAATTAATAATGTTTATATTATATAATAATATATAATAATTATAATATAATATAATAATTATATAATAATATATAATAATTATAATATAATATAATAATTATATAATAATAATTATTATAATTATAATTATTATAATTTATAATATATATATATATATATATATTATATTATATAATATAAACACAAGTTAAACTGGCAGTTTATAATTATTAATTATAATTATAATAATAATATACTCATTTTATATTGACAAGTGCCAATTATAGTTGAACCTATAGGTTCATATATATATGAATTATTAACTTTAGTTCAATCCTGATATAAATCTGGATTCTACCGATAGTATTAGCAAAGATTTTGCGAATCCTTCGGAAAATCTTTAGTATTAGTATATTATTTCACGATCAATTCATATTATTGATATGTATGCTTGTAATAATTAAATATAAATATATATATGTAATATATAATTATATAGCGTAGTTATACGGATGTATTAATACCTCATTATATGTTCGCATCGTAACCTATATGTGGTAAATTTAATTTTAAAATATTAATTACAAAATAAAAATGGCCACACTGATTAATGAATTTTGTTTAGTTTTATTCCTGTCAGTCAAATAATAAATAGAGAACACCCGAGATCTATTACTATTATACAGGAGTAATCTGAGAGTATTAGATTCATACTTATAAGTTTATGTGAATTTAATTAAAACTCTTTCTATATTAACATATTAATAGCATTAATAGCATTAATAATTCTGAATTAATATAAATAATTATATCTACATTGATGATTAATAGGTAAATATTATGATGTATCTACACTTGCGAGAATGTATACTTTATTTAAGTTTTTATTCACCAAGTAAGTTACTGTAATGTCGATTAATCTTTAAATCGCAAGGCTGGATAAGTAAAACTAATCCAATAGTAAACATAATAAGAATTAATTAATTAGCCTTACAGTAATATAGGAATAATTACTATAAAGCCTATATATAGGCTAGGCATAATATATACATAAAGGCTATAAAGTAGTGTATTGGCGAAATGATTTGATTATGATTAATAGTTATTTATCAATCTACCCAGAAAACAGTAATAGGCTATTACTAATAGCAGCATACTAGCAACAAGGACATCATATGTAATAGCCTCAAATGTTTACATTGTGCTATTATGCTGCTAATATGCTGATATTAAATGTCTATTATTCTGCTATTAATTTGTCATGCTATTATGCTGCTGTTATGCTGCTATTTAAAGTATATTATGCTAATATTATGCTGCTATTAATTTTAAAAGTATATTATGCTGCTATTATGCTGCTATTCTAATAATGCAGCATAATAGCATGACAAATTAATAGCAGCATAATATGCAATTAATAGCAGCATAATAGGCAATTAATAGCAGCATAATAGCACATTGTAAATATTTGATGCTATTACATATGCAATATTGCATTATGCTGTTATTACTGTTTACTGGGGTGACCGTCGGACAGTGCGTGTTGCGATGCTTATGGGCGACTTAAAAGTGACATTCAAGAGCAACGCATCACGTGACGAAGTAATCACATAGGTCCTACGTCGTAGGCCAATCAGGAACACGGATTCCTTAGGTGCACGCATATACATCTATGCGTGCTAAGCCTTAAGGGGCGAAGCCCAATATATGGTTACACTTGAATCTGGCCGCCTAATAATTTTCATATTTTATGGGGCGTGTCTAACTTCTCAAAGATAATTAAATATTCAAATATTTAAATATAAATGACATTTCTGTAAATATTCAAATATTATAATATTAAAACATGTAAATAAATGTATACATTTATAATGAGTATTCAGATATATAGAATATATACAAGTATATACTAATATATTGTATATTGCACATTTAACATATATCATATTGTGATACGTATAGATATTATTTAAAATGTCTAAATAATCACATTTAATAAAATAAATATTGTATAAGAATTATTCTTCGAATAAATAAACATCTATTCAATACGCATATACACTTGAATAATAAGTTTATGATAGTATATATGTTATATATAATTATATATGATTCATTTAACTTATATTTTACGATGATGCGTATTGATATTATTTAAATGGCAAAATATTCACATTTAATCAATATAAATAAGTATATATCGTATAAGAATAAATAAACAACTATTCAATATCGTATATAAACTTGAATATTCAATATATTACTATGAATTATATTTATAATACTTATATAGTGGATTATTTTTTAAACTTGCCTAACAATGTATTCATTTAAATTTACTAAATATAAAGTTTACAATCATAATTACACATATGGAAATATTGTTGTGAATTAGAGGCGCCATATTTATATGACTAATAGTTTATTTATAGGTGATGACGCGCTATCATATTAGAATAAATAAATGTAATTCTATTTAAATAAAATATAAATATATGTTTTAATTTTATGTTTATATTTGTAATACATAACTATATAGAATGTGTATAGGCATATATGATATTACATTAACATATTTATTTTAATAACTTACTACATTATAAATAAAGATAAATGTAGTAAGTTATTAAAATAAATATGTTAATGTAATATCATATATGCCTATACACATTCTATATAATTATGTATTATTATATGAATAATATCAATACGCATCATCATAAAATATAAGTTAAATGAATCATATATAACATATATACTATCATAAACTTATTATTCAAGTGTATATGCGTATTGAATAGATGTTTATTTATTCGAAGAATAATTCTTATACAATATTTCTGTATTTATTTTATTAAATGTGATTATTTAGACATTTTAAATAATATCTATACGTATCACAATATGATATATGTTAAATGTGCAATATACAATATATTAGTATATATTTGTATATATTCTATATATCTGAATACTCATTACATTTATTTACATGTTTTAATATTATAATATTTGAATATTTACAGAAATGCATAGATATTGAGTGAGGCCTCACTCTAATGTCTATGCAGAAATGTCATTTATATTTAAATATTTGAATATTTAATTATCTTTGAGAAGTTAGACACGCCCCATAAAATATGAAAATTATTAGGCGGCCAATATTCAATATCCACCCAATATATAACGTATTTGGGTGCACTGCACTCATAGATTTATAGTTTACATTGTAACTATAAATCTATGATCGCGAGACAGTAAACATATTATATAATAGTTGTCCGATATATAGTTCGATATTATATATGGGATGTTCCAGCATACATTAACAATATGGAATGGTCCATTATAAACATAACGTATATATATATATATATATAAGTAAAGGTTGTCATATCAAATGAGAACACTAACCTATTGTAAACTTATGTATGTTCTTATATAAGTCATATGTTATATATATATATATATATATATATATATATATATATATATATATATATATATATAATATGGTATATATACCCTACTAATATTATTCATAACTAATATGATTCCTAGTTACTATATAATATATGCCCTGCGGATATATGCTATAAATTTATCGGTTAACCGTAACTATTTAGTTTTATAGAAACCTATGATTGATCTATTAAATAATAATTTATTATTTATTAGTATATCTTTTATATCTTTTATATGTAAATATGAAATATATAGTTAAACAATCAATGTTCCTGCCCCGTGTACTGTATAAATGAATCGCTGGCAACAACCTGAAAATACCAAGGTCTTATTTTGAAGCCATTTGGATAACGAAGAAAGAAAATGAAAAAATATACTAAATGGAAAAAATAATGACATTAAATTACTCCAATAAACTATATCTATCTATCTATATATATATATATATATATATATATATAAAATAATGTATGTTTAATTTTCACAATAAATTAGATATGCTAATGCTTATGTTATGTTATGTTAGGTTATGACGAGTTATATGGAAAAAATTTCATATATTTATCTATAGATATTAGTGTTGGAAACGGTTTCGAATATCGAATTGAATATTCGATTCTTTCAAATAGTAAATTTTTGAATTTTACAGATATTCGAAAATGTCGAATACCTAAATCTAATTATTCGAAAATATCGAATACCTAAATCTAATTATTCGAAAATTTCGAATGTTTAATTTAACTATTAGAAAAAAACGATAAAAGGAATGCATATATTTTACTATACAATAAACAAATAATTTAATACTATTTACTCTAGGCTATTTACTTCCGTTTTAACCTTTTTAACCTTGCTCTCGAATTGTGAAGAATATTTTATATGGCTTCAAATATTTTAACAAAAAACTTTCAAAATTATGTCTAGATAAATTAGACTTATTGATAATTATCAATGATTATAATCATTAATCAAAATTCATAACCCTTTTTAAATATATTTACTATTTTGAACCTTCGAAGTGTATCAATTTACTATTTTAAACCTTCGAAATGAATAATTTTACTATTTGAAAACTTTGAATACTTAATTTAATACAAATAATACTATTTAAAACCTTAAAAGTGTATTTATTTACTATTTTAAACCTTCGAAATGAATAATTTTACTATTAGAAAACTTTGTATACTTAATTTAATACAAATAATACTATTTTAAACCTTCGAAGTGTATCTATTTACTATTTTACACCTTAGAAATAAATAATTTAACTATTTGAAAACTTTGAATACTTAATTTAATACAAATAATACTATTTAAAACTTCAAAGTGTATTTATTTACTATTTTAAACCTTCGAAATGAATAATTTTACAATTAGAAAACATTGTACACTTAATTTAATACAAATGATACTATTTGAATCCTTCGAAGTGTATTTATTTACTATTTAACTATTCTAAACCTTCGAATACTTAATTTAATAAAAAATAATACTATTTGAAACCTTCGAAGTGTATTTATTTACTATTCGAAACCTTCGAATACTTAATTTAATAAAAATAATACTATTTGAAACCTTCGAAGTGTATTTATTTACTATTCTAAACTTAATTTAATACTTAATTTAATAAAAATAATACTATTTGAAACCTTAGAAGTGTATTTATTTACTATTCGAAACCTTCGAAAGAGTGAAAAATCTGAAAATTTCCAACACTAATAGATATATACTATAAACTATATAATGGAAACACGTTAGATGCTATGTTTACTGCTTATAGGTTACTTATATGTATACTGCCTACATTATAGTGGGGTAGTATACAACTATAGTGCCCCCACTCTAATGTATACGGTTTACTGCATCACTGACTAGGTGCGTTGTGTATACGTATGGAATTCCGTGTCCTTGTTGATTGTCTACATACAATCACGGTACCATACGGCGTATGCCATAAGCTGCCTCGTTATAATAGATTTATAGTTTACCATTGTTAAAATACAAATCTATGCTCGTTATAACAGGAAGTTATAACTCCATGGTTATACAATAATACATATGGCCAATATTCTAATACATTATATTCTATGGATACTATTTTCATATCGCAATGTTTACTTTGATTTATGTATTCAATGTTTACAAAGTTCTTAAATTAGTTTTTACCTACAGCAGTTTTTAAAAACTACGCTCTTCGCTAGCATTCGATATCATTAATTTGAAATATATGCAAAATACTATTTCGATATGTGGATATAGGGTAGGTATACCTATAGGTATACATATTCCTTTAGTTATTATGAAATGAAAATTCATATACTATAAAGAATAATCATGTCTTGAATTTCATAGTTATTTTATATGAATCAATAAATAGTATTCATATAGTAATTCAGATTTTAGATCATAGATATATAATTATTTAATACATGTTGTTAGTTATTCAATATGTAATGTGGTAATATGATTTAGAAATTAAAATAAGTAGTGAACAATCGTATGGCTTAAACATAGAGCTAGAGAGAAATTTCGCACTAGCTCTAATGATACATATACATATTTAGGATGATTTAAAATGGTACTACATTAAATATATGACAACAAATATATTATATATAATATATTACATATTACATAATATATATATATATTTATTTTAGTTGATTTTGTTAACAAAAAGGATTAAAATGTTACTACATTAAATATATGAAAACAAATATATTATATATAGTATATTACATATTACACAGGGGAGCTGGAACGATTTTGTATGTAGGGAGGGACCAATACAAATAAATGGTGTGGTAAAATATGGGGGGGGGCCAATATATTAGAGGTCCCCTTATATTTTAAAGTGGGGGGGGGGGCATATCCCCCGTACATAGAGCGCCCTTAATAGTGTACCATAATGTTTACGTATATAAGTAAGTAGTGTCATATACTCGTCTCGACAGAACTTCGTTACGATAATGGTGGTTTTAACATTTTGTTTTCAGTAAACGCATCTCCTTATATACATTGCGACATGGTTGATTGATCATACGAGTACGCAACATAGGGATACATAACACGTGTGTGATGATTCATATCAAATATGTTATATACATTTTATATATGATAGAGCATGCCATATAGGGTATATAATGGAGGTGTCATATCAAATGTGTAGTATAAATTTGATATATGATAGAGAATGCCATATAAGGAAAATAATGGGGGTGTCATATCAAATTTGTTGTACACATTTGATATATCAAAGATAATACCATATAAGGATAAATAATGGGGGTGTCATATCAAATATATAGTATATATTTTATATATGATAGAGAATGCCATATAAGAATAAATAATGGGGGTTTCATATCAAATTTGTAGTATACATTTAATATAATAATGAAAACAGTAAGGTAATTCAACTTTATAATTTAATAATAGTGTAGGTGTGAATCACACCGTGTGATGTAGGCGAAAGTGATGTTGTAGGAATAATATTATGTAGTTGTAGATAATGAATATGATTATAATATACCTACTATATTAGGTATATTTTGTAATTGATTTTTTTCGGTAAAAAAGCACCAGCTCCCAAATTTCAATGTATTCCATGAAATCCTCTAATAGTGAATCAACTATAACTTTCCTATATTTGGCAAACAAATCACGAGCGGAAGGATTATCAAAATGATTTCCTACACATCTAATCCTACACAAAAGTTTGTCTACACTATATTAAAGTTGTTTGGAGCTCTTAAATTTCAGTGAATGTTATTATTGAATTGCACGCATCGGATGGACCTTGGTATCAGTATCCCCAGCTAACAGTAATAGCCTCACATATTTACATTGTGCTATTATGCTTCCATTATGTTTCCGTTAAAAGTCATTTACGATATTATTAATTTGTAATGCTATTATGCTTCTATTACGAAGCTATTACTGTTATCCGGGTTGTGTATGACACTTTCTAACACACCACGATCTGCTCGGGTATTATTTTCAGAATCATCATCTATATTATAGATTCTATGGGAAGAAACTATGTACAAACTATATAAATTTTGTTTGTGTTGCCACTAGGGATGCTGGAACTTTTGTATGTAGGGGGGACCAACCAATCAAAATAAATGTTTTGGTAAAAGTGAGGGGGGACCAATACATAGGAGGTCCCCCTAGATTTTAAAGTGGGGGGACATATCACACCGTCCCCCTTGTTGCAGCGCCCCTAATATTACATAATATATACTATAATATATATATAATACTTATTTTAGCTGATTTTGTATAAAAAAAATGGATCCTAATTTGCAAGTAGTTTCAAGCATTCTAGATAATTTCCATTACCCCTAGAACCATTATTCTCATCTGAAAATTAATTCTCGTTCACTTACAAATGTTATTAATAGTAAAAGAATATTTCTAAATAAAATTTCAAATAAATTGATCAGTAACTTATTAATTTAATTCTTCAACGATGATTTCTATCATTATCGAAAATAATTGTCTATGATTTTCACTATATTCTATTGACAACGATTTTCTTTAATGAGTTACCAATCAGAATACCCATTTAAAAATGTTGATATATGATTCGATAATACTTTACATATTTTATATGTAAAAAAATTCAAAAAATTATTAGTATGTACCCTATATGTACAATATACAATAACCTCCTATAACCTATAGGAGGTATTGGTAATAACCACATATATATAAATAGGTATTTGGGTTAGTTGTATTTAAGAGGGGTAACCTTCGTTTTAATTTTGTATTAATAGAAATTATACTTTAAATTACTAAAGTATAATTCATTATCTTTAAAAGATGTATTTCAAAGCATAAATGCATTCTCCTGTACAAAATATAATTAACAGTATGTATATGTATTACCAGGGATTCCCTGGTATTACACAAAAAAAACTATAGAAGCTTATATCTGTTAAAATTATTATGAATTGAATAAATTAATTAAATGAGTAAAAGAAAAATGTATATAATAATTGATTTAAATGAAATACAAATTATTTATCTCATAATACCAACGTATATTTAAGGATCTACCCCAAATAATAGTAAAATGTCATAATGTATATGGTAAAATAGTAAATAAGCAAATTCAATAACTATGTAAATAATTCTCAAATGTTGATGATATTTTCAGAATATATATAGTATTATGTGCTTATTGACTGAATAGATTATCATACAATTATTTGTATTATATATTTGTAAAATATAATTTAAAAAAAAATAAAAAGTAAACTAAAGTTTACTATTATTAAATATAGAGTTGTATTTCCAAAAATATATAATATTTTCTCATTATGCTATAACAAACTATACAGGGAAATCCTCCCTTCAATATGCATTTTAAAGATTGTAATATCGAAATAATTTTTAAACTTATTATTAATTAAAAAAATATAAGAATCCCTATTTTTTGCATTGAATTTTTAAAAATTTTCAAAACAAACGTAACCCCTTACTTTAATAACGAAATCATGTAGTAATTACTTAGCTTAAGCTACATTGAACTCTTTTGAAATGTGTATTATTTTTTATTTATTTATACTATTAACTTTTTCAATAGTTATGCTATCTACATGATAAAGTATTTAATATATCATCATTTTACCAAGGAAACTTGTCCCTGATGTATTATACATTAATTGAAAATATTAAATATTAAATATTAAAATATTAAAATATGAATATATTTATTCCGAATATTCCAGATAGAATATCATCAGAAGAAGATGAGATAAGTTATCGATATGAAACAGAATTAAAGTTGATTAACTATGTATTATATAGAAATAGATTCCTAAAATAGTTGAATGCAATATTTTTCAAAAAATACATATACAATACAAATATATATTTAAAGCCTAATGATAATTCACTAATTTTAATAAATAATTATTAATTATTAACAATATTTTAAGAATACAAACAGATATTAGAATATTAAATTATTATAAAATTAGTTAATTATTATTAATTTTTTAATAATTAAATATTTAATATTAATTAATTATTAATATATTAACAACGAAAGGTGATTATTATATTGATATTATTATATTGTATTTTATTCTTTGTTATATTTATTATAAATATTATTTAAATATTTGAAGTTCTAAAGAATTTGATATTTTTTTAAAGAATTGAAGATTTTAGAGAATATCCAAGTATTTGAAATTTTACAGCACTACTATAATTATATCAATTATATATATATATATATATATATATATATATATATATATATATATATATATATATATATATATATATATAGAATATATATATATATATAGAAACTAATGATAATAAAAAAATACAAATTATAAATCAATTACATTTAAAAAATATTATTGACAATATTAGTTTATAATTTGTATTTATATATTTTTAAAATTTTTTATTTTTATTTTTTACCTATAACTAAAGATATCCTATGACTAATGATACATATAATATAATATTAATATATTAATAATATTAAATTTTCATTTATTAATCCATATATTTTACATTTATATACTTTTTTATATTGTGACTATTTATATACTAATTATATTTTACTTGAATTTTATAATGACAAACAATGTTAATTGTGTTTCCGACTTTAATTCTAATGAATTTATATATAATGCTTATAATAAAAATAGTGATAATTTCTATAACAATAATAAATATAGTATTCCTATGTATCATGAATTTATGAATAATCCTAAAATTGATTGTAAATACATTGATTTAAATTCTATAAATATTGATTTTTGTGAAGGTATTTCTATTATACATATAAATGCACGAAGTTTAGTAAAGCATTTCGATGATATAATATTATTATTAGATTCTTATACTTTTAAATTTAACATTATTGTTATAACTGAAACATGGTTACATGATTTCAATAAAGACTTATATAACATTGACACATATAATTGTACACATGTAATTCGAAAAAATAAATCTATAAAAAATCTAAATATAGGAGGTGGTGTTTCTATATATATACAAGAACATTTAAATTTCAACACATTAGATAATTTATCTTATTCAATACCAGATTTTGTAGACATAGTTAGTATATCAATGCTTATAAATAATAAACAAACTATAATTAGTGGGATATATAAATCTCCTAATTCTGATATTAAACGTTTTAGTGATTTTATTTATAATAATTTTAGTGATTTTTCAGTCAAAGGTGATTTATTTTTAGTTGGTGATTTTAATGTTAATATTTTAATTAAAAATAGTAATAATGATTATTTCATTGATACCATTTTCAGTATGGGTTGTTTTCCACTAGTAACTAAGCCGACCAGATATGGTAATAGTATTAATTCACTAATTGATAACATTTATTGTAATATAACATATAAACCAGTAAGTAATGGAATTGTATTTAGTGATATCAGTGATCATCTACCAATTTTTGTAATATATGACATTTCAAATAAAAGTAATACAAAACATAATACATATAAATATATCAGAAAACTAAATGGTCATACAATACATAAATTTAAATGTAGTATTAATGCTTTTGATTGGAAATATATCTATTCTGATATGGACTTAGAATTTTTATATGATAAGTTAATTAATGATTTAGTAGAATTATTTAATTTAAATTGTCCTATTATAAAAGTTAAAGAAACAATTAAAAATAATAAACTATGGTTATACAATAACAGTCTGATTAAATGTATAAATAAAAAAAACAAAATGTATAAAAAAATGATTAAAAATAAATCATTTACAAAAATAAATTATTATACAAAATATAAAAATATACTTACATCAATATTACGCTTATCTGAAAAATTATATTATTCAAATAAAATAAATAATAATAAAAATAATATTAAGTATACATGGTCAATTATTAATAATTTAATTAATCCTAATTTAGGTAAAAAAGATAATAATTCTAATTCTCCGAATGCTAATGAATTTAACACGTTCTTTAGTAATATAGGTATTAACTTATCTGAAAAAATATCTGCACCATCTCTTGATAATGATATTTATAAAACTATGCAAGGTAATAATAAAAATTCATTATTTTTTACACAAATTTCAATTTATGAAATTTTTAATGAGGTACGAAATTCTAAAAGTAAATCTAGTACAGATGTTACTGATTTTAGTATGTTTATCATTAAGGAAATTATTTTAGAAATAAGTCCTTTATTAAAACACGTTTTTAATAGGTCACTAGCTGAAGGTATTTTCCCTAATGTTTTAAAAAAAGCTAAAGTTATTCCAATTTTTAAATCTGGAGACAAATCATTAGCTGAGAATTATAGACCTATATCCTTACTGCCACAAATTTCAAAAATATTTGAGAAACTAATTAAAAGCAGGATTTCAATTTTTTTAAATAAATTTAATATATTAAATGATAATCAATATGGTTTCAGAAAGAATTTATCTACAGCTGATGCATTGTCTGATGTATTAGAATCAGTTAATACAAATTTAGAAAATTTAGAGAACTGTGCTATTGTTTCAATAGATTTACGCAAAGCCTTTGATATACTGGATCATGATATTTTAATCAATAAGCTTTATATTTATGGTATCAGAGGTATAGCGCTAAAATTAATAAAATCGTATTTATCAGATCGTCTTCAATTTGTTAGATATAATAATACTGACTCTTATTATAATTATATAAAATGTGGTGTACCACAGGGATCTGTACTCGGTCCGTTATTATTTATTTTATATATTAATGACCTTCCGAATATATCAGATACTTTTAAATCAGTTTTATTTGCAGATGATACAACTTTAATTTTTTCAAATACGTCTATTTTAGAATTAAAAAATAAATTTAAATGTGTTAAATATTGGAAAATAGAATTTAGTAATATATTTCTTATCCAATAAAAATATACTTACCACGTGTTTATTAATATTTTATTAATATTTAATATATGGGTGCGAATAAATTATTCTAACTTAAGTGCCACGTTTAAATTGTATATTTCAATAAATGTAAAATAAATTATATCTATAAAAATAGTCTGTTAAAAAAGGTCGTTTTTTTACAGAATACTCATATTTAAATAAATATTGTTTGTATATATACTAGAAAATTTGAATAAAATATATACTATTAGAAGCTAAGTAGTAAGTAGTAAGTAGAAGCTAAACATTGTTGTAATACATCTAGGTTGAGAAAAATAATTATTCTGAGTAAAATGAATTTGAAAATTACTAATTGGGATTAATTTTCTATAAAATAAATTTATCTGTAAATTATAATCAATATGAATACCGACTAAAGTAGTTCAGTTTTAAAAGCGCAATGCGATTGAAATTTACTATGATCACGCCTATCTAATTAAAAGCAGCTATCTATTTTGAATATATGATCCGGTTTTCGATACGGTATTGACTACCAGAAGTAGTACCTCATAAATTAAGAATATATAACTTGTTATATATGTTACTACTTACTTATATATATATATATATATATGTAAGTTATATTGACATTATTATATTTTTCCATATTACACATAATATAATTTCTATATATATATATATATATATTATTTTACTGATATAACAGTTTACTCTAATTTTATAATATATATGTATGAAGGAGGAACAGGAGTAGCGGCCGAAAATGTATATGCCTTAGAATACTTCTAATATATCGATAAATACTGAATTTGAATATCTTATTTTTTTGAATTAGCTAGAAATCATATAGTTCTAGAATACTGTGATTTCACTTTTATATATAAAGTATATTATTGAATAATATTAACGATTGCTTAGTCATTAAAAAAAAGCACTAAAATAAGGCATACAGGAGTAGTGGCCGCTAGTACCAGAAAATGCAATAGGTGTCTCGTAATGTATTCGATATTAATATTATATTAAATATACAATATTATAACACATATTATAATAAATAACATATATTTCATTTTTATTATTGATTTAGGTTGTTAATTATTATTTATATTTTATAATGAAATTTATAGTTAATATTAAATTGATAATCAAATGTGTTTGTTGATCTAAACATAATATAACGAAAATAATTAAACTATATATAATATATAATATATATGTAACATATATGTTTCATTTATATATTACAAATATTCAGATATATATATATATATATATATATATATATATATATATATATTGTTATTGTTATTTTATTTTATTTGGTGGAGTCCTTTCATCCCATCCAGGAACTTAGATGAAGTTTTCACTTATAACCATATATGGCTCTAATGTCCCTTCGAAGCCGCTCTCATGTTAAGGCATCCATGGTTTTAACAAGAGCCGATCATTTATTTATACACAATTATATAAGATCACTTCTAAATAATATTTTAAGACCCATTTTATAAAATTAATTAATGGTCCGGACGAGGGTCAGACCCGTGTCCTACTGCTTGTGTGTCCGACGCCTTAGCCACTAAGCCACACAGGCAGTTTTATATATATATATATGTAACATATATGTTTAATTGATAGATTACAAATATTCAGATATATATAATGTATCATATAATTAATATTAAGTGGTGCATACGCAATATTATAGAGAATTTCATACAAATTTAAAAAAAAAAAAAATTATGGAATTTGAATATGTAAATGAGTTCTATATTACTCAATTTTCATTGGATATAAGGCGGCCACTACTGTCGAATTTTTTCGGCCACTACTATTGATTACATATGGTCTAGTTACTAGACTCTAGTATATGTATCATAAATGACTACCATTACATGTATATGAATGCATAAATACATATTATGATAGATAAGCAATTATATTTTATAAATAGGATATGCAACAACAAATAAATATTTAATAAATATTCATTGTATAAAAGTGCTTTTCCAAATCATGTTTTTGACAAAAAATTATTATGTAATAAATTAGAGTAATTAATTAATTATTAATAAAAAAATGTACTCTATATTATAGACATTTTGATTATCTAAATATTGTATATAGAAATTGTTATCATATCTAGCACCATTTCAGCGTTAATTAAAACGGCCACTACTCCTGCATCGGCTGCTACCCCTGTTCCTCCCCTTATATAATATACATGTACTACCCGCCGGGCCGATGAGGCTGATGATCATGTAGGCATATATAATATATATAATATATATATATAATTATTATATAATAATTATAATATACATCCTATGCGTATTATTATAATAATAATTATTATATAATAATTATATCTGAATAATCGCGTATGAATATACATTATATTGCAAATAATTTAAATGCATAACTCATCACTGAATGTAACGATCGAGACTATAGCAAACTATTTTGCGCGCGCGCGCAGTATATTTCAAGTTCATATCCTTGCATTGCAGTGTTGAAGTCAGATCGTTGTGATCATCCAAAAAATTATCATAATTATTAATAAAAAATGATTACTTATTAGGCTTATTATGTTATAGATATTATGTACAATATAATATTATTATAATTTAGAATATTACCTATAAATGCAAGGTATTTTGAAAACTCCATTTCAATGCTATTAAATTAATAATAGTTTAGTTTAGTTTGTTGTTGGGTTTAAATATTAAAATTTGAAATAAGGGGGCAGGAGTTCATATTAATTATCACGTGATATACAAATTAGCACCATATAAACAAACTGAAATTTTTCGATTACAATTATTATAATATCATAAATATTATGCATGAGTTTTTTAAATCAAAACTATACTTAGATGTCTTTTTAGAATGCCACATTTTCGTATCAGATATAAAATTTAATAATAATAAGTTCTATCAATTCAGAATTGTAAAATATTCATTTATTTTCTTTTAATATAATATTAAATATTATATTAAATATATTATTATTATAATAATGGATAGTACGGACTGTAGGCAAAAATTAAATAACTATACATAACAAAGTTCATGAGTGTCTCTGAGAGACACTGTCTCTTAATGCGTGCGTCGCGCTAATATATTATTCGTAGTTACTAATTACTTTGTATAGGCTCACTTCGGTATATAAAGCAGCTAAACAAACTGAAGAATAAAACTAAACCAAATAAATCAAACAACATAAAATATCAATCTGCAAATATTAATTAATCAATTAAAATGAGTGGCGTATACACTGTATACGTATATTTTTATAAAGTCATTATTCCAAATATACATGTTTTCATTTAGATTTTATTTTCGTGTGCATTAGAGCGTATTATACATTTGCGTAACGCACCCCTTGCGTGAATTTTGCTATTTATAGTTATGTAATGTTTGCCTACCGTCCCTATTCCCCATAATAATTATACAAAATCATTTTGAAAATGTATCCCACCTACTTTCAAAGTAACTTTGCACTACCTAATTATGCAATATTTTCTTCTAATGCATAATTTTAAATAATATGTACAGTATATATGTATATAAATAATATATATGGTTACAATTTAAAAAGATTCGTACGTATATTTACTAAATAATTTAGTGAGATATCTTAGATTTTGTTATCAACTTGATAATCAAGTCACTTGACAAATGGCATTTACGTCTGTTTTAAACAGTGTTTAATATATTAAATATAATATGTGTATTATTATTATTAAATAATTATAAGTAATAAGTGTACATCTCGAAGAAGGCCACCGATTATTATTATTAGAATTTCAGAGTTCAATATGGGCGGTACTTATATATGTCACTCAAATACATCTGTTACACACTACTGCATAATTTAAAATATTCTGACCGATATCATATATTTCATATGATATGTGTACTGCATGAAATTATGCACAACATATTTGTTATTTATATAATATTTAATACATATATATATATTTCCGGATGGATATTTTGGTTGTTTGATTTCTTCTACTATAAGCAAAGATATAACACTCCCTATCTACGCAACGTAATTAGTATTCATACATCCCGCTGCTAGCAGCAGTATCGAAATTGATTTAAGTTTGCCATGATTTGCATACTACAATGTTTTCATTGCTCTATTAAATTACATGCAATATAAATTAGCTTTTACTCGCCACATAGATATTTATAGCATTTAAAACCAACATATCCTATTTATTTATTATATATTAGTAATGAACACTTAGTTTTCATAATATAAATAATAATTTAAAACATATTATTTTTCATTTTAAAAATGCAGTTTTATACGAATTTACGTTATAAACAACACGTAGTTCCGAAAATTGACCCTATATAGGTGGCGTTGTTGGTTTTTGTATATAAAATAGAATTACATGATTGCGCGCAAGTGTTATATCTTTCCTTAGAAAAATCTTTGCTATAAGTTTAATTTCTCATAGTTAAATATAGATAATCACATATTTATATTAATTTGTTTTTTATTATATTTGATAATTTTATTTTATTTCGATTTTTATATATAAAATTATATTCAGTTATATTATAATTATTTAATTATATTCATTATTTTATTTTAAATCTATTTATATTTAATAATAATATATGTTCTAATATACTTTATATAAATATGGATACTTGATTATAATGATATAGTTATCATCTATATATTCTGAAATTTATAAAACAACTTCAATATAACATGTCTTAAGTTGTAATGGGGTACCCCCTGTAAAGTTATCATATTACAGGCAAGTTGCCGGAAAGTAACGGGGTTTCCCACTAACATTGTAGTTAACTTGATAGAAAATCGTTTTAAAGTTAAAATATTTCCGGCAAGTTGTCGGATACCCCTTTATATACTTTTATTATAATGAATTTTTATGTTATGGGATAGCAAGTGCTGGAGTAATCAGCCACCCATTATTATTAGGGTGAATTTGTAGTTGTATGCGAGTGAGCTGAAGTCTACCTGCTATCCATTTTTGGTTACATTCATTGAACTCGCTCGAACAAACATACTACTGATATTAATAACACAAATATCATCTGCGTTATTTATATTTAATTCTAGTATCTTTGTATACATATCAACGAATACAGTTTCACCTTTACAATATAACGTATACAAAGGTTGGGTGGAAATATTATGACGTATTTTTTAGTCGGTCCATTATTCGACTTTATTGTACCGAGAAGAATACACAAGTGGGTGAGCCGTTATTTCACTCGAATTGGCTCTTCCTCTACGAAATAAAAGTTAGTACAGCGCGTTAAATACATTACATTGCGTAGAAACAACATGACATTCGACAGCCTACATTCCAGCTCACTTGAAGGCAACCAAATATGCACCTTTAGAAGTTATAAATTGAGGAGAATATGGGACTTATTTTCCGTTGTAGAGTAATTTCTTATAGAATTTTATCGGAGGAAAGAAGGTAACAAATTCCATAGATGAGTCGTGGATTTGAACCAGTCAGGGATGTAGCTCGAAATTAAGTATCTTTCAGGAGAAGGCGAGGGTTGAAAGATCTATTTATTATATTAGTAATAGTTTAGGATTTAGAAGAATATCGAGGTAATCACGTGTTGTGATGGCTTTATGAATTAAAAGTAGTGATGTATATCATATACAGTATATGTCAATAATTTTATGCAGTAGAATAATATCAAGATATTAAATAAAAGAAAAATTACTTCATTATCTTTATTAGTTTAATATCTTTAGCATTTTAGCTAGAGCTATAATTAACATGGTAAGCTCGAACCCGCGCTTGCACCCTGAAATAAAAAGAACATCTTCTGGGCTTAGGAGCTATAATTTGACCACTTTTTTATACTTATTTATCGTTAATTTATGATATAACTTGCTGTTTATAATTCTATCAGATATAGGAAGCTAATGAAGTGTGACGAAGAAGAGATATACCAATATGAGAGTATGTATTAATTGTAGCAATTTTTTAGGATAACGAGTTTATTAATATGCTACTTATGTATGGTCAATAGAATATAATTAAATAGTCAAAATGAGGAAGTACATGAGAAATCCTATAATGAACAATAGAAATATTTTCATAATGGTATAAACATAATTCATTTCAAATAACAAATGTAATAAATAATTTTGAATAAATTAAATATTCTATAATACTTCTCATGTGTAACTTAAACTGACGACAACCATTCTTTGATTGTTTAACTTTCTTACAATATATAATTATAGGTAATTGATATTAAATAAAAAGAACATCTTCTTGGCCTAGGAGCTATAATTTGACCACTTTTTGATACTTATTTATCGTTAATTTATGAAATAACTTGCTATTTATAAAATACGACTTATTGCATTGAGGAACTATATTAATAGGATTATACATTATATCACATAGAATGGAAGAGTTTTATTAAGCTTCATAACAAATTCAATATTTATAAAGTAATATTTCTACGTCCCACAAATATGAATATATATTTTGATTATAGGAAAGTATCGGAACATAAATTCATATTCAAAATAAAATAAATATCTGAATTAAATGTCATATTAACACATAAATGAGATATAATTAAATTTTAAGAAAGTAAAACGAGGGTAAAATTCAAACATTATTTGTGTACTATAGTAATTAGGGACTAGTGTAACTTTCTTTTTAATTATCATAAATTATATTATATTTAATATTTAATTTTATTAAGATGTAATTAATTATCTTAAAAATTATGTATATACAAAAGTAACTATAGGTGTATCAAATATACACTTTAATCAGCAAATTAAGATAATATTGTTATAAACATTAATATTACTATTCTAGTATGTATTATCTAATATCACTATGGCATACGTAAATCAATAATGTTAATACATTTATTTATTTTTTATTATTAGTTTTGTCTCCTGTTTTATGTCATTTTGAATATCTATTTTCTATATTCAATAAATTATATAATTATTATTATTTCATATATTACATTTTATTTATTATAATGTATATATATATATATATATTAGTATTAGTAAAGATAATATTGTTATTTAATTATAGGTGATCTTGTACATATTACATACATAATAAACAGTGGAAATAGTATTTATTACCCAGAATATACAAGTACAACTTTAGAAGTTTATATCTCATATATTTTGTATTGGTATTTTTCCGATCACTATTTTAGCTGATCACTTTGAATAATTATAATAAATTTATATTAGTATATGCCAAATATATATAACGATATAAACGTATATTTTGAAATAGAAATAAACTGACAAAATATAATTATGTTGTAAAAACCATGCAAAACACAATGGTATATTTCACTATTTATTTTATTCCAATTAAGTTCACCTTTCAATATCTTATACTTATCGTAGAATTATGTAATGTAGATATTCTGTTAAACACATGGTACAGAAATATTAGTAATTTTTAAATCATTAATCTTTTAAAATAGAATTTTCCCTATCTTTTACATGTAAACTCTTATTAAGCAATTACTATCAGTAATACTAGTAATTTATCTTATATAATTAACAGATGCATGAGTTCTTAAAACAGACAATAATCTAATAATTATGTTTCAGTAAAATTTTAAACAGAAAATTAAGTAAAGTATATCATAAATATTGAAACTAATTGTAAAATGCAATTATTAAAGAATGCTAAATTATTAGAGTTATTACTAATTTTAAATAAACATCATATTAATTAAATTTATAGTGATACTTAGTAGTGTAGTGAGTATCATTATAAATGTAATTATGTAAGTTACTACTAAACTTCATTGCGGGTTTAAATAATGAATAATAATATTTATCGTACACGAATTATAATATCTAGCGTATATAATAACTAATAAATAAGAAGCCTAAAAAAATATCGTTTATTGTAATGATTTCAATGATTGCGTAAACAAAACGCAACAGATTTAATACTAATAAGTATTCGTCGTAAAATTAAAACTCCGGTCGCCCGACCGCCTACCTAAAAATGTTGTCGTCGACGTAGCGCGCCTCCATATCGGCGAACCGATCGTTGTTCCTCCTCTCCATAGCCGCGAACCTGTCCGCGTGCCGTCTCTCCATCTCGGTGAAGCGATCGTTGTTACGTCGTTCCATCTCGGCGAAGCGTAGCGCGTGTCGACGCTCGCCGGCTTCGAGCCGATCGCGATGCCGTTTGTCGGCGGCGTCGAGCAGGTCGGCGGCGCGTCGTTCCGACTCGTCGAAACGGTCGTCGTTGCGGCGGCCCATCTCCTCGTAGTGCTTGCGTTCGACGGCGAACAGAAACTGGCGATCGGTGTCGGCGCGCATGCGGTTCTTGATCTCGGCGATCGCCTCCTCCTTCGAGTTGAACACCGCGTTCAGGGTTACCGCGGCGGCCCCTCCCGGTTTAGGGGCGCCCCCTACACCGTCCGTAGCTACAACGCTGGCGGCGGGGGTATCGCGATTGGCGGAACGTTTACGACTACCTCCTCCTCCTGTTATGGATCCGATAACAAGGTCGGTTCCGCAGTCTTCGGCGAGGTCGCGTGAAGGCGGACTATCGTCGTCGGGGTCAGACTTGATGACGATGTTAGCGAGGGTTGAAGATGTGGCCGCGGCGTCGGAGGCGGGGGGAGACTTCGCCTCCGGAGACAGGACGTACTTGCGAACTCGCTTCGCCTTCTTTAGGCGCGGACTTTCTGTTGTATTCGTTATTATTACAATTAATTATTATTACGATTAATATTATTATAATTATAATTAATTATTATTTCGATTAATTATTATTAATATTATTATAATTATAATTAATTATTATTACGATTAATATTAATTATTATTACGATTAATTAATATTATTATAATTATAATTAATTACTATTACGATAAATTATTATTACAATTAATTATTATTACGATTAATATTATTATAATTATAATTAATTATTATTTCGATTAATTATTATTAATATTATTATAATTATAATTAATTATTATTACGATTAATTATTATTACGATTAATATTAATTATTATTACGATTAATTAATATTATTATAATTATAATTAATTACTATTACAATAAATTATTATTACAATTAATTATTATTACGATTAATATTATTATAATTATAATTAATTATTATTTCGATTAATTATTATTAATATTATTATAATTATAATTAATTATTATTACGATTAATTATTATTACGATTAATATTATTATAATTATAATTAATTATTATTACGATTAATTATTATTACGATTAATTATTATTACGATTAATTATTATTACGATTAATTATTATTATGATTACTATACTATTACGATTACTATACTATTATTACTATTTATTAATGTACAATTAAGTAATATTATTGTTATTGATTAAGGTCGTAGTACCTCCAAATGTACAAGTAAGTAAGGATCCGCAAAAAATAATACGTGCCCTGGAGATGAGATGACTTTGGAAATTGTTGAATATTAATTATAAAGATAGAGTCACTAACGTAGAAGTTAGAAGACGGTGATTAACCTGTCAAATCACACTCAGAACTGTTAGTGAAGGTTATTGAAAAGAAACTCAAATCTGTCGGTTATAAGGTCTGACACAGTATCGTAAACAATTCTGCAAGGAACTGTTGACAGTAAAAGAAGAAGAGGATTACCGAAGTTACAATGGTAAGATAATGTTGTTGAGTGGACTGGCATGGATATTGTAAAAGCAATGAGAGCGACGAAGAGCAAAGAAGGATGGAGAAATATTATATGGAATTCTACAGCGCCCCTACGGTACCCAAATTCTATGGGATAGGTTAAACGTTAAAATACTTTTGAATAATTTCATTAAATGACTATTTAATTACTATTCAGTTATCTATTAGCTGTATACAAGCTAGTAATTTCTTATCAAGTACTATTTTAAATATTTTATCATTGAAATGTTTATACTTTACAATGTTTTATTTTTCAATATCGTGTAAGGCGATTGTGAATGACAATTTTACGTATATCAAATTATCTTATAAACCGAGGGGGGGGGGTGGTAGGTGCAGTTGTATAATAAAATATACATTATCTTTATAGTAGAATTATGTACCTGGTTGTGTAATGATAACCGTAAATAGGTATAAAGATGAGGAGGCCACCCTTCAGACGTCAATATTTAAGAATGGAAGTATCGTGCTTTTTAAAGATCGACAACGGATTAGATGCGAGTGAACATTCGATCGCAAACCTCTCTTGCTGATATCTAACAACGTTGATATATTAGCCACCACGATTAATTAGAACCACGAGTATAAGGCTGAGCCGGCACGGTGACAATATTCACCGCAATTAGTGATTATTCGCAATAAGTTTATAAATATTTATAGATAATATACCTGTTAAAATTATAGGAAATCGTAAATTTCAGAAATATTACATAGATATATTTTGTCGCAAACTATTATCGCGGTGCGTATTTTATATAGGTGAAACGTATCGGAGTTATGCGAATATTCTGAAACGCGGTTCTCGAGAGAATATTTGCGAGTGTGGCGGCGGCACCTCGGCTCGCAAGTTTGGCGACCTAGTTAACTGGTCGAGTGAATGAGTCATACCTCTAGAAACGGAGGCGGTTTCAATCTTGTTAATCGAGGAGTCCCAGTAGTCTGTCATCAACTCTTCGCGAACTTCCGGCTTCGCATCCGGAGAAGTACCATCCTGCGAATGTGAGTTTATGATCGACGATTCGCTTAAGGAAAGACATTTATATCCATATCTATAACATGTTATAACAAATTGAATAACGTTTACGCGCGAAATCGTTTCATTCGATTTTTACGCAAAAAATTAAAGAGCGCCACCTATATAGGGTCAATTTTCGGAAAAAGCGTTGTTTATAACGTTAACTGGTATCGACTACACAATTTTAATATTTAAATTAATATGTTTTAAATTATAATTTATACGAAGTGTTCATTGCTAATATAACAAGGCAATATGATATGTACGTTTTAAATGCTATATATATATATATATATATATATATATATATATATATATATATATATATACATATGTATATCTATTTGATGAGTAAAAGCTAATTTATATTGAAAGTAATTTCATAGAATAATGAAAACATTATTGTATGAAAATTGCGGCAAACCTAAATATATTTCAGTGATTTCAATACTACAGTTAGCAGCGGCAGGGGGTGGGTATCTATTAATTACATTGCGAAGGGAGTGTTATATTTTTGCTTCAAAATATCTTTATTATGATGTTGAACGATGTGTGTATCAAGTACTAGGAGCTAGGACTAGGCTAGCATTACAATAGCCTGTTGTCATAAAGTGTATCTCATAGTTATCTTTAACAATGTCTGATGAAACTTCTCTACAACTTCATAATCATAATATATATATATATATATATATATATTATTATGTAGGTACGTATATTATAAATACGTTTAACTATAAATAAATATATTATATGTAAATTAAAATATTAAAATAAATAAAACTCGCTACTATTATTATTATTATCTAATTTATGTTTTACTTTAATTGTCTATAGATGTTGCAAGTAGATTTCTAATAAATGAAATAATGGTGGAATAATATAATATACGAAATATAGAATTATAATATATATATATATATATATATATATATATATATATATTATATATAATATATACATATATTCATATAGTAAGCAGAGGGTAAATAACAAAATAGTAAAAAATTATAATAATATAAAATTATAATAATAAATTAATTAAGAGGACTTTTTATTTATTCGATTTTTTTTGTATTGTGAAATATTTTAAATGTATTCAATGTACAATGTACATATAAAACTTGTTATATAAATAATATAAATATAATTAATCATATAAACATGTATACATGATTATGTTAGATCCTATTTTTAATTATATGTTTATATATGAATATGAAACATATTTATGGATGAAAACTTATTGTATAAGTTGGTATAATATGTATAATCATAATAAATATATTCTTGTATATGTATGTTTTCTTTTCTATAGCTATATTATAATTGATAAACTTATTCTGCATAATAAAGTATAAAAATAAATTATAGAAGCTATAATAATATACAAGCTATATAAAGGATAGCTTGTAATATAAGAAAACAAATAATTATTGACTTTGAACTCTAATTACTAAGAACATTACTTTTTGGCATATCATCAGTAATACTCCTAAGAATTTGTTAGAATGTATATATTTTATTAAATCTCTAGTAGTATAAAGATAATTAAATTCGTTATATTAATTTAGCTTAACATTTTTATTTTTGAATAATACAAAATATACCGGATATATACAAAATAAAAATGAATTGATAAAAAATTTGAATATTAATTGAAATATAATATTTGATTGAAAAGAATAAGATAAATGTGCTAAATAATAGACTGCACCCCTATATAATACTACACTATTCAATACAAACAAATTAAATCTCTATATTTATTGAATAAAAAGTGTCAGCGATTTTAAACACATACGTGTTGCGTATCTTTTACACGTTAAATCTATTTATAGAACAAAGTGTTCTTTTACCCGTAACGAATAACTCCTCGCCGCGATAACGATTACTACTGCGATAACTAGCTACTGTAATATCGGATAAACAAACTACGAATGTTTTGTAATTGTAATCTTACTTTGCGTTATGTAATCATTGATTATGTGGACCGAAGTATTAAATTTACCCGCCAAGTAGGTTATAGTTACGCTGAACTAGGTTGTCGTATAGCTTATAATGCGTGAAATATGTAATACTAATACTACATTATTAAAGTTAGTTAACACACAATCAATACGAGCTAGTATTAAAGTTAGTTAACATACAATCTATACGAGCTATTGTTAAAGCTAGTTAAGGTTATCATTTACGTTAGGATACGGTGTTATGCTTGTATAGAGAGGTGATGTACACACACTCAGGTTATTTAGAACTTCTACTAAATTAGAAGTGTTAAAACTGCGGATGCATTAACGTGAGAGCGGCTTCTAAGGGACAATAGAGCCATATATGGTTATAAGTGAAAACTTCAAGTTCCCTCGACGGGATGAAAGGTACTCTACAAAAATAAAACAATTAAACGACGCACTCTTATTTAATTAACTATATATTTCACGGCAACTATATTTCGGTAGTACGATAAATAGGTGGACAGGCCGTGCGCATAGCGACGACTAGCTCTCGTATGCACTGAAGCATATCCCACTGATAGTTGACACTCCGACTCTTACACATTTCTTATTCGTATATATATGTGTCGGTGGTTACGCGCGAACAAATCGTATCCGTTGTAGGCGGCGGCGGTAATTTAATACTAGAAGTGGGTTACAGTACATTTGTTTACAAAAGGTAAGCTGCTACACGCATAGGGAACCGAGTAATATTATGTTATGTACGGAGTTATGTAATACAAGTCTGGCGGTGCTAGTGTAGGTATTGCGCGTATATATGTGTATATATTTAAAACACAATGTATAATATAACATTATACAATATCTACCGTACAATATTATATTGATATAAATTATAATGTTATAAATTATTATAAAGTTAGCCTAAAACTTCGAAGTTAATAGTAAAATTGATTATATTATGATATTATACCCAATATAAATAAAATATAAATAAATTAATATATATATTATATATATTAATATATATATATAATATATATATATATAGTCAACTTCCGTTTTATTCAGACTCGAATGGACAGACAAAATGTGTTTGGAATATCAAATTATTCTTACATGTTAAACTTATATAATACATAAATATAAAACAAACGGTAATTTACACACCATTAACATATATGGTATTAAACCTTAGAATAATTTAAACAATTACTATAAAAATCTAAAATACAATTCATATACAAAATATATAAAACTCAAATATTTAAAAAAAAATTAATTTCATTATTAGTTTATTAATTAATTTCATTATTATCACTCGTTATTTTAATTTTATTACACATATTAGCTAACTTATTCTATATATTTATCTACTATATGTATTGTCTCTATAATTTTAAATTTTAAAGTTTATTTTTTTCGTTTTAATATTCGTAAAATTATTTATTAACAATGTCGTATTATATTTTATTGGAGAGTAGTACCCTCTTTGTGAGCATAGATTAAGATATAACCCCTGATACTCTCCTTTCAGCATAGCATGTATTTACTTTATGAACCTAATAAACTACTTTCACTCATTCATTCGTGTATTTGAATTGGTACAAAAGCAATCTAGAATTTGTAAAAAGTCAGAGTAATCTGCAGGCTACTTTATATATATGCGATCTTTAGAAGTTAATAACCTATATAATATATTGGATGTATATATCACAACACCCACATCGATGTGCATTGGGAGGATAACACCCCAGACGGAGGTAGTTAGCACCGGTAAACAGTGAGAAGTGCGCAGTGAAAAGTTACCTATTTTAAAATAATTATATACATAAATATATATTATCGTTGCGTTAGAGATTACTCCCCACGAGATCACTGGTATTCCTAGCCCCCTATGAGCGACTATAACTCTCAATGGCTACCAGTCGTACTGGTATTTATTTGTATAATATGACGAGTAATATACACTATATATACATATCTTGTAATCTCGCCGTACAACCAAGGCTCCCATTACTTATTTGATACATAAGAGTAAACTTGTCTAGAAATTATAACTCGTTATATTGAAAAATGTTATAGTACATTTTATAATAATATAATTTATTTAACCACACTTATTTTAAAATAAAGATGAATATAGTCCGTATCGCTTGCATATATAACAATAATCTTTATTAAATAATTCCCCATGCAAAAGTATGTCTCGTCTAATGGAAATCCGAAAATTACATTATTTAATAAAAAAAACTACGAAATTTTGTAGACACTATGAACAAGGGTATGCCGAAATATTGAACATATTCAAGATCAAGAGAAGAAATATAATTTTATAATAGAAATAAATATTACAATTCTTTATTAATATAAATATAATATATCATACACAAATAATTCCTGATAGGTTTATATATTCATGTTATTGCATTATCTATTCGGAATAGGAATAGACTATTCCTAACATGATAATAAAATATTAACAATTATTAATCACATAATAGATATATATATATATATATATATATATATATATATATATATTAAATATAAGATTATTAACTGTAACATTTCATAACATTTCTGTAACATTTTCTGTAAAATGCTTAACAAATTGATAACAATTAATATCATATTTAATATAAATAAATGATTAGAAATATAATGTAGTGTAATTAGTAATTACATTACATTCGTAATTAAATCACGTCCTATTATTATAATAATTATATATTTCTGGATAAGTGCCTGCCCAATGGGGCTATACACGATCATCATGCAGTGCTGATTACATTACAATAATAATATTAAAAGTATAGAATTTGAAATCAAGTTAGTTAATTTATTTAATTTATAATTTCATATATTTTATTTAAATTGAATATTTAAAATTAAACGTACTTATAAACTTTATATTTAAGATAATACAAAATTTCGCGCTAAAAATGTCCATTTCACAAAACATAGATCGCTAATAAATCTAATCAATTTCAGCATATCTAATTAGTAATTTAAATAATCTATAATATAGTTAACTAGTACCCAATTATATGTAATGTATAGTGTGATAATTATAGGTGATCAACTATATAATATGTAAAGCATTAGTATGAATAATGTTTGGAATTAATTTCAAATAAATATTACATAATATTAGTAAACTTCCTTCACGATTAATCAATATTATTTATATTTATGCTTATAATAATTTAATATATATATGTATTTATACAAATATATTAATACCTCATTATATTTTCGCATCGTTACCTATATAATATTATATATTGATAATAAATTTAAAATATTAATTATAAATATTAAAATTTTAAAATAGCCATCAATCAAATAATACATAGCGAGCACGGGACTTACTATTATACAGGAGTAAACTGGGAGTAACTTGGGAGTATACTTTCAAAATTTAATTATAACTCTTTCTATATAATATATTAATAGCAATAGTAGGATGCAAACCTAAAGCTGAATACTATAAATAATTATATTTACTATTAATAGATGAATAGTATGATTTATATGGGCCACTACACTTGCGAGGTCGTATAATATGTTTATAATAGATATTATTATCCAAGTATGACACTGTATTCAATACAGTGTATTGTCGGCGTATTATTTTAAATAATTGATTTGAGGAAAAATCATAATGTAACTGTTATGATATCATTATATTAATTAATTATTCTATATTAATATATGGATAATTACTATAGATTAGTGTATTGGCCGAATAATAAGATTAATATAAATATTTAGTCATCAATCCATTATACCCAGCAAACAGTAAGAGCAGCATAATAGCAGCATAACAGCAAATGCTAGAGCCTCAAATGTTTACATTGTGCTATTATGCTGCTATTAAATGTCTATTATGCTTCTATTATACTGCTATTAATTTGTAATGATATTATGCTGCTGTTATGCTGCTATTATGCTGATATTATGCTGATATTAATTTTAAATGTCTATTATGCTGCTATTATGCTGCTATTCTAATAATAGCAGCATAATAGACATTTAAAATTAATAGCAGCATAATATCAGCATAATAGCAGCATAACAGCAGCATAACAGCATCATAATAAACATTTAATAGCAGCATAATAGCACAATGTAAACATTTGAGGCTCTAGAATTTGCTGTTATGCTGCTATTATGCTGCTCTTACTGTTTGCTGGGTACCACGATACTTCATTATTATAACCTATTGCAATAGTAGGTACCTATACATGTATACTTTATGTATTTATTGATGTAAGGTATTATTACTTATATTATATATAATAGATTATATATATACCCTGCTAATATTATTCATAATTATTTACTATACTATATATGTTATCAAATATATTTAAATATATATTATTATAGATCTATTAAAGTATCTATACTTTAATGTGTGATCAAATAAATAATAATTGATTATATATATAACATTGTGTACCCTCATAAGTAGGTTTAATATATAGTTACGTGCGTTATTAGTTGGCTATATAACCTGCTAGCATGACGTTGGACGGACACCAGCAATGACGTCTACTTCAACCACACTGGTCAATTTCCCGATGTCAGCTGATCCGTGTGCCCAGCTAACAGTAAGAGCAGCATAATAGCAACATAACAGCATATGCTAGAGCCTCAAATGTTTACATTGTGCTATTATGCTGCTCTTACTGTTTGCTGTGTACCACTAAACCTACGCTTCCGGCATCAATTAGTCCGAACCAGAAATAACCTAGACCAAATTCTATATCCACAAGACGAAATGGTTGCGACCTATATAAGCTAATAGATGTGTGCTGTATTGCGCTTATAACTGTATCTATATTGGTAATTGTCATATGACTTTCTATAACATGTATATCATTTTGCTTGGCATCAAAAGAATCAATATTGCTAATAGTGGGTAGGCTATAGAGGTTATAGGAGGTCTTGGCTATAGCCTATATGAACTTCACTTTATTATAAACGATATAGATCTACCCACAGATAACTGCGGTGCCATTCCATCCTCTGAAGATCATCGTTCAATAGCCAATGTATAGGCAGTTACAAATTAGTTGTAAATAGTGTAATTATCAGTTGTCCACATTGCATGACGAATACTGTATTTAATAATAATGTTTTGAGGATGTCAGTATTTTCTGAGTATATATATATATTAAATATATAAATATACAGATGGAAATCTTAAACGAATTATTCGAAAAAAAATAGTTTTAGGGAATTAGAATATTTTTGTATGGTTATATATTGTTAGTTTGATTAATTTATATTGAGGTAACATTACATGTAATTCACAGCATATCATAGCATATACTGTATATCTGTATATAATATACATTATATTTCCTATGTAAACTATATTAGACTTTGTAGTTTTCGTTGACTAGCCATTCCGATGAGAATACTATATAGATTATGATAAACGCTGTGTATGTGAAGTAGTATATGGCAGGGTTTTATCTGATACAATGATAATCTGTATGATTAAATGCGTAGTAGTAGCAAACACGGATGATACACGGGACACCCCATGATGTGCCCACCATCTAGGTCAGTCAACGGCATACTTTATATAGATACTATAGCATATGAGATCAGCTATGTATCGTACTCAAATGTATTGCTATATATATATACATTTATTTTTAAATGTTGATTCTCTCCCTTGATAAGTATAAGGCCTTATTTGAATTAAAACTGTTTAGAAATACCAACCTTAAGTTAGTAAAGTTTCCGTTTAAGTGAGATTGTTCAGACTATGCTGAATACTAGAAATGAAGAGTAGGCGACGCAAGGATATAACACTTCCTATCTACGTAATGTTGTTAATATTAATTCTTGTCGATGCTAGCAGTTGTATCGAAATCACTGAAATAGATTTAGATTTGATACGGTATTTATACAACAATGTTTTCATTATTCTATTAAATTACATGCAATATAAGTTAGCTCATACCCACCTCATAAATATGTATATCATTTAAAACCTACATATCCTATTGCTTTGTTATATATTAGTAATGAACACTAGGTTTCCATCATATAAATAGTAATTCAAAACCATATTTGTACATTTAAAATGTGTTTAGTTTGAAACAAATATACATTATAAATAACACGAAATATCAACCTATATAGGTAGCGCTGTTCATGTTTTGTGTACATTGTACACTGTACAATATCAAAGTGTTATCTTTCTTCTGAACAATATTGGCTAGTAATGTATATATGTATATATGTATATAAGGGTTTGTTTTGTAGGATACCTCTAGTATTATTATTAGATATATATACATGTTACAGTAGCAGCGTTGATGCAAGTAAGTTTAACACGCATACACTCAGCAGAACACAATAGTAATACATACATTATTCACCATGCAAGTTTGTGATCTGTAGACAAATGATGTTTCAAAAATAAATACACTTTCGATTGTATATTTGCTTAAATAAATTATCAATCAATAAACATCAATGATAAAACTGATATTTTGAAGCTATTGAATGATAATGTTCTGAATATGTCATTTTATAAAATGTTATCCAAGGATATAAGTGTTTGCTGAGTCATCAAGTATTTTCCATACATAAGTTACTTAAGTTACATAAGTTAACGAGTCATAGGTAAGTTACCATAGTAATATACCTATATAATGTGTTAATACATGTCAATACGATATTGTGAAATAGCGAGTGACCATTTACATGTATATATATATATATACATATATTACTTTCACGGGCGAATTATTAAATATGTATCCGCGAGGGTAACATAAGAAGTGCGGGAGAAGTTTAGGCTTACCTTCATGTCACGAGTATATCCACACACAATTATTTATAGATATATATATATATATATTAATTATAATAATTTATTAAAATAGAAATATATTTCATTAAATCGATAGCATTATCACATATATAAACTCGCCGCATCGTATAAACGTAGTTTCGTTTCCAATCGCATCTATGTATTATACAATAATATATATTATCTAATATCTATGCACGCACTCGTTTACAAGTAATATTCATAATATAGTGAAAGTTACATGATTATGCAGATATTGTTAACGTCACATGACATGCTTATAGGAGGTAAACCACAGCCTTAGATTTTTATAACTTAATATTTATTTATATATATATATATATATATAATTTTATAAAATATTAATTGTTTTTATCACCGGCACATGTAATACGTTTCTAATTTATTATTGTTATTTTTATGTGTACTGTTTACGTTTTGTGAATGTATCACTACATATTGTTATATATTATTACTAAATCGAACTTGAAAATTCATAATAATAAATATTCATTCAATTCAATTAGATGAAATAGATCACTAGCGTAAGTTATCATTTATTGAAAGGCTGCAATAATGAATAGCACTGGACATCACCACAGGATACCCAATATACGAAACTAATTCTAAATACGTTGTAAATAACATCGTTTACTACCCGCCTGCCAATCACCGGGGGGATACAACGTAAGTCGACGCGTACATTGAACATGATCTAGTAGACTGAGGTACTGGAGTCGTATGCTTTTAGAATATCTAATTACCATCGTATTATTATTACACATATTTATGTATTTAGGTTTTCTAATTCAATATAAAAGTAATATTCTAATTTATATATACAAATATTTATATATAATATATATAGATATACATATGTTACGTAATATATATATATATATATATGAGTTATGAAATATATAAACGACTAATAAATATTTAAATTAGAAAATATACTTTAATTTATACACATTTGTCATTATTTTCAATGTCACATTTAATGTTATATGTGGATATTATAGTTTTATAGTATATGCATTATATACATTATGAAAATGTGTATGATAGATTGAAAATAATTGATTAAATTCCACATATATATCTGCAGGTTGTTCATTTGTTAAATAATGGATCACGCATGTATTATGATAGGTAGTGAATCAATGAAGAAATATTAAATTATGTAAATATATTTAAAAAGGTTTTCAATTTTTAAAATACACGCATTATAATTTATATAATCATTTATATATATAATACAATATTATGAATTATTATGAATTATTATAATTTTATTTAACTGTAACAAATGCTATTCTAATATAAAAGTAATAAATGTATATCGCTTCTTCTTTTAACTATCATCGTCATCAGACCATCTAGGTATTGATTATAATGATTAGAAATTGCAGCTGACACGATGCATAGCCGATAAGTTAGTGTCGATGTTGATGATTTCAGCAATGATGTGATTTTATAATTTAAATATTAAACTTTTAAAACTCTTGTTTTAAATAAAGTGAATGCTGTATTGAAATTAAGTAAATAAGTATGTATCTAAGTAAATAAATAAGTAGATAAATAAGTAGATAATAGATAATATACGTACAGAATTTTAACTTTCTTCTGCGGCATATCATCGATATCGTAACTTTCGGCGATGGTTCTCTGTTTAGTGTCTTTGGCGCGACCCCTAGCCCCGCCTCCTCGACCAGCTCTAGTGGCGCCAGCGACGCGACCCCCTCTAGAACCTCGCCCCCCTCTGGAACCCCGGCCTCTCGCCGGTTTCTTCGGGGACACATCTGTACGTGGGTTGTAGGGGTGAGTTAGTGACCCGTTACCGAGGGTGGTGGTAGGTTAGCTGTAACACGTAGCTATAGCAACGACACAGGAGAAAGAGAGTAACGAACATTTCCCACCCCCATTCGTTGTTTTGATTACGATTTCCGAATTTAAATTCAAAATATTTTATATATATCACTTTATAATTTAAAATCATATTAAAGACTAATTTCTATATATATATATTATAATAATACTATATTTTCATTCTTAATGTAAGTTTATCGCGTAAAGTAGTGTGTCAAATACCGAAACGAGTATTTGAATTCGACCCCGTAAATCGTAATGAAAACAAACGGTGGCTATATTCGATACATACCTCAGTGAGAGAGAGAGAGAGAGAGAGAGAGAGGTGTGGTTACTATGTGGTTACTATGTTCAGCTAACTACGTATAACTATTGTACACTGTGTGTGTACGTGTGTGTGATCTATAATCATTGCATCGAGCGACGTACTCCGTAGTTATATTTGAATTATTTAAATCATATTATATGTGTTGTATTCTGAACTTGTATCTCTATAACAGTAATCTTACAATGTATATATATATTAGTGCTATACAATTTCAAATATTAAATATTTTTTTCAGTTCAGTTAAAATCGTTATAAATGATTTGAAGACATTTGTTCTCAAATCATATTTAATAATTAAGTTATAATTTAGGTATCAATGGTTCGGTTAACATTTTTAGAGAGTTCAATTAAACTATTTTTAAATTGGTATAATTTTCATTTATATAATAATATTAATAATTTGATTAACTTCTGCACCTATATGATAGAGTATTTAAAATAGCATCATTTTTAATTAAAAATTAATATATCTATTCATAATATTCGTGATATCATCTAAAGAAGATGATATGTTGATCTGAGTCGGAATTAAAGTTTATTAACACTGTATAATACATAGCAAATGATTCATTCCTAAATAATTGTTTGAAAAAATACATTTTAAATATAATTAACATAAAATATGACCATTACTTTATAACCCACTTATTTATTAAATATTATTTATGTTAAGGATCAGCGAAAGAGGGGTTTTATTTACATGTTAAACATAGTAGATTTATCTATACTTATAGTTATTAAAACACATGATAACTCTAGAAATACATACAATAATAACTTATTTTTTGTTATAAATTTTAGATTATATTTAAAACTATATATATATATATAATGCATATTTAAAACTGTATGCTAAGCATAAGCATCATCATTATTTTATGCATCATCATTTTGTAAAATAATAAATATTCCGGAAATTGTATGTTATAATATATTATATGTAATGGGGTATTATATTTGAGGTTATTTGTTATATATGAAGAGTATCATAATATAAATAAATTCTATAAGTTTTATATCGTTTAATTAAGTTCTAAAGTTATGCAGGTTAAATTAGTTTAAAAAATAGATACAAAATTAGTTTAAAAAATAGAATAGAGATGTGTTTTAAAATTTTGATTTTAATTTTTAAATATGTATTTACTACTAGGAATTGTAAACAATACAAATAAACATATTTACAAGGGAGCACAACCCGCACCAGAGGTAGCTCTACAGATATTATCCTGCTTCTTTATGCAAACTTATTGATGGCACTTATAGACTTACTTTTGTGCATCATATCATATGCATCATTTTAAAGGAAATACATTACATTTTCTGATTTTTATATAATATTTTTTTAATATATAATATATTTATTTCAAAAATCATCTGTTTCGGGGTACTTAATAATTATTAATTATTTAATAGTTATTAATTATTATTTAATTATTTTTAATTATTAATTATTATTTAATTATTACTAATAATTATATAAATTATTAATTATTTAATAAATAAATTATTTAATAATTATTACTTATTTAATAATCGTAAATTATATAATAATCATAAATTATTAAATAATTATTAATTATTTAATAATAATAAATAATTAATCAATTAGTTATTAATATCCTATAATATATTAATATATAATATTTTTTTAGTTACATTTTTTATAAATATTATAAAAGGATTTTAATGTTTTTCTTGATATGTGTTGTCAATGGGTAAAGTCACCACTCCATCGTAATTTGAATTCTATTTTATGAAAAATAATTGGATTATTGTTAAAATTGCCTTTATAAACTAGATGAATACACATGTATGCACAGTAAAGAATACATGTAAATAGAGAATTGTTAATAAAATTCAATATTATATTTAATTCATATTTGAAATTGGACATTTATTTTTTTCTATAAAATTATTAAATTAATTTGTTCAATTTTTAATTTATATATGACTACAGATACACTATAAATCTGTGTTTGAGATATATATATATATATATATATATATATATATATATATTCTTTCATTATCAACAACATTATTAGAATATTTTATAAACTAATCTCAAAATATAATTTTGAATATTGGTGAATGTGATAAAATAATGATTTTGAAATGATTTTTATTTCATAATTTTATATAAAATAATAAATAGAATGATTTTTTAATTTTGAAAATCCATAATATATGAGTTAAGTAATACAATAACTAATAGTTACTAACTATACAATATAGTCATACATTAAATCGATATTATGTTTAATTTTGTATAACTTATATTTTTTACTAATGTTCATGGAACACGGTTTTTATGATTCTTATAAATGTCATACAATATTTATTATATGTATATATATATTACATCTGAATACATAAAAAAGGAAAATAAAGAAATCAAACAATTTTTTAGAGGACCTTAACGTTTTTAATTTTTCGAAGTATTTGAAATTGTACATAACTAATATATATATTATATATATATATATATATTATATGTATCTGTATATTTGAGTGCATCTTATTATACAAATTTTATATAAATTGATATAAATAATTGGTTTATCTCTAAGATTAAATTGACCTTCACCTCTTCCTCTTTTGTTCGTTGTGATGTCAAGGTCATCCCCGCTAGAGAATGCGTCTATTGTTTTTTCTTTCTATTGTTTAGATTAGTATTATTATGCAATGATATTAGAAAATGATAAGGAAAAAATCATTTTAAATAATTTGATAAATACACAAATAAGGCATACAAACAATTTCAAATAATTCAACAGTAAAAGTATATAAACCATATCTATCGTCATGGTTACTAATGTAAACAAACCTCAACTAAGCTGGTTACTAGGCTAAACAAACCACTGCTAGGTTGGTTACCAAGTTAAATAAGACATCGCTAGGCTGGTGGTTACTAGGGTAAACAACTGGTCGCTAGGTCGGTTACTAGGGTAAATAACTGGTCGCTAGGTCGGTTACTAGGGTAAACAACTGGTCGCTAGGTATGTTACTAGGGTAAACAACTGGTCGGTTACTAGGGTAAACAACTGGTCGCTAGGTCTGTTACTAGGGTAAAAAACTGGTCGCTAGGTCGGTTACTAGGGTAAACAACTGGTCGCTAGGTCGGTTACTAGGGTAAACAATTGGTCGCTAGGTCGGTTACTAGGGTAAACAATTGGTCGCTAGGTCGGTTACTAGGGTAAAAACCTGTCGCTAGGTCGGTTACTAGGGTAAACAATTGGTCGCTAGGGCAGTTACTAACGATACTTTTACGGACTGCTTCGTCGTCTTCGTCTTCTTCACTTTCTGAGCCCGACTTGTTGTTCAGCTGTTGCGTGTAGTTCAGAATCTCAGAGTCTATCTGACCTATTTCCACTGACCTCTTCTTTAGGTATTTCTGTAGGTCAGTGTTGTCGTTATAATACGGGTACTGATCAGGGATCTAATGAACTACTACTTTAAGGTATACTAGTCACTAAACACTAAACACTAGCATTCACCTAGGCAGATGCATTAGAGCAGTGGTTCCCAACCCATGACCAGGCCTCTCTAAATTCGTACATTTTTAATTTGCACGAATTAAACCAAATTCGTGCATTTTTTATATATAGAATTCATGCATGAATATTCAAGCTATAGAATTATACCGATTGAAATAAAGAATGATGTGCGAATGTACAATATAATTAGATGGGATTAAATAACTAAATATACCACTATATATATACCACTTATATATAATTAGAATTAATTGAAATAGTTTTTGAAGTACATTATGTAATAAAATTATATTTTGAAACGGTTCTAGATGTATTCTGTGATATATACGCGTATGATGTTATTGTTCTAGATGTAACGCAGTAACTGTGCTACGCTCATCGACTGCATACATACACGCATCTGACCTGAGTTTTCTTAAGACTAGACAGGAACTTAAACTGGATGGAATCCTTCTCCTCCTTGTCCACAAACAGTTGTATCGCTTTCCTCATGTTTCTCTCGGTTAGAAGTTTCAAACTTTTAGCCTGCGAGATCACACATAGGCATGTTTACATGATGGAGGTAGTAATACATGGGTCTGGAGTAATACACACACACACTCACATACACACACTCACACACCTGTACATACACCCACACACACACACATACACACACTCACACACATCCACACACACACCTGTACATACACCCACACACACACACACCTGTACACACACTCACACACATCCACACACCTGTACACACACCCACACACCTGTACATACACCCACACACACACACATACACAAACTCACACACATCCACACACCTGTACATACACCCACACACACACACACCTGTACACACACTCACACACATCCACACACCTGTACACACACACACGCACACACATCCACACACACGTAAGTAAGTAACGCATGGGTACGAAGGCATGATAAGTGATGCTATACGATATAGTGTGTTATCATTCAGTGTGTATGTATGTTGTAAGCACAGCGGGCATAAGTTCTAGTAGTATCTAGTTGTACAGTTAGTAACACGACACCCACGATGTACTACTACAACCTAATACGTATGTTAGCTAAGCGTATTTCATTCATTCACTAAACGGAGATTTCTCGAATAAATAATTTTAAATTAAATATTAGACATTATTATATACAATAAGCTTTCGTATAATTAAGAATTATGCAATACCCCGATGGTTACTAGGATACGCGTAAACGTGTATTGCTGACCTACAAAGATCATTATCGTGACTCTGGTTTTCAATTTAGTTCACGTTTTTATATAGGATAAATTGTAAGTTTTAATTTCCATATTTATATCTATTGAAAGTTAACATTTAAATAAAAGTTTCATCTCACGATAGATATAAAATTAAAAGCAATGTCTGTTTAAAATTTAGTTTATAAATACGAATGTACATTTAATGCATGCGTATATATATATATATATATGTGGAGGTCAACTAATATACTTTTTATTTAATCTTTGTAACATCGCTTCATATAATACAGTGGAATATATAAATGTGTAATAGCGGGTGGAATATACTTTAAGGGTGGTGTTGTGATCGGATACTACAAGGTCATCGAAAGTGAACCTTGTCGACCTTCAGGAAGTACTCTTTCACCATATCTTCGACCCTGGAAGTATCCAGCATGTTTTCACGCATTTCCATGAGTTCTTGCATGTCAACTGTTGTAAGACAAATGTAAGTATTAATGTAATCTAGCTACAGTAGCGTAGTGGCTAAGTCGCTGGACTACATATCGAGATGTCCTCGGTTCGATGCTAGTAGGTTCTCGTTTCTATCTAGTATTTGTCACAGAGTGAATGAGTTTTATTTATATTTAAAGAATTAAAACTTAAATGACATAATGACTAAAAGATTACTATGTTCATTATAGTTATTTATGTAAAAGTGTAATCACTTCTGTAGGGTAATATTTGTATCCATGGCATATACATATATATACACATATACACATATATATTAACATCTACGATATCAAATTAGCTAGTTGAGTTTTAAGTTTTTCTCCGATACTGTCAATGTATATAGAGAAAACAGAGATTTTGGATTATTTGAATATTTAAGATTCATTATATAGATTATATCAATAATTTTGTGTATATTAATATGTAATTTGTATAACTGCCTGTTTGGCTCAGTTGAATAAGGCGTCAGACACACAAGCAGCAGGACATGAGTTCAAGCTCCGTCCGGACCATTAAAATAGGTCTTAAAATAATATTTAAAAGTGATCTTATATAATTGTGTATGAATAAATTATCGGCTCTCATTAAAACCATGGATGCCTTAACATGGGAGCGGCTTTGAAGGGACATTAGAGCCATGTGGTTATAAGTGAAAACTTCATCTAAGTTCCTAGATGGGATGAAAGGACTCCACCAAATAAAATAACAATTATAAGACACAAATGTATCGTATTGAAAACACATATTTTAAATAAATAATAAATAATTAAATATAAATGTACATTGAAACAATGCATTCTATTACACAGCAGTGTCACTAGTATTGGTGATCACAATTGTAATGTATGGCATATGGTAAGCTACTTTATATAAATAGAATGATAAGTAACACTCATATTCTCTATGGAGGTGAAAAGGACTATAAAAGGTGAATTTTGTATTAAGTAGGTATATAGGTCACTAAGTAGAGGTCACTAACTAAATGTCATCGAATAATACTAACTAGAGGTGTCATCGCCGTCTAAATCCTTACTATCTTTGTTGAAGCACTTCCTCTTTATGAAATTAATGATATCGTTGGGATTCGATACGCTTTTCACAAATTTCTGACCGAATCTGCACATTTTATTAACATTAAAGTTTATCTAAAGGTCATCTAAAGGTCATCTAAAGTTTATCTATAGGTCTTCGTCGAAATGATTTAGCTAAGAACATTGTGATTACTAATCATGTCACTACTATTATTGCTAAGTATGTAAAAAGCTAATTTCTAAAGTCATCTAAAGGTCATTACTAATTATGTCCTAGGCTAATAAACATCGTTACTAAGGTGCTGCTAGTTAGGTACATCTTAACTATAGAACTTAAGGACGTTGCTAGGGTCGTTACTAAGGACATCTCTAAGGTGGTTGCTAAGGGCAGTAACACAATACCACCACCACCACTACCACCACCACCGTCACCACTACCACCACCATCACCACTACTACCACCATTACTACCACCACCGCTGTACTAACCTATGTATGCTGAACAGATCAAAGCCCCCATTGTAGTCAACACGTAGTCGTATCAGCGGAAGGGTAGGCTGGCGAGGGTGACCGGTCAGTTGACCTTCTGTAAAGGTCAATGTCGGTGTGTAGGGCGCGATAGTAACACTTAAACACTAGTTAGGCAGTCCTGATGGTGGTGTTCTGTGCTTCAAATAGTGCTAGGTTCTCGAGAGAGAAGTTGTGAAAATAAAATCATTGTGAAAATTAAATTAATACCCGCCGCATATAATTGATAACTATTTTAAATACTTCATATTTATAAGTTATACGCTAAGGAAACAATAACAATAATAAGTCGTTGACATACATATATTTAGAAATTTTATATTTGAAAATATAATAAATTTAAAATAACATAAAATAGATATTTGATATAATCAATTAGGTGATGTATTCATATCAGCTATCCTATATCTTGCCTATATCAGTAAATAGTATTTACTAAACACCCGAACCAACATCAAAACTAAATATCCAAAACCAGAGATTGATATTTGAAAATGTCGATCATCAGTAAGCATGAATAACATGTAAACATTAACTGTGTTACTGTGACAGACTGACACGAACTCTCTATTGTTCTGCGTACACAGTCGACGACTACTTGCTATACTCTGCAAACTATGGTACTCAGTAATAAACGCACATTTATGGGGGGAGTCAAAGTCTCGTCTATGTTCGACTGCAATCTACGATAACACCTGCTGCTTAGTTAATAAGAGAGATACTACGATACATTATGCATTATTATAGTAGTATTAGATACACCTATAACAATAGGTAAACATACAAACACAAGTAATTAGAGAAAGTGTGAGGGCGCGTCTACAAGTTAAATATCTGATATGATAAAGCGGCGTACATTTCGTCTACTACTTCTGACACAGTGAAAAGGTGGTCGTAGAATCGAATCTATCGAGATTAACTGTGGTAACATGCCTTAAGAAACTGTACGATAGGGTGGGGGGGCGGGACAGGGGGGTTAAAGGTCAAACCTGACTCGACGATCATTTCCTGTACTTTAGTTTCGCAGTACTTCATGATCTTCTCGTCACACTTGTAGTCGTCAGGACTGATGGAGGTCTTAGCGAGCATCACGTCTTCCATGACGAACGGGCGTACAGTCTTCAGCTCGAGGCCGGTGATCTTGAACTGTCTGCGGTGGTCAATAGAGGTCAGTGGGGGTCAGTAGGGGTGAGCGATCTGGTCGTTAGGAATACAACTACACGGCATCACTATAGTCCTACTCCAGGTTAGTAGTCACCATCACACTTTATACAATAATCATAATGTATTAGTGATGTCGTGTAGTTGTATTCCTATAGACCAGATTACTATATTATATATATACAATAACTATATATATATAATATATAGATTATGGTGGGGCATATTTGATTTCGTTGCGGATAGTTTCAGTATTACTAATAGCAATATTAACTTTATTACATGTGTTAATACTCCTCACTGACAGGGATGACATACACTACAGTCTACTGGGAGGTCTATGAGTGGGCGGGGAGGTCTGAGAGTGGGCGGAGAGGTCTAGGAGTGGGCGGAGAGGTATGGGAGTGGGTGTAGAGGTCTGAGAGTGGGCGGAGAGGTCTGGGAGTGGGCGGAGAGGTCTGGGAGTGGGTGTAGAGGTCTGGGAGGGGGCAGAGTGGTCTGAGAGTGGGCACAGAGGTCTGGGAGTGGGCGGAGAGGTATGGGAGTGGGCGGAGAGGACTGAGAGTGGACGGAGAGGTATGGGAGTGAGCGGAGAGGACTGAGAGTGGACGGAGAGGTCTGGGAGTGGGCGGAGAGGTATGGGAGTGGGCAGAGAGGTGTGGGAGTGGGCGGAGAGGTATGGGAGTGGGCGGAGAGGTATGGGAGTGGGCGTAGAGGTCTGAGAGTGGGCGGAGAGGTCTGGGAGTGGTCAGAGAGGTCTGGGAGGGGGCAGAGTGGTCTGGGAGTGGTCACTTAGGGCATGTTTACACTGTAAATTATATTGTCACAGATTGAAATACACGACCACCGTTTCACTGTGTCGTAGAAGTATCATGAAATGGACGACGATTATCATCGTAGATATTCACCCCACTCCGAGAGTGGGCAAGTATGGGTACGCGGAGATCTAGTTGACCCCGTCGTAACCTCTTGTTGATGTGCAGTAGACCGACGTGTTTCTTGACGGATTCTCCGAGACTTAGAGAAGTGGCGACGGAGCTACCAGGTTGGGTGACGTAGAAGTTCCTATTGGCTGTGAGGCGATGCGCTGATGTTACGATACCAGTGTAGTAACGATAATCATAAATATTTATTAGAAGTTTTAAATTGTACATTTTTTATTCGTATATAATATATAATTATTTATGTTATTATTTCCTTTAAAGGGCTTCAGATTAAGATCAATATCTTCCTATGCTGTCGCCCGATTAGTAATTACGTTATTACGAGTTTAGTAATAATAATAATAATAATAATAAATATTTATTAGAAGTTTTAAATTGTACATTTTGTTATCGTATGAAATATATAATTATTTATGTTATTATATCCTCTAAAGGGCTTCGGATTAAGATCGATATCTTTTCTATGCTGTCGCCTGATTAGTAATGGTAATGCGCCGCGTTGGACGGTAACAATAGTATAGGTGGTTAATACGGTGTGCATGCGCGCGTGTGTATATAGAGATGTATGTTCTAGAACGATTTAATTTTTTCTCGAATATCAATTATTTTCAAAACTCGGATTTAAATATATTAATCAAGTGTGAATATTTAATAAATTAACGCCTCCTGTTTCTAATATAGTTATAAATGATACTTCGATACGGTATAGACGATGTTATGATGTTTACAAACGAAATCATTATTTATAACAAATCATAATCAAACCACATATATTCTATTAATTCATGATTCCAGTCTTGTTCATTATATTTGAATTATACATATATTATAGTTCACATTTAAATACACTGGTACTAAATAATCCTTTATCTAATAAATAATATAAAGATGAACATCATAATAAACCACAATATCATAGATTATTAATTATTAATATATATTATATGATAGTATCAAAGATTTTGCGAAGCAAAGATATAACACTCCTTATGCATGCAACGTAATTTAGTAATATCCCCAGCCGCTGCTAGCAGCAGTATCGGAATCACTGAAATAGATTTAGGTTCGGCTCTGTTTGCATACAAAAATGTTTTCATTGCTATATTAAATTACATGCAATATAAATTAACTTTTACTTACTAAATATATACTTATAGCATTTAAAACATAAATATCATATTTGTTTGTTATATATTAGTAATGAACACTTAGTTTTCATCATATAAATATTAATTTAAAGCATATTATTTAACATTTTAAAAGTGTATAGTTAAATACGAATTTACATTATAAACAACGCATAGTTCCTAAAAGTAACCCGCTATAGGTGGCACCAGGGTATTTTGAATACACATTCGAATTACACGATTTCGCGTAAGTGTTATATCTTTCCTTCGGAAAATCTTTGATAGTATTGTATTAAATGGTGTTTAAACTGGGGTAGAACTATATGGAGGGGTGTTATATCAACTTAATTGTATATCACTCTGCATAAATTGTCATCAAATACATTTTTCAAAAATAATTCTAATATAAATTAAATCTTTAACATGAACAAAATTGTAATTAAAATATTTGTATTCTAAAATATATTAAATGGATTATATTTAACGTAAATTTAAATAAAATATATTTAATTATTTTTAAATAAAAAAACGTATATACACATACAAAATTAGGTTTATTGTTTTTTAAAACCAATTATTAATTATATTATGTAAAATAATTGAAAATTATTAGTTAATCTATGTTAATGTTGTTGTCTAATAAAATTTAGAAAACTCAATTCATCGAAAATTTATTTAAAGTTTACTCATCTGGTACATTTATTTATAATTTGAATTTATATACGGTTAAACACATTGAATGTCTCACACAATGAATGTCTCCAATTGTATTTCTCCGTATAAATACCACATAATTACAATATACAATACATATCTATATCATTTGATAATGATTTTACATACGTTAAATGATAATAAATATTTACTGATGTATATACTGTTCTTATAGCTATAATAATACTGTTATATAATGTAGCTAACATATACAAAATATATGATAAGAAGTGAAAATATAGATATTTACATGGAATTAGAATATCTAAGAAAACTACCTTTGCTAAACCTACCATAGTTAAATGTTAATCTTGTATGCATTTGTAACAAATCTTAGGTAATATAAAGATAACTAACGTATTATATCTCGCTTTTTAGATTTTAATCAAATAATATAAAACAGCACTCTAATTTAATGAAAATATCACAATTAATAAAATTTATTTAAAAAATAATATGTACCCAATAAAAAAATAGGGATAAGAATTAACACTCAACTATAAAAATTATATTTCTAAGTATATTGCATAACAGCCTTAGAATATATAAAACACATCCAAATTCCATATATTTAACACGTACAAATCTATTTATAGAACACATGGAGATCATTCCCTTATACAAATGTGTGTTATTAAATAATACTGACTTCATAATAATCATATATTCATTGTATTTGATTTATTAATACAATTTTATTAATTTGTGATGTAATTAAATATAATGAATAAATAATCTGATTCTAATCTAATGAAATTTTATTAATATTCATAATATTGCATGATCTTTGTATGAATATTTACTGACGCTATTACTAGTTTTAAAATATAAATTGTTATCAATTTCATCATTACAGTTTATATTAATTATTTACTTCACAAATTTGTTATCGAAAATGTGTATTAATGGAAGAATTACATTATTAAAAACAGAAGTGCCTCCATATATTAAATGTTAGTGTTGTTAAACAAAGATAATAGAAACATACCGTTCCAAGCCGGAGTAATTTTACATTCATGTTCATGGCCCCAGAAAACGAGATCTAAGAATGAATCGAGGAATTGTTCCGGAATATAAGACGTAGGACCGTGCTTCGACCGATTCTGATGTAATACCTGAATAGAGGGGTTGGGCGTATAGTGGGGAGAGAGGGGAGGGGGTGGCAGGGGGAGAGAAGGAGAGGGATTATAGTAGGAGGAAGGAGATATTTAGTTATAGGAAAAGAGTGAATGTATCAGAAGGAGGGGAAACTAGTGTTAGGAAAATAGGTATATAGTTGTAGAAGGAGGGGAAAAAGATGGATAATTTAGTGGAGGAAAAGGGAAAATAGTGTGAGGGGGAAAAGAGGGTTGAATATAATGGTAGAAGAGGGGGGATATGGCTAATCTAATGGAATGAGGTGGAGGAGAGGGGAATGAGGAGTACTGCACAAACCATGAGATTGAACCAATCACCATCGTTGGGACGTAACATCTCCACCTTACCGGAGAGAAACAGACGATGAAGACGCTCATCTCGTAGTGATCCTATACCGTACAGTGCTAGCTGTGGGGGTGTGTGGGTTAATGAATTAGTGAGGTGGGAGAGAGAGAGATATAGATAGAGAGAGATAAAAAGAGAAAGAGAGAGAGAGAGAGAGTAAGAGAGAGATAGAGAGAGATAAAAAAAGAGAGATAGAGATAGAGAGAGAGTAAGAGAGAGAGATAAAAAAAAGAGAGAGAGAGAGAGATAGAGAGAGAAAGATAGAGAGAGAAAGAGAGAGATAGAGAGATAGAGAGAGAGTAAGAGAGAGAGATAAAAAAGAGAGAGAGAGAGAGAGAGAGAGATAGAGAGAGAAAGAGAGAGATATAGAGAGATAGAAAGAGAGATAGAGAGAGAGAGATAGAGATAGAGAGAGAGGTGTTACTACATTCCCAGAATGTCCCCTAACCTTGGTGTTATTCTTACGCAGTAGCAACGGATTCACAACGACCTTGTCTACGGTGTCCTGTCGGCCAAAGTAGTTGACCAGTCCGGCGGCGGCCAGAAGGTCGAGCGAGCAGAGGTCACCCATACCGGAGGGGTCGTCGTGGTTGCCGTGGATACTGTAGACTGGGATACTGACGTTGAGGTTCGGGTCAGAGTAGTTTACCGTCGGGAAGTTGCGGAAGTTTGTGGAAGCGTCACTCACGAACTCCACCTGAGTACGAGGGGTTGGGGGGGGGTAGCTTATGGGGCGGGGTAGCTTATGATCTACATTGTTATGATCTACATCGTTATTATTACGAGTTGTGATCTTTGGTATTAGAGTTATGATTAGCATTACCTTTATTAAGATCGCCAGTAATGTTATTATACATATATTAACAATATTGATCACAGTTATATCGGGATATTGCATCATAAGTTAAGATTCTTAGTCACGATGTGTTACGATTCATAAATCATACTCTACATGAATTCTATACCACGTAATATACGTGATCATACGAGTGAAGAACGACTACATTTACCGCGATGGTCTGGACTATCGGAAAGCCGGGTGGGCGGGGCTGGGGGAGGCGGGGATAACCTGAGATGGTTTGTTGCCGAAACAATACTTGCGGAGAAGAGTGATGCACGTGTGCAGCGTGTGTCGCGACGGTTTGTTGTCGTGAAACAGATCACCACCTGGTTAATGATAGTTAACTTTGTTAACAATTATTTAACCAATTTTAATATTGATTTTATAAATGTTATCTGTGAAAATGTTAAAAACGAACAACTCGATTATAGCTAATACATATAACGATAATTTATATATTAAATATATTATAATGGCCAAACACGCTCGTCACTAACCCAGCAGTACGAAATCGACGCGTTTCTCGTTGGCGAGTTGAAGGATCTCTTCGAAGGCGACGAAAGAGTCCTGTCCTCTGATGGCGTCCTTCTCGTTGAAGCCGAGGTGGCAGTCGGTGGCGATCAGGATGTTCATGGTGTCGGCGTCGTCGGTCAACTGGGTACAGTCGGCTTCAGTCATCTGGGTACGGCTGCACTCGGCGGTGTCCAGCTGGGACGGGTCGCACGAGTCGACGCCTAGAGAGACGTCCGCGTCGCTGATGGAATGTTCGCCTGGTGGTCGGCGGGTGGGGTTACTTTAAGTAGAGGGGTGGAGAGAGGGAGAGAGAGGGAGAGAGATATGGTGAGATATAGTTAGATTGAAGCAGATATATAGGAGAAGGGGATCGAGAGGCAGATAGAGAGGTATATGGAGATAGAGATATGGTGAGATGAAGATAGGGAGAGATGTGAATGGATTGAAGCAGATATATAGGAGGAGGGATTCGAGAGAGGCAGATAGAGAGAGGCAGATATCGGCAGGGATAGATAGAGAGACGCGGAGGGAAAGATAGAGAGAAAGAGATCTAACCGCAATAGGATCAAATTTAAAATATCCTTATTGAAATGGAGGTGCAATCTATGCTAACTATAGGTAAAAGCAGATTATACACAGGGTATAGGTGTGGGATTACTATAGCAGATAGAGGGGGAGAGGATGGGAGAGAAATAGCTAACTCGGAATTGGCAAAAAATAACATTACATTTTTATAACAAATAAGCAGGCTTGCCTTTCTAAATGCGTATACAAATGAAAGTTTCTACAGTAAAATACACACATTTAATCGTATAATTTAAATAGATAATAACTTTAGTAGTTCATTTACACTTTAATTTACTTATATATATATATTATGTAGTTGAGGCTACACTTGCAAATCATAATCGCTGTTTACATAATTCAAACATGTAAGATGTGGCCTTAGCGCGTAACAGTAAACATTGTACTACATCGGTATCGTGTCGTATCGCTAATGTAGGCGATGACTCACTGTCCATTATGTCGCGACATCTTCGTCTGTGTTCGGCGTCGCTGTCCACCTCGGAGGAGTCGGCGGCGGTTTCCTTGACGTCGGGTTCGTACTCGGAGCCTGAAGAGGAGATATCGTGTTCCATGTCCTCGCTGATGGGGGCGGGGGGCTGGGGGCGGAGCTAGGCCTGGCTGTACACGGGTGTACACCGAAACCTAATGTTGTTTTAGATTTGAACTTTACGACAAATGTATAGACTAGATTTGTGTTATAATATATTACTGATATACATACATTAACATATATATATATACGTATATAATATATGCGTATATATGTACGTGAAATAAAGGTTTGATATTTCATCTAAAGTTTGAAACCGAAACGAAAGGTAAGTTTAAAGTATCGATGTCGTTGAACGCGTATTAGGAAGGCGGTATTGAGTCAGGTCAGATATCAGTTAGAACATCGATCTAATAGTAGATGCCGGAACGCATTACTTCGAGCTCCTAATCGCACTAGAAAATAATGCTAACTTTCTTAGCACTGATCATTGATTTGGTTACATTACATTTCAGGAATCTAACACCCGATATTGGCATGATTTGTATAGTCAGATAGATAATGGCTGCTTCAAATTATTCGTTTTAAAACATTTAGGTAGATATCAAAATAGTCGTAGATTTAAGATTTTAATATAGTTGTAATTTATATATAAACGCATGCATTAGATATTCGTCGATCCAATTAAATTAATAAATATATTATGTATTTTTATTTAGGCCGGTGGGATGTTCCTTATAATGGCGTAGTTAATAAATAAATAATAGAATTAAAACATATTATATATAATACAGCGTCTCATTATACCTACTTATATAACAACGATCATGTGATCATTATTTGAATATAGATTAAAGTACATTATATGATGTTATATTGCTAAATATTTTAGAACTTAATTATTTAGTCATGACAGATATTGGCCTGTAATTATATCCGTTCACACCGAAACCGCCCGATTTTGGTGTTCAACGATATCGGGCTTTAAAATGGGGCCGATATCGGGCTATATTTTTTGGTATGAACACAGCTTAAAAGATAGCCAGTAATCTTGGATTACTTATTATTAGGGTTGTTAAAAAACGCGTTTTTTATTATTGTTTGTTTAAAACGGTTTTTTTCGTTTTTAATTCGTTTTATTCGTTTTTTATCCGTTTTTTTCTGTTACAAAATATAAAATTATTTAAATAAAGTAGATATGTTGTTAAATAATAAAATAATAATAAAGTAAGTACATATTATATGAATAATCAGTAATAATTCAAATAATATATTATCTGTATTATTAGCATTATTAAATCATATTGTCAAACTATACATTAGTATGACAATTATAATAATTATAATATTTATTTTGTTACAATATAACACTGAGTATTTCTGTATTATTTAATTATTTGTTATAGATATGGAGATTGTATCACAATCTATAGATATATGTACATTATATAATTAATATTATAAAAGCTGTATGAACTTTCATATTTATATTATAATAAATTATTATAAATAATAAAGTAAAATTAGATTTCTTTTATGTTCTGATATAATAAATTATATAATAATATATATTATGAACTTTAATATTTCTTTTATATATTAATATATTATTATTAAAAAAATATGAAAATTCATACTATTTTTTTATATAATATTAAACATAATATATATTATTATACAATTTATTATATCAAAACATAAAAGAAATCTAATTTAACTTTTAATAATAATATTATATTTGAATACACATATTTTATACATTTATTAAATATTCATTCATTTTTCAATTATTATACAATTTATTATATCAAAAAAAAAAGCAGATAAATTATTATTTGTCAAATTGAATTTAAATTTAAATTTAAATATTAACAATTAAATAAATATATGTATAAATGTATGTCTCTTGTTTTTTTCTGTTTTTTTCGTTTTTTATTCTATGTTTAAAACGGTTTAAAACGCGTTTAAAACGTCTGTTTAAAACGTGTTTTTTATTAACTCACAACCCTACTTATTATATTTAATGTATTGTATAGTATTGTATATAAATGTTATGTTAAAGTTAATATAATTATTTAAATTTCTTCTCTATCATTCTTTGTATACATACATGTATATGTATTTGTATATATATATATATATATATATATATATATATATATATTATATTTGGAATCAGTATTTATAATTAAATTATAATTATTCTAATATTCATTGAATATATAAATAGTACATAGATCTAAAAATAAAATAATGCTCTAGCATGATATTATCTTAATACGATACATATATAATATAGGTATAATTATTAAGGTTTTATATTAGATTTATAATTTTTTAAACATATCAATAATATCCGAGATAACCACTATTTACAGCGAGAATTAGCACGCTGAGATTACCTATACGATACAGGTACACGTACCACTTATCGAGCAACTAATCGCGCTTATTTAATCACTATCCGCTACAGTGATGAGAATATCATAATGAATATGATACCTATTCAAAAGCTTCGCGATATTTATAATATTCTATACTTCTATATTCTACACCCACAACATTTTGTGTTCAAATTAGTGATTTTAGGATAGTATAACTACACACATATATAATATATTATATATAGATATCACAATCACGAGAATATGAGTCATAAATATTATTTAAATTAAAATAACGTGTAATATTGTATAAATTTAATAATTATACTAATATTTAAAAATTAACTATAATAATTATATTAGATATTAGTATCATACTGAGTATGGATATACAATTATGGTGCACGATTATTATTATAATAGTATATTATATAATAACATGACTACTATATATTTATACTATTTATCAGAGTTGTTTGATTTAAATCATTTGATTAAATCAATGATTTTTTTGATTTTTTTGATTATAAATCAACTTTTTTATAATTTGATAAAATGTAATTAATAGTTTGGATTACTATTATTAACAAATCTAATAAATAAAACTGATTAAATAATATAAAATTTGTATTGATAAATTTATTTATTTATTCTATCAAAAAAATCAAAAAAATCATGATTTTTTTGATTTTTTTGATTATAAATCAACTTTTTTATAATTTGATAAAATGTAATTAATAGTTTGGATTACTATTATTAATAAATCTAATAAATAAAACTGATTAAATAATATAAAATTTGTATTGATAAATTTATTTATTTATTCTATCAAAAAAATCAAAAAAATCAAAAAAATCAAAAAAATCAAATAAATCAAAAAAATCAATGTGATTTTGATTTTTTTAAAAAAATCATGATTTTTTCCAACTCTGCTATTTATGTATACATTTATACAATCACTAATTCTAATAAAGAATTATGCAGAATTTTGTGCCTAACTTATTTTTCAAATAGCGAAGCTTTTGACTATAATTATTGATTATAATCCAATGATTATGATAACGTATATGTTATCCAGTAGTCAGTAGTACAAAATACATGTTATATTCTATATAAGTGCGACAACAACAGAAAATATGACATAGTTTGAAGCCCTTCTTAAAAGGCTTTTAAAGGGCTTTAGGGGGAAACATTATTTGTAAATTACAAATTGTAATATGATAATTATATAATATATTTAATAATAATTGTATTATCATAATATCATATTTAAATATCTTAAATAGCATATTAAATGATAATCATATTACTATTATTATAATAGTTGTTATAATAATTATAATAATAGTTATAATAATAATTATTATTATAATTATTATAATTATTAACTAGAAGCTGAATACTGACATCGGCTCCCAATATGTCACGTGTCAAACCGAAAATTCAAATAAACATTTCGCGGCTGGCGTTATATTTCTCAGTATATTATTCACCGAGTAGTGAATTCATTTTTTATATACACATACATATCATAATTATTATGATAATACCATTATGGTAACCATATGTTTATATATTAATATGACATTATATAAGCCCTACACGAATTGTTTACTTGAACTATCGGTTAGTCACGTGACATATTGGGGGCCGATGTCAGTCTAGAGTTTAAGAGTCTTAGACTCTAGGAGTCTTAGAGTCTAAGACTGTGTCTAAATCAACTAGAAAACTAACAGAAAACTAACTATAATTCTAAATATTATCATTAGTCAGCTGAAATAAAATTCATATATATAAATCTAATTTAAAATATAAATAGATAATTGTATTATTGTTATTAATATAATTATTCTTATTCATATAATTAGAAACATAATTTATATTATCGTTTGATAAATAATTATTATAATAATATATATATTTATATTTTAATATAATTTAAATATTTTAACACAATAAATTATTTGATAAAAAATCAAATATATAGTTACATTTTAATAACTTATCAAAACTTAATTATGTAGTGATAGTTGGTAGTATATAATATTACTATATATATTAGGATACAACTATATACATATATATTATACCTTAACAACCAAAGTATTGGGTAAAGTTGGCTCTTAAATTAAAAGTTTGATTTATTTGGAATAATCAAGCATTCAATTTCATTGGATATAACATAGACATTAGAATTTCTCAACTCCATGACCCTAGATTTTTTATTTTCCATAGACATGGACCTGAAACATAGATATACCATCGATGTAAATAAAAGTGTAAAAATGTAAATTTATTTACATCGATGAGATATACCCAGGAGATATACTATAGACTCTATATAGTATATACTACTATAGTACTCTATATAGAGTACTCTAAATCTATGATCTGAAAGGACCATAAACATGGGACATGGAGATTCGCTCCATGTATATGTTATTTATCAATACAAATATATGACAGACGCCAGCAAGACCTCCTATAACATCGAGGCTATAGGAGGTATTGACACCAGGGAGCCTGCTGACACTACAGATATATTTATATATATATATTTATATTTATATATATATATATATATATATATATATATATATATATATATGTATATAATTAGGTGATACTTCAAAATAATATACCAGCTATCTAATTATATATACGTATTGATTGGGGACTATGGAACTTAGAATTACAATTATATAATATAACTATACCTGACAGGACCTCCTGCGATATGTAGGCTACAATAAATACCTCCTATACCCTCGAGGGTATAGGAGGTATTTCTATAACCTCAGAGGTTATAGGAGGTATTTCTACAAGACCTTATACAAACTCGAGATTATAGAAGGTATTGCATCTGAGTGGTGAAGCCATATATTTATTAATACATGTATTCAAATCTATGAGTGAAACTAAAATTAATATATGTATTATGAAAGGGGTATCTGTAGTATTTATGATATTGAATATGAGTTAATATAGCCTACTATACATATACACGTGACTAACCTTATCTGGAAGTGCCGTATCTCGTATCTTGTATTATGATAGATAATATATATATAATTAGGTATAGGTGTTTATTAGTTGTGCATTAAGTAGTAAGTGAGTCTCGTAAGTCATTTGTAATGGGCGTGGCTTAGTCACGCTATATATGTATAGTAGGCGTATTCAATATTACTACATCCCTCTACTAAGTATATAATATAAGCATTATAATATATAATAATAATAATAAATTGACAATATAAGTATAACAATATAATAAATAACATTACGTATAAAATAGTATTTCTACCACCCATTTGTGTGCTTAGTTTTAAACTAAGCCTCTATAAGGCGATCTGGAGGTTTTACATGCCTTCCTGATCTAGTGGTGTATGTAGATCCATTCGTGGGTATGAGCTGGCATCTATTCCTTCTCACATCTTGTTTCTCCGTTCTGAGATTATATGATCTTGTACTCTCGGGTGTTGTGTTGATAACGGTTGCCATTCTATCTAGGTCCCTAATGTATACATCTTCCCCGTCTTCTATCTTTCGTAAGTTTTTAGTATACTTATTGTCTCTGTTTCTTTTGATTTCTGATTTCTTATTTTCGTTCTTGTCCCTAAATATACAGTGGTCTTCTTTATTCATGTAATTATCTAATTTAAGATCAACTACTGTAGTTCGTAATTTTCTGTTCATCAGAAGTTCTGCTGGTGATCTTCCAAAGCTGAGTGGTGTACTTCTGTATGAGAGTAGTCCTAGGTAGGGATCATCTTCTTTTTCTAGAATACCCTTTATCGTTTTTATAGCTTTTTCTGCTACTGAATTACCTTGTGGATGTTTAGGAGATGATTTAATCGCTTGGAATCCATATTTCTCTTGGAATTCTTTAAATTCTTGACTAATATATTGACTACCATTATCTGATACTAAGGTCTCAGGGATACCATGTCTAGCGAAAATAGATTTTAAAGCATTTATTGTGTCTATTGATTTTTCGCTTCTTAGAAGCATTGTTTCAAAATATCTGGAATAGTAGTCGACTACGATTATATATTTTCTACGTTCGTAGGTATATAAGTCTGTTCCCACTATTTCCCATGCATGTTTAGGTGTATGTATAATCTCTAAAGGTTCTCGGATTATTGGCCCATATATTTGACATGTCGAGCAATTTCTAACCATTTTTTCGATGTCCTTATTAATTCCTATCCACCATACGCTATTTCTAGCTCTTGCCTGGCATTTGTTAATACCTTGGTGTCCTCTGTGTATCTCCTTCATAACCTCTTGTATATGATTCTTAGGTATAATAAGTCTATTTTCGTATGTTAAACAATCTTTCATTATTGATATACTTTCTTGATGTTCATAATATCTTTTTAGTTTGTCGTCTTTAGAATCTCTCTTTTCCCATCCATCTTCTGTCTTCTTTTTTACTGACTGTAATACTGGGTCTGCTTCTTGTAAGCGTCTCAATTCTTGTAATTTAATTGAACTCCCTGGTTTGAATGTGTTCTTTATTAATTCATTAACTTCTATTTCTAGTATATTTGAAATTTCTCGTTGTCCTGGATATCTTGAAAGTGCATCCGCTCCGATGTTTAATTTCCCTTGTATGTATTTCATATCTATGACATATCTCATGAGTCTTAATCTATACCTCTGTATTCTTATTGGTATTTTCTCAACTTCCTTCTTTCCAAATAAAGTTATCAATGGTTTATGATCTGTTTCTATGGTTATATTTGCTCCGTTTACGTAATAGTTAAATTTTTCTAGTCCCCAAACGACTCCTAATGCTTCCTTTTCTATTACTGCATAGTTTTTCTCGGTTTCCGTAAGAGATCGGCTCGCCGCTGCTATCATTCGTCTATTTCCTTTCTCATCTATCTGTGAGAGAATAGCTCCTATACCTTGGTTTGATGCGTCCGTTGTGATTATACTCTTTTTATTTATATCGAAGAATGCTAATATCGTTGGTTTCTCAAAAAGTTCTTTCATTTTTCTAAAACTGTTTTCTTGTGCTTCTTCCCATATCCATACTATATTCTTCTTCAGTAGTTCTCTAATAGGATGGCTTGTTTCTGCTATTTCTGCGCTGAATCTAGCATATTGATTTATCAGGCCTAGAAAGCTTCGCACGCCTTTTACATTAGTTGGCCTCGGAAAATCTCTTAAACCTTGTATTTTCTCTCCTGCTTTGATACCATGTTTTCCTATCTTATAGCCTAAGAATTCTACTTCATCTTTTCTAAATTTACATTTATCTTTATTTAGTGTCATTCCTGCCTCTTCTATGCGGTTGAGTACTTCATTTAAGTTCTCGTCATGTTCTTCTAGGTCTTTACCCATTATTAGTACGTCGTCCATATGTATCACGACTCCTTTACAATTGTGCAATATCTTGTCCATTTCTCTACAGAATATTTCTGGTGCAGATGTTAGCCCGAATGGTAACTTATTGTATACATATCGTCCCCACGGTGTTAGGAACGCAGTTAATGGTTTGGATTCTTCCTCTAGTGGAATTTGCCAAAATCCTGCATTAGCATCGAGTTTGCTGAATATTTGTCCCTGTATCTTTGCCAGGCTTACTTCTACGGTGGCCATTGGGTACAACTCACGCTTTACTGCCTCATTTAACTTTGTCATATCACTGCATATTCTGATCTTTCCATGTGACTTCATAGCCACTACCATAGGGCAACACCATTCAGTTGGGTACATAGCTTCTTCTATCACTCCTAACTTTATCATTTTATCAAGTTCTTCTTTAACTCGCGTTTGTAAATGTATTGGTACGGGTCTTGGTACGTAAATGGAATATGGTTTCGCTTCCTTCTTGATTTGGATTTTATATTTTCTCTTTAATTCCCCTAGTCCTTCAAATAATTCTTTATGTGGGTGAATTTCTCCTATTAGTTTTACCAGTCCTAATTTAATAGACATGTTTCTCGATAATAAACCAATGTGTTGGTTTTTTAATACGTAGATATTTTCTCTTATTGTACTTTCTTTGTACGTCATTTCGGCCGTAAACATTCCAACTATCTCTAATGACACCATTCCTGGTAGTATTATGAAAGGGGTATCCCAACACAAGTATTTCCGGCAACTTGCTGGAAATAACGTAACTTTAATAATGTAACTTTAAAACCATTTTTTTTCACGTTATAATGGGATATCTATACAGTTTTTATATTTCAGGCAAGTTGCCGGAAGGTAACGTATTTCCCATAATCATATAAATCTATGCATGTATAGCTTAGGTAAATAAAATCTACTAAAATATATTTATATATAGATAGATAGTAGGTACCAATTGTACCGTACCATACCACACCACTTATGCCATCATTGATGAGATCAATTAATAGTATTAATACTATTGATAGTTCTTTATACAACTTATATAATTTATATTATATAACATTGTTTTAATAGTATACTATTATATATATATATATTAACAATACCTCCTACAACCTCTATATTAAACTATGAAATACTGTAATTACAAGACATCCTATATCCTCAAGGTTATAGAAGGTCTTGTAATTAGGACCTAGAGTCTACTCTGCCTATAGACATGTGAGTATTCATGAAGATGTTATATATATATATGTATAATAATATATATTATTATTAATACATTATTATAATAATGTATACATTACAGATATAATTATAAGTGACTTGACATCATTTATATTTTAATCTCTTTAATATGGGGAGTGTTATTATAAAAATCATATATAAAAGGTCCTTATATATAAATTATATAGGTCCTACAATATTAATATATTTAACTTTTAAACAATATAAAGTATTATATATCCATTACCAGTATTTCCGGCAACTTGCCGAAAATATATTAACTTTAATACCTCCTATAACCTCTTACGAATTTATAGGGGGTCTTGCTATAATCCTAGGTTATAGGAGGTATTGCTATAACCTGAGATTATAATAGGTATTGATATAATCCAAAGTTATAGGTATTGCTATAACCTGAGGTTATAGGAGGCCTTGCTTCAATCCTTAGAACAACGATCAAATGTAGGTATAACGTAGATCTTACGTTCTGATGGTCTAACTTCTCTAAAGTATAGACTCTAACATACCTAGTAATAGTGTTATCCCGATACGATCATGTTTAATAATAATTTATAAGTCTAATTAGTATATAATAGTATTAGTCTAATAAACTTTATCTATTAAATATGTTCTCATTATCAGAATATCTGTTAATTTTCTTTCCCATCCCATCCAAATAGTGTATGTAAACAGTTTCATCACCTTCTATGCTTATCTTTTCTTTAGTACATTTCCTATCACTATCATTCTTACATGTATTTTCTTAGCCATAACTTCTTTTCTAAATTATTTATGATTTAATTCTCTCGTGGTGTTTATTTCTATAATTAAGGAAAAGTTTTATTTAGTGTCTTAAGACATGAATAATTAAAATAAGATCCATCAGATGAGATCTAGACAATATTATTTAATGTCTTCCATGATCTTCATAGATGTAGTGAGTACGTTCTTGTATCGAATCTAATCTCGATTTATATTTTTTTTTGATATTTCCGAGTATTTCGATTAACCTTGGATTATATATATTCAAAATCTATTGAATCTATTAATTTAATAAGCCTAAATAGATAATTTTCTTGAAAGAAAGATTACGATTATATATATTGTATATATCCTTACACCCTACATATATATAATGAATATACAATTATTACTTATGACAAATATGAGATTAATAACATTGTTTTAAAAAGTCAGCTTAAATGATCATATTTAATTATTGACTTGAATTATAGGTTAAAAAATATATGGATATAGATTATTATTATTTATTTTAGGGAAATCTTTCATCCCATCCAGGAAAGTAGATGAAGTTTTCACAACCATATGGCTTTATTGTCCCTTCAAAGACACTCTCATGTTAAGGCATCCATGGTTTTAAAGAGAGTCATTCATTTATTTATACACAATTATAGAATATCACTTCTAAATATTATTTGAAGACCTATTTTATTGCTCATAAGTATTGCTCTGGATGGGCTTTAACCCAATTCCAACTACTTTGTTGTCTTAAACTGTAGCCATCTGAGCCATACAGACAGTTATATATATATATCATATAGGAAGATTTTTGAAAATTAGTTTATAAAAAATTGAGTGATAATTATTAATAATTAAACATAACATCAGTATCATTTTAATTATTACAATACAATTTTAATTAATTAATTACAGAATATTTATTATTTTATATTACGATAGATTAAATGTAAAACTATTTTAAAATTAATATGAAGTTTATATATTTAAATAATATCTATAAATTAAATGTATATATTTTCTTTGTTTTAGGATTAATGCACAAGCTAATCTTTATGCATGTAGTATTTAAATAATAGAATTATTGCAATCAGTAGATTGTACTGTTATAAGATACTGATAGCGTTACTAAACTATCATACAGACATTAAGATAGAGTATTTATTGATGAATGATAATAGGAGTTTAAGTTTCAGTATATAGAAGTTATCAGGGTTAGTAGTAGAAAGTATATACAAACTCTTAATAGATACACATTTATTAAATACATATGAAAGATAATATTAGTAGTATAGCGGATTGACACAGAGTGATTTCTTCTCAAATAATCGTATTCGAATTGGAAATTAAGCAGGACATAATATAATAGAGTAATAATACATACAGGTTACAGATTACATTCTCATACACTTATCCCGTATTATCATATCACAGTGTTTTCATATTGTCACATGTATTAATGATTATTTACAATATTATCTATTCCATGCTTTATTGTTCATGTGCCAATTCTTAGAACTTTGAAGTTTTCAGCGGAATTCAATACATTGCCATTGTATTATTAAATGTCTAGAACACATGATCAATATTATTGTGATAACCTTAATTACATTATAATACCTATCATAGATATAAGATAAATGCCAATATATGATTATAATAATATTTTCTTTGTCATGTAGTTTAAAAGCAGAATATAAATTTCAGCTTATTGCTATACAAATATTAAATGTATTATTTCAAACTACACATCTTATTAGAATACCTTGAAATAACATATATTTGTAACTCGCTCTAACTGAACATTAGTAGGAGAATTTAGGAGAACATTGCAATAGAATTCATAAAATAATAGGATATATTAAAAAGTTCAATAACATAATATTGTTCATTGCCTATGACATGCTACTATGTAATATTCATGTATTGTGTTATATTTCATTTGCATACTATTATTAACATAATTCAAATTATTATACAAATATAATAAAATCGATTATTTAGAAATGTTTTAATTTAATAAATGTATTTTATTCTTTATATGAGTAATATTTTATATATATCTATAAAAATAATTCATTAATGAAATATTTTAACACGAATAAATTAGTAATTATATTTCTATAAATTAATGTACAAAATTAGTTATTAAATATAGATAAATTATATTATATAAATAATTTTAAAATAAAATATCTAGTTTTAAATTATAATACGTATATACATAAATAATGAACGGAAGATAAAAGTGATGTTTTATTTGTGCAAGAGTGAAAGATTCACAAATTAATAATATCATTAATTAGCATATAAATAATAGATTTCATAATTTAGTGTCTCGGCTATTGTCACCATTGCTTCTAAGAAATCTAGTCTGTAATAAGGCAGCAGCATTAGTGGTAGTATGGTATCATCTGGTTATATCATCTTAACTCATTTCATTGATATTCTAGATATAATAAGAATATACTATTAATATTTACAAGTTAAATATGCACATTTTTAAATAATAATAAATGTATTATAATAACAGATTACAAATTTATTTATTAATGTAATTAATTTTATGAAAACATTATATCTTTATAATATTATATTGAAATATTTAATTAGTTATATTTAATTCTTATTAATAATGGGGGTATAATTCGTATTGGTGTTATGATAATAACACTTCACAAGATATACACATACCATCGATACAAAGAAAGTGAATAAGCAATTGAATGTAATGTATGGCACTTTGTGATAGAGGAGTTGCAGTCGCAGCCTACTACCAAAGATTTTCCGAAGGAGAGATATAACACTTACGCGAAATCGTGTAATTCGAATTTGTATACAAATTTGTATAAATAACCTGGTGCCACCTATAGCGGGTTACTTTTAGGAACTATGCGTTGTTTATAATGTAAATTCGTATTTAACAATACATTTTTAAAATGTTAAATAATATGCTTTAAATTAATATTTATATGATGAAAACTAAGTGTTCATTACTAATATATAACAAACAAATATGATATTTATGTTTTAAATGCTATAAGTATATATTTAGTAAGTAAAAGTTAATTTATATTGCATGTAATTTAATAGAGCAATGAAAACATTGTTGTATGCAAACAGAGCCGAACCTAAATCTATTTCAGTGATTTCGATACTGCTGCTAGCAGCAGCTGGGGATATTACTTAATTACGTTGCATGCATAGGGAGTGTTATATCTTTGCTTCGCAAAATCTTTGCTACTACTAAATACCTACTAAATTATAAATTAATATTATTTATTTATATATATATATATTGATAATCATGATAAAGTTTAATGTACAGTCTACACTAATAATAATAGTTAGAAATATATAAAATACAATATATAAACATTCTTCATAATGTATGCATTAAATGTATATTTATTGAAGATATCATATTATTTTATTGACATATATAATCTAAATAGATATAAGTCACTTCTATCTATTTCGACTAAAAAACTATGTTTTAATAATTGACCTATATAATACCTAATTCCATTTTGTTAATTTTTCGATAAAAGTGCCATTCGCTTATCTATCTATTGCGTGCATCAATTGCACATGTCCACTTTCCTTATATCGATATCACACACACATGCGCACTAAGAGTGAAAGAGTTAAACATGGTGTTGATTATGTATTCGACCACGACATTTTGATCATTTAAATATGGGTATTAAGAATACCCAACAAATTATTTTTTTAATTTAGGTCAATATTGTACATGCGCCTTGTCAAATTTAACAAAATTTAACATGGGAATAGATATGAAAATACAACAAAAAACATAAATATATATATTTTTCACATTTATAATTAAGCTAATTATCCATGACATTTTCAGATTATATTTAATGTGTATAGTTACTATATATAATATCAAAATCATAAACAAATTTATTTAATTTCTAGGATTTTTTTTTAAATTATAGAATTTTCTATAATTTGTTATGACCTCTCATCATTTTGTATAGAATTGTTATATTTTATAAATTTATATTTTATATAATAAAAAAACAATCCATTAACCACTTATATAATAATTTGGCTTAACGAATTAAAACTACCATGGAATTTCTTTAATTTTGTTAAAAATTATCAATAAATTACCATTTTTCTGTGGAGTTGATATCTTTACAAATGTTAAGATTTTTTTTTCTACCTCATCTTAAGATGTTATATTTTAAGGTACAAGTTTTATAAATTAAAAAAAAGCTCTTTATAATTATAATAAATAGTCAAAGTGGCCTAATTTTTAGAAAATTTGTATATATATATAAATTATATTTTATTGTTTAAATTAATTATCTAATAACTAATATTGTAATTAGGGATAGATAATATTTTCTATATATTAATGTTATCTATTAGAAGAATATAATATTTAAGAAAATTACACATTATTATATCTATATATAGATCCATTACAATATAATAAAAATAAAATTTACAAAATTCAAATAAATGTCCTTGTTTATAAACATAAACAATACAATTACACAGGAGTAACGAAATTTCGAGATTATTATTTTTTTTAAAACCTCCAGCGCATCACCAAATCACCAATATTGAACCAAAATGTATATGTATTAATAAAATAGTGTCATGAACATCATATCTATAGAATATACTATGTCGTGGTATGATCTGGAAAACAAAATCACTGTTAATGCGCGCACACACAATAATGTTTACATAATGCCTAACCTCAGCAGAGAGGCCTACACCTGGAATAGTGTGAAGGTGAGACTTATCAGAATCCACTGTTTCCATTGAGATTTCGCTGGTATCACTAGCAAGATCGGCCGATATCTTTCGACCAATAATAACATTCGTAGATGTCACATGACCCGGCGCAGAGATCATCGATTGTATGAGTTCGCAGAGCCTCTTGAAACGGCGTACTGGACCCGAGGTCAAGGTAAAGGTCACGAGGAAATCATCTGATTGAGGTGATATTGAGGTAGTGATAACACTATATGTGTATTAATAGATCAAGTGTGCTTGGACGAGGTATACTATTAGGTGTGCGTTATATAGCATGCTTTACATACCATTAACAGTTGCTTCAATATCAACTTGAAGACGTATGTTTCTAGTGAATAATGTGGAATTTGACCTTTTGTACTCAACGCGGAATGAACTTGATGTAATGATATTGTGTGAAAGATCTGGAGTCTGTGTAGGGAACAATAGAATTTATCATTTATTCAATAAATCATATTAGTGCTATTGATGCTTGCTATACTGGAATATATATATATATATATATATATATAGTGGAATATATACACACATATTTATGAACATCTCGGTGCAGTAATTATCATGACAATATATTTAGTTGCTTCTAAATAAACATATAAAATATACTCAAACATATACATATATGATAATATCATACATATATGAATGTGATATACAGTATGTATAATGATAGTAAAATGTGCTGTATCCATATTTGCTGTATTATAATTAAATATTATATTATATAAATATGACGTATTATAATAAAAAAACACATATGTTTATATCATGTATCCATACTAACGTAGTACAATAAGTTTATACTTTTTTAATAATGCATATTTTTAATTCAAACTTAAAATATAGTTAGAAACATATGTATTATACATAATGTCAATGTGTATATATATATATACATATTTTAAATTGAACATATTGTGTGTTTTTGTTAAAATTACTAAAATATATATATATATATATATATACAAATATTATCACTACTATACACTACTATATAAATAATAGATAATCAAATGTAATTGAATATTTTGATATAATAACAAAAATATAATAAAACTAAATAGATATCACCCTTTAAAAAATAACCATTTTCTTATCTTTTAATGTAAATTCACAAAGGTTGCGGCCTCCTTAATAAATTACACAATAAAATAACATGTATACATTAATACTATATTAACAATATTATATCTATAAATATAATAATTATTAACAATATTATATTTCTTATTTACATAAGCCTAATCGATGTGAAATACTACTATAGAGGCGTTGAGACAGGTGGCGGCCACCTAGTGACTAACGCATAGAAAGGCGTGAACGAGTTCAGATCGTATCTCCGACATGTTCTTATCGTTGATGGTGAAACTGTGCGTTTCATCAGCACCCCCTTGTGAGAGCATAGTGAACCACGATCTTTTGGAGAGTTCCTGCGTAGAATCTGACAGCAAGGTGACGTCTTCACTTGTAGGCGCTGTCAATCAAAGTCAGTTCATTATTGTTATGCTGATTGGTGGTCATTAATGTATTGAACATAACAATTCAATATAATCAGTTTATTAATAATAATATTTTACATAATAATATATATATATATATATCTCATAACAAAATCAATATTGGCAATTTAATAAATATAAATATATAAAGCTGAGTTCACACCAAGAATCCGTATGGATAACCCGAACGGATTTAAAATCCGAGTATATTAGCTTAATTTAGGTGTGAAGTCAATTTTAAATGTTCGGATAAATCCGTACGGATTTATTTACGACATGTTCTATAAAATCCGAGTACTGAACGAATTTTATGAAGGAATATGAGGAATTTGAATGCACGAAACAGAGCGTGCGTTACAATGCGTGCGTTATACTCTGATTTTTCTGTCCGGATTTATGAATGCTCTAAATATATTTTATTTTTAAATATATATCCGTGCGGAATATCCGTACGGATTCTTGGTGTGAACTCAGCTTAAGTTATTATTTAATTTAATATTTTTGATGGTATTTATATTTATACAAAAACTACATTTTAAACTAAATATATTATAAAAGATATAATAAAAAATTTTTGAATTTATATTGAAAATTAACGACAACATTTAAATTACAGATATATGAAAGGAAAAAATTTTTACAAGTAAAGACTGCCTGTTAGCATATGTAGTATATAAAAACATACTTAAAAATAAATTGAATAAAAAAATTATCAATGGAATAATATAAAAAAAATTGTTTATATTATATATGTCTATCATCATTATATGAATATAATATTATAAGTTATAATATAAAAATAACATATAATTTTTCAAAAATTACTTTTATTAAGCATTTTAACAAAAAATCAATGTTTCGATAAACTAGTGGTAACATTTTTTTTGTTAGAAAAATTATTTTTTATTATTATTATTATACCTCGTAAATATCCATTATAGGCTCACAACAAAGTTTTATTTTTAATTAAAATAATTTATCAAAGAAATAATCGAATAAATTATATTAATTAAAAAATAAAAAAAATTTAAATTAATTTGAAATTTTTACGTAATTTTTAACTTAATTAATATTATAATATATTTTATAAGCACATATTTGCCAAATATTTTATTTTTATGACAACGCGCACTTGCACAAATACATAAAATACATAAGTAAAATTTTCTATTTATAGAAATTTAAATTGAATCATAAATGCAAATATTTCTTCATTAAAGTGCTTTTGCTTTATCAATATTAAATATTTGTTGATGAAACTTCACAAATATGTTTATTATGATATTTATGACCTACTGTGAGCGAGCTAGCAAATTTTCAAAAACGGGCTACTCTAGTATGCACTGCAGTGTACAGCAGTATAAAGCAGTATTAGGCATCACCCACACACACACAAGTACACACACACACATACACACACATGTATACATACATATAGTACTATACTATATGAGGAACCTTGAGGTTTTCTTCTGTGAAATCTAGGAGAACCTAATATGGATGTTTTGAGAGTTTGAGCTATTCTAGATCTCCATGGAGTCAGTTGTATGGAAGGAGATGTGCTAGGGGTTTCACTTGCAATGGGCTGTAAAACATTACATCGAATAAAGATGCTGCTACTGATGCTACTTCACATTGATTTATTATTATTTGTTAACCCGCTGCATGTTTTAATGTAAGGCTTATTTTTATCAGGATTAGTGATTCAATGTAATTGCATACAATTCATAAGCCAGCGACTTAAGCCTTATAAAAATATGGGAATAGTATACGTTTTTTTGCGTTAAGGATTATCTTAGGATATTGGTCGAATGTATTTGTATATGTTGATATATATATATATATATATATATATATATATATATTGAGTACATTCTGCAAATAATTTAATATTATATTGAATTTTATGGATAATAAAAATAAGCATAAATTAATTGTGTTTAGATATTAATTATGAAGGTAACTATAATAGGATATATAGAGTTACAGAGGATGAACAAAGTTATATAGCCACGGAGGAAATACATTATTGATGGGCATACTTGCATAGTATAAGTATTATATATAATTACATTGTAATACATTCAGAGATAACAAATGCAGTATGGTGATATATATATATATATATAAATTCATTTGTGATATTTTATATATTATATCTCTATACATATAAAAGAAAGTTAATTTAATTATTTATTTATTTTATATATTTTATATGCGATCTATGTTTAAGAAAACGGCTGGACGGATTTACAAAATTTAAATGGCTACTAATTTTCTAGGACTCTAGAATTGTTATTGTTTGGATGAATTTTTTGATTTCCACCTCTAAACCAATCATAATTACGTACAACTGTCTTTTAGAGCTATTTTTGACCTATTTCCTCATTGGAAATACTTTTGATTTTAGTAGAAAATGTTTCACACATGAAATGTATGCGAATGTGAGGTGTTTCGTAAAAATGTAGTTATATTCACTTAATTTAATTAATGCATTCGTAAATGGCAATAAATGGTGATAACGTTTTCACTATATTCAAAGAAGTAATTTAAAATTTTTATAAACACTCAAATTTAAGTGCAAGTTATAAATAAATAAATTATTTCCTAGAATTAAATCTTTGTTTACATCTACGTTGCTAATGATCCCACTACAAGTATAATACCCGGGCAACGCCGGGCCGTAGCCAGCTAGTCTACTATATAAAAGAAAGTGTAGAGTAAAATTTAGAACCAGGGGATTCCATGACTAGTGTTTATATGTGGTGTTAATGATGTAGAATGAGGTGAAGTGGGAAACATACGTGGAATTATTTTTTTAATTTTGTATTTTCAAAATGCAAGAAAAACTGTATTTTTATTATCATTTTATCAATAAATGAATAATGATTTTAAAGTGATACAGTAATAATACAATAATAACAATGCAGCTAATTAGCAAGTTAGTACTACATGCAACTATCTAAGCTAAAATAAGTGTGATCATTTAATTAATGGGTGGTTTATTTACTCTATTCTCTATAGCTATCAAATATTGATAATTATATGACATTAAAATGTATAAATTATTCATTATATATGTTAGCTGGGTATTGCCCTACAGCTAGAATTAGTATATATTAGCTGTGCAACACAGGGTTGGGTACAGTTAGTATATATAATATATATATATATATATATATATATATATATATATATATATATATGTATATATATATGTATATAATATATATATAATACAGTAATCAAATACAGTTATTGTATTATTTGATAATTATCAATAAACTCTAATAATAATAAACCAAATTAATGATAATGAAATCAACAAACGCTGTGTATTATTCTTTTACATACCGGTGAAACATATGAATATTTACATTGTGAAGATAGTATATTTTATGTTTAAAAGTACGATAACTTCTGAAATGAATAATAGAATGACTACATTTTGTTAAGTCTTATTAATTATATTTAAATCTATATACATATTAAGTTATAGAATTATATGACGATGAGAATGAGTTCTACAAAAATGTTAATATAATAAAATGTCCATTAACTGTGTTATACTTTTAGCTCATACTTATATAGCTCAACATTATTAAGTTAATATATATGAAGAGTTATTTATTATAATTAACTTCTGAAAGATTCATATACATTTATCAAGAATATCAAAAGTTATGGATGTGCAAATAATCAAAATTAAGTTTAAAAATAAAGAGTAGTAATATTAGTTTTTAAAAAAAATTATAAATATTGTATATTCATTTTAATGTATATTTAACATTTTTTTATAAATTTGTATTCGTTTATATTTATAAATGCTTATCTATGACACCTATAGTTACTTTTATGCATCAAGCCACATATTTTTTTAGGATAATATATTTTTTTTACTGATTTTTATATAATATATTTTCAATAAAAAATATATTTATTTCAAAAATTATCGTGTTTCGCCCTAAAAGCTCTATTACTAAATGACGTTAACAAATACAGGGGTTTGGGTTATTATCAAGTTTTATAACCTATATACAAACTATATATTAAATATCCATAATAATACGGTTTTCTAAGATAGAAATACATTAGATATCAATAAAATCCTTTTGGACTAATATATCAAGACATGTAGCCGATAAAGGCCATTAGGGCATGCCATGTGTGCATGTTGCGAGTAGATGTTTGCCCACGTGAGATTGCAACTATTTGATTCACTATGTAATTTAATTTTGTTATAGTTATTATATAGTATTATAGTTATGTTATTATCATATTACATTTGTGTTTGTTATTTTATTCTTATATATTTGTGTGTGAAATCCTTTCTCAAAATCATCTTGCGGGTAAAGGGTTCCTTTTTTACTTATTATATAACTAAATTGTATTGTATACATATTTCATGTGTATTAATTATTTATGTATAGTATATAAGTTAAATAAATATTATTCATTCATTTAATATAATTAATTATATTATAATAATTAATAATATATTCTACTCTCTATATTACAATTATAAAAGTATAATGAACAAAATTATGTCATTTTAAAAAAAATATTATAATTATAAAAATAATTTTTACTTTTCAATAAATTGTTGAGTTTTAAAACTTATTTATATTGGGTAAAGTAATTTACAAAATGAATGTTATTAATATCAAATTTTGTAGATATATTTAAGGGCATGTATACAATTCACATGTATACAAATAGGCAATATAATGTAGGTCTATTCAAAGTGCCATGTGCATAAATATATTCATAGAATATGGCTAATTGTTGTTATATTATGTTTACAATACATATACACACAATGAAATAACATCATATTTCTAATATACAATATTATATATATATATATATAAATATAAATAGACATACAAAATAATATTAGTTATTTTTGTAATATTTCAATAGAATTTGAATATTTATAACCATTAATAATTATATTATAAAAATATGATGTTATTTCACTCTTTATACAAATATCCTTTATATAATGCAAAGCAAATTAATAACATAATACTGATAGTTTTTCTGGATACATTGATTATGTGTACATGGGTATCATGAAAATACCAACTTAAACTTTACTTGAGTAAAATGCATTTCAAAATATAATTATTAATATCAAATAAAAAACCCCTTTAAAATATTCTAAATTACAACATCCCTTTTCTTGTGTTTCATTGGTTGATACGATCATGTGATACCGTAGTTAGAGCAATGATTATATAAATAATATATATGTAAACAAAGTGCTTTTTATTTTTTTTAGATCTGCAATATATAAGTTATAAAACATTATAAAATAATATATATTAGTTAAGCATGTAGATTTCATAATTAAATTTGTATTGATTAATTTGTATCAAGGCACATCACATAAAAACCACTTTTGATGTTATTTATAGACTGTTTTCATTGGTAATTTTGTGACAGGTAGTAAATATCATGTAATAAAGTATTATTTTGAAATAAAAAAAAAGTACTGATTTTTTACTATTTTTACCTGTGCGGCGCCCCTTTAAAGTTGAATTGTACATGTAGGAATAACATTGATATCATTTTTCACTTACTATGCTTTATTAAGAGATATTACATATTATAATTTACAATTATAAATTTAAATAAAATCAATATTTATCAATTGAATATCTGTAAAATGAAATTCAATGAAATCAATCAAATGAAATTCAATGAAATGTTATCACATATTAATATCATCGATATAAAGAAAGTGGATAAGCAATTGACACACGCAATGCATGTAAAAGATAGATACGTGAATGACACTTTTATCGATAAATTAACCAAATGGTATCAGTGATTTTGATTGGATATTAGTCATATTATATATGTCAAATATTAAAACAGTAGGCTTTTCGTCGAAATAGATTAAAGTGACTTCTATCTATATCAAAGGATTTATATTATAAATATCAATAAAATAGCATGATTTCTTCAATTTAAATACACAAAATTACGAGGAATGTTGATATAATGTATTTTAAATATATAATTTTATTTTTAGTATAGATGGTACATTAAAATTGGTTGTAATTATCAATATATATATATATGTATAAATAAATATTATTATAAATAAAAAGTAATGGGCCAGATAGTGGGTTTCGACTGCAGCGCCCGTAGCGGATAGTGCCATACACTATATTCAATTGCTTATCCACTTTCTTTATATCGATGATTAATATATATATATATATATATATATATATATATATATATATACAAATCTATTTGTATCAACATTATAGGTTTTCAAAAAAAAATTTAGATAATGTGATACATTTAGGATTAATTTTCATAGATATGAATTTTAAAAATGACTTTCTATCTATAAAATATATTAATTAATAATATTACTAGATGTTTATTTTATATTCAATTACAATAATAATATTATAAAGTGTAATACTAATAATGAAAACAATAATAATAATCATAATAATAATTATTATTATTAAAATTATATATTTTATACATTAATATATACTACTTAATTATATTAAATAATATTGAATATTAGTTTACCTAGACTATAATACATTTGCATCCCAGCAAACTTTATCTATAGCTTCATATGGGGATAATTTTAATTCACTTAATATTTGTTAAACCGGTATGATAGACTATTATTAGTTGTCCTTATGGCTGTATTGAGCTGTATGGGTCTGTAGTTATCAAGAGTTCACATATCAAGACATGGCTACACTATACTAGTAAATGAAATATTGATCTGTTATAAATAATGTATTATATCTTATGTCCTTTTTCATTGGATGACAAATCAACTCGTTATTTGAAGACATCAAAGGCTAAGCTTCAGTGCCCTACTCCTATACTGTGTACTATACTATACTGTGTACTATACTATACTGTACTATACTATACTGTGTACTATACTATACTGTACTATACTATACCGTTGACACAAGTGAATTGTTGACACAATTGAATTGTTGATACAACTGAATTGTTGATACAACTGATTTGTAACTGATACAACTGAATTGTTGATACAACTGAATTGTTGATACAACTGAATTGTTGATACAACTGAATTGTTGATACAACTGAATTGTTGATATAACTGAATTGTTGATACAACTGAATTGTTGATACAACTGAATTGTTGATACAACTGAATTGTTGATACAACTGAATTGTTGATACAACTGAATTGTTGATATAACTGAATTGTTGATACAACTGAATTGAAACAAATAATTAAAAATATATATGCATTCATTTCGAATATTAATTCAACCTTTTAGTTTAAAAAATAATAATATTGATATTTTTCCATTAATTATATTTATATATCCATTTTTATTATAATACTTTTCAAGAAATGCCGTAAATAGAATTATTCCTAAAAAAGACCGATCAATTGGCTGACCATAAACTCTCTTGATCACACCCATTGTTGACCATATTGACCATTGTCAGAAGTATTCATTATTTAACATTTGTTAGTTTGCTAATATTTATTTATAAAAATATATATTATTTATTTTAACTGTATTTTAAAGTGTTTTTAAAGTATATATTATACATAAAAGAAGGTATAATAACATGGTATACTAACGTTATTACAAGTAGTGGATCCTAGGTCGGAAGTAATGCTGGTGTTGCGAGGGGTTTGACCTCTAAAGTTTCGCTGTACACGAGGGGAAGGCATGCTATTCGCATTAGAACCACCTTCAGACACTGTGGAATTACGTCTTCTGTTCTCCGATGAATGTCATTATAGTTTTTATATCACATGATAAATGTAATGATGAGTGATGGTGGTGGTGGTGGTAGAGGTGGTAGAGGTGATGACAATGATGGTGGTGGTGGTAGAGGTGGAGGTGCTGATAATGACGATAGTGGTGGTGATGATGATAGTGATGGTGGTGATGACAATGCTGGTGATGGTGGTGGTGGTGATGGTGGTGGTAGTATACAAACATCCTGTGGATAGATAGAGTGCGTCTGCTGGAGACTGGAGATCCTTCTGATATATCACCCAGAGATAATCTATAACATACGAAAGTGAGTGTACACATACAATGTTGAACACATCATAGGGTAATACTTATACAACACTACAGTTTATATACACAACTCTATGAGCTTCTCTACAGTCTTCCTTCATATCGTTATTTGTTTATACGTTAACATTAAATTAATGACATTATTTGAAGGAAAACCAAGAGATTATTATTATTATTATTTATTGATAGCGCTAGTATATTAATCATAACAATACCTTTGTTTGCCATTAAGGTGAACAGAATCAATACGTTTCCTAGGAGGGTCAGCTGCTATAAGGTTAAAGTTCACATTATCAACAAGTATCAAGGCAAGAAACAAGTATAGTGTGCATGTATACATCGTGGTAGGAGTACAGGTATACAGCAGTATACTTTTATAGACTGAGGAAACTGCATCATCAATGGGAGCAAGTTATCGTAGAGTTTTTAATGCGGCACAGTCGCAGTATAGATAGCATTGATTATTAGATCAATGAAACATAGTCGAGTGCATATACTATTGCCTGTACGTGTTTCAGTGTGGGTGTGCGAGAGTGTGTGCGTACGTGTGTGTGTGAGAGAGTGCTGCATACTAAACGTAAACGCACACACACACACACACACCAATACACTCGTAAAAAGTATACAGTGAAGTAATAAGTGAATTATTCGTATAATGAATAGATATATTATTCGTATATATATATATATATATATATATATATATATACATATATCACAATGAGAGCACAATGTGTTTATTGATTGACCATTGCAACACCACTCACTCACTAGTTATCTAATAGAACAATAATTGTCTCTAACTATAGCTACAACTACTACATAATATAGAAAAATAACATTTATTTACATTATTACTGATTTACGAAATAGATACATTTATATGTAACAATGTCTTTGTAATAGATATAATTACTGTTATTTATATACATGTGAATAAGGTTCAGTATGAGCTACACATATTACTTCAACTAATAATGGTAATACACGAATATAGATCATGTAAAACAGTTGATAAAACAGTAGAAATCATGTAAAACAGTTGATATTGATAGTATTTTGAAGAGAACAACTATAATTAATTCATTCCATTCAAAAATAATAAAATACTTATTATTGTTTTAGGAATATTATTCTCGATAAATAAACATTTATGATACCTATGCAAAAGTACATTTTAAGTATATTTAAACATATTAATGCACCGATATCTTATTAAGTATGTAATTTGGAATGAAATCTTAACTACACCCCATAGAGATGAATCAGTGTGTATAACGTTATACAACGCAGAAATGATTGGTCTATAAAGAAGATGAGTAATTAGATAGACAACATTACATGCGCTATTACATCATTCAAGCTATAATTATCAATGTTACATCACGTATAAGTTGTATATAAGATGTAAGAGAGATAGAGAGTGAAAGAGATAGAGAGATAGAGAGAATAAAAAATAGCTATATTTGTGTGGCATCGCATAGTAGTCAATATTAATGTGCTGACAATATTAACTGAGATGTGAATGACAACTACAATGTATGTGTTATGCAATGAATTATGTAATGGCATGTAAAATGCTGTACAACAATCTATGAATAGTGTAACAATGTAGCATTATTTCTTATAGGATTATTTCTATAAATAATATAATTTAATATAAATAATAACATTATATATATATATATATATAATTATATAATTTATATACAACAAGTTTTTATCATATCATATCACTATAATTATTTTAATTATTAAGGTTTTTTCTTGAATTATATATTTGTGAATTAGCACTCTACTAATGAGATATTAGTTGACCACCTATAATGATATATGTTGCGGTGGGTGACGTGAGTTAGTGTTGTTAATTACTAGTCTAAATGTAATGAACTTACTGATCAACTCTATGATATAAGTGCAACACATTATCACTATTATTGATTCATCGGAATAGTAATAATGCTAATGGATCAAATTTAATTAAATATTATAGTTTTACTTAATTCTTTTATGTAATTTTATTTAATTATATCCATTTTTTATTTTTAAATTAATATTCTATAAATAATTCTTATATGAAACTAAACTTTTTTAATATTGAATAAATTAATATATCTCGAACATATAGAAACATTCCATATATATTTATTATTATTTTCTTGGAATTATTCTAAAGAGAAATAATTGTTAAAAACCTATTTCAGATTTACTACGTATCAATTGATCATCGTCTTGGGTTGGATTTCTGACCTTTCTATCCAACAGTAGAAAATAGACAACCTTTTCTGTGTTATGCCTGCAAGAAACACGATGTAAAGTGGTGTCATAAGAGGTGTGAAGAGGTGTCAAATAGATGTGTAAAGTTGTGGTGTTACTAACTTTGGACACATTAATTGTTGTACGAGAAGTTCTCGGTTCTTGAAGCATTGTAACGAGGTCATAGTTTGAAGTACATCGGGATCAAGGTCACCAAGTGAGGGAATTATGGAAGTCTAGAATAGGAATAATGGTGGCATGAATAAGAGAGACGATGGTGATGGCGATGAGAGTGAGACTAGAGGTGCAAGGATGTGAGCAATATGTGCTATTGGGTAGCAAAGAAAGTCACGATATTAAGCGAAGAAATTGACTAATAACACAGAATCACAAACAAGGTACTGATATTGATGATATAAAGTAGATAGATATGTACATTTTAATAATAGTATACAACCTCAAATACATTCTTAATATTCTTAGGTATATACAAATAATAATATTTTTGTGCACTACTGTAGTAAAGTAAATATAGTAAATACAATGAATTTCGCTATATTAATGATGGCAAACTATGTTTAAATCTAATCTATTCATTGCATCTTCTTTTCTATAATTTGTATATAATATATATTATTTAACAAATTCTAATTTTGTTATTTCTACTATCAAGATAGCATATCTTTCATACTTGTTGTTACCTCTTAACTCTTTGGTATATGTCCGAGTGAATACAATATATACATCAATAAAAATAGCAAATGCAAATATAAAATAGTATTATTGAAATGGAAGTGCAATCTATGCTATCAGGGCAACAACAGGTAAATGCATATTATACATAGTTGTATAGGGTATAGTTGTGGGATTACTATAGAAGAGAGAGGTAGAGAGAGGTAGAGAGATGGGGAAAGGGATAAATGAAGATAGAGGGGGAGAGAGAGGGGATGTAGAGAGAGAGTGAGAGAGGGTAATATGGAGGGAGAGAGAGGGAGAGAGAGGGATAGAGAGGGAGAGAGAGGGAGAGAGAGAGGGAGAATGCCCAAAGTATAACTAATAAACCTGAATAGCTAAGGACATTGGCACTTGCATGTATATACCATTCACAGTCGACTCACTAGAAATAATAGAAACATTAACGTCAAGCAAACAAGCGAAAGAAAGAGGTGGTGAGAGAATGTCTTAGAATGCCGAGTGTATCTAGGAAATAGCATTAAATAAGTGATAAGCAAGGCTTCATACTTGTACTATAAGTTCCATTTTATCTTCTTGGCTTACCGCCATATTAAAGCCTCTATATGTAGGTGAAGATGGTGATGATGATGATGATGATGATGATGATGGTAGGTGTGTTTAATGAATACTAACGCTATCACCCAGGGATGTCTGTGTATGCTTTCCAACTGTTTGTAAATGTTGCTTAGTTAAACATTCATTAAACTTCATACTATTCTAGTATAATATAGTTATCTATACGAGTGACCAATAGCAAGGGTCAAAGGTTACATTAGTATGTAAATACAAACGGTTAATCTTTTATTGGCATTCACTTCAATCATTCCTCTAAGAAGATTCTGACAGTCAGGTGGTACGAAATGAGGTATATGAAACACGCCTCTTTTGACTTTCTCGAGTAGTTGGCGTAGATTGTCATCATCGAATGGTAGCGCCCCCTATAATACAGAGTGTTCGGTAGTCTGGCACCACTATTACTACGTGATTAACTAACCACCAGTAAGGCGTATAGTATAACTCCACAACTCCATACATCAGCTCTTCTTCCATCATACCTCTCTCCCTGTGAACATGTCAATAACGTTACTATTTACTACTACTACTACAGCGACGGGTAGGGGACTCGTAGCTAGGGACTATTACAAATACAACGATTACAACGATAATGACTACAAAGACAATGATGAAGATGATAATGATGACTATTAAAATAATGACAATGATAATGATAATGAAAATTATGATAATGATGATGTTGACGATGATGATGATGATGATGTTGAAAGCAGAATGTGATGTCGGGTATACTAAATAAAAAGAAATCAAATCAAATCAATAGATACGATTGGCTGATAGAAGACTGATAGAGTGATCGTTACAAACACTATCATCACAACAACAACAACGTACCCGTATAACTTCCGGACAAGCATAATGAGGCGAACTTATAAAGGTTACGATAGGTTACAGTTAATGTATTAGATATAGGTATGTGATGGGCTATGCGATGAGGGCGAGACGTAGTACTGGTACCAATAGGTCAAGGGGGTTAATAAGGTCAAGGAGGTAAGATAACTGAACTGAGAGTTAGATGTAGGGTTAGTAAGGCTAGTACTTACCCGCAGCTAGTTTCCAGCATCGAACCGTCTACTTGCAGCGATGCCATGCCAAAGTCAGCGATGTGGATGTTGTTCTTGTCATCGAGTAGTAAATTCTCTGGTTTTAGATCGCGATGACTATAATAATAAAGGGGGGATGTCAGAGAAACAATAGGCAAATCATGGAACATCATTATTATCATTACTTTCCACCATCATTTATATTATAATGACAATGACTGTATGTGTTTGGAAACTTTTATTTTTAATTTAAATTATGTTCTGGGAGTAGATATTTGAAATTAATATTAAATATATCTATGCAAAAACTAATTTTTAAATTAATGTATTTAATATGATCATGTCTAAATTGAAATATAATTGAATACTGGTTAGAATATTCAAACAAACAATATAGAAAAAATCTTTCTAGTTAAAACTAATTTATAAATAAATTTGTATTTTATTTGTTCATGTTTTTTTTATATTTCATTTTATAATTTGTTTGAATGACATTTTATTTATAATCATATATATATTTATAAATAAATATATACATGTAATAATTAATAATTAATTTAAATAGTAATATAATTATATATATTAAATAATAAAAAATGTTGATTATATGTTTATGATATTAATTTTTGTTAATATTTATAATTTTGTAATCCAAAAATAATTAAATATATCTGGTTTATATAATATCATTGAAATATTACAAAATTTACCACTGAAAATATAAAATTCATAATTCCAGGAGATAGAGAGAAGATATATGTCCCACTAAATATTATACTTTTAAATTTAACTTGAATATTTGTTATTAAATATACAGCGTTTTCTTGCAATTACTATTCAGTATATCAATATTAATAAATGGTTAACGAGATATAATTATTGTTAAACCATATCGAATGGGAATGACAGAATTCAAGAGCAGAGATTATTTGTCTAAAAAATTTCCTAGCTTCACGTGGAGTAAGACGTCCTTTCTTTACTAAATAGTCAAAGAGTTCTCCCCCAGAGACATGTTCAAGTACTAGATATCTGTAAATCATTGAAAACTAAACATAAAACTATTTTCAAAATAATAATTTATATAATTAGTATGTTATACAAATAATATATTATATCACGTTAACAGGAGTATATTTATAAGTGAAAGATTGAATATTAATATATTAATCTTGTTAAACGTTTGTAATATAGTAAACACAATTAAAACAAGGTATAAAATGTTATCCCTATAAAATAATATCTAAGTAGAATGAAATTATGATCGCTAATCTTTCAAATAAACAAAGAGTATTTGTAATGAAATTATTACGAAATTTACATATACCCTTACTATAATCCAATTAAGTCCCATACCCTCTACCCTTAAGTCTAGAGAAATTCTTATTATCTTATTTATAAACTAATATAAAACTAAAGCTCTGTTTAAAAGATAGATGTAGTCTCATTATCTTAATGTTATCTGAAATTATAAATATGAAAATTTAATTTAGAAATAAGGCTAAATAATATTAATTTCTTTTAGTTATTAACATACCTATACCTTACCTAGTATGTAAAGCTTCAATGATAATATATGAATATAATTCATAATCACTGCTTAATGAAATATATATATACAATTTTTCAAGTACGATCATATAAAATATCTAGCTATAGCTATATACAGCTATATATATATATATATAGCTGATATTCGTCTTTCTCATACATATATCTTTTAATGTAATATACATAAATATTGACATAGTAAAATTATCATACTTATACTTTCTATATATTTATTGTATACTAATAAATTATTACAAATTGTATAAATAATTATACTATTATTATTAATTATAATTATTAGTAATAATATATTAATTTTAATTTTTAATATAATTTAATTTATCTGTATCTATTTAAGTAGCTATCTTTAATATACTCTTCGAATTTGTAATGTACTAAATCATGAAAATATTTTACTTTAAATGAAATATATATAAAATACGTTTATTAGGCAACTTATTATTTAATTAGATGCTTCTAATTATATTATGAATATAAATTTTGATAATGAATATATTCAGGTGTTTCTAATGTAATGCAAAATCTATTTTAAAAAGGATATACATTTAGAACATTCAGTAATATAAAAATACGTATTTAATTGATATAACTTCTTTTTTTTATGTTGAATACTATTAGATTAACAAATCACTAATAATAGAATAAAGTATTAAATACACCGATGATAGCAATTCTATTATACAACTAACAAATATTTTCGATTTTCATATATATCATAGAGCCGAAGTACGTGGGGATGTTCAATGAGTTTCATAATGGCGATCTCTCTTTCCACCTATTGACAGCGGTAAGTAAAGCTAACATTGAGTGTGTGCAGCGTGTTAGTAAGATTAGGAGGAGACGCCACTAATGCTTGAAATCAATGCCACCGTTAATGGTGAATTACTCATATTGCCACAGCCACACATTGCCCATATGTTAGCGTTATTATCATATTGTGCTCGTATAGGTGTTGATAATGCTGGAATTGGTGGTAGTTCTAGCATAAGTGTTGATAATAATAGTAGTGGCAGTGGCAGTGGCAGTGGTAGTGGCAGTGGTAGTGGTAGTAGTAGTAGTAGTAGTAGTAGTAGTAGTAGTAGTAGTAGTAGTAGTAGTAGTAGTAGTAGTAGTAGTAGTAGTAGTAGTAGTAGTAGTAGTAGTAGTAGTAGTAGTAGTAGTAGTAGTAGTAGTAGTAGTAGTAGTAGTAGTAGTAGTAGTAGTAGTAGTAGTAGTAGTAGTAGTAGTAGTAGTAGTAGTAGTAGTAGTAGTAGTAGTAGTAGTAGTAGTAGTAGTAGTAGTAGTAGTAGTAGTAGTAGTAGTAGTAGTAGTAGTAGTAGTAGTAGTAGTAGTAGTAGTAGTAGTAGTAGTAGTAGTAGTAGTAGTAGTAGTAGTAGTAGTAGTAGTAGTAGTAGTAGTAGTAGTGGTGGTAGTAGTAGTAGTAGTAGTAGTAGTAGTAGTAGTAGTAGTAGTAGTGGTCAAGCATGAATGCCGATGGCTAATCAATAGATCATAGCCGATACACACCCGGGTATTGCGTAAAGCAATTTAAATATATTACTACTACTATGAGGAAATGGGTGGTTGCATGAATCACAGCAGAGATGCATTATGAAAACAAATATAATGTGCATATGTGCTAGACATTGATTGCTCCTTCCATTATTGTATATTATCATATATTTATGCATGTGTATATGTGTAAATATAATTATATAATTATATATATATATATATATATATATATGTTATAATTGATAAGGCTTAATTAATATCTATATTATACACATTCAGTGAAATGCCGATAAGACAAATACTGGGTTAGCTAAAAATCACGATTAGTTGACATTTCATATGGATTTCATTAACTTATATGTATGGAATTGTATCTTTTAATTATTTTTAAATACGCTTTAGTTAAAAAAGAATAGGCAAACATTCGATAATCTAACATATTACGAATAGGATGTTGTGCATGTTAATTACGATAGATTAGCTAATATTGTTTACAACTTTTCTTGGATCTAAATATAGACATTCACTAGATCAATTTATACTGATCGGTATGGTATAGTACTCTACTTTAAAAGCCTTACCATAGCATACCATTTTGTATGTAAACATACATTTCAAGCCATATTCCGAATAAGCTAACATCTTGGTTAGCTAACATTTGTTGTCAGTCCCTACGATGTTAGCGTATTGTGATTTCACTGTAACTATATATTAGAACTTAAATAATATTAAAAATCTACTTATTTATTCTCACACTTGAATAGTTATTATACAACGATTGATAGTTTCAATCACACCAGGTGTATGAAAGGGTAATAGGGGAATATTATAAATAAATAAATGATCAATCAATAGGGATAATACAGGGATATGACAGCGTTATAACAATGGTATGATAAGGGTAATGGAAGGTTAGAGATACTATAGTAGAGTTTTACTACCTTTAGAAGGACGCTCTCAGAAAGTTTTTCTCGGTTTACAATTTTTATCGCAACTTTTTTACCCATCATGCAATGTACTCCTAATTTTACGAGTCCTGGATAGATAAATTATTATTTAATATAATCACAATTTAATATATAATATTTATAAATTTAATTAATAAATTTATATAAACAATATTATGATGAATAATTCTATATAATTCAATTATTATATGCACAATATTATGATAATATAATAATGTATTATTTGAGATATATGTTTATATATATATGTATATTTATTTCATGACCAAGATTATATTAGATTGAGATTATTTTAGTCATTTTTAATTTGATTATATATAGGCTATTCTATTTGTACATTTATTAATTACAATAATAAAATGTATCTTATATTATAATATCTAAATAATATAATTTATATCTCATAGTAGATTTTAATAAGAATAAAAGTTTCATAATACAAAATACAAATTTTTATTTATAATTATAAAAATAGGATACTCTTATAAGTTACACTTACATATTATATATTAAAACCATAGATATAGTAAGAAAGTGGATAAGCAATTGAATGTAGTGTATGGCGCTTTGCAATAGAAGCGCTGCAGTCACAACCTACTACTAAATACCTACTACATTTTAAATTAATATTATTTATTTATACATATATATTGATAATTACTAACAATGTTAATGTATTATCTATACTAAAAATAAAATTATATATTTAAATACAGCATATCAACATTCCTCATAATTTGTTGTATTTAAATTGAAGATATCATACTATTTTATTAATATTTATAATCTAAATCCATTGATATAGATAGAAGTTACTTTAATCTATTTCGACGAAAAACCTACTTTTTAATATTTGACTTATATAATATAACTAATATCCAATAAAAATAAAAATCACCGATACCATTTTGTTAATTTATCGATAAAAGTGGCATTCGCGTGTCTATATTTTACATGCATTGCGCCAATTGCATGCAGCGTCTACTTTCTTTATATTAATGATTAAAACACATCTATTTAATAATGTTATTAAAATACTGATACGAACAAGATTTAAAATAATCACAACTAAAGTCAAGAGATGTTCACTCAATTCTCTAATCAATAATATTAGCTATAATGTATTTCACGTATATATACACATGTATATATATATATATATATATATATATATATACATATATATATATAAATCAATAATAGCAGCCGAACCTACCTGAAATCAGGTAGCAGCGACTAATGGTTGAGATGTTGATGAGGAATATAATTACAACACTGGCGTTGGTGTCACAAACTACAACAATGCTCATTAGTAACGTGATATAAGGTGTCATTGTCAATAAGAAAAAGGAGGAGGAGGAGGATGCATTTAGAGTATCAATTTTAACAAATCATAGTACTATAGCTATGTTTCATTTTGTTACCACATATTGTACAATATACACAGTACAATGCACACTGTACAATATATAATATATACTCAGTTCTTATAAACGAAATTATAATACTTATACTATTCGATCAATAATTAGATCAAGCAAAGAATTTGATAATTTAACAAAATACTTATAATTAGATATTTGTATACAAGTAAATAAATTGTATTACTATTATATTTAGTTACAAATGTTGGGTTAATTAATACTATATCAAAAATATCTTGTATATTATATTGCATAAATCATAACACGTGTATATATTTATATACAGAAAGATAATTCTTTTATATATTATATACTATTTTCCTCATTTTATAAATATTAATCTTCTTAAATATTTTTATATCCTCAATTTTTTATCTTTTAAAATACAATTTTGAATTATATAACTCTTACACATTAAATTATTAAATTATTATTTAAACATTTATATATTTAATTTAAAAACGTTAACCATATTTTATTGTTTTATTTTTTATATTTATATTCTAACTTTTTAAATTATTATAATAATATATACATATATGTATGTATTAGTGGTAGGAAGTTCCTACTAGGAACGGTTCATATATTTTTCTAGCGGATTAGAGTAATTTGTTTTCGTGAATATTTAAGTTAGCATTCGCGATAATTTTCTTATTTTATATGTGCGTGTCTAAATATTCAAAAATATAATCTCAATGATAATTAAATATTTAAATATTTAAATGTAAATAATATTTATAATAAATATTCTAATATTAAAATATCTAAATGAATATAATGTGTATTCAGATATATAGAATATATACAATAATATACTAATATATTGTATATCGTTCATTTAACATATGTTATACTGTGATACGTTTAGATACTACTTAAAATGTGAAAATATTCACATTTAATCAATATAAATATGGAGAAATCGTATAATAATAAATAAACAAATATTCAATAAGTATAAGCTTATTAATATTATAATTCATTATATTATTATGTATTATATTTATAATACATATAGTAGGCTATTTATTAAACTTTCCCGACTATGTATTCATTTAAATTTACTAAATATAAATTGTACAATCATAATTACAGGACAAAAGCCATGAAAGATTTTATTTAATAACTTAGTATGATTTAATATGATATTATACAGTATTCTTAATGATCAATATAGTGTATCTACCATGTTATTAATTGGTTAATTTTTTATTTTCAGAGTCAAGTAGTCAGACAGATGGCAATATTATTAATAGTGGTAAATAGTGGTAAATAGTGGCACATAAAATAATTCCCAAAGGTAATAATTATTTGTAAATCATGGCATATGACAACAATCTAATATCTGTAAATGAATTACTCAAGCGAGGTGGAACATTACCCACAGATAGAATCAAATTTGATGATTTATTCGAGTAATATTAAATGAATATAATTATAACATTGAAAATTCACCCTTATATATAACTATTTTATATGTAATATAATAATTTATTTGTATATATTATGAACTTATTCAATATTTAATAATATATATATGTCTTTAAATGGTAAACTATAATGTATGTGATAATATTATAGTTATAAAATTGAAAATTCACCTATTTCATATGTAATATATTACTTTATTTAATTTAATATATTACCTTATTTAATATATGATATATATGTGTATATCATATATAGTGTATATTATACACATACACTAGGGTTATGAAAATGTGATTCCTCGAGTCCAAATCTCGAGTCCTAGTAATGAAATATCGAGTCAAGTGTGAAATATTCGAGTCCATTTAAAAATGTATGAAATCGAGTCCCTACAGTTGATTTTCGAGTCTAGAATTTAAAACAATACTCGAAAAGCAATTTTAAAACTGTACATAATACATATAAGTAAAATCAATTAAATATATGCAATTATTTCATAGTTGAAGTACGCTTTATTTAAATAAATACTATATATCATATATATTTATTTATTATTAATTTAAACATCAGTCACATCAATCTTTTGATGATTAATGTTAACTTATAACTTAGGATTTATGAAGTTTTCTATAATTTAAAGGATTGCTTTGGATTTGAAGGCTTACTTTCTGGATTCGAAGGACTTGAAGCCTTGATTATTAAGATTTGATGGCTTCAAAGCCTTACAAGTATTTGAAATTGTACAACCCTACATTACACTGTATATGTGTATATATTTAATATATTATATTGTATATTTATTTGTTTTTTATATATTCAGTTTATAATTAGTAAACTTCTTTTAAATAATTTAAATAATTTATTTAAATATATTTATAATCAATGCTTAAATTCTATAGTTATAAATATATACGTATTATTTAAATACGTAACTATTTAGCCATTTGATTAAAAATGTGTAAACTTTTTAAATTTAATTAACTTTGAATACATGATCAAATGTAATAAGATAAAATTGTAAAGATACTATTATGATATTAGTATGATAAGTATAATACAATAGATACCAGAAAGTCACCATATATATCAAATATATACGTATATATAATCTTCAAAAGTTTTATTTTTCAAACCAATTTGTTGACGTGTATAGTATACACTGTATACATTATTTTAAATATAATAAAATAAATTTTAATATTTTAAATAACAATTTTTAATAAACTATCGTTTTTAATACAAATTACAAACTAAGGTTGGCCGGCAATTAATATAAGATTACAAAAAACTTTAAAATCTACCAATGTACTATACCTTGTTTAGATTTATTATTTTAACTATTTTTGAAAAACTTTTTAAATTATAATTATTAATTTTACTATTTATGAATTTTTCTAGTGTACTCTACAAATGTATATTATATACTTGATATTATCTATTGATTATAATCAATATATCAATTGGATAGTTACTATTAATTATTAATATTATCACTATTATCAATATTATATTGAATATACGTATAAAATGTTATATTTACTATATGAATCATATAGTATATAAGGTAGCCAGTAATCTCGTACGAGGTAATATCGTACGAGGTAATTTTGTACGACTTATTAAATTAAATTTATTTCATAATAATACAGTTCTTATACGCTAATATATAATAACTTATTAAATATCGATATAATATATTGTTTTATATATATTCGTATAAGAACTGTATAATTATGAAATAAATTTAATTAAAGTCGTACGAGATTACTAAATAAGTCGTACGGGATTACTTGTAACCGTATATAATATAGTAGTTTATGTAATCTAAGTATATTGATAATTATATTTCTAAGCTAGAAGTTCTAACATATATTTATATATATATATGAGTCTTGTAACACAATATTAAAATCAAAATTATTATATATAATATATATACATTTATACTATTTTTTATATTTTGTATTTTCTATGGGAGACGATTAAAAAGGACGAGTTGCGGGTTAAAGGTTACATTTGAAATATAAGTTAATAGTATATATTGTAATGATATTTGTGGGTTATTTGGTTTAATTGATTTAGTTTTGTTCTGCTTGGTTTTTGTTTAGCTGCATTACATCCCAAAGTGAACCTATACAAATTTATTTCACATTTAAAATTTAACCTTTGCAACTCAACTGGTCATTTTTGATCGTAACCCTTAAATACTTGTCTTCGTTTTTTTAAATTTATTTTGTGTGCATCTACGAGGATTGTTATCGTTTTATAACTAAATTACTAACTGTGCCTAATAAATCATACTTCATCATCATTATCATATTATTATAATAATTATAATAATATAATTATTATATATTATATATATATATATATATATATATATATAATTATATATTATAATATAATTATACAATTACAATATATATATATAATTATATATTATAATATAATTATACAATTATAATTATATATATATTATATATATTATTATAATATTTATATAATAATTATTATAATTATTATATATAATATATATTATACCTTATATATAATACAAATATGAAATATAATATATTATATATCAGATAAGTAATATTATAATAATTATTATTATTATAATAATATTATAATATTTATATAATAATTATATTAGTAAATATAATAATTATACAATTTTAAATTGAATTTATTTATTATAAATACATATCATATAATATAATATATTATTATAATTATATATTAAATATTATTTCATAGTTACTACGATAGTATTATGACATGTATAAAAATTATGAATAACAATAAATAAAATATTATATAACATTATATAATGAGTTAAATATTTAATAATAATATTATTTTTTTTCGAATTAAATAATATTTAGGATAAATCATTTTTTATATTATTTGCACGTATTTACAAAACATGCATGCATGTTTTAATATATCAAAACAAACCTGTTTGTCCTTTTCCCAGAGTTTTTTCAAGCCTATATGGCCCAACATAATGTTCGTGTGTCATTATGAGACACTTATATCTTAACCGATATTCAACATTATTAAAGATATTCACATTAAAATAAATATCTATTAATTATTATTTATCCGGGTATTTCACGATTAATATACACACAGTATCCCGATTGGTGACGCTATGTTGTATCGATATTTTTATCGATAATCAATAATTAAATTGATTTTATATTTGCATATTTATACCCCCGGTTTATTTTAAAATATAAAATCGTATATTATTATGCAAATAATTAAGTTATATTCCCAAAAAAATATATGCATAAAAACATAAAATATATATTTAATACACCAGAAAATAATACAAATTAAATAATATATACGATATTATTGTCAGTGTAAATAATAAAATTTGAATTAATATTATTATTTACCTTTTATGTTAATTACTATTTGCATATGTTAGTATTTATTAAATACTATTCAATATAATATGTATCTTATTTGTATTGTTATACTATATTCATAAAATACTTAAATAATATGATACTATATAAATTATCATATTATTAAATTAATAATTATAATTATAAATTAATTTAATTTAATTTAATAATTAATAATTATTAAATATTTAATATTAAATAATATTATTATTATAATAACATTGATAACTTATATTTAATATAATAATTATATTAAATATAAGTTATCAATGTTATTATAATAATTCTATTGACTATTATTTTGGCCATCATAATAATAAGAATATCCACATAGAGTCTATGATTATCATAATAGTTATGACAATTCTTATAAAATATCAAACTTAAAATCGACTTATTAAATTATAAATAACTAAATGGTCTATCATAATGATAGACCATTTAGTTATTTATAATTTAATAAGTCGATTTTAAGTTTGATATTTTATAAGAATTGTCATAACTATTATACGCGTAACGCGTTAGACCTCGCTAAAATGTAAACAAACTATATATCAAAAGTAGACCGCATTTTAAATCAGAACAAAAAAAGATAATAGTAACTACGATATATGTATTTCGATGGACTATATATATCAAAAGTAGACCGCATTTTAAATCAGAACAAAAAAAGATAATAGTAACTACGATATATCATATATTATATGTATTTCGATGGATATGGATAATTTGTATCCATTGGATATGTTTATTACGTATCTGGAGAATATCGATTAACATATTAAATATGGCCCTGTTTCAAACAGTGTTTTTTTGAATTACTATTGCCGATGTCTAATTTAAAATATTTTACATCTCGATATATAAAATTATAATAATAATTAATTTGTATATATTTATTATATAACTTATAATAATATATATTACATTTTCATTATTCATATTAGTTTATCATGTACACTAGTATGTAAACTAGTGACACGAGTATTTTTAATGTTACCTCATCAATTGTAATAAAAACAAACGCGGTCTATATTCGATAAATACCAATAACCTAACTTATATTTTATATATATCATATATTATATGTTAATTAATTATACAAAATCTATATAATTATAAGTACATGATATTACTATAGGTGCACAAATATCACGAAATACTCCTTATAAATTAAATATATTTACTAAAATGGCGACTAATTGTTGGTGTCATTGATGAGTCACCGATGATCACCAACAAAATAATATACAAATACTATATGTGGTACGCGAACGTGTACGATACGTAAGTTTATACTTTTTATAATAAGTTCTACACCAATTCATACGATGTATAAGATTCCTTCGGGAAATCTGTATACGAACTGTGGTCTACTTTTGATAGTAAGTTTATTATAATTCTAGCGTGATCTAATTTTGCGTATATACTTTTTTATAAAGATAATAATACAATAATTATTCATAACTTAATAGTATAAAATTCATCGATATACATTTATTACGTTTAATACATTATAATAATGGTTTGTATCGAATACGGCCCCCTTTTTGTTTTTATATCGATTTACGAGTTAACATTAAATACTCGTTGCGTGCACTATTGTAAACGATAACCTAAGCTAAAGATGGCTGTTAATCTTATAATTATAATTTATAACATATTTATATACATTTGTTGTTAGTGTGATTATAAATTATATAGTGGGAAATGTAAACTATTTAAATTTGATCCCTGAACTGGTAATAAAAATAAATATTCTCTATTCTCAATAATAATTTATAATTATTATTAACTAAATAATTTGCGATTTATTTATTTTCAATTAAATTAGTAAAAAATAAGCTAATTTTTATAAAGGTGGATTGCACCGGATATATGCCGACACATGAAATAGAATTATTTCTGATTCAAGCAGTATTCATATGTTATATGCATATATATTTTATAATAATATATATATATATATGCCGCATATTCATCCGTAAACGTAGGTGTGGACGCAGCTAATTTATATCTAGAATCATATTAGATTAATTGAGTTAACATCGATCTCTTTTAAATATTCGTATAGTCAACGAACCACTGATATCTACAAGGCATCGATACACATCTAATTCGAATAGCTGCGCGACGCTAGCGTAAAGATTAAGCACGCTCGCTATAATCATAACGCATCGATCTTTAATCGTGAATATCATGTTGATTAGCGTGAGTCATGTTACACGACGTTATTGCTAGTGATCACGTTAATATCACGTTAATTAAGCAATTGTTCATGAACTTGATGTTAATATCACGTTAATTAAGCAATTGTTCATGACAAACGTTCATGAACTTCACTTTAATTAAGCAATTGTTCATGACAAATGTTCATTAACTTCACGTTAATTAATCAAATATTCATGAACTTGATGTTAATATCACGTTAATTAATCAAATATTCATGAATTTGATGTTAATATCACGTTAATTAAGCAATTGTTCATGACAAATGTTCATTAACTTCACGTTAATATCACGTTAATTAAGCAATTGTTCATGACAAATGTTCATTAACTTCACATTAATATCACATGTTAATTAAGCACTGTTAACCTGTACACCAGAAGATGACGAGACATGGTAAGAACTCCACGGCTGGTTCAGTGTACACGTATCACGAGAGGCAGCGAGACTCACGCGAGTCTGGCTTCGGCAGTGAAAGGTCACGTCTAGGACGCGACTCCTGCAGAGTTAGTCACCCCTTACTCCTCCTCCTCCTCCTCCTCCTCCTCCTCCTCCTCCATCTCCTCCTCCTCTTCCTCTTCTTCACCTCCTCCTCCCCCTTCGTCTTCCTCCTTTACCTCATTCTCTTCCTCCTTCTCTTTTACCTCCTTCTCTTCCTCCTCCTCCTCCTTTACCTCCTTCTCCTCCTCCTCCTTTACCTCCTTCTCTTCCTCCTCCTTCTCCTCCTCCTCTTCCTCTTCTTCACCTCCTCCTCCCCCTTCGTCTTCCTCCTTTACCTCCTTCTCTTCCTCCTCCTCCTCCTTTACCTCCTTCTCCTCCTCCTCCTTTACCTCCTTCTCTTCCTCCTCCTTCTCCTCCTTCTCCTCTTCCTCCTCCTTCTCCTCCTCCTCCTCCTTTAC